>JAEAOA010000859.1:0-730899 GCA_016746295.1 Potamilus streckersoni | reverse complement strand
GTTAGTTAGAAATACCTGATAAAGAAACAGTCTCGCTAAGCGAGAACCCGGGAATAAATTTCAGGTCTTGCGGGAAGAAAGTTACGGGCTAAGGAGAGTTTCTAACTAACTACCCACATACCGTTTCCGGTACTATTATAGGGGAAAAAATGCAAATTTGCAGTGGGTTGAGTCTGAACTATATTGTCATAGATAATTCCCCGAGCCCATGTAACGACCCAACCAGTGATTAAAAAGAGAAGAATGTAAACATGGACCGCAAAAAACAGCTTGGATATTAAACCTATGGACCGAAAACACAGTATGGGGCAATATGGACCGAAAAAAAAACGATCATGAGGCAGTAAATCCGTAAACATTATGGACCGAAAAAATTGCCTGAATATTACGCTTGTCAACACTATGGACCGAAAAAATAGCCTGGAGCAGTAAATCAGTAAACACTATGAACCGAAAATGAGAGAAGACGTATAGAGAGACAATGGAATGCACTTGTGGGTGATAGTGATGACGATGAGGAATTTGAAGGTACGCTCCACGTGATTTTCTTTAGACGAAAAGGCACACCTATGACCTACCTATGTACATGGGGATTTTGTACACAGTTAAAAACTTAAAGGATTATTTGTGGCGAGTGTATGTGTGAGTGGAAAAAATATAACCTTGTTATTATGTTACGATATGTGTCTTAAGTTTATAGTGGAATTCAGCAAACAAAGATTGAGTTAATCACCGACGAACGGATAGGTTTAGCAGACGAAAACATACCTGGACAGAGGAAATAATCATTTAATTTACTCTGTGCAGTTACCTTGCTTTATATACATGAGCAGCAGGGAGGGTGAATCTCTACATGATATTGCTCGAGTTTTTAACGTAAAAAATAGTTCGATTATGTCAGGGTAAAAAAAAGTCAATAATATATAACAAAACTGAGCTAACCTCATACTATTCATTATGCGGTTTTTAACCGTCTGTACGGTAATATAAAAGTTAGATATTTTGGTTATGGGTTATTGACCTTTTTTCAGCCTCTATAGGAACCCTTATTTCAGGTTAATTTCTCTCTCTCTCTCTCTCTCTCTCTCTCTCTCTCTCTCTCTCTCTCTCTCTCTCTCTCTCTCTCTCTCTCTCTCTCTCTCTCTCTCTCTCTCTCTCTCTCTCTCTCTCTCTCTCTCTCTCTCTCTCTCTCGTGGCAAGTTACGGAGAATAAATCTGTGAAGAAAACGAGCGTAACGAATATTCGGACTATATTCAAAAACCGTAAGTCCTATTTCATATTTTTACTGCGTTTTCTACGGAAATAAATAAGTTTTGCTAAACTTTACAAAGCTTGTTGACTTCACTCTTTCTTTTGTTACATTTGCACGAGTATACACGTAAAAGGAATAAGGTTTACTGTAGAACATGACGGCGGCCTAGGGATGGCCTAATGTGAATTATCCGCTATAAAATAGAATCTGTTAAAGATTCATGACAACATATCAGAATCGTCTGACTGGTATTGACCTGTCGTATTATAGTGGTTCGTATCCAGTGCTCGCAGTAGTGTATGGACTGTATGATCCTAATATTAGTTCTCTTGCACCGATGAAAACATAAAGTGTGTGGCTCAACATGTCAAAGAACATTTTATAAACTGGAGAGGAGAAAATGGACTTGCAGAGGTGACGAATAAAAACATTAATGAATGGAGCGAGTAAGCGAGTATCTTATCAATGGAGTTATAATAAATAACTTAGCCATATTAGAAAAGCGAATAAAATTTCCATTCGTTGTAAAAGCAATAACCTATGATGCTTTGTGTAGTTCAGGTAATTATCGTAGTATGGATGTTCCAATAGCGATTATAGATCATAACAGTCACGCATGGACTGCAACAGTACCAAAATTTCAAATAGAAAAAGAACGGTTATATTTTTGAGGAGATTTAGTAAAAGTGACCCGGATAAGATGATTAATCATTATTTGATCAGTTTTTGCTACCGTCGAGTAAACTTTATCGGGAAGAATCTCTCAACCTGAGATGAAAGGAGTGCCGTGAAAATACACCAACGACCGATCCATTGGATTAAATACCAACATAGATAAATTACTCACTGTTTTACAATATTGTCGGTTGTGGCTCATATAGCTCAAAACAATTTTGTATGAAGTCCAATTCCAAAAGAATGTCTCGACGATATATCACGATTTTGTATCGAGTTTGGACAAGGCGGTCTCTGGATCACATAATATGAAAGAGCAGACACGACATCTGTTGATAATGTTGTTTTTACCATGCTAGTTTTTTAACACTGCGAATGCAAAGAAAAATTTTCACGATTTGGTCATCCAACACACGAAATGACCAGAAAGCAATAAAAGGTCTACTGGATATTATAATCTGAATGCATTTGTTGAGTTTGAATCATTTGAGTTTTCAGCTAATACTTATCAGGTTATATATGCATGGTTTGATCATCATTTTAATAATTTAATGATTTCTGTGCAAATAAAAATCAATGTGGTCGGCCTCCAATAGTCCTATTACGATCTATTCTTACTGCTAAGAGTTTTACATCGCTGACTGTAACTTCGACAATAATATCAAACAAACCGCAGAAAACAGTATGGCTACTGCGCGAAGATAAAAATATGTGTAGAACAGTTATCGGTAAGCTTACATCTGGTTGGCCATCTAATAGTAAACACAACTGTACAAGATTAATTATGGACAGAAAAGAACATGATTTTGTGATCGCAGACACATTGGCAAAAGGAATATTAATTTCCCTAATTTGAGATCTTCGATGCTTGCACATTTGTCAATGAACCTGTTATCGATGAATGACAGATTTTTAAATGGCACTGTTAGTGTGACTTCGGATTTTTTTTATATAAATACATCTTGTGAAACAATTTATCGACAGCGATGCTAGTCCCCGTTGGGGTCATTGGACAATAAAGAGCGAACAATACTTATCTAATCTGAATCATCTGATGTTAAACCATCTGCGGTGAATTACTGCAACAACAAATTATCACAACCGTCGCCGAGCCCGTCAGTGAATGATCAGATTAAAAGACATAAAACAGTTTATATTAATGGTCCAGGTGTTTCTAATAAAACAACACGTGTGATAGAATTATTTAGAAATTCAGATATGATAGAGCTAACGTCAACCTACATGCTTACTATAGAGATCAGACAGCGGGGAGTTAAGCTATGCAAGTATAACAACTATTTTTAATGGCGTGGAGATGTGTGTACTATCACATGGAAAGGTGAGAATTATATTCCTAAAACTATCATTTGTGAACCATAAATGCAAGGTCTCAAAGACACAATAAAATGTTCCTAGACTAATGACTGACTGCCTGCAAAAATCATGTCAATTTACATGTTCAGAGATTAAAGACAACTTCATCCGTTTTCAAGAGAATCGCCACACACCAGGCTAATAAATTACGTTGACACTTATTAGGAAATGTTGTACGACCGCCTATCCAGCGATGAATCATTACATGAGTTGAAAACGTTTAATTATACTTCTGACGGACAGGATTCAGTTTGAGATAATGCCAAGTGTAATTTCAGAAACGTTTATGCTGGATGTTTGAAACTTATGGCGCCCTAATGATCTGATAACTGTATAAACATTAAAACGTCTGTGATTTACTTCAACGAATTCTATATGAACTATACTCAAAAGTTATCCATGGCTACCGGTTCCACTGAGTTAATGTTCAGCAGATAAACGTAGACAAAGTTTTCTAAGCATGATTCCAAGAACCGATATACAGCAATCGCTCCTTCTTAATTATATCGTTGAAATTTTCGCAGAGGTTGCACAGAAAGCTTTAGCAGCAACAAGGTCGCAGCCATCGTCATGGACTCTATGATATGTAATAACAGTTCATTCGTCGCTTGAGCTAACAATGTCAGATACCAAAATATGGATTGTCGCAAATCGTCTCGAATCGTCAAATTTAGCATATTTGGAAATATACGACACTCTAACGACTGGATCAACCACTCAGGGCACCATAAAGAAAACACTAGCTGCTTATGAGCAAGAAGACAAAAGCAAAACAGCGCCAGTTTGATCTTGATTTTCAATTTAATATGACGCTGAAATACCGACAAAATAATCAGTGCACCTGGTGTAAAATCTTAATGCTGTGGTAATATTTTCCCAATGATGTATAATAATTTACTGTGGGCAGAATCGATAGTTGTCTCCGTCACAAATGCGAAAATGTCACACTAACAGGCTCCTCCATACTAGTGTCCTCTCCTAGCGTTAATTCAGCTTGGCGGTAATTGTATATTTTCAAGAATTACTTGTAATTCGTCACAGACAAATCCACGTTCAGGAGCTATTGAATCTATTCTGTAGTTAGCAGACCCACTAGAAAATCGTACCTTGCTGAAAATTGTATGTGTTGTTACACTCCAGACGGGATCGGTTGCTCTTGATTTACTGCTTACAAGTTCACCAGGTTCATATAAATACCTGATTGTTATGTTGCTGCCCAGCATTGGATTCTATGAGTGACACACATTTCTGTCTCGCCGGTTTCAAAAGCAATTTCTCGCGTGACTTAGCTGGGTAACTAGGCTATCTCATGATGAAGTCTTGCAAACAATTCACGAAATCTGTCAGTGCTCAGTAATTCTTGGGAGCACTGGTGTCCCAACAATCGGTCAGCAAGCGTTCGATCAAATCGGTCAACGATTGTATAATCACGATGTAAAGTGTTGTGTCCACGCGCGATTTGATAGGTATGTTGTAGAATTACTACACCGATGCTATGATCAGCTTGTAACAAACGTGGCCATCGCAGGCCACTACGTGAATAAATTAGTTCAAACTCGGAAGCTTCAGATGCTATTTAAGTTGATAGAGCCTCGGCTACTTTATATCTCCTTGCAACGTTGACGACAGTCAATGCGTTTGCTGTTTACGTGATGTGTCAATGACATCATGTAAAAAAATATATCTGCCTGATGAACTTCGTTCGGTGTGGTGACATCAAACCATCCATGCTGAATCGTTTTGGGACGTGACATATAAGTTTGTCATATTGCCTATGGTGACAAACCAATCTGCGGAAAGAGCAAGTGTGACACCTGAGTTTGCTAATCGCTACTGGACCCTTTCTGTGACCTCCTTCGCTATAATACCTTGATTGCACTATTATTAGTAATTGGACAAGTAATTGCCTGCGCCCAATACTAACTTACCTCTCATGGACCATCATATCATATCAACGAGTCAGCAAGCAATACTCGTATATTTTACAGACTTCAGATATGTTGTTGCAGATCTTTATTTTTATACGCGATGCCAAGAGTATAGCACGCTTGATCAATCGAATTTACTGATATTTTGCCTGGTTTGGGCTGATTTTTGTCGTCAAGAATAATATCAAGTCAAATTCCAGGACTATGATAATTATATATCGGGAGATGTTTTTCCTGGGTACATAGCCCATGGTGTTCCTGGCAATTTTCCCACTGTCGTGGCTATATCACCACTATGGATTGCAGAGCGACAAAACGACAGAAACTTATTTTTATGCCTCAATTTACACTAACACGTGCATGTTGCACGTCCGTCATTTTTGTCGTCGTTTTTCTCACCCCATCTGTACCCGTGACCGTCTTGCATCGAACACAATATAAAATCCATATTATAAAAGCATTCGTACAATAAGAACATGGTTGCCTTTTAGAAAGACGCGAGAAAGCACCAGTCAAACATTATCTAGTGTTAGCAAATTCTATTCCAGCCAATATTTTTGGTCAGTATAGATCTGATAAAACTCAGTTTGTGCTCAATCTGATAATGAGGTGGCTCAGATGTGACTTTATTTAGTTGAACCATCCGTAGATGACCAACGATGCTATATTGTTCTTGAGGATTGTGAAGAAAATACAAAGGATAACAACGATGATATTTTTTATTCAATTTATCGCTGACATATATGATGCATCATCTGTCGAACATCTTGATCATAATTTTTGAAATCTTGTGGTATACGACGATATCATTCTTGACAAACAAATAAACCCAGCCATGATATTTTCATTAGAGAGGCATAAAAATACAGGTGTCATTTACGCTACACAGCGATACACTCAGATACCCAAAGTGATTAGAGATAACTGTAATTTGGGGTCATCTTTAACCGTGTTGACACACGTTCATTGCAAAATATTCATCTGACCTGGCAACCTGATGACATGGACATAAAAAAAAGTTAGCAACTTTTTTTTACATGCTCTAAAACCCTTACACGATCTTGTTATAATCAGCTGACACGATCCGGCAACATGATATTGTATAGGTATAGATAAATATTTAATTAACCCATACCATACTGCAAATACATAGTGTAGTTTCTTTCAATAAATAACGACTTTAGGTAACATGCTTCATTTTCATTATCAACATATTCTCTGTGTAAATGACCTATCAGGCAATTGTTACCTGATTTCCAGAGAGCGACTAACTGCATGTACAACACTCTAACACACTATTCAAACAGACTACCTGTTTTAAATCAATAGATACAATATTATTGAATTGAGATACACCATCATCATATTGTACTAATAATTTTTTATATCATTCGGATATTCAAGCACATACTGCTCAAATAGTGCTCCTGGATTACACTGTTTATTTTCGTGTTACTGCAAAATCGTGCTGTCAATTTCTCCTACTTCAGAAATTGATATACTCTTATACAGCTATCATCATCCAGATAATGGTCTCAGATGTTCTGTGTTACGCATATGTGAATTGCTTATGTATAAGGTTTAAAATTCTTTTATTTTTTGTTTCATTGTATTTAATAGCAATGAATATTTTTCTAATATTCAGGATTCTATTTTTAGTAGTGAGAAATATCAATGAGTCCGCCTTACCTTAGTAACAATATCAACATGAAGTTAAAATGATTGGTCAGCAACATGGACATACTTTCTTCGAGTGATCATTGTAAACAATCTTTTCTATTATTGGTTTTCTTAGGAGAAATAACATTGGCCTATGTGTGAATTTTAGCGTAGTAAGAGACCACAATATCAATCTCGCAAGATTTGAAGTTATGTTTTGAGTTTAAATACGCATTCCATATACTTTTTCGGACAGATTCATTCAAATCCTTGAAGAAATCAGTTGTATTGTTGAATTTATTGCCATAATATGTTATTTTTCATCTGATTTTAGGATTCAAAAATTTATTCTCCTGGACACAGAACAGGTTGACTTTCTTATATAAAAAAATTCTGAAATATATTCATGGAAGTTTATTCTGGAATTATTCTGAAACAAAGATTGTGATTCATGTGAGGATTTGTTGATATCATTGGTTTGGATACCCCCATTTAAAATAGGTTGGTCCTCGTTAGAGATGATATATGACTCGAGTAAAATGCACTGGTTATATTGGTTTGTAGACCAATATAAATTATTAACCTGTTGAAAACAACGTCGAACTGTTATGCCGTCTGCTGATATACTTATGCACGACTATGTGGCGGCGTTGATGACCTTAAATGGTAATAAGTATCGCAAGTACATCTGAACCGCCACATATAGTTTGATACGTTAATGTCTGTGTTGGTAATGTTGAATACCAAATGAGGATGGCAGTACCACTGATATATTTTACAAATTATTTTGGTGGTGCCAGTCCACAAGAATAAAAAACAACACCACATTGATAAACCCCGTATGCAACCCAGTGAGTTCTCGCACCAGAGCGATCATCGAGATTATTTATACCAGTTTTAACACGCTTTGGTTGTTCCGATATTTGATAACGCATATAGACACCTCTGAAGTTTTGATGTTCAATCGCCGAGCAACATCAAGTATATCAGCATTAGACACGGGGAGTTTTAGCGAAACTTCACCGGCAGTCGCAAACTTTGAACGTACCTTGCTCTGGTTATCTTAAAACGCTTCCATTTTTTTATTGATGTTTTAAATCTTGTCTTTTCATCTTTATCAATACCATGCTGGCAGATGTTCCAACGGTACCGAATTCATCTGCTTTTGCAACAGACGTGGCTGCAGCTGCAGTCAGTGCTGCTATTGCTACTAGAAGTGGAAAAATACCACCAGTCTTTGCTGTATCTTTGATCGCATTCGCGGAAAATCAAATCGCCTGCGAGTTTTTTATTTCTTGACGAAATTGTAGTGTGTGAGCCGACGTTCAGTCCATGTTAATTTAATAGGAGCTTTCTTAAACAACGCTATAATATATAGATAACGAATCCACTTCGTTCATTTGCTCCATATGCAGTATTATCATCTTTCACAAGTTTGCCCTGAACTTAAATAAATGACTCGACGTGCAGGCAATACCTGGGTGTATCTTGCACTTGTATTACGATTAGTCCACGTTGGTTTAAATCTAGTGTTTCATAAAATTTATAATGATAATCATGCACAGACTCATCCTTGAGTACTGGTGCATCCAAGGCAAATGCTGGATCAGATACACCTTTGAGCATTTTTATTTATATTTGTTGTTGTCTAAAACAATGCTCCAAGACCGATCAATAAGCGGTTGATAAAGACCACTTTCCGGTATTAGTTTTGAGTTTATGTTTTTCTCTATCTCGGCAGTGGCATGTTTTGTCAGGGCGACATTGCAGTAAAGTATTTGAACTTTTCATATGCAGCTTAATTTTTTATTTTACTGACACTTGCTGTATCACTTTGAAGTTTTATCGGCCTGTGGTTTTCGTCGTTTACAAGCAACATCACCAACAGTGCTTATCCTTCTGAATAAACCTTAAATAACATTGCCGAGTCTATCTCAGTAGATCACTTTATAAACCGGTAATCGTGAATTTGCCACCATGATGTTTTCGGGTTCACACTGGGTAATGCGTATAATCATGTTATTTTATTATCGCCGATCTAATTGATCATCAGTAATTTCATCGATTAGTACCCGATAAACGCTGCTGTCTATTACACCACCGGTAAATAAATGCTGACAAATAGAGACTGCTTCAATGATGATTTCTTGGAAATTATTACTGGCTTGTCTTCCACCAGTTAAAATTTCTAGTTGACCAGCATCAGCGAGGGACAAAGTTTATCCTGATCACCGGCAATTCAGCGATCACATTATCACCTTGTATCTGACGACGTCGATGTGTTTGAAGATCACTGGTTGGCCCCTCTCCTGTTATTTATTCACTATACTAGGCGCCTTTGAATCTGCCTTTTATTTTCCTTCCTTGTTACAGACATAGTTTTTACACCAGATTTTCTTCCCTTTCTGCATCTTGCGCTTCATTTCTTCCTGTTTTTCTTCCCTTTCCAATTCTCTTCTTTCAGCATATTTATCTACTGCTTGCTCTAAGATTACAAAATCTTTAATATCTTCATTAGATCTGACTTGCTAAGTATCATTAGCAAAACGATATACATTTTTTTTACCCAATTAGCACAGTTGATAGTGTGAATATATTTAGGTTTTACACATTGTATCCAAATGCAGCAATATCAGTTAAATTTTTTTTTAGATCCTTGATGGGTTCAATACCTTCTTCAGTAAATTTGGCTAATATGTCGGTTCTTTCCTCTTGGTGGTGGTTGAAGAGATTGCTAAGGTGGTTCAACTGGTGGTTGTGATGGTGGTGTTTGGAGTTAAGAACGACCAGTAATATCAGCAGCAGGTAATGTCTTGAGAGCTTTTTTGTCTTGCCTTAGTTGCTGTAACAATTTTTGAGTTTGGTTTTACAAATGGTTTCCATAACTGTTCTGTACCTTGTGTAAATAAAACATGTGCTTCCTAATGTTGTTGTAGCTGCTGTTTGAGAGAACCACGGACTGGAAGATATTTTTAATTGCCTCTCCAGCTAATTTATTATTATTATTATTATTATTATTATTATTATTATTATTATTATTATTATTATTATTATTATTATTATTATTATTATTATTATTATTATTATTATTATTATTATTATTATTATTATTATTATTATTATTATTATTATTATTATTATTATTATTATTATTATTATTATCAAAACTTAGAGATCCTTGTGCATCGAAAAGGCGTTTAATAAATAGAACATCGTTCATTCTTCCCCCTGTGTATGATTTAAACTTGTCTGAAATTACTAAAATACCATTATATTGCGACAAGTTTTCCTGAACAGTCGATGGTTCATTTTACCATAGTGATAATTAAAAAAAAATAACATCACGCCAAAATATTTAAAATTGATTTAACGATTTCTTTCAATTTAGCTCTTCCTAATTTAAATAAGTGTACCTCACAATTTTCCAAATATTTGTTCTGATAATACTTTTTACCATAAGCCATCTACGTTTAGTATAATATGTCTAATCGAAGAAAGTTTAATATAACACGCAAATGAGTAGAAGTAACTCGTGTTTAATCCCCATTCCGACAAAAAATTTCTTTGCTTCAGATGGTAAGGATGGCAGGTTTTTAAATGAGGTTTTGGAATACGAGACTACTTATTCAATGTCACCTGTGAAATTTAAAGACGATTGGGAAACTTACGGGGTTAATTGAGTGAATGTTTTGGCTTAGACTGAAAGAGCTGTACTGCCAGTAAATAACACAATTCCTAGGTGTGATATTTACCACTAATTGGGCTACTTAGCGCATATAACTTAAAGTTTAAATTTACCCGTGATTTTGCATCTAATATTACAGTTAAATCTCACCTGAGACATTTACCGGCGTTTGTTACATTTACAGGTGTTGGTTTGTAAATAATTTCTGTCCGTTGGGCATGCTTTCAAATCATCTGCAATCATCAACTACTCGAGAGGTTGTATTAAAAACAAAAACATAAGCAGATGCCAACACACAGACACAACCACACCCCAATAAAAGTGCGCGTATGAAGAAAGATATGCATGGATTAATACACACACGTAGTACCACTCACATATGAACAGCACATATAAAACTATGCACACACAAATGAACGTACAAATTGCAGTCATTTTGTTATCTACAAAACTACGAAACAAAACATTTTTATCATTTGACGACGAAGACGAGACTGAGAAGTGTTTAATTAGGGAAAACGATAGTGTAGTATCTTTAATAATGAGTGACACTGGGTAAAATGACAGTTTAGTAACTTTGATAATTGGTAACACTGGGCAACAGGACAGTGTAAGATCATTGACAATTGCGCAAATCAACAGTGTAATATCTTTAATAATTGGTAACACTGGGGAAAACAACAGTGTATTAACTTTAATAAGTGTTCAAAACGATAGTGTACTATATTTAGTAATTGGTAACATTGAGTGGAAGGATAATGTAATATCTTTAACAATTTGTAACACAGGGCAAACCGACATTATCATATTTTTGTTATGAGACAAATATTTTGACATAACATTTTACAAAGAAATTTGGCAGATTATTTTAGTACATGGTTAGAGTTTTCTTCGTCATAACCAATTATATGGCGTACTCTTTAACCTAACGTTGAAGTGGAAAAGTGATTAGAGGGTGAGAGAGTTCAATCCTACTTACGAAAGTGTCACCCGAGTAAGGTCGATATTGCGTCACATCATTGCTGTACTGCTATTGTTGCCCGAAAGATAACCTTACAAGTACAGACTGGTGTTTCTTAAACGTAAGAAAAGGTTTACTCTCATCATGAACTCCGAAGGAACGAAATAGTCCGGCACAGCCCTAGTGTTGCTTATGTGCGATTTGGATGGCATAATCAATATAACAAAGATTATTCCTTTGATGATCCCATTATCTTAAAATCGTCTTTGGCGCTTTTATAGTTTCCGCCTGACTCTGGATGTCGCATCCTTCCTGATACCTACTTGTTCTTTAGGATTACATAAGTCATTATAGACACATTCGCTGTAATAGCTTTTCCAAGAAATAAATGTACTTAACTGATATCAACATACAGGAATTTTGCTGCTCAAGTATTATTTGTACTGATTTACTGACTTAAAATGTAGTAAGAAATGTACGAAACGTTTATGTAATGCAAGAAATTTTGCAATTCTTACATTTAAATAACAATCTTTATTGAAATAATATATATTTGAATAACAGGAATAAATAAAAAAAATGCAATTTCCTAAAAGAATTAAATCATGACATATTTAATAAATTGAAACAATATGTACAGCGACAGTGCAAAATCTCTAATAATCGATAAGACTTGGGGAAACGACAATGTAAGAATTCTAATAATTGATAAGACTTGGGGAAAACGACAGTGTAAGATCGTTAATAATCGATAACATTTGAGGGAAACGACAGTGTAAGATCTCTAAAAATCGTTAACACTTGGGAAAACGACAGCAACAATTTTACAGGAATATAAAATAACTTCATATGTAATGGTTCTTCTTAAACACTTGTTTCTAATGTCAGCAAGAGAAATATTAATATGATCTCACCTGTCTCCAGCTTGACAAAGAAATAAATCAAATCACAAATGACGTTGAATCAGTCACTATGAGAACCTTTACGGTCTCTGTATCAGAATAGATACCTAGATGAAGTCATGTATTTATTTGTTGAACTAATTATTCATTTATTTACTTTTTTAACTTTCATAACGTCTATACTGACCGAATAAGTTCCAAGTTTGGCATTTGAGACCCCATTTAACATGGTTGTTGTTTCATGATGACACAGGCTATATCCTCGAGTCCTTTTATTCGTGCATAAGTTTACTGCATTTAACTTCCTTTCAGTAGTAGAAGAAAGTAAGAATCTGAGCTCAACAACCCCTCTCCCCACCCCTCCAGACCTCCAAACAAATACAAAATACCTAGGTAACGTAATAGAACACCTGTTGCAATCAATAATTGCGCTAAGAATCTGAGCTCAACAACCCCTCTCCCCACCCCTCTAGACCTCCAAACAAATACAATAGAACACCTGTTGCAAAATACCTAGGTAACAGGTAAAATTTAATTACATGATCTTCCAGAATAAGCAAAATGATGTGTCAGACTCAATCTTCCAAATCATTACGATTTAGCAGAGCGTGGCGATTGTGGACTAAATTAAGCATTAGAATTCCAGTAAGGTAAGTGGTATTATATCTTAATTTTATGTTATGTCATACTTCTTTTGATAATCTTTCTCATATTTGCTGATACTCATGGGTATAATATCTGTTAACATGTTGTCAATAATACGAAATTCACGTATTAAATCGTCCATACTATATTTTACTCCTCTTAGGTAAGATCTTATTTGATTAAGCAGTTTCTTGTAAGTTATAATTGATGTTAAGCAGCCGTGCTTTTTTATCGAAATTTTAGGTTCAACATTTTTACAAGCTGCTGTAAGAGAAACACTAACACCGGATATGATTAACAAAAACGGGTTTAATGATATACCACTTGAAATTATGCCAGAACTAGTCATTAACAAGGGTAGATATGATATTACTCGAAGGATCTTGTTATAATATTTGTAGCATTTTTTACGCACCAAAGTTGTTTATGATAATATTTGTAGTATTGTATTAGTGCGTCAACATCCTGTCCTGGAATATCTTTTGAAATATGATTGAAATCAACTATACTTTTTTCATTATAATATTTGTTTACATAATCTCAGGCTTGATTAAGTAACTAGTTGAGGTGTTTCAGCCACAAATTCCAGACAATACCAATATGACGCAGCAGTTAATTTTTTGTCATCTGCTATTAGCATAAAAGTTTCTTCAACATCTTTGTTTAACACAATAGACACGGTTCCAGAGAAATTATCAGTCGAGTGACGCCATGGAAATAAGGTAAATATATTAAACTTTGCACTGCTAAACACGGACAATCTATACACACCAGTGACCTCTGCAATATGTTTGAGAGTGTTATTTTGCGGCGACCAAGTAGACATTCCAGAAGCAACAGTATAGACAATATTTTTAATCTGCTTGTGAGGAATTTTAATCATACTCGTTTTCTCAACAATACTAGGAATTCCACTAATAATATCGTTGAGTTTTGTGTTAATATTATCGAGTGTAATATCAACAGATGGCGGACTTCCAAAAAATTCGTTATTGGTTTTGTTTATGTTTCTGCGAAAATTTAAAAACGTGGTGATGTGATTAGTAAAATCAGTTTTGAACTTGGTGATTTCATTGTTGATATCATCAACATATTTCTTTGTTACAGCATCAAAATCAAACTCTGGTGTTCTAAGGTTAGTAATGCTATTATTGTTCATGTTGAGAAACGCGTACATTATACTACCACGCACCGACACGTACTTTGATTCCTGATCATCAACATATTTCTTAGTAGCAGCGTCATTATCCTCAGTTGGGTTTCCAAGGTATGTGATCTTGTTCTGGTTCATAACAATGTTTCCCGTAAATAAATCACCTGCTTTTCTAACATAATCGTTAACTGACCTACCCGAATCTTCTATCTTACCTTGATTATTAAAAGTAACAATATTATTAGCAACTGCAGTAGGATTTCGTACTAGTACATCTGATAGTTGTACATTACTCGTCTTTAATCGTCCTTGTTTGTCCTGGAAAACTACAACTTCGTTTGGATCTACACTTGCAACGTTTAACAAATTGTTGATTTCATTTTTGAGCTTATCAAGAGTCGCATACTTGGATAAGTCACCCTGGTAACCTTCTGTTAATAAATCTACTGCTAATGTTCCAAATTTTGTATAGTAGCTCATTATACATATCGTTATACACAAAATTGTTGGTTTAATATAACATAAAATTATACGATGGCGAAGATAATAAACTTTGACACCGAGCGATTGGTGAAGCATAAACATAACAATGAACTTCCAGACTGTCATTATCTTATTGTTGGGAGAACTGGATCTGGTAAAACAAATTTGTTATTAAATCTTTTACTCAATAATAACTTTAACTATGATAAGGTGTATATTTACACCATCAACCCCCAACAAGACAAATACAAATTATTAAACGAGTATAATGATAAACTTCGTGATGAACTTGGCATTGGTGATGATATATTTTTGATAAAACAACCAGAAGAACTCGTTCCAGTGAACGAACTCGATTCTTCAGAGCATAAGATAATCGTCTTTGATGATATTCCGCTAAATAGTGAGGAGATGAACAAGATTAGATCATATTTGTCACTATCACGTAATAAAAGATGTAATTCTGTTTATCTTGCCCAAGGTTTTTATAATGTTGATAGGTTTATTAGGCGAAATACGGGTTGTTTCATATTATTTCCCGGACTAGATAATGTGGATGTGAGAAATATTGCAAACGAACAATGTGGTGATGTTACAAAAGATAAATTTATCGAATTATATCATCGAGCAACTAAAGATCGATATAGTTTCTTTTTATTTGACAAGCTAGCGCGTGATCCAACCAAGATGTTTCGTTGTTGCCTTGAGACGTTTCTATGATATAATTTTGTAAAGCGTATAAAAATAATGGACAAACATCAACAGAAAATCGAATTACTAAAAAAGTTTCTCGAAACTCGAGCGGCTTTTAAGAAAAAGGTGGAAGAAGCTCGACGTGGAGAAGTTCAAGCAGAAGAAGAAAGAACCAAATTTTTCAAACCTGTTACTGAGGCGATGCTTGGCAAGCAGCCAGAAATACAAACATCATCTCCAGAAGAACTAGCAAAAATGAAAGAAAAGGGTTTGTTTGGTTTACTTGGAGAAAGATCAAAAGAAGAAACTGTAAAAATTGTAAACGAACTTGTAAGAAACATTGCTGATCTTGCTGCACGACAAGCTGAGTTTGACAGGCTAATAAACAATCCTCTTGAACTTCAACACGCAATAACAAGATTGACGGTTAATCCAGATGAGATAAGAAGTATGATGGAAAAATTATCAGAACAAACTGAAGAATTAACTGAGAAACAAAAAATATTACAAGAAAGTGTGATAAAAATGGTACCTTTTGGAGAATCTATAAAAATTTACAGAAGACAAGCTAAGTTTAAAATAGAATATGATGAGTATGAAGAGTTTGTGAAAAAATAATAATATCATTGATATTGACAAAATTCGAACTTGGTCAGACGAAAACTATAACAAATTGATAGAAAACTTAGAAAGAATTAAAGAAGTTGGTGAAAATGCTGATGATGAAATAAAAGATGAAAAAGATGAAAGAGATAGTTCAGTATTAGCTGATCGTATTAGAGATGGAATTATAGCTGAAATTTTACTAAAAACATCAAAACAATATCGAAATAAACAAGGAGGTTATAGTAAAGGTTGGAATTTTAAAAGACTACTCAAACAATATGAAAACATGCGAGATAAAAAATTACCAGAGGAAAGGAATGGAGGTGGAGTTAAAGTTTTTACATCAAACGCAGACATAGTCGATCGGCTAATGCTGTTGATATCCTCTAAAGAAGCTGGTAATGAAAGTGTAGAGATTGATAACGAAATTATTGATATACTTGATCATCTAAGATCGAGTGGATTACTAACATCATCCGAGTACGAAATTTTACACCGCGATCTTATCTAAAATATTAGTATAATGCAAACAACATTATTGCTTGATTCATCACAAATAACAGGAAACAGCGCGAATTTTACAGTAAATTACAACCCACCAACAGAACTAGATCCTGCAAAACAGTATGAGATTGGATTAATTTCTTGTACTTGTTGGAACGCCATGCCGAATATTAAAAATGGGGTTAATGATGAAATTTTAATCGTTAATGTTAAACAATCTCCAACATCACAAAAAGAGTTTATTGATATACAATACAAACTACAGATTTCACAAGGAGCTTATAACATTACTGATCTAAACAGAACAATAAAAGAGCTTCTAACAAAAGCTGGTGGGAATGCTGATAATTTCGAATTAGCGGCGAATTATAACACCTTACGAGCTAGGATAACAGTGAAAAGAAATATGAAAGTCCTCTTTGGAGAAAGAAGTATTGGAAAGATGTTAGGTTTTACTAGAGTTTTATACTATACCACCGGTGAAGATAAATCTTTGACATTTGATGGAGAACTACCAGTAGATATCACAGAAGTAAATACAATACTCATCAATTGCTCTATCGCATCTGGATCTTATACGTCAAAAGGCAACCGCGGGCAAACGATCTACAGTTTCTCACCAGAAGTCCCACCAGGTTCTCTCATGCAAATCAATCCGCGACAGATTATCTACTATCCAATAACACCTGAGAATCAAATTACAAGCATTACAATGCAACTCACAGACCAATCTGGACGACAAATAGACGTGAACAACGAGATAGTCACGTATTACTTACACCTACGCACTGCCTAGGCATGTGATTTTGTGTACATAATTTTATAAAATGAGACGAAGAAAAGTTTATCGAAGAAAAATCGTAGGTGGATTTTTTGGAAATATATTTACAACAATTGCAGAGAATATTCCAGGAATCGCGCGTAAAGTAGCGCCCATTGCACTTGACGCCGGTAAAGCTTTCGCTACAGGGGCGTCATCTTCAGCAGGCACTGCAGTAGGGCAAAAGATTGCTGATAAGATTAAAGGACCTTCCCCATCAGAAATAAAACGAGTAATATCAGATATTGCGCCAACAGAAGAAACAAAACGAGCTATGATAGCTACAACAAAAAAATTATTGTCGCCGAGTGGTGAAGAAATAGTACGTAAACTTGTAAAGAAAACAAAACCGATGACCCCTGCTGCCTTTTAATTTTGTGTAACGATTATAAAATAAATGTCAGCTAAAAACTATCTCGATCTTGCAGAAGAAATTGATACTGACGATGCTGTAACAGAATTAGAGTATGTCGAGTATTTAGATGAAAACTCGAACGAACCGAATAAAACTGGGGTTAGAACTTTTAACACAAGAGACGAGGACGTGTTTCTACTACCCCATAAGGCAATGTTAGAAGTGCGTGGACGAATATTAACTGCAGCAGGTGGTGATATTGCAGCTAATGTAGAAATCGCTCTCGTCAATAATGGTTGGAGCTTGTTTAAGAGTGCACGATACCAACTGGCCAATCAAACCGTAGAAGATATTTCAATGCATTTACCCATAGCGAGTACAATACTAAACATCGTTTCGTTTAGCGATGACTATTCCAGATCAATAGCCACAAATATGATGTGGTTCAAAGATACCTCATTAGGTACAGCTGTTTCGAGTGAGTTTCGTACTGATGCTGGTAATCCTGCTGCTGATAATAATCTCATCGCCAATCCTGCTGCTGATGATGCCACTGCGATAGGTAATTCGATAAGATTAGCCGTTACAAATATAAGACGACAACAATATAACGAGGGATTTGCTAAACGAAAAGCATTTGCCGCAGAATCTCGCCAAATAACGATGATGCTTCCGTTAAGTACAATCTTTGGATTTTGCCGTGATTATAACAAAGTGTTTCGAGGAACAAAACATACGCTTATATTAGATCGAGCTGATCAAAACGATTGTATAATACACGCCGGTGGAGTGGCTGAGGGACAGTTTTCTATTACAAGATTAGCACTGTGGATGCCTCGGGTTGTCCCATCTGTAGCTAAAACAATGGAGCTCGAAACGCTACTGACCAATTGGACAAAAAAGATACACTTCCAACAGAACAGGATTTATCAAACAGCCATTCCCAACGCGACTAATTACACGTGGCGTGTAACGACCACGCCCAGCGAACAACTACCGCGACACTATTTCGTCGTATTTCAACGACAAGAATATCGTAACCATCAGGAAATGAACAACTCCGTATTCGATAACCCAGACGTTAGACGAATATTTGTGAGAGTAAATTCCAAACAGTATCCTGAACGTGCAATCGAATGTAATTTTGCCGTAGACGCCACCAGAAACATCTCTCGGCCGTACATGTATCTTATGGAAGCAATGCAAAAATATCAGAACGCGGACAGTGGATCTCAAATATCAATAGAAGAGTTTCGATCGCTCTATCCCATCTTTTACTTTGACGTATCAAAACATTTGGAGCGTGTTGTGGGATCGACTGCAGATATTGAGGTCACGTGGACACTGGGCGATGTGCCAGGTGAACAGTATAACGTATACGCGCTATTGGTTAGTGATCGATTTCTGACCATCGATTCAATCAAAGGAAGAATGACAGTACAAGTTTAATCTAACAACTTGGATATAACATTATGAAAACCAAATACACAACTCGAGAAATATACCTAACATCTGGTCAAGTTGAAAAATTATCAGCAGCTGTTGCTAAACGCAGCTCTGTTTCTTTGATGATCTCTCCGGAAACTTCAAATAAAATTGCAGTAAAAGTCATGCTAACGCAACAACAAATCAATAAACTCGATCGCAACAAACCTTTTGTGCTGAAATTATCTGTTTCTCAGGTAACTGCAATGTCAAAAGAAGGTGGATTTTTTGGACCAGCGTTATCAGTAATAGCTAGCAAAGTTTTACCAGTACTTGGTACACTTGGACTTGCGGCTGCGTCAGGAGCAGTCTCTGGCGCAACGAAGAAAGCAGTCGAAGGTCGTGGTATCAAACAAATCTATCGTTAATTTTATGTAACAGTATAAAATAAAATGCCAACGAAAAAGTCGCCGAAAAAAACAAAATCATCGAAAAAAAAAGAAAACAACAAAACGCAAACAAACAAAACAAGGAGGAATTATTCCTTTCGCTCCACTTTTAGCGGGACTAGCGGGAAGTCTGCTGCCAAACTTACTAGGAATCGGACGCGGATTAACTCTACCAGGAACCAGACGTTATTGAGCAATTTTGACATCATTGAAAAATTGAAGGACGTTGTTGGATTTCGAGGAGTATTTTCCAAGGATGAACTCGATGACGTACCAACAGGCGGTTCTTGTGTTGTAACTATTGAAAACTTCAATGATGGCTCTGGCACCCACTGGGTTGCTGTCCACGATAACAATTATTTTGATTCGTTCGGACTTCCTGCAAGCGATCTCATAAAAAAATATATTTTTAAAAAATTGGATAAAATAAATTATTCGTCTAATCAACTACAGCCGATTGGAACATCAGCTTGTGGTTATTATTGTACCATGTTTGTCAGACAAATGCACCAGAGTAAAAGCTCTGGGAGTAAAAACTTTTTAAAGTTTATTTTACAATTTGATGAGCATCCTTCTCATGCGAATGATAAGATTGCAATCAATTTTATCTAAACTCCTTGATATAATAATGTCAACATACTGTCTCAAATGCAAAACTAAAACAGAGAACAAGGATGAGATGACGGAAAAAACGAAAAATAATAGAACGATGTTAAAAAGTATTTGTGCAATCTGTGGTAGAAAGAAAAGTATGTTTTTGAAAAGACAAGTAGGATCTAGCGTTGATAGAGTTATCTTGATCGACGATTAATTTTATGAAACAAAATAAAATAAAATGAAATGCAATTGTGATTGTGACAAAGATCTTTGCATAGAACAAGATAAAATCATTACGTACTGTCAACGTTGTAACAACAGAGAAATAATAGGGTTAGGTATAGATATACATAAAATTATTGGTAAATTACCAAAACCAAAAGGCGGTTGGACCTTGCCAGGTCATCGTTATACAGGTCCTTACAATCCGCTAGATCAACAACTAGATGAAAACGATAATCCATTGCCGGGACAAGAGCCTTATAATCAAGTGGATGCAATAGCGATGCGTCACGATATCTGTTATCGTGATCATGAAAACTCGAAAGCAGATTGTGATAAAGTAATGTTAGACGAATTATATGATATGGAGCCAACAAATCTACGAGAACGTTTTGATAGAAGATTTGTTCAGGGAATGATAGGAGCAAAATATAAACTCGGACTCGGAGAGTCTCGTCAATCACCTCGCGATCGGGGAAAAAAAGTATACGATGATCTTGCAGTCGAACTACACAGACCTAAAAAAAAAGTTTCCGAGACGTAAAGTTGTTGCAAACGCTGTAGATGATATCTGGGCAATAGATTTGGTAGATGTATCCAATCTGGCTCAGTTTAACGATAATAAGAAATATTTGTTTAATGTCACAGATGTTTTCAGCAAATACGCTCTTAGTGTGCCAGTTTCAGATAAAACAGGAACATCAATCACTGATGCGCTAAAACAGATAATAACGAGTACAGAAAGAAAGCCAAACAAAATCTGGACTGATCATGGAGCCGAGTTTTTTAACAAAAAGTTTGAGCAGTTTCTAGAACAAAATAATATTAAAAAATACGTTACAGGAAATGAAGGTAAAAGCGTTGTTGTCGAGAGATTTAATCGCACGTTAAACGAAAAATTACACAAACATATGACAGCTAAAAACACCAACAGGTACATCGATGACCTTTCTCAAATCATAGGCGAATATAATAACACGAAACATCGAACCATCAAAATGTCACCCAATGACGCTATCAAAAATCCAATATTAGCAAACGAAAACATGTACCGCAGACATAAATTTAAGGTCGGTGATAAAGTTAGAATCTCTTTGACTAAAAAGATATTTGAAAAAGGATTTACTCCAAACTGGAGCGAAGAAGTATTTGTTGTTGATAAAGTACTCTTAACAATACCTGTAACGTACGCGTTAAAAGATCTGGCAGGGGAACCTATAGTAGGTAGTTTTTACGAACAAGAACTACAGAAAACTGAGCAGGATGTTTTCGTTATCGAGAAAGTGATTAGGAAAAAAGGAAATAAAAGTTTAGTCAAATGGCGTGGGTATAGCGATAAATTTAACAGCTGGATTCCAACCCGGTCGATTTTATCGACTGTGAAATAATGCTATTATAAATTTCCTCATACTTTCGTTTGATAGATACACCTTTCACTGGTTTACATAATGATATTAGATATTGTCTGCGATCGTCAGAGATCGTCATTAGATTAAAATTCTTGACAAAAGATGAAACCAAATTTTATATTTTTCTGTCGACCTGAAATTTTGATGTTTAAGAAAGGTCTGATTAACTGCAAAATACCTGCTGTTCGGTAACGGTAAAATTAAATTTTATAATTTTTTTAGCAATGTGATACTTGACATTATATTTTCCAGTGGTTGGTCTGCTATAATTATATCTGTTAACGACGGTGACTATTTCACCATCATCAGATTCGTTGTTATATAAAATATCATCTTCGTTATAACCAATAGATTTGTCTATCATATCATTAGAGATTGTGGAGACCTTATCGCTGATATCACTAGTATCTTCTTCGTATAGTTGAACGAGTCGTTTCATCATATCCATATTATAATATACTTTTTATCTAATTTGTTGTTATAAGATGACTGACAAGGTAAAATATCACCAAAAAGTTAATATAATAAACTACCACGAACTGACCGAAGCGGTAAGAAAATGCTTGTCGGATTATGGTGCATATTCCGTTGAGATTTTTGTAATGCAAGGTGATTCTCATAAAATATTATTAACAGCAGCAGAAGAAAAAAAATTGATGAAAGTGCAGTAGTGACGCTAAAATTTAATTGTGATGATGTTTTAGCATTTGCTCATCAATGTTTAACAATAACAGAACTGTTAAGTATAATTAATCCTCATATCTAAAAATAATACTAGCATTATACTTGTTTGAAAAAGCTGATTTTGTTGCTCCATCAGCTACAAATTTTACTGCTCTGGGATTTATATTATAATATTTCGCCGCAGCTGTAATTGATTTGAATTTGATCTCCTCATCCGTTTCAAGGTTTAACGAAATAACAAGTTTTATTGGGCATCTAAAATTAATACCACCACCTCGTCCTTTTCTCACATTTTCCTGTTGGGTCACTAGCTCCAGATTTTCCAATCGATTGTCTGTTTTTAAGTTATTGATATGATTAATAACCAGACCATTGGGTATAGATCCGTTGAACACCTCGTAAACAAACCTATGACCAGTATAACAAACTTGATCTGTCGATGTTCCTCTAACAGTTACTATAAGATATCCCATATTGTTCATAGAACTAAGAACTTTTTTAGTTTTTCTGTTTCTAATAATACCGCGATCGTTAGCCTCGTATAAATCAAAGACCGGATGCGGCTGAAACTCGTCTTGTAAGGATAAATTTTCAATATTATCATCAGTGACTTTACCGTCATAATGATATACTCGTTTCCCCTTTGGAATGTCATCGCAAAATAACGTGTAAATAAAATCTTTTCTAAACATCGTAATCCTTTCAGTATTATCTCCCTTTACACTAATCGTATAACCCGCTGACGTTGCTTTACCAACAGATATTCCAGTAATGATATTAATAACCGAACCAAGTGCATTTCCAGCGTACAGGTTGTACTTCGGATAAACATGATATACCTCTTGCTTGATAGCGCTCGTCAGATTTTGTGTCATTATACTATAGCAATTTTTTAATCTCTAATTGTTTTTCTAGCGCATGCGCAGTGTGCGGTAAATTATCAATTAGATATTAGACTATAGTATAGCGATGTTGAAATTGCGTGATATAGCCAAGAAGAGACTTATTGGAGAACCTGTTAAAATAGCGACTGCTTTTGCAGGTTTTGATAATAGTTATCAGTTTGATAATCAAAATGTTTTAGTAAATTTTACTGAAACAAATCTCTTTCATCTGCTACAGACGACTGTAAAACGTGAGCTTGAAAAACACAAGGGTCTAAGATTGTTAGTGCAATATCACGTTATATTTTCAAAACTACTTGTGACGGAAGAATCTACTAACAAGGAAATTGCAGACCCTTACATCAACGCAAAATCTAGACGTGTTTTACTTGGTAGTGATCTTTTGTCACTATCTAATGAAATACACCAAGAAATTTGGAAAAAAATAGAAGAATTTACCGAATTAGGTTCGGGTTGGAAGTTTGAAATGATCAAGGAAATTTTGTTTCACACGATGAAATATGACGCATTACGCGGTAGTTCGTATATCGACCTGCCACTAAAAGTAAAAAATAAACAGTGCTGTATAAACATAAAAAACGTCGATAGCAAATGTTTCCAATGGGCTGTTCTTTCCGCGCTATTTCCAGCAGAAAAAAATGCTGATCGTGTTGAGAAGTATATCAGTCAAGTGTCAAGATTAAATTGTGCTGGTATTGACTTTCCAGAGGCAGAAAATCAAATACCAAAGTTTGAAAAGCAAAATAATGTTTCGATTAACGTTTTCGGATTAGATGAAAAAGAAAATGTCTATCCGAGGTATATTTCAGAAAAAGCTTCACAATCGACTATCAATTTACTGTTTTATAAAAATCATTACGTTTGGATCAAAAACTTTAACAGACTAGTTGGAAGACAGTATAATAAAAATAACAACAAAAAGTTCTTTTGTTATCGCTGCTTGCACGGTTGTAGAGACAATGAAACATTACAAAAGCATTTGCAGTACTGTAGTGATGTACAAAGAATAACAATGCCATCTAAAAAAGATAGCGTGTTACAGTTTGTCCATCATAATCACAAACTAAAAATTCCTTTCGTCATATACGTCGATTCGAATGCTTACTTCAAACTGTACTTGGCGTAGAAAATGATCCTAACCAATCGAGTACAAGAAAAATTCAAAATCATGTTCCATGTGGAGTAGCGTACAAGGTAGTTTGTTGCGCTGATTCGAGATTATCTAAACCAATCCAACTCTATCGTGGTAAAAATCCAGCTGTCTGGCTTCTCAAGCAATTGATCAGCGAAGTTGATCATATATTTACTCGTTTGAAAAAAGTAACGCCAATGTTAAAATTAACACCTCAACAAGAATCCGATCACGAGAAAGCAGAAATTTGTCATATTTGTGAAAAAGCTTTTGATATTGACAACAAAAAAGTACATGACCATTGTCATTTGACTGGACAGTATCGTGGAGCGGCTCATAATCAGTGTAATTTAAAATTTCATGCTCCAGATTTTATTCTGGTTATTCTTCACAATTTTCGAGGATATGATAGCCATATTATAGTAGAAGCTTTTGGTGATCCTGATATAAAATCTCGTCTAAAACTCGATAACGTCATCAAATGCATCCCAAATAATTTTGAAAAGTACATGTCAGTTACGCTAGGTAAATTGCGTTTTATTGACAGCCTGCAGTTTATGGCAGCCTCGTTAGATGAGCTAGTAAAAGGTTGTAGTAAATTTGATAACCTAAGAGACTGTTTTCGAGATAAATTTAATCTACTAGCTAAAAAAGGAGTTTTTCCATACGAATACCTCGACGACTGGAGTAAATTTGATGAAACATCTTTACCTAGCAAAGATAAATTTTACTCACAACTTAAAAATGAAAATATAACCGATGACGAGTACAGGTATGCACAAGATATCTGGAAAGAGTCTGATTGTGAGACTTTTGGTGATTATCATGATTTGTATTTGAAAACTGACGTGTTATTATTAGCAGATGTTTTTGAAAGTTTTCGAGAAGTGAGTTATAATAATTACGGACTAGATCCTTGCTGGTATTATTCTGCCCCTGGACTGTCATGGGATGCTCTGCTAAAGTTTAGTAAGATAAGGTTGGAATTACTGACTGATGTTGATATGTTCAATTTTATTGAAAAAGGTATCCGAGGCGGTATTAGCGTGATAACGAAGAAATATGCTGAAGCAAACAACAAATATTTGAAACAGTATAACCCTGACCTTCCTTCGAAGTATATAGTTTATCTAGATTGTAATAACTTGCACGGATATTCGATGGCAGAACCAATGCCTCTTGGTGGATTTCATTGGATCACGGCTGATCGATTTCTATCGGAGACAGAAAAAAGATACCCGAAGATGTTTCCTATTTCGTTGAAGTTGATCTTGATTATCCAAATTCGCTACACAAATTACATAACGATTACCCTTTCTGTGTGGAATCGATGGTCATAGATTATAGTTTGTTATCAAAAGAACAACAAGCGTTAGCATCACCAAGGCAACATTCCATGGTCAAGAAACTAGTACCAAATTTACTTGATAAGAAACATTACGTTTTGCATTACAAAGCTTTAAAACAAGCAGTCGATGCTGGTCTTGTGTTGAGAAAAGTTCATCGTGTACTAAAATTTAATCAGTCGCCGTGGATGAGAGGTTATATTAACTCAAACACTACAAGAAGAGCTGCGGCAAAAACTGATTTTGAGAAAAACTTTTTCAAACTGATGAACAATTCTGTTTTTGGTAAGACGATGGAGAATATTAGGAAACGCGTAAATATCGAACTAGTCAATGATGTCAATCGCAGAAACAAACTTGTGTCAGACGATGATTTTGTGAGCATGAAAATTTTTAATGAGAATCTTGTTGCGATACAAAGAAGAAAAACAAATCTAAAACTAAACAAGCCAATCTATGTTGGAGCTTCAGTGTTAGATTTATCAAAGTGGCTGATGTACGATTTTCATTATAATTTTGTTAAAAATCAATGGCCGGCTAGTAGATTATTATTTACTGATACTGATTCGCTCGTATATGAAATCGAATGCGAGGACGTCTATCAGGATATGCATGATAATAGATATCTGTTTGATCTTTCTGATTACCCATGTGACAGTAAATTTCATGACGACACAAATAAAAAGGTTATTGGTAAGTTCAAAGATGAAATGAACTCGAGCGCTATCAAATACTTTATCGGATTACGTAGTAAAATGTATGCCGTATTGTTAGACAATAATAAAATAACAAAAAAAGCAAAAGGTCTGCCTCGTGATTTTGTTAAAAAGTTTATAAAATTTGATGACTACAAGTATGCGCTTGATGGCGGTGTTAGTTTTATAAGAGCTATGTCAATTTGGACAAATCATCATAAGCTCGAAACAGATGTCCTTATCAAACGCGGTTTGAGCAATTTTGATGATAAACGTTATTGCGAAAATGGGGTAGATACACTTGCACTTGGGTATTGTCATGATGATAGAGATATACTTGACATTATCTTTGCAAACTAAAGTTTTATCTAAACTTAAGAAATAATGTTTGAAAATTTGACAGTGACAAAGAGCTACAGTAGCAAAATCAAATATCTAATGATGGACGACAAACCATTGACAGTTGAAATTAATAATGAAACATCAGGCATATGCTTTAGTGGTACCCGTGACAAGCTAAAACTTTCGCTCATCAGATCTGATGACAGTGAGTATTTTAATTATCTCGAACAATTGTATCAAAAGTTGCTAGCGGAATTTAAAAACTTTCACTGTCCGATTAGTCAGCAAATATACACCAAACTTACAATTGATCTTGATCGGTCAAAGGTGTATTTTATCGACAAAAAATACCCTCTTAACAAATCACAAATAAAAGATTTGTTTGAGTCCCGTCGTTATGTGAGCGGTAAAGTAAAGTTTAGCCTCTATTACCATGATAATGAAATATTTTTGATATCTACAGTTGAGACATTAACAGTTGGTAATGAGGTTTAATACCACTTACCTTACTGGAATTCTAATGCGTAATTTAGTCCACAATCGCCACGCTCTGCTAAATCGTAATGATTTGGAAAATTGAGTCTGACATCATTTTGCTTATTCTGGAAGATCACGTAATTAAATTTTACCTGTTACCTAGGTATTTTGCAACAGGTGTTCTATTGTATTTGTTTGGAGGTCTACAGGGGTGGGGAGAGGGGTTGTTGAGCTCGGATTCTTAGCGCAATTATTGATTGCAACAGGTGCTCTATTACGTTACCTAGGTATTTTGTATTTGTTTGGAGGTCTGGAGGGGTGGGGAGAGGGGTTGTTGAGCTCAGATTCTTACTTTCTTCTACTACTCTTTCCTTATACATACACTCATGCATAGATACAATGCCATTCTGAGTGATTTTGAATTCCACCAACACAGTTATAAAGCTAAAGAGATTTTGAAACGTCATTCTTCTAAACAGAAGTGCATCTACAAATTTTTGACCCACCCACCACCCCGTCAAAAATTTCAGTAATCCCTACACACATGAAAAACCCTTGGAATTTTGAACCCTCTTTTTGAATGTGTAGTAGTTACACCACTACGTCCCTAAGAATGAAAAGGCATATAGCTTAGAAGTGCCAGGTACGAATGCATAGCAACTATATCAGGGTTGAGATATACAGACCTATACATGTATAGGAAACGCAGTTATTGTAACATTTAGTCTGCTGCTCAATTCTTTCATAGCAGTCAAGAACACTGTGTATAATTTCTGGCAGTTTTGATGCACATTTGCATTTTGCCAATAATTTTACAATAGTTTAATTATTCTGTAAAATCGTATCACAACAACAATGTGTATGCTGAACTTAGTTTTACGTCAAAGATGGCGACACTGTTTGTTTTCTTTCTCAAACTGATCGTTGTTAATATTTCGTTGTCCAGAGTTTTATATTTGTTTTTGTTTATGCATTTAAAAGGAATGCTCTTGAGCTTCCATAAGTGGTGCATTTCCATTTTGTAGCCTCACAACTGACGAAGGCTTATTAAATAGCAGTCAGACTCACAATAAATTAAGTTATGGGTTCGATTACTGCCTTGACTTATCCCAAGATGTCATGATGTGTCTCTGGGCAAAACTTTAATTTGTGCTGCCTCGGCACTTAATGTGATGTGATGTGATTATAAGTTTTAATGTAGTTTTGAAAAATTTTCAGTTATAGCATTGATGTATGCAGTGTTGCAGTCTATAGTGATGACTGGCACTGAGGCATCATGCCGCAGACATATAGCATGATGTCGCAACCAGTCACATTATCCTGACACCAGGCCGACCAGTTCTAATACTAACCTCTAAATTCTGATCGTCAAGCGAGGCATCTGTTAGTAACATTTTTTAAGTTTTTGGTACGACTCGACTGGGGATCTAACCCACGTCATCCCCCATCCGAGGCGGACGCTCTAACCACTAGGCCACTGGAGCAGTTCCGGCACTTAATAATCAGTCATGTGCTGACGTGCTTTTGAACCCTTAAACTTTAGTCCTTAAATTCACTGGTAGCATAACATCACACCTGACATTAACATAGTTGTTCACGTTTTTGTTGTGCGATTTTTCACCCTATATTTATATTGCATTATTTTTCGTATACGGTACATGTCTCATTCGCAAATATTGATCTTCAACAATATAACGGTACATTGGCACAAATAAAATATGAAAAATACACTTTATATATGTAAGGTTTTCTTTTTCTTTTCTTTTGCTCCCAATGAGAGCAACGTTTTCATAGGAATAAAAGGTTTGTCCCAGCCTAGCACTTGACCAAAAGAAAACTAAGTCAGGAGAAGTAAAATATAGCAGATTTATTTTATACAAACATTGGAATCACACAATACAGACAGTCATATTAGATATGCATATACATGAATATATATGGTTTACCCATCTATAGGTATTGGCATGTATCCAATGCTGGAGAAATGTACAGATTTACAATTACTCCACAATTTCTTAAATACAAAACATTGTATATGTTGTGGCTTAGTATGGTTAGTAATTTCCTTACTTTACTTCTTTGCACATACACACATTAATACATACATTATATTTTCGTTGAGACTGTTACCCAGGATTGGAGAATAGATTTTAGAAGTATGTCTCCATACATGGAGAAATATTGTAATTTAAGATGTATTTCCAAATAGGATAAATTTATAGTTCCTCTAACATTATTATGGGTGGTTTATCCAATTTCAGTGTTACCTGAAGCATTGCCATAGCCATGGTTTATGCTTTTGTTTCTTTTATTACAACCGCCGAAGTCGGTATTTTAATTTGTGAAAGTCTCTCGTCTGCCGATGCAGATATATTTATGTACAAATACGGTAGCTAATGGAAACTCAGTCAATCAATGAAAACGCTTAACGCATCCCTCCTCGTGACGTACTTTCAATACCTCCATACTGAAGAGTGTGGTACTGAACTGACCTCGCGAGTCGTAATACAGCTGAGTTGAAAGAATTAAGCATGTTAATCAAAGAATGATGAAGGAGATACGTTAATATTTACTAAAGTAAGCATCAAGGTAACTAAATATAGTAATATCGAGACATGGCATGTTTAATGTGTTTCAAAACGTACCTCAAGCGTGGCAAGCTTCCATAGCGTGACAGCCTTCAGTTACGTGAGGGAATCTTCGTTCTTCTTTCCATCACGACACCTCGCGAAGGAAGGATGTATTTGCGTGACTTTATTAGGAAATGAGGACATAAGACTAAAAATTCGTTACATATATTTTAACCATTTTTATATGGATATCAAGGTCACAAACTTCTAGAATGAAACAAACCCTAAGTTTGCTTTTCTTTTGTTTTGTTTTTTGTTTTTAAATCTAATTTCTGTCATACAAGACAACGATTCTTTTATTACTAATGTGCTAAAATTTAGACAAGTACCATGACGCGATACATATGACAGGGTCATCAGGTGCACTCATTCCCTCTTGACTGCTTAACATGAAAGACAAAATGTATGATAGGTATGGGCTGATGGGAAAGTCGAGTAGAAGATCATTGTACCCGAATGACACGGATATTAACAATCTTTGTTGGTGTTATGGAATGTCGATATATATTCACATAAATCAAGCAAGACGTGCTATATACGACTTGGGTTCAGATACAATATCAACCTGAAAAATAAATGCACCTGTTTATACACCTATACAGGTGCTATGACGCATCAAACTTGAGGTCATAAAACTACGACGACGTAGGTTAAAGAAAGCTAGTGTGAAGATCGATTAGGACTTTAATTGTTTAGTATATTATTTATCATTTTGCACGTAGACTTACAGCTGCACGATATTTTCTGACACGATAAGTTGTCGTAATTAGAGAAATTGGGTAGAAAATGTGACTTTTAAAACATGTGTTTGTTTAAATAGAACATCATTTTTTTCTATAACTATAGACGTAACCGTTCCAAGTTAAGTACGGAAAGCTGTAAATGCTTTTGGTCTGTCATGCTGTGCCCAAACGGCAAGCATTAGACATGAATCAGCTTTTGCATGACAGTTTGATGAGTTCATGGCCGCTGTAGGAAATGAGGAAGGTAGTTTTACCAGTTTAACACCTTTTCTGTATAAACAAACTTGAAAGCAACAGGAAATGAAATTGATCATTTTGCTATGTAATTATTGTTTTGAATTACTTAGCACCTATAAATTCAAAGGCATGAAAAGTTTTGAAATATGCATTCATTCGTAATGTTTAAAAAAAATAACAAACATAACAAAAACAACAAGAATAAAATACTCACTGGTAGGTGTAAACTCTCTCTCTCTCTCTCTCTCTCTCTCTCTCTCTCTCTCTCTCTCTCTCTCTCTCTCTCTCTCTCTCTCTCTCTCTCTCTCTCGTATGGTTCTCATTTCGGTCAGAACACTGTGATTTGCTGGCAATGGGCATAACCTCAAAATTGGTTTATTGTTTGTATTATATACCTTACGGAAAATATTTTGTTCATATCCATCTGAGAAATCTTCACCCTTGAGGGGGACGAAAGGCACAGAAGTCATCTACGAAATCCTAACCCTTGATGAGGATGAAATGTACATAGCCATCTGTAAATGTTCTCCCTTAATGGGGATGAAAGACAGAGCTGTCTGTGAAATTCTTGCCATTGATGGGGATAAAATGAACACTTGATGGGGATGAAAGCACAGAGCCGTCTGTGAAATTCTCACCCATGGTGGAGATGAAAGACAGAAGTGATATATACTCTATCTGGAGACATACAGAAAATAGAAACTTTCATGGCTGGGCTAATTGTCTAGATTCGGATGTTGGCCTTTAGTTACGCAGAGTTCGTTCTTTGCGTCGTTGACACATAAATAGCACAACAATAAATTAAATATTTTTAATATACCATACCAATTACGGTACCAAGGTTGGTGACATTACATTGATTGTTAACAATTTAAAGGTTAATATAACTATCAAATATTCTCAATTGTTGATAAAAAAAAAAACTAAAAAAGACTAGCAGGTTTGAATTTCATGAGAGAGAACACTTTTTATGGGATTGGTCTACATTGTTCATAATACAAATAATACAAGTTGCAATAACCTGTCCAGACCTACGGTAAATGATATATTTAATGGTTATAATGACTCGGCTTATGTAGGTATTCATTTATTCCATCTTATTTTCTCCTGTCTAAGATTAATAACATAGAGAATTTGCACAGACACGAAAATGCCAAGCTGTACAATTACATCTATGAATCACAAACTCGTACATATAATCATATAATCACACATATATTACGTACTCGTACATATAGAAGATCAGTTAAACTAACTGACACGCTTAATTACTTAACCTTACGGTAAACGTGTGAACCGACTGCTGTATCGGTGTTCTGATGGAAAGCATTTAAAATTAGTTTGTATCTTTTCCATTTTAAATTATGATGTAATATTTTCCTATTATCAGTACCATCAAAGTTTCCCCTCTGCTCTGAAAGATATTTCCTTTGGTAAATTTACAGTAGATAGTAAGAAAGATAATGTCCGCGATATACATCCATCTGCTGTTCTTGACTTTAATTTCAATTTTAAAGTGTCAAAATGACTAAGTGAGACAGATTAATGAATCAAAATTAGTAGCAATTAGTATTCAGAGATCACTATAAACTGCAAAACTGCAAACATCGTAGCGATATGACTGAAAAATTGTTAAAGCTACGTTAAAAATCATAATCACATCCCTTCAATCTGAGTATATATATTTAAATTTTATTTAAATAACTTGCATACAAATATTGTACAGTAGTTAATAATATCAAACAAAGTAAATAACTCAACATTCATTTATTAAATCTACATTTTTCTAAAATTCTGACTAAACGTCAAAATGAATTACACTAATACACTCCCACATTTTAGGCCAATGATAGGATTAGTTTCCATCGGATGTTAATAATCAAAGATAATTGATGCCATGATCCTACGGTGAACTGTAAACCTCGTTTGCATACCAATAGGTAATAACAGGTGGGGCAGGAGACAAATTTAATGCCGCAATCAGTGAAATAGTACCAAAAAAACTCATTTAAAAAAATCAAATTTACAAGTGAGGTCAAGAAAGTCCCTACTTTTAGATTGCCATATTAAAGCATAAAAATATCCACTTCACCTGAGAAATCAGTGTCAGTTCATTTCAGAAAAGGTTTATGCACCCCAACCCCAAATTTATACCTGCAATGTTCATGTCCGAACAACCGCTCCAGTTGCCTAGTGGTTAGAGCGTCCGCCTCGCATGCGGGAGGTCGTGGGTTCGATCCCCGTTGAGTCATACCAAAGACTTACGAAAAAAATGGTACTAACAGCTTTCTCGCTTGACGCTCAGCATTAAGAGGTTTGTGTTAGGACTGGTCGCCCTGGTGTCAAGCTAATGTGACTGGGTGGGACATCATGCTACATGTCTGCGGCATGATGACCCAGTGCTAGACATCACTATAAACTGTCACACTGCAGACATCGTAGCGATATTACAGAAAATTGTTAAAAGATACGTTAAAAATCATAATCATATCACATGTCCGAACACAAGCCCTTTTCCTAGATGATAATTCTGCAAAAGCAGTGTGTACTAAACAGGCTGGTGCAGTTGAAAATAGTTGTGATCCAAGCCGTTTTTTTTTTTTTTATAGATATTCTACTTGCCCTAAAACCATGTTTACTACTATTGGAGGCTAGTTATTCTTCCTAGCCAACTATTGGTATATCACTATCAACATACTGCAAAGTAACTATGGAAGGTGTACATGCCTGACATCAATCTCAAGAACAACACAAGCTCAAAACATCTAGTTCAAAAATATATCCATATCTCTAATTAATAAACAATAATAGTTGAAAAAGTCAAGAAATTTGCCAGGGCTCAATTTACGAAACTGTACCCCGACACCTGATAGTAGTTGACTATAATTTATGTAAATCAATGCAATAAGTACATTTACTACATGGAACGAGATTTTCGTGTAATTCTGTTTTCATAATTACATGTTTTATTTATCCGAGTCGGCGCTTAAAATCATACCTCATATCAATACAGCAATGTACATGCATCATACACCTTACTGACTTTGTCGCAAAGCCACGTTGTTGACAATGCAAGTCTGGATTGCTGTTAATTTAAGTTGGAAAAGGCTGTTAGTACACGATAGTTTTTTTTTTATTGGCTGTTGATATAATACTAGAAAACAAAAAACTATGAAGAAAAACATAAAGAAAAACCATTAAAAATGCAAAGCGTCAGTGCAAGTTGTCCATGCATATATCAGTACGTATGCTACTTACAATGGATTTTAAACATGTGGATTTTGATAAAACGTGAAAAACGAGCATTTCCACAGGAATCAAATAAGCTATGGGCGATATTACCATATGTTTAGGCAGTGACGTCACTTGGGGTGGCGGGGTGGGGTGAACATCACCTAGTAACATGATCAGAGGGGGTGACACCAGAATGTCTATAAAACTTTTGAATTTCTGTGCAGGGGGGATGTCGGGGGAGGGGGGCCAAAGACCATGTCAACCCTAGTGATGCCACTGTTTGGGAGTTATGAACAAACAAGGCTGGTACGTGCGAGTATTATAGGACTCAAAACGATTATTTTGTACATTCCGTTGCCTTGTCCTTTCTCCATTACTATAAACACTTAAGCATTTATTACTTGAAAGTGGAATAAGAGAAGCACAATAGCAATATAAAAAAGCAAACGAATAAAAATATTTATTAACATATGTATGGAAACTAGCGATATTGTATGGGTCAGACACATGTTTCCAATTATCCTGCATGCAGTAACTAGTTTTTTGTATGCTAACTACGTATAAATTGTCATTAAGTAATCTGAGTAAAAGTGGGATGATTTTATTTTCTCACGCGATCGAATTTGACACGTATCAGTGTTTATTGTTCAGCACTTGCCGGAACTCACCCACATTCAAGACTGGCTATCAGGTCATGCGGTACACGAAGTAACAGGGATGTGTTAAAAGCAAATATGCTCAAGACCGAAAATTTACACTTAGGATATTTTTGCTTATTTATCGGTGGCGGATCCAGAAATATATTTCAGCGAGAGAGGGACTAAACAAACAGGCAAACTGGAAAGACCCTGCGGAAAACCACAGACCCAAAGGAATCGACTGGAAAACTTTCTCATGTACTTATGTTGGTCAAGCCGAACTCATGCAAACAGAGGTCAGCTGTGAGTGGTCAGCAAAGGCGTGCGCATTAGACAACTGGGCCACCCTGGGACACAAACCGGCGGGTATATGGGTACCCACCACTATCATGCTCCTGCATTTTAAAGGTTAACAGAACAATCTTTGACCGTCTGACTGCAAATTATACATACTCTAGGAAACGTTCCGTTTATTTCACTCTCATTTTAGTGGGGGTTTCTTTTGTGGATTAAGGTAGAGGGGGGTCGGAGGAGGTGGTCGGTGGTTGCACTTATTTCCCTCACCTTCCCGACCGTTCTGAGCTTTTCTAATCCGTCTAACTACGATGTCGTAGCCTCAGCTTGGTTTCTTGTAGTTGAGGCTACGAATTGATCCCATATCATGTAATGGAGCACAAAAAATCCTCACTAAAGTCAGAAACACAAATAGTTTAGAAATCTACTACATAAGTATAATCATTTTGTCAACGAAGTCAGGTTTATTTTAAATTAATTAAGCCCTTACACGATAAAATAAATTGGCATAGTTTCGCTAACTTGACCGTGTCCACCATGAGAGATAACGCGAGACTCTCGTCGTGACCCGTTTTCTACATAAGGCTTGCCAGACTATATATGGATATTCTACGCTAGGGTATTAGTTGTTGAATGATATAACGCGCAACGATGGAGAATGGATACTTGCATAAATTGCGGAATACAGTTTTTGTTGAGAAAAAGAAAATGTCTTCTTGGTGGAATTTTAAAGTCACCTGTAAAACTTATTTACTTTTAATGAGCAGAATTTCCGACTCAAACCGCGCAAAAAAAATTTACTACGATCTGTTTACATTTCTAAATAAGACCTTAACGTCCTTATATGGCACACAAACAAACGAGACTGAGAACGGAGTATGCATTATTAGAACTAATATGGCGGACGATCAAAACGAAAATATCGGATAAGAAAGGTAAACGAGATTTTACCACTATTTCTACAATAATTTGCGATACCTCCAGTATTAACTAAGAGAACTACTCAATTTTTTTCATTATATTCAGAGAACATGTTCAAAATTTTTTATATTAGGCACAAAAAAAAAACAAAACAAGAGCCGGGTGTGAATCACACCCGGCTGTTCTATTGACAAATATAGACTCATGTTAGTACACTGTCCACGAGGTAGGACTAAGGGTACTCATATTTGTACTAATCAAAGTGGTTATGTGTTCCAGCGTATTGATTTACATAGGCAACACAGAGCGAGTGTATTTTGCTATACGAACGAGATTATTATATAAATCTTTTTCAAAATCGTATTTTTTATTTATCCCAATCTCCGTTTGAAATGATTCTTTATGTCAATATAATATATTCGCACATTGCACCCTACTGACATGTCACGAACCAACGTGACTATTTATGCAAGGTTACAAAGAACATATTAAACAAAAGCCAAAAATGTAAAATGTCAGGGCTAGATGAATATGTTGTATACAGCAGTATTTATAAGAATTATATTGCACTTTAAGCAAGTGAATTTTGATAAAACATTAAAAACGTCAATATTTTATCGGAACCAAATCTATAAGCGATATTGCTTTTTGTTTAGGTAGCATGCAGATGTGACTTCAATGGTAGCGTGCTGGACTCAGAACTGTTGTTGTAGTTGTTGACCTAACGCCATTTGTCAGCACAAGATAGGCTATACATGGCGGCCAGTATAAATGGTGGAGGAAGAACCTGAGAAAACCTCGGAAAGAACCACCTATCCACGAAAAGCTACTGGCAAGCTTTCTCATATTCCCACATTGGCCGAAACCGAGACTCCGACCCACGCAGAGAGAGATGAGACTCAAAACTTAAAATGCAGGTTTGAATCCTGCCACCGGCACAGCTCCGGTTATGTACCATGGTGTATATTAGGCAAGGCACTTTACACCAATTACCTCAGAACTAAATAACCAATTTTGTTGCTGTGATATAAAGAACCAAACCCCAACAAAACCATTTAGTTTTGGAGTTTAGGATTTCTAAGGCGACCACCTGAGAGGATTATTGGTCGTCAAGCCATTGTTTATATTTTTCTTTATTTTAGAGTTGTTTCCATAGGCATACATACCAATTACATCAATTTACATGAAAGTGGAACCAAAGAGGTACAACACAAAATATACAAAATATCAGCATAAAAATTATTTGCATCTTAAGGAGGTGGGGGTGTAGACAAGCAGGCGATAAATCTGTCGGTCGCCCCTTCAAGATTCTGCATTTTAAGTTTTTCAGGGCTAACTATAAAGAAAGCTTACTCTAGAAACGTTCTGGTTGTTTCGCGTTCACATTGTGGCGGGGTGGGGTAGGGGATCTCCTACTCCGTACCTCATAAACCATGTCAGCATTTCTACTGTCATTTCGCAGATAATATACCACTGTCGTTTTCTACAGCCGGAGCATCTTTTGTCTTGTCTCCCCGTATTTGAAGTTTGCCTTTGAAATATTTTTAAATTGTAACTATTATGCAAATATTACTACAAATATTCTCTTTTCTAGATTCCTAAATCTCTGAACTTTAAAATTGTATTTCTTATGTTAGGAAGGGTCAACAATGCAATTTCAGCTCTTATTTTATTTGTTTCTTGTTATGTCACATATTGATTGAATATGTTGTGGTGGTCTCATATGCCACCTGTTTGAAGCATGAGAAATTTTTCATACATAAAGATTTTATCCGTTTCGTTTCGTTCCGGTAATTTAATATCTACAAAATCTTTCTGGTGTTCTTGTTGTTTTTATTATGAATGTCATAAACGGTAACTGGAACTAAGAACAATATTTATAATTACTGTATTTATCGTAAGAAAAATTTCTAATTAAATTTCGTTTGAATCCGACTTTTTCTCACAAACAAGGTCTATTATAGTTCAAAATCAGCCAAGTAGTATATTGCACGATAATACTTTCCTATAGCATTTACTACACATACACGAAATAATACGATTACTGGCGTCATTATTGATTGCCGGTGGTTGTGAAACTCGTCTTTTGAGATTTGCATTTTTCATCTGAATTATAACTATAAAAATCGTTTTTACTTTCAACGAACTTTACTTATTTGTCTTGTAACTACTGTGAAGAAGAAGAAGAAGAAGAAGAAGAAGAAGAAGAAGAAGAAGAAGAAGAAGAAGAAGAAAGAAAGAAAGAAAGAAAGAAAGAAAGAAAGAAAGAAAGAAAGAAAGAAAGAAAGAAGAAGAAGAAGGGCATTTGCAGGTTATTTTAACTCGGGTAACACACTTTAAAAATGTTGATAATAGATCAGTTTTATGTTGGCCAAATACCGCAAAACACTGCGAGGAATGATGCCAAATGTAATAGTAATAATATAACATTAACAGTCGGCTAACATTTGTTATGAGTAGTTTACAGCAAATGGCCTTTCTCTGTATTTGCATTTTGAGTCATATTGGATCGATTCTCTTGTGGCAATAGAATTGGATTTAAGAACCTACATTTTGAAGTACGCGGAATGTCGTTACTGTAAAACCAGTTATCATTGTGCAGACCTGGTCACCCACACCATTGCATGACTCCGCATACCATATATCTCCACCTCCATTACCATCCTCGTCCAACTCCATCCCACACTCCAAATAGCTCCTTGATAACCTGATATATAATATTAATCGATATACTTTTAGTTTGGTTTGCTATTGTGGGGGTTAACACCATTTTCAGCACTTCCTAGGCTATAAGTGGTGGTTAGGATATTTGGTGGAGAATGAACCCTGGAAGACCCCAGAAATAACCCAAGAGAGGCTACCTTCATGGTATCTCACAGACAAACATCTCAATCCATATACACCCGATTAAAGAAACGTAGATGAAATTATCTAATATATTTGCACCTTTAAAAATATACATATATTTTGACATGACAGCTCTGACATTCTCTCACCCCGATCCCCTACACGCATTCGCATTCAGGGATCTAAACCATTTGTGTCTCTTACTCCTATTAAAATATCATACCAAATATTGCTCCCCTTCCTCTAATCGGTGTGGACGGAGTCACTAAGCTAACATAAAGACGAATGCGTACACGAACAAAACCACTATCGGTGTTGACGGAGTCACTAAGCTAACATAAAGACGAATGCGAACACAAACAAAACGACTATCGGTGTGGACGGAGTCACTAAGCTAACATAAAGACGAATGCGCACACGAACAAAACGACTATCGGTGTGGACGGAGTCACTAAGCTAACATAAAGACGAATGCGCACACGAACAAAACGACTATCGGTGCGATAAACATGGCCCATCACAATATATTAGGAAAAGTACGGCTATAGAAATTTACGGCTGCAGTCTATTTAATATCATTTACATATACCTTTTCCGCTGTGACAGAAATATCATTTAATTGTATTAGTGGATCATAAAAACATTAAAATATTTAAGAAAGACATGCAGAAGAAATAAAAACAATTTACAGATATTCGAAGCATCAACATGCTGGCATCCAGTTTCCATGTTCATGGGGTGCAGAATAAAAACAAAACCCTCACATATTTTTTTCAGTGATGGTCAAGCTGTAGTTAAAATTATGTCTAATCTTGACAGAACAATGTTAGTACTTCAAACCCTAGTGGCACGACTGCCTCTAGCGAAAACTGCGATACTTTTAAAAGAGATATCACCAAAAGCAAGGTCGCGTCACTTTTCTGCCAACCAGGCACTGCAGACGCGCAAAGCGATATAACTCTTAAAAAGGTCTTGTTACAGAACTGTTCGAATTATTTCCAACTGTAAACTAACAAGATCAAGGGACAAATAAAATATATTTTATTTTCTTTCTAGCAAGAAATTTACTGAAATTTAAATAAATCACAATTCTACTGCATATAATTTGTGTGAAAACTATTTTCGTTTGAAATAGTCAAGTGTCTGTCAAACAGTGAAGATGCTCAACATTGCTCTTGGAAACGGAACCTGTTGTAGGGCATACTATGTCTATTAGTAATGGCAAAGTAATGGTTTTGAGATTTGAGTCACCGATCCTGATCACCGCATTCAATTACCAATGTGTTTGCCCCCACATTACACGCATATGAATCCAACGTACGGGTCCGGTGAAGTCGTACGCAGCAATTCCCTATGAGCGCGTCGCGCGAGAGAAAACCGAGCATGGCCTCAAAGGCTGGAAGCTACACTTTCCAACTGTTTATTTGATTTCTTTTACTTAAGTCACGTCCCTGTTTATGATCTGTCTCCATGCTAGGGCTACGGTTCCGTATTTACGAACGGAGTCATAGAATGTTTCCATATCTGTCAGCACGTCTCGAAATCCGCCGTGGAAATTGTTGTACCTGCCATAGCTACCGAGTACAGCTTGTGCTGCGACTGCTTTGTGCCTCCGCGAGAATGTCCGAATAGTCGCGTATTCGCGAATGCAGTCTTAATTAAGCGGGTCAGCCATCCAACCACACTGATACTACTGATCTGGCAAACTACAATTTTTGACTGTCATGCTTACCACACCTGCCGTGGTTGTAATTTCTAGCAACAAAAAGGCCAACGGTGCACGACAGTGATTCTGAAAATAACAAAAAATTCGCGCTTTGTGCACGATAACAAAATGATAATACATTTTCACGACGTAGGTGCCTCGCCATACAAAATCAAGTTGATCAATGGCAAAGAAATCCCGTGCATCAAAGACGAACTACACCAACTGTCACTAGATGGAACATGATGAAGAAAGCTTGCTGAACACGAGTCATTTTCCAGCGAGTACATGAGCCTCTAAAGTCAATTAGGCTGGAGATAGCCAGGACGTTTTGGCGACATGTATATAACAATTAAAGATTGTTTTATGTACGGAACTGAAATGCATTCTTGATTCGTATTAATGAGTATTGCTACAGTAGTTATTTTCTTTTAGTAAATCCAGTTCAGATTGTGTCGTGTGTATTTGGGTTGTATCAGTAGATTACCATTACAACGGCCTGCACATATACACCTCAACAACAATCACACGCGTGTATTTGTGATAACCCATGAATGTCATGATCCGTCTTTATCACGTCCATATATGTAAAAATAAACTCAGTGACGATCATACGCTTTATTGTATTGCCAACATGACCATGCGAACAGTCAATCACAACATCACTTGCAAAGTAAGCTGTTTTTGGTACAACAGGACGTAATCTGAACGATTTCAATGTTTGGGTACGTATTTTCACATCGAAGACCTAATAAATAGTATTATATGTTGTTTGGCGTAAGTCTCAAAACATAGTATTATATGTTTGTGTGGTACCAATCTCCAGCGGAGTGGATAATCTCTCCAACTATCATAAACTTGTCTACAGTGTAAATAGAGATGTCGTTGCCAAATTAGTGTTGGGCTGAAGAAAATCAATGGCTGTGGCTATGGCCACTAAGCTTCAGCGCTTTATTGATTCTCCAGCAGTTACAGTAATACGTTGTATGTAGCCCCGATACAGGTGCAAGATTGGTCAAAGTACATATTTCTTCGCGTGGACGCTACTGCTTTAGGTTTGTTGACGTCACGCGCAAGACACAATAACGTTGTCTTCATTGCATCTCCGCATGTATTGCCATCTTCATTTTAACCACCAAATCGCACACCCAGCCACACGGATACATCATTAGTTTTGTCGTTGCCACGGCATATCGCAAAGCTGACGCGCATCACAGTCGAACAGCTGCATTATCACTCTCTCGCCGGATTATCATCCCATCATCCTATCACCAAGTCACCACTTTACCGCAAATAATATAATATTGACGTTATCAGTCCGTCCACATCACCGGATTGTCAATGATTATTAACGATTATCATCGCGTCACAGTATCATGTATGCGTATCATTATTACTTCAGTAGCACTGTGACATCACCGTAGTCATGTCATCGTCGCCGATCGCCACCGTCACTGGACAGTGTCATGTTTGCGAATCATGTTACTACCATTACCAGATCATCGACGCGTCACTGTGATAAGTTAACGTATGATCATTACCACATAACTATCATTACCTAATCATTGATGTGTTATCCATGTGCTCACAGGATAGACGGATCACCTTATCACTGTAATCATAAAATAATTCCTCTCGTACCATTATCGCACCACTGTGTCATTACCATCAACACATCATTGATGCCGCGTTGTCATTCCCAGATCGTTATAGAGATCATGTCCGGGTATTATAGCTACATCAATGTTGAAAAATCGTCAGACATTCATGTCATGTTTACATTGTATGATCGTCGCTTCATTACCTGATAATTATCATGTAATGCCCACATCATCACCGAATGATATCATCGGATCATCGTTATGTCATATTATCATGTCATGTCAGCATCATAAGCGGGTCATCGGATATTTTTTTTGTCTCTTAGTATAGCCTCGATTTGTAAGCGAGTGACATTTATATAACGTGTATAAGTATTCACTGCAAATCTTATACAGCCAACAGTAGCATTTCGATTTTATGTGTAATATAAAATCAAAATTCTTTTTTTCTCGATTTATTTTTAATATCGTTTTTAAGACAGAAAATATAATGCAAAAGTACGTGTTTTCAGAATCATAAAATGTAATGCTGTTTGGTAACTATAGCTCTATAAAGGAAGTGATGACTTTCAAATCTTAGGGTGTAGTCCTAAACTATATTTGTCGGCTCGTATGCCAAAACTTGTCTCTGCGTAGAAACGCTTCATCTTTTTAATCATTTGTGGAAAGTCCCAGTTAGCTGTGGAGTTAAGCTTGAATTGCAAGACAAAAATACGCTGCACTTTTAGTAACTCTTTTAAATGTAAAATTCTTCATTTAATTGTAAAAAAAAATTCTTCCTTCAAAAAATATCGTAAACTGTACCACAGTCACTTCATTTTCGATTTTGCCTCATTTCCCTCTTCTGATTGTTTACTTAATCCTTCTTTAGTGGCGATTCTCATTTTCAGTATCGCCCAGATAGCGTTTGCTATTATTTTATTTAGTAATGTTTGTCATACATACATACATACATACATACATACATACATACATACATACATACATACATACATACATACATACATACACACACACACACACACACATACATACATACATACATACATACATACATACATACATACATACATACATACATACATACATACATACATACATACATACATACATACATACACACATACATATTGCATCGTTTTACCCTACTTCCGCTTAGACATTTCCTGATTGATTATTTTCTGTCTAACAATCTCCCATAGAAAATGCATGATTATTTTAATGTTTGCAAAGCAATTTTAATATCTATTGTACTTTGTTCTCGAATCTATTATATTTAGACAATGGAACATGAATTGTCATTAGTCTGATACGTTACAACTGCCAATCAAGTTTTACGGACATATTTTCCTTTTCATCGGCGATAAAGTCCTCATTATAAGGAAGCCTCAATTCGCCTTACTCTCCAGGAAGATGGCATACATCATTAACCTTCTTAAGACAACTCGGGTCATTATACAGTCCGTAAAAACAGATCGGAGAAGGAGACAAAATTCATCATTTCCTTTCCATGAGCTGTTCTTGATAGATTCCAAACTCTCTTGTCTCAACCGTGAAACTACCTGACATAGAAAGTAAACTCTTCCTCTCAGGCCATTGCCGGTGTAGATCAGCACAGCAGTCTAGTCAAGGGTTGAAAGATTCCACAACACACAAACCACGTCAAATCTCAAATAGTTATCCAGATCGCAATACCACTCCCTAAAATGTACTCTACATGCATGCTCTTTTAAAATCTGTAAGCACAGGCAATTAGCGATCCAATTTAGACATTAGAACATTTTCATTAACCTCTCTCTCTCTCTCTCTCTCTCTCTCTCTCTCTCTCTCTCTCTCTCTCTCTCTCTCTCTCTCTCTCTCTCTCTCTCTCTCTCTCTCTCTCTCTCTCTCTCTCTCTCTCTCTCTCATTGTTTGGTCTGTTTGACTTAACTTTTACCATCATTTATATATCCAGATATATCATGGGATGACACAAACAAAAGCCTTCTACTTTCGTAATTTCCTATCTCGAATCATGCTGGTCCAGAGAGAAAGGGAGAGGGAGAGAAAGAGAGAGGAGGGAGAGAACGAGAGGGGGGCTTTGGAAAATTTCATATTTAGTTAATAATAATCGATTTTAAAACAATACAATATGTTTAAGAAACAACAACAAAAACAGAACATTAAATAAATAATAAATACATTACAGTATGTGTACCACGCAACCGAGGAATTTACTGTATAATGTCGACATGGTTTACAACTTTGTATCATTGATAAACACTAGATATAAAATCCAAGAAAAATGCACACGTGTCGTTGCGATGAACCATATTCTTGTTGGTTACTTGGTCTAATTGCTATTGCAAGGTTTTAATCCAGCCCAACTTCCTTTCTCTATCACTTTACATTTCTGCGTAGTTTCTCTGTAATGCACGAGAGGGTAGGGGGGAACAGAAAGCAGAAAGGATTGTGATGAAAATGTGTACCTTATTAAATTCATTTAGAAAAGGAGTATTATTGGTATTTTTATCGTTATTTTCATACGTTGCTAGTGATTAATGTGTGTTAATTCATCATTGAATTACGTCACGCTAAAATAAATATGACGTCATTCAATTACGGTGTCCACAACGACGCAGATAATGTAGCACACACGTCATCATAGTCCAATCAATGCGATTCCCATTTCCCTTGGTGAGTAAAACGTATTTGAATGATGAATCATGTAATAGTTATGAAATGAACTAATGCCATTAGAATTTCAGTGATAAACAATCAATGAAGAAAGCAGAGGACACAGTGACCACACTTGATGGATTAGTAAGGTAAGAAAAATGTGTGTGCGTGTGTGTGTGTGTATGTGTGTGTCCCAACTCATTGAAAAAAGAGATGTAATATCATGTCTTTCTACTTGACTTTTATAATATAAATTTATACTCGATATATATCGTATCCTCTGGTTCACCCCTGCTTGTTCTTGCAATGGACACATCCAGCTAGGGTTGACGAGGAACAATTACAATTCGCTAATGTGAATCGTATGTATAATTTCTTATGGACATTTTGTGTCCTTTTTGTTTCCATTAACTTTGCAATTGTATCCCAAAACACAACTTCAGTTTTGAATTGTTTTGTAATACGATTGTAGTATTCTTCAGCACAATGGCCAATACAAAAATATTGTCCATGGTAATATACAAAGTCAATGAACACGTTATAATTTCAGTGAATGTTTTTTAAATGGACGACTCCTCTCAAATTATATCTGAGCAAAACTGAATTTAAAGCTATATCAAATCTTAGGAACTATATGAGACAAAGGATGTCGGTCAGTTTCCATAACTTCTAGAAGAGCATTCAATTCCTAGACCTTGAACTCGAGTCCAGATAAACAGCTTATTTATAACTTACAAAGAAGACAAGAAATATATAAGCCTTCCTGAACCTTCTAAGGTTAGTCTAAAAGTACAATCTACTATCATTGAAAAAGTTAGCTCTATAATACGTTGTTTACAAAAGTTAAACGCGTAATATAGATATACATAACACCTCCCCTAATTAAGTAAAAGAAAGATTTATACAATCAAGCTTTTTTTGAATATTGATCAAATATACATATAACAACTAAAATAACTACACACATTTTCTTAGAAACTTGTTAATTGAATCATTTTGAGAAACATTTTCATGTTCACATTTTTGGCCTAGATACGCTAGTAGATTCGTCTCTTTATTGAGTCACTAATCTCTGTACATATTGAAGCTCACATAACAGAATTCAGATAATCCTGTATAATTACAAATAGAATTGGTGAAGCTGTAACTGGAGAACTAAGTAACATATTTTAATGATTTAATGGCATAAAGCTTGCAGAACATACGGCATTGTTGTGAACAGAAAGCAACTCTCTCTCTCTCTCTCTCTCTCTCTCTCTCTCTCTCTCTCTCTCTCTCTCTCTCTCTCTCTATATATATATATATATATATATATATATTTATATATATTTATATATATATATATATATATATATATATATATATATATATATATATATATATATATATATATATATATATATATATATATATATCCCAAGAAAAAAAGTCATTTTTTTAAATAAAACAAAACTTACATTGTAATGAATTAAATCCCAAATAGTTGTAAATGTTCTATCACAAGACCAATATATATTGTTCCACTTAAATACCTGGGATGTTTCAAATTACATAGTCCTTTTTCCTCTTTAGCTTTACATTGTCAGAATTGTGCAGTATTTTACCATATCGAACACCTTCAGATTACAAGCACGTAAACACGGATGCCTAATATTGGTATAGTGTATTAGGAACTATTTTGCAAACAAATCATATACACTTCAATGCTGTCTTAACAACATTGTAGGCTCTGGGCAAAGCAATACACTGGGCCCCATACCAGCTCTACTATTCATTAACAACATGGGCAGCATTATGACCCTAGAAGCGTGAGGCTAGACCTAGGCAACTGTCCAGTGTGCAGTTGCCTTAAGACGGCACTGATATACTCATGTAGTAGACGCTTTACATTTTGGTTGATTAAATTTGTTTTTGAATGACCTAAATCAGCGGTTTCGTGGAATGACACACGACATCAGATTTGCTATATTTTTGATTGAATGTTTCTGATTTAGGCTTGCGATAGAGGCCAAACAGATCATATCATTGACGTGGTCCTTACAAATAGCATGCACGTGACGTATCTTCTTTAGCTAGTAATAAGAATGACAAAAAATATACTTACAATTTTACATCCTAAATTTTCTCAAAAGTGTGATTTCTTAGTTCTGCAAATCCGAATTACATGTTATGGGTTCTTGAACTTGATTACACACTGCAAAACTGTACTACATTTTCGACTGCTATAAAAGTTTCCTTAGTGCACTAAAAGAAATGAACACGACATTCCATAGCGTCTTTTTGATAATTACAGTTAAAAGAGTTCATATTTTCCCAACATTGTGATACCAAACATTTAATGATAGAACAGAAACTCACTTGTCCCTCCCTGCTGAATACAACGATTGTCTTAAAACTGATATCGAGCGCGCAACTAAGTTCAAAGGTCGCAGGGCGGTGCTGTATATGCTTTACTTTTGTTGTGTACTGAACAATCTACGGTTGTCTTTTTATTTTGGAATACATCATAAATTCAATTGCTTTTTGTAGTGTATGTTTTACAATTGAACCTTAGGTAATAAGAAAATGAATATATCATGAAAAGTTTAATGCATTTGTATGAGAAAAATATAAACTCGTTTTCTTTAATCACTACTGGCAGTCGCACGGTCGTGCAGTCTTAATCCGCAAAAAACTAGTTCATATTCTCCCATGCAAATGCTGTATCTTATATGTATTATGTACTCCTTTCATTCACCTTTAACTTTATATTGTCAGAATCGTGCTGTGATACATGTGCCTAAAATATTATAGTGTATTAGGAAATACTTTGTAAACAAGCCATATATATATATATATATATATATATATATATATATATATATATATATATATATATATATATATATATATATATATATTCATGAAGCAGACTTTAGGTTTCAGTGTATTAGATTTTTTCATGGATGAACTAAAATAGCTGTTTTGTCTATATAAAGGTAGAGATGGTAAAGCGAAAAATGTGTACGAGTTTATTGGGTCACAAATGAAACTTTCAACCAAGCAAATGAATAAACATAATATTCGCAATCTCCATAACAAAAATGAGAGACACAGTATTGCAAATATAATTCTGATAATTTAAACGGTTATTTAGGAGAAATGTTCGTAACTTTTCGTTAATGGAATGGTTCAGACTATGACCAGACCTATCTGGGGTATATAAAAATAGCATAGAAAAGTAAAATGGCTATCACATGTCTATCAGTGTCATAGAATTTTTTAAACAAAAGTACTAACTTCGTGGACAAAAAAAAATGTAACTAAGGATTTTGTTAGAAAGGTATGGGCCTCAACGCCAATAAGCCAAAACTACGGCTTTGCAACATTCCGCGTTAACGTTTTGATACAATGTTTTGGATTTAGGCTAAATGAAATGTACGTTAAAGCCATTGCATCTTTTGATAATTACAATTGGAAGGGTTCATATTTTTAACCCATTATGATTCCAAAGAGTGAATGAATGACTGAATAGAAAAACACATGCAGCTGAGTCAAGTCCTTCCCTTTTCAAGTCACATGTACTACCTAATATTTTAATTTGTTGATGTCCATGTTGTCTCGAGTGTGCTAATGTACATTCAAATGGCCTGGAATGTGCCGATATGTTGAGAGTCTTTTGATGTATCGCAAATATATAATCCAGAATGTACTCAACTTAATTCACTATAATTTAAAATTAACGATTTCGTCCAATAAGTAGACAGTTAACTTGATTTTGGACCAGGGTCAACTGCAAAATACAGATATACATTGCATTTTCATGGAGAAAATCCTACGTTATGGGGAAGAATATTTGTTATTCTATTTTCATAATGCTATTAACATAATAGTATTAATTATGATTCATTTTTCTTAGCAAGATAATTAAACAAAGAGAATTCTTTGTTCGATATTTTTGCAAAAAAAGTAAGAAGACTCGTAAATTTCATGGAGTAACTTCAGATATGACATATCTGCAATGCGGTTAGTTCCTCAAACTGTAGAGTGATTTTCAAAGACTCGTTAACGATCGTGCACACGCTGAGGTTATGGAGCAAATGTAGATAAAATAAACGCTATTTCCTTTTAAGTAAAAACGGAGCTTTTTTGTAAATAATAATGGTATTATTGGGCAAATTTGTGGCTTGTACAAAATATTATTTTCATTGCAAATATTGTTTACAAGCAACAGTACAATTCTCAAAACCTACGCAGACACTTATAGGGAAGAGACCACAATTAACTCAAGGTTCTTTATTTGTATTTTTTAAATCTTAAATTGGAAAGAAAGTTTGCATGGGCTACTTTGATAGATGTATGAGTGTACTAAGCATTAGTTGGATACATTTATGATCCTACTATTGACTAGCTTGATGCATGTATGATCCTATTTTGGACTAGATTGCATATTTAATTTGTTTTGATTGTTTGCTGGTCTTATTTTATTTTATTTCATTATGGGCTATTGACTAAACCTTGTCCAAAACTGAGTTCATTTATGCTTGATCCAAACTGATTTTTGTCATGTTAGACACTGCAAACAACTAATACATAGCTAAATTATTCTCTATATGTATGGGATTAAATTCAGTGTTGTTATTAATAGAAGACGAGAATATATTTATTTGGATCTTAATTATGGAATTTCCTAATTGAATTATACATTATCCAGGTTACTGTTTTGCAAACAACAGAATCATTGCAAAAGGTTATTTTCCATTAGGTAATGAGTTCCTTTTTATATATAAAAAAAAAGAAAATGCTAATTGTGACCTGAAGTCAAGTAGAGAACAATATAATCTTGCAATTGTGAGGAGTTGGTAATTCGTACTTTAATTTTTAGCAGAATTAAGTTGTATGTTTTTTAAATATTTTGGTCTGGAATATTTTTCTTCAAATTATTCAATTTAAGTGACTATTTTCTTTGAAAATACAACGTAATCTGATTAAATTTTTGGAAAAAGTCATTCTGTCGTATTAATGCTTAATTCAAGTCTGGAATTTTCTTACTGTGACATGTCAACACTCTATAAACTATAAGAGACGCGTCATTGCCTTCAGATTTTGGATTTCTTCTGGGACTTGAACTGAGATTTATTCGGGACTTTAAATTATTATGACTTGTGTCTCTAATTCTTTGATTATTTTGGGATTTAATCCGCAATAACAGAAATGTTTTTTTTCCTATTTTCACTTTACTCTTTAGAAAAAAATTATTTGTTAAATTTTACAAAGATTGCTGTCTTTCACACTTTTCTATTAAATATATTAAGAGCATTGGTCTGATACATATATAATCCTCTTTTGGACTAGTCTGATACACGTGTAATCCTTTATGAAGTAGTCTGATACACATATAATCCTCTTTTGGACTAGTCTGATACACGTGTAATCCTTTATGAAGTAGTCTGATACACATATAATCCTCTTTTGGACTAGTCTGATACAAGTGTAATCCTTTATGAAGTAGTCTGATACATATATAATCCTCTTTTGGACTAGTCTGATAAACGTGTAATCCTTTATAAAGTAGTCTGATACACATATAATCCTCTTTTGGACTAGTCTGATACATATATAATACTCTTTTGGACTAGTCTGATACACGTGTAATCCTTTATGAAGTAGTCTGATACACATATAATCCTCTTTTGGACTAGTATGATACACGTGTAATCCTTTATGAAGTAGTCTGATACATATATAGTCCTCTTTTGGACTAGTTTGATACATGTGTAATCCTTTATGAAGTAGTCTGATACACATATAATCCTCTTTTGGACTAGTCTGATACATATATAATACTCTTTTGGACTAGTCTGATACACGTGTAATCCTTTATGAAGTAGTCTGATACATATATAATCCTCTCTTGGACTAGTCTGATCCACGTGTAATCCTTTATGAGGTAGTCTGATACATATATAATCCTCTCTTGGACTAGTCTGATACATATATAATCCTCTTTTGGACTAGTCTGATACACGTGTAATCCTTTATAAAGTAGTCTGATACATATATAATACTCTTTTGGACTAGTCTGATACATGTATAATCCTTTATGAAGTAGTCTGATACATATATAATCCTCTTTTGGACTAGTCTGATACATGTATAATCCTTTATGAAGTAGTCTGATACATATATAATCCTCTTTTGGACTAGTCTGATACATGTGTAATCCTTTATGAAGTAGTCTGATACATATATAATCCTCTCTTGGACTAGTCTGATACACGTGTAATCCTTTATGAAGTAGTCTGATACATATATAATACTCTTTTGGACTAGTCTGATACATGTATAATCCTTTATGAAGTAGTCTGATACATATATAATCCTCTTTTGGACTAGTCTGATACATGTGTAATCCTTTATGAAGTAGTCTGATACATATATAATCCTATTTTGGACTAGTTTGATACATGTGTAATCCTTTATGAAGTAGTCTGATACATATATAATCCTATTTTACCATATGTATTGAATGTAAGCATTACTACTTCGAATGTCGCCGTGTTTGGCAAATTTGAATGTTTGCCACTTAAAATTATTCTTGTTAGTATAGTTAAATATTGATCTGTAATAGGTTGCCGTAATATCCTATTGCTAACTTTTATACAGCACACTTCTATGAGCATGTCTCTCGACAGCAGTATTAGGACTTCTTTGTTTAAACGTATAGAAATGTACAGAATGTCCCAGATTTCCTTCCCCGAATACTCTCCAAAAGCTTTAATTCACCCTTTTTAGACCTATCACAAAGTCTTCCAACTTTGTCAAGGCTGTTTCCAAACCATTATACGTCGAGAAATCTCAGCAAAAGAATATGCGTCGACTCCAGGAATTGAATGCTGTGTACAAACAACCCCTCACTTTCGCAACCCGACGTCACAGTGATGGAGTCACTGGACACAGGAACCCGAACCAACACCTAGGTAAGGCTTCATCTCAGTATAACCAGTCATTAGTCCCACCTTAAGCTCAGACAACAGTCGCTTCTAATTAGGTAAACAGACTCTCTGCTGAGACTTCTGGACATACTTTCCCACTAACTTAAATAATGTACGTTGAGTGAGATCCTATTAATAATGTGCTTGATTCTTACGTTCAACTCACCTATTGTTACTTAATTTTGTCGGAAAACTGCGCTATCTTTACCATTATGTTAACCAAAATAATTTGTACCAGGAAATATCAAATAAACATGTCCATTATGTATTTAAGAAATGGTTAGATGTATTTTCAACACACCTACAGTTCATGCCGATTATGTTTACAGTTCAATTTTATTTAAAATCTAACGATCAGCTAAACGTTCGCGCAGAAGTGAGAACCTACATTCCCTGCGCAGATAAGGTTATTATTTTAGCACATAAACAAACTGTAGTAATTGTGTATTTAAGTGGCATAAGTTTTAGTAAAGAATATGGATTACCATTTTAGCCAGTCAACAATTTAGGAGACTTTTGACAAACCTGAGTTACAATTTACAATTAAGGACGTGCTTCTGGGCTTTGGCCAAAGTTACAATTATCTACTATAAATTGTTCAAGCAAGAATATGTCTTTTAGCGTGCGTAATCGGGTAGAGCAGATTCGAAAGTGACAACAACTAATCATCAGTCTTGTTTCAATATATGTCTAATCACAGTAGTGCTTACACCTTGCTTTTATTAAACCAAACATATACGTCGGTTCACTTTGGTTAGACTAATGGCGTCAACCAACCTCAGCAACGTCTCCAAAACAGCCTATTCGAAATAAAAGTTAAATATGTGACATGTCAGAGACTTACCTAAACTGTCCAGTTTCCTCTAGGCGTAGTTCTCTCGAAGTCTGTCTTTAAATTGCTTGAACTTCTTAACCTATTGTGGTAGATAATTACTTCCATGTGTACACTTTGAAACTGGATTTTGAGTATATCCTATATTTAACCTATATTAAAAGTCTCATTATTGTCTGAAATTTCAGACTAAATAAAGTAGAAATATTAGTTTGAGATGTTATTTTGAGGCTTTAGTGAAAAGGAGCACTGGAGTTTTTGCATTGCTGACAATATGGCTGATTCTGACATGGAGACCAAATTTGGATCCACTAAACTCTACATTCCTTCATCGAACCGAGTTTTAACTAATGTATGTTTCTAACAACGGTCCTACTGCAAAAATTCATGCATATCTTCCAGTTTGACATGTTTCATTTTAAAGAAACCCTTGTGTTGTGATCTAACAATGTATAATTTAGACTCAGTCACATGGGCTTTTATCACTAGATCTACTTTTCCAAAATGGTAAATATATACTGTATTTAGATTATCGTTTTGACTGTTCCTTGGGTTCACAAATATTTATATAAGTAGATTAGGATTTGAGATGGTACTATTTAACCTTTAGTGACACTTGAACAACGAGAGCACGTCATCTGTACCATTTGCTTGCACACATCTAAATAATTATGGGTAGATATATACAGCTGACAGTGCCACAAAAACCTATAGCGTTTGTCCGACAGTTTCGGTTCCTATTCTTATTCTCTCTGTCCTCTTCACTTCAGTGTCCTTTATTCAAAATAGTGTTAGTGCTATTAATTTTGAGAGAGATAAAAATCATTATCTGCCATTATCTTTTATTTCTTCGATGGAATGCAGCTTTTATATTTGACACAAACTTCTGGAGACAAAAGAGTTAAGATGTAGAACACTCATTGGTTGAAAAGTCACAATGCACCAGAATGTGTTTTGGTGATGTGACCAGAAATTTGTTTCACTGTCAATGTGATCCAAAAAATCAGTCAGTGTAAGAAGATTAAAAATATACAGGATGTAAGTTCATTATTATTTGGGTCCCTGATAAACATCATATACGGGTCAGCTTATATTGCATAATCGTCGATGTATCTGGCGAGTCTTAATATTGCAGTGGCAATGTCAACCTTGTGCAAACAAACTTTGATTTCCTTTAAATAGATGGAATAACGTATGTTTTGGAACAACGCCATAATACCATTGTTAACAATCGATATGTTATTGTTTTCAGTGTATGCATCATTGTTATCGATGAATACAAACTTTCCTTGGACTTCTAAGAATGTGTCGTACTGAAGAACATAAAGAGATTTACCCTGAACCTTAAATTCTGTTGGCAATCTAGCCTCATAAGCTTAATATTGGTCATATTGGTTACATTGAACGGTTCTTTATCGCAACACAGCGCGTCCATATCTAACGTAGGATCTGATAGATTTTGAACTGAACCATTATTTATTTATTATGAGTTTGATTGATACCTTAAGCTAGACAACCGTCCTCTGCTTCTCATTGCCAGATTTGTAATCAATGAATCTGTTTTGGCTTGTTCCATTGGTTAACGAGCGGCAACGTTGATGATTTTACTAACTGGAGCTGACATTGATAACATGTAACCACTTTTGTTTGGTTGTAGAATATTTAATCTTTGTAGTCGATCTAGAATCTATCAATACACCTACGATCTCAGATTTTTCAACCGATCCCAATTCTGATGTTAACAATGACTTCCATCACATCTTGGTACGAGGCAAGAATTGCGAGAAGCTTGGGGCTTCTGTGAAGAATACACTTCCCCATCACCAAGATCATTTCCGTAATATGTTTTCTAAATGGGTTTTCCCCGTGGACAACACACACGGTTATAATAGGTCCAAGTACGACTGTCATTGTCGTTGGTGGAAAGTGTAGTTACATTCCAGTTAATTTATTTGAGTCAAGACCTGAACGACTGCGATTGAATGTTAGGCCAACAACTATAAAGTCGCAAAGATGCTAGCGCGATATTGAGCACTCGATATTGCCCTGCGGTAATTGAGTACATAAAATTCTGTTTTACTTTATGAGATTATTGAGGTAATGTTCGGTATTGTCTGTGTTTTCGTGCCGGCTACGGAAAAATGTTTTAGCTGTGATTTGTTGCTGGTCAAGCATCACTTCGCAATACACGACTAAATTACGCTCGGGTCAAGATCGAAAATTGCATCGGTTTCATAGATGTTGACAAAGCTCAATGATTAACGACGATGCAATTACTTCCTTAAATCCATTTATTACATTATAACAGAGCTGGTGGTTTGTGTATGGTACAGTCACGTTCAATCAATTCCTTGTTAACCATCTCATGATCAGAATCAACAACAGTTGGGATTTCTGGAGTTGGCAGTGTCAATGAGCAGTGCCGAATTTAGACAAAGCGATGCCTTACGCTATGGGAAGCTATAGAGGACATATTTGGTATAACTAAATTTAAAGGGCCCCTTCAGACTTTAGCTTATGCCTAAATCCGGTACTGCCAATGAGCAACGCGTGTACTGATCTTGGAAACATGTCACTATACATAGGTGATATATCCTACGCCGACGCAGATTAGTCAAGGATGGTGAAAACATTTCTTCTTTTTTGGCATGACATATTAAATGTCGATTGTTGTATAATATCCCTGGAGCATAACAATGTGTCCAATTATTTCGAGCTTGTGACACGTGCAGTTAACGTTTCAGCAACGGCTTCGATAAATTCAATGCGAACTACCTATATTTCTTACGGGGCTAGCGGATAATCATTGTGGGTGTGGTACTGCTAGCCGGGATATCAATATGACTTCAAAGAAGTATATATTGTAGATGTCATGATTGTACTTACGTTTGAGTTTGTGTATGTCAAAATATACGTGTGAGTTCACTTAGCGGAATAGACTTCATCATTACCTGTGCATATAGATAATTGGTGTCCAGGTATAATATGTGGCTGTTAGGGAAGGTCGGATGTTAATATTTCCAAAAAGGAAAAATAAGTCTAATTGTAAAAAAGACTGATATTGAACTCTTGTAAATATGTTGTTTAAAACTGATAATTATGGACAAAGTGTTAAGTATGTAAACATGTATTTTACAACTTACAAAACAAACTAAATATGGATAATATTGTGTTTCTGCTCGCGGAGCTGACACAAACAACCCACATTTAAACGGATACGATCCTATTACGTTATAACTCAAGTGAAAATGTGTATAAATTGGGGGTCGATAAACAATTAATTTATCTTATATATCATTTTGTGGGAATCCATGATCAGAGTTTGCATTAGTGTCGATATATAATTCGTGAACAATTATTTATTTCAAATATTCATTTTTATATGCTAATGTGAGATGTTTGTACACTATTTTAGACTTTGTGACCTCAATGACATTCTGGGTTGCATCATTGCATTACATCTCGACATTGAAGACCATTGAATTTTTTTTCAGAACATTTTGTATTTTTAAAATATTCTATATCTCTGGATATTTAAGATTATTAGAGATTTGATTCGCAATAGTACAAGAGTCTCTTAAATTTTGCCTTCACATTATTGAGAAATATATTGTTGATATACTTTAATTAGTTTGACTTCTTCCTGTTACATATTTTAAGACCTACAGTCGTAAAAACATCATGAGAGTAGCCAAAATTTTTGCAAGAACACGAGGAGCAGACGTTGCGTTTGTGAATAGTCGTCGATTGAAAACCTTCTAAATACAAATATGAATAGAGGACATACAGCGTTGCCAAGTGAGTTGCAGTAAACTGTCCCTATCGTTTATATAACCATATGGATAAATGAGGAACAACAAGATCCAGCATCAGTCGTGTCTATCGACGAGTATTCCAAAAGAAATTGATCATTTGATTCCTCTCAATGTCTCCCAGGACGAGTTTGTTCATGTTGGAATCGCGAAACTTCATCAGCCCCGCTGAAACGTCGCGTATTTAGGCATGTGGGGTATAATATTTATTTGAGCATTGGATGCCATTGCAATACATTCTCGTGAGTGAGTTCCAATAATGGAAAAAGCAGTATCTAATTATACATTTTTCAGAATTAATTTGGTTTACTAGCATCAGAAACGGCAATCTCTTCAATCATTGATGTTATTTCATAGACTTCATTTTCTTTTCTTTGGGTTTTGCCAAGATTATAGATTCATCTCTTCGCCGGCGGGCACTATAATACTCGCCAACAGATCTGCATTGTCAGCAAAGCTGATTGCTTTACTTAACTAGCGTAGTTGCTAGTGTTATATTACCGTCAAAAAGCGTTTTGTCGAATTGATTTTCCCGTTCTTGAATTTACTTCCGTCTTCAATAGTCAGTTCATTATCGTCCTTACTGGGTTCTATTAGCATCAGTAAACTAACATTTCATGCATAATACCATGCAAAGACATTTCATGTTTCTTGTTATCTGTTTGGCAGAGTATACGTCGTTCCTGCTCCAACAAATATTGATAACTCAATTGATATCTCTAGATTTTCCTGATATGCATTTGAAAAATCACATATAATTTGGGTCTTTAGACAAGTCAGTATGACGCATTTAGTCGAAATAGTGATTGAATATTTTTAATTTAGATGTATGGACTATGCAGTCTGAAATAAAGAATTTATCTTATCTTGTAACAAAACAAACACCATTTATCGGGCAATTTAATTAATCATTATCATTTTTCATGACTCTTTTCAAAATATTTTGCGTGTGACTCTATAAAGTTCTAGACGTTGTTATACACTCAGCGTTTTTGTTTAGCATACTATTGTCAGACAAAAAGGAACAGTCTCCAAGCAAGAATTACTTTTAGTATTTATTTGTGAATTATAATCACGCTGTCGTTTTTAATTTGTTGGATATATTTATTACATTTACCAGAAGTGTTCTAGTCGGTATCAATTACAGTAGTTTGAATCTGTCTGCCAGCTCACAGCGGTGTACTAATCCACAGTAACATGTTACATAAGTATCCCTAGTAATAACCATAGACCCATGCGAATGCAAAATCGTCATTGGGGAAAAGCCACAGGGGATGTAGAAGGGGGTCTGGATCTGGAACCAAAGTCACCCAACTAAGCTGTAATCGTTTTGATGATAATATTTCAGTTGATAATGAAAAGAATAATTTTATGTTTCTAATAGCACATAGTGTATCTTGTTACGGTGGAAGGTAACGGTTTTCCAAAAACAGCTCTCTCGCAGAAAATGGCGCTTGTACTTTTTGCCTATTTGATATGTCACATACAGTGACATCAGATTCTAAAAATAGATTTTCGGACAAGTCGAACCAACCAAATGGCAACCAGTAATATTTTCCTTATTATTCTTTTTACTGAAAACGATGTACCCGGTGTTAAATTTGTTCATCCGAATATAGATGAGCATTCCAATATTCAGTTACAGCGATGGTTAGCATGTCGAGGGCTGCCCCCAAAACGGATAAAGAAGCATACTACTTAAAAGTTGAGTCAAAACAAATACTATGAATGTCGGGTAATAGTGTATTTATTTTTTATGGACTACGATCGTTTCTTCAATCGTGCATTTTGTATTCTATGCAAAGTGTTGTAAATAACAGAAATATTGATTTTTTTATTTTTTTACCTATCTGTAGTATATTTTATGTATGCATTAATCATACAAACCAGAAAACACTGTGACGTGTGTTTCATTTATAACTGTACATTCTTTAATGGTTTTGTACCTTTTGAAACAACAAGGCACCACATAACACCCACCATTACGTTGATATTCAAATTCACAAGTGCAATTTATTATTGTTATTATAGTTGTTATTGTTCTAGTGTTTATATTATTCTTTTATTATTATTATTATTAGTAGTAGTAGTATTAGTATTATTAGTATTATTACTATTTTTATTATTATTATTATTGCAAAAAATCCCAATAATTTTGTCATAATTTCATGCATATGTAATTAATAAAATGTACTATTAAATATGTTAATGATTATCTTTGTTATTCTTCTTTTTCTTCGCCATCATCATCATCATCATCATCATCATCATCATTTTATTAGTAGTAGTAGTTGTTATTGTTGTTGTTGTATTAGTAGTAGTATTATGATCATTTTATTATTATTATTATTGTTGTTGTTGTTGTTGTTGTTGTTCTTGTTCTTGTTGTTGTTGTAGATGGCTGCGATGAATGTTCCCTGGTGTGATTTATTGGCTTAGTCAGATGTAGACTGTGTAATTTTTAGGATCAGATTTGATGAATCTTTTGGGAATCGTTTAATGTAAAGAAAGAAGAATGCACATGTACTATAGTTACTGTTTCTATTTTGCTATGTGCATCAATTTAAACTCTGCGTAGTGAATTTTATTTTGATGCATATCGGTATAAAAGGGTTTAATTAAATTTGCATCATTCTATAAATTTTGCATATATATTCAAGATATTTGATAAATGAATATCTTAATGTATGTTATTTTGGTATTATGCATAATTGACTTCATTACCCTTTTTTTCTAAGTCTTGTGTAAATTGGTAACAATGTTGAAAAATGAGAGAAAATTTATGTTTCTTTTTATAATATATATATATATATATATATATATATATATATATATATATATATATATATATATATATATATATATGTTACTTGCATAACACATTTTCTTGATTGAAAAAGTATATAATTATATTTTGTCTGGCATTTGCTGATAAAGCAGCTGTTTCTAAAGATGACAGCTAGCCTTAAAATGATACACATTTTACAAACAACAGAGAAGTACATGTCAAAATAACTTTATTGTCTGCATATATATGCTTAATTTCAGAATCATAAAAACTTATTAGATTGTAATTACTGCACAAGATGATTTTGAAAACTTACTAAACAACCTATAATAAATACAAACTGAGAAAAGACAGGCTGAATGCTGAGTGGGATTACTTTCTGGAACAGTGTACATTTCTTAATTCTCTCAATTAACCGTTTCGCGTGCTTTGCAATATCTTTAGTTAGTGCAAACTACATATATATGTATCCTTCATCACATTAGTTTATGGTAAAATCACGTCGGCCTTAAGGATGTTACTCATCATATACACCTTTCTCCTTGTCAGGCTTTGGAAAACCGTGTCAAAATTCAATGAACCAGACACCAGCTTTCTGATACCTCGAATCGCTTGTACATGAACCATTGCAACAATGCTCAGTGGTCATCATATTAAATAATTACTTTTTCCAGATGAATATATAGCTTGTTTATAAAGTTAAAAATGCTTCTAGAATCCGTGTTACTACGCATTGCTAGCGGCTTTGTCCGAAAACAATATGGCCGCAGTCGGGGCAATTACGTCATGGTTTATTCTAGCACAAGGCTGAATTAAGTACAAGCACCATGTCAGAGTTGATACATTTTAGATTCCCTATTAACCATAGAAATCATACCGACTCCAATATTCAGTTAGTAAGTGGTTGTCGTAGGCGTCGAAGCAGTCAGACACAAGTGTGTTTATTAGCAAAGTTTCTGATGCCATACAAACGAAATTACATGTAAAGAAGGCTCCTATTAACTAAAAGAATAATATTTATGACAGCCTTTGTCTCAGTTATCCTGTTACAACTTGCGTTACTGAAAAAACAACAACACACACGCACCAAATAAAACAGGAACATGTCAAATTTATGCAGCAAGCCTTGTTTTCAAGTTGCTAGGTTTAATGCTGTTATTCGTTTATTAATATTTCCTTTCAATATTAGTTGTGAAATTATTATTATTTTCCACCATTTATTTCAGTAAGATTTACTCAGAAAGGGAAACTTCTGCTACCACCAAGCAGTGATCAAGAGTGGAAAAGAGAAAGACGCTTATCAAAGACTGAAGTATTAGAACCCCCAATCCATATCCTGGCAGATGATCCATCTGGGACAGGAAAAAAGGCTTTGGATACAACGACAGATGATGGCCAGCAAGCAGATAATCGAAATCTTAGGCAAAAGTTAGAAAGCTGTTCTAAGACAAGGGTAATCTAGTCGTGACGATTTGTAACATTAAGATATGTAATGAATTGGAAGGCAGCCTGTTAAAATTATCATTATCCAACAAGCAATACGCGAATCGTCGCTCTTCCGTTTCCAAATGGTTTAATTTAGTGACATTGAGACAATCTCTTTTCATGCGCTGACATTTAACTATAGTCGTTTTCAAGTTGTATCTATATAGGTTATTTTATAATTGTTACTATTATATTTAATTTAGTATATGCCTTAAAACAGTGAAAACTAGATTGCATGCACCCGCCAAAAAAAAAAAAACAAATATAAGCAGATGGCTAAAATGAGCGCTTGGCATATACATTCTAGAATGAGACGTGTTAACACACATGAAAATGAAACAAACACAATTGATTTATGAATTGCAATACCAGATGCCATATCAGCCATCCACACACCGCTGGACCACTTTTTCTATTACTGCATATAACCACACAAACATTCATCAATATTGCTCTCCGATATTCTTTATTACTAGATTTTCAAAAAGAGTTGGTCCATGAACTGTGCCAGAGTTCTATGAACCATTTCTTCTAAAAATTATTATACTAAGGTGACATTCCAAATATAACTATTATATGAAATGGGTCTGATAAATTGCTATAATTATGGCACATAAAAAATTGTTAAAACGAGCATAATGAAGCATTATGAAGATTGTTCATTTAGGAAGCAGCTTCATCGTCGATGATCAAAATCCTAGTCTTACGCCCTGAAGAAGTATATTGCGTACAAATCATTGCTGTAAAATCATTCAAAACAAATGATTATATCAGCGTACGACAATATACTCACAAAATTTGAATAGCCAAACGATGGATACATTAAAAATAACAAACAGTATAGACGAATTAATAGCGAAGACGGATAGAAATACAAAGCTGCTGTGTATCAATAAAAGTTGCAAGTGTACCGAGAGCAAAATGTGTAATAGGATATTGTCTGATTCATTTTACATATTGACTGTTCAATTAATTCATATTTCAGTAGTGCTCATTAACCCACATAGTACGTACATCTCTTTCTCCTCCACTCCGCTGCATGTAGAACATTGGCAACATACTTTCTCCAAACCTTTGAGAATAAAACTGGGAAGTTACACATAACGGACTTTTCACATGCATACAATATTGTGCTACCAAAGAAAAAACAATGAAAACTGATAAATTTATTCGAATAAATCGTGATAATGCAACACAGGCAAATCTTGATACATACCGAATAATTAGTTGAGAAATTAAATCAGCACCTAACATGGTGCACTGACAGAATAAAACAATCTTCGCATAGACTATAAATTACATTAATGACAACTGACTTTAATATCTTAGTTGAATGATCGCTGAAATTTGTAAAGCAACTGTTGATGGATCGAGATTTAAGTTCGCAAAATATTTCGCTTCGTAACCTGGACATTACCTCAGTATATCAAAACCGCGTACCAACACACTTAATGATAAGTTCCAAACCAAAATTTAAAAAATAGCATTCCATGTAAGCGCGACATTATCAAAATAACATTAGACGTGATTGGTCATGGAAACAAAATATGTATTAGGAGCCTTGAGGCAAAATGGTTAACAAGCAAGCAAGCAAATAACCAAACAAAAGGCCAAATGAGCCACCATGTGTACGAATCAAAAAGCAACACAGATCAAGCAGAACGCCTCTGGGAAGGAGTATATATTGTGTATGATTTGCATAACAACCCGCGTGAAACTAGCGACAAAAAGTCCGAATTTAGAACAAATTATTATCGTGTAGGATCAAGATATGCAGTCTACCCTGTTGGTAGTAACCTGTTTCCTTCCTTTTTATTAGAAATCTTTAGGAACTGAAATGGGCTTTTGCTAATATATATGGCAAACCACCAATCTTACTTTCATAAATATGAACAATTGTATCAGCAATAAATATAGTACATTCTTTCTCACGTAATGATTCCTAGACGAAGATCACTATATTTGATCAGCTGATTCCAAAGCGTACTGGAAACACACGAAAGTAACATTTACATTTTTAATGCGATTCGACAATTGTAAATAATTGAATCGACGAATAAGAAAAACATAATCAGAAACATCATGAAAAGACAATCAAATTCTTGGCAGAGAAATTAATTATGAGCATAATTTTTATAATTATATCATTTCAAACTTGCATGTGTAATTATAAGACTATGAACCACACTTGAAAGAAAAGCCTTATTCGGAAAATCTGTACAGGTTAAGAAAGACATAACTATCAAACTAATGCAGACTAATACATGATAGAGAAAATGATGGAAACAGAAGTTTGCCACAAATTGAGACAAATGAACCTAATGAAAAGAAGTCAAACGAATTATGTAAGTACGAGATTGCTTGACAATGTATATGTCAAATATGGAAAGAAAAGTCTCCGAAAATGTGCTGAGGTTAAATACCTTCATTAGAGTAGAAAAGATCTTCTTTGTATTAAAAATGGAAAAATATCATGAAGATGGCATAAAAGATTGATAAAAAAATTATGTCAGCAAGAGTAAGCAAACATCATGAGATGAAATATATATGTAAAGAGTGCTTGAATTGTTTTCATTTCTTAAACAACTTTATCAGAACACAAAATAAAGAGTAAATATAATGCCCAACACGTATCAATTGTAAAATGTAGAAATTATTATCATCATCAGTTGAAAGTCCCACATGTCGTTTCTGGTCACTTTAAAAATTTTATGATGTCATGTAGGAGCCACTGGTCGCAGAAATGTGATGTTACAAAAGAAACTTGTGCAGTATGGTCAAAGGAATCGAGCTTAGCAATATCATGTATCTGTATGTACACCATTTCAATTCACAAATGTGACAGACCTATAATTTACAAAGATAATAATTCGATACATGAATTTTAAAACTTTTGAGGGAGAAGGAGACCAATCAACGAGTAAATGAAAAGCACAAAACATGATGTTCACAGAAAACTTTTATTTCAACAAATACGTGTTAGGTTTCTCAGAGAGAAATATATAGTTCCGGAGATTCTAAAGTCAGAATGATTGAACAAAGTCACCTAAACAATTACATTAGTTCCGTCTAAACAGATTTTTATTTCAGACTCCCAAAATATATACAGCTGTTAATGCATAAGTTGTCAGGTTATAACAGTAAGATATTCGTCAAGGTGCTTGTGAAAAATGGTCCAATGATGAAGGAAAAGAGAAATCAAACAATAAATAAATTACATTTGATTCTGGAATAATTTCATTGTACATAGGTCCACAAATGGTGGAAGGAAATGCTTTTTAAAAGAACGATCAGATTTATAGACATATTATGTTCTCATAATAATCATTACAACCACTGGCTAAAGTTTTTAATTCGTTGAAACCTTAAATTATTTTACAGACATGCAACCAATAGCATTGAGAAAGGATGTTTTCCCCCATGTTAATATATGGATTCATTTAAACAAATAAACAAAACTATTATAACATTTAAGACAAAATTGTATTCAACTCTGTGAACAAAATATTTCTGATAACGATTTCATGTACATTAACAATGAGATAACGATCGCGTGTCCATATATGACTACATTCAAGTCGCTATATGATATTTTCGTGTGCATCATTTTGTTATTTAAGTATGATTTTCGGGAATATATTTTCTTTCTCCACACTGGTCTCGAGATCAACATAAATCTATATGACACGCATAATTTAATCCTTTTGTTTTCTACTTTTTCTATCCCACAATTTACATTGGTAAAATATCAAACCATTTTCAGATTCCGTCTGATTGAAAAACTTCCGCATTCAGAGACCTGTCAAGCACTGAAACTACTGATGGTTTTGGTATTGTTGTTGTGTTTGTTGTAGGGTTTTTCGTTTTTTTTTATTGTCTATTTTTCCATTTGGTCTGAGTTTTTCATTTTTTTTTGTACAGAATTTTTTTTTGTTGACATTTTGTTCAAAATATAATTGTCTTCGTCAAACTGTATCTCGTTTTGTTTATCTTTTTCTCGTTTGATGTGTAAGTAGATCGAACGATTAGTCAACTTGTTTATGAATTCTATATAATCTTTTTTAATGTAGTTGCGTTTAATTTGTTCTCACATTTTAATGACATTTGTGGAAGCAGCTGTATCATAAATATCGTAGTAAAGATGCTTTTTTGTGGGGGGGGTTGTAGTCCGCTGCAAAGTCCATTTTGGTAAATCTCTAAAGCTTGTTATTCAAAACTGTTCAGATATCAAACGGTTGCTATAAGCTTGACAAATTGTCTGTTGAAGTAATCAACAAGCCGACAGGGACAGGATATCCATCAACAAATTACCCTTATTTTTCAAAAGTTGTCAACGTTATTTCCATCCTTTCTTTTTATCATTATAACGGCTCATTCTAACCTGACAATTTCAGACAGTGAGTCACCATGTGGCGTTTTGAATGCAGCTTTGATGCATGCCACAATAAATTCTATATCTGATTTTAATCAGCCATTGTATATTAACCCGGTAAATATGACGAGATCTTTAAATACTTGAATGTAAATTTGTTGATTTATTTTTTTAATACGTACCTATTCATGCTGCAACGTTTCATTCAACCTACATAACGCATATCTTTTTTTATCATCATCTAATTCAGCAATATGTAAATCAGCATCATTCTTTCCCGAAACGTTGATGTGTATCACTTTGGATGCTGCAAATGGGCAAATTAACATTTGAATTGTTTTAAATGTTGCTTGTATCATAACTTACCTTCATAACACTTTATTTTCACCCAAACTGCAAACATGAACACGTTGTGTTATAACATTAGAAATGATTACTTTTATGTTAAACTCGTTAAACATTTATATCAACTCGCTGAGATCTGTTGAGGTTATATTAATGTTGCACAATAAATTTTATTTATTTTCAGTGATTTTTAAGTGCTGCAACTGTTACATTTTATCACCTCCATTTATTGTAAAAGTCCTATTGCAAATATCAATCTGACATGATAGTGTCACAGTAGTAAATGTTCTGCACAATTCTGGACCATAAAATGAAAATCCAGTATTATAGAAACTGGTCTAGCAGCAATGATAATGTTTAGTGTTGTTTTATACAGGAAGGAGATTGGTCAAGCTGCATATAGATAGTTGGATTATGAATTATTCAGTCAGTTAGTTGTATTATATATTTTGTGTTTAGTGCAGCCCACGCTCTTAAGGCATTGTGACGTTAACGTTCACCTGTAACTCTATTCTCCCATCAGCCAACTACTATTGCATGCAACGATCTTTAAAACCATTTAATAGTTTATATATAATCTTTCAACCTTTTTGCACACTTGTTATGTACAATAGAACCAAATCAATGCATTATTGGAGTAACGACAAGAAACAATGTTTTAAAAACTTATACATGTGACATCAATCCACCTGCTACCTATCTATATGCATTATGTTGAATGCCTGCCAATTTGCATTGTATTTATGTATGCGTGTTTGAATTCAGAGATTGGGCACAACAAACCCAGTAGATACAGGTAAGGCACTGGACAGAGATACCGTACACTCTCTTCAAGATATCCTTAGAGATGCTCAGCTGCATTCTGAAAGGTACGTCAAAACACCCATGAATACTCACATACAAACACACTCACATATTTATAGGTTATTGCATTTGTATGGGAAAATATGAATGAGTTTTTCGGATGGATATACTACACGACATTGGGAGTTTCAACAGCGTCTGCCAATTTAATGTTTTGAATTGTGTTGACATCGGCTTGCGTGTTTCTTTTCTGTCATTGAATGATTCAGGTCACAATGTGGGAAAATTATGAAGCATATCCATTGCAATTATGGAAAAGATGCTGAGGAATTTAATGTTTATTTCATTTTGAGTGCAGTAAGGAGGATGTAACTACACTTGGAATATACTCTAAATTACAGTAAAATTTCAAAATTTGTAATCAACCTTGAGAACCCATGACATGGCTCATCTAATTCAGATTTACAGACCTACGAAAATATATTTTTGAGTAAATTCAGGATGTAAAATTGTAAGTATATTTTTGACCATTTTTATTAACAGCTAAGAAGACAGTATATGTGTTTTGTGAGGATCCTGTATATCGTCTATATATAATTCAATCTGAAACATTGTATCAAAAAAGTAAACGCGGAATGTGCCAAAGCAGTTTGTATGTGTCAGTCCAGGAAACATTTGCTGGCATGTGGCCGTCTATGAAATATATGCTTTAGTTCATTCATAAAAATTGCTTACGTTAGAAAATAGTTTCTTTGCAGGTGGTGTACAGTATGAAGGTGTTCAATATCGGTGAATATTGCACGATTCTGACAATGTAAAGTTAACGGAGAAAAAAGATGAGCATATTATAAAAGATTGTACTAGTGACATGTGAATTATATTTTATGTTTTCTTGGAGAGACTATTCTACAAGGATAGGACATAGGAAATATGAGAGAGAGAGAGAGAGAGAGAGAGAGAGAGAGAGAGAGAGAGAGAGAGAGAGAGAGAGAGAGAGAGAGAGAGAGAGAGAGAGAGAGAGAGGGGGGGGTAAGTGACCATAAAGTCATATTACATTTAAGAGATTTGGGAATATTTACGTATTTGATATACACATTTGTAAGTCGACTGCAGCACCGTCAGTGCACCGTCAACTGTTGAGTAAAATGCAAGGCATGTTGTCCCTTGTGTAAATCTGAACTGCTGATGTTACATATTGGTACTTACCGCTACAAAATACACTGGTATCCATTCCATAAGCTACATTAAATGAACAAAGTTAATTTTGACTAGCAATGCACAAATTATTAAAGATTTTTTGCCAATAAAGATAATAAGATTTCAGTAACAAGAATGCCATGTGGAAAGTTTAACAAAATAATAACAAAGTTTAACAAAAAAAAATAAAACAGTTTAACAAAATAGTAGCAGTTTAACAAAATAGGTGTCACCATTCGTTACAGTAGTAGTAAAATTGTCGATAGATATCACATCTATAAAGTTAACATTTCCATGCACAGTTTATTGGGGCTCACCATCCCCTTTTCCTTGTTTACTCCCAACCTTTGAGGAAAATATATGTTGTAAGTATGTTCTAATCCAGTTCCATCCACACAAAAAGAGGTAGTTTTGACTATGAATTATTTATGTAAAATTAACTTTATGGGATAATGCTAACCAAATTCCCCCGAAAATGGAACCAATGAACTGAAGGATTAAAATATCCTGTGTATCTAATCGATTTCTTCAAAGTTTATCGGTTTGAAGAGCATAGAAGCACTATTAAAAATAAACGTAAATAGTGAATGCATTACTCATTCGGATATCATGTGGACAATAGCTGTTACACAGGAAACATATATCATGATTAGCATCTTCAGATGATGGCCATACAAAATTGTCATTTTCATTGCAATCCTGGAAAAGCTGCGCTACTGGTGGTTACAAAACTGTGTGAAGCGTGGATATACGTAAGAGCTCCCTACTGAATAATTCTGTATGCCTTATTTATTTATTTATTTATTTATTTATTTATTTATTTATTTATTTATCATTCACATCCGTCGGGTATATGAATCAAAACTCTTCCTTGCCCTGTGAACGTTCTTGACTTGATAACTTTTTATACTGCCGAAAATATTTTTCTTTAAACTTTGCAAACCGAACATATATGGTTTTACATATTTCCAGAAGATCATCAAAAGATCTTAGCATAGATGCCCAGTATAACCGAGCCCAGAAGAAACGTTTACAGCATCTAGAGGAGTTCTTGAAGCACCTAGAGTCTGAGAAAAGGGAGGAGGAATTCGATCCCATGAAGGTTCTTGAATGCCGTTACCTCCGATTGTCCCCCTACAATGTAGAACAGCTGGAGCGGATGGTACGCGAGAGTGGCCGAGATCCTGGAATTCATTGTCATTCGGACCTTAGCAAAGTCAATATCTTTGAGAAGCCAACGACCAGTGAAAGCATATGAAAAAGATATATTTAAAAAGTTAACACTGATTTTTTTTATTCTTTGATATTCGTTTATTCGTTCCACGATATCAGTTCCTTTATGTTATTCTCTATTTATATTGCAATCCGATATATGCATCATCTTTTCCAAACGGCGAAAAATGAATGCCCTTCACTCCCCTCCCAAACCACATAAAATATTTTAAAAAGTGATTGAAACCTCATATCTAATTAGCAAAATTGCTCAGTTTCATAAGCAAATTTAAGTGATGTTTCACTATCATAGGACTAGCAACAATAACTATTTGAACCCATGTGTTGATTTTGCAGCATCTATGTGGTTTTTACTCGCTGAGGCATCAATAAACAAAACTCTCGTATAACCTTGGCATTTTTTACTTCCCCATAAATTGGCATTCACATGTACATGCTCTCTTTTTGGATGACTTGAATGTAACTGTTTTTGTTGTTTGATAAAACTATCATAGCACGTGCCTGTCAATAATTCCATATTTCACGATAACTTAGCATGGAATGAAATATTTTTGTCAATGAATATCAATATCCCGCCATCTGTGTAAATATTTAGTATGATTAAAAGTACATAAGAATAATAAACTGACGTTTCATATGGTTGAGAGTCTAGTCAACTGTTATTGTATTTTCTTAATACGCACCTGTCTTCATTTCATTCGAATCTCTTTTATCTTCAAAGTGTTATTTTGCATTTTCTACTCTTTATGCTTATGGTCAGTATTGAATGTAATATTTTTAAAAGCACTTGACGATAACCGTTATAGAACGAGGATATATGTAATAAAACGTGACAACATATGTAATTAAACTTGATGACAAATGTAATTAGAACACCAAATACAATAAACAGGATAAATGTTTTCGCTTTTATTACATTTACAGTCATGTCTTGTCGACTTTGATACGCTTATTGCATTTTATATTATATTATGTCGCGTAAGAAGTGCCGTCTTTACGCATTAAAAACAGTCAGTATTTGAAGTCTTCGACCTCACTGCATAAGGATATTGCATTTTATATTATATTATGTCGCGTAAGAAGTGCCGTCGTTACGCATTATAAACAGTCCGTATTTGAAGTCTTCGACCTCACTGCATAAGGAAATAAACACAATTGCAAACTGATTATAATCTCAAATCGTTATAATTGTCTCTCTCTCTGTGCTAAGAAGAAAATACACACAAATAGTTAAAATACATACACACATTTAAAAATACATACACACGTACACACATATACATACATAGTTAAAATACATGCACACACATACACACACAGTTAGAATGTATACACATACACACATACACACATAGTTAAAATACACACACACATACACATAGTTAAAATACATACACACATATACACACAGTTAAAATGCATACACATACACACACAGTTAGAATGCATACACATACACACATAGTTAAAATACATACACACATACACACACATAGTTAAAATGTATACACATGCACACATACACACATAGTTCAAATACATACACACATACACACATAGTTACTATGTATACACATATACACATAGTTAAAATACTTCAAGAAGTATCCAAGGACGAGAAATTAATATTACACCTCAATGGGCTTAAAAAAAGTAACAGAAAAGAGTGAGAACCAACAAGTTTTGAAAAAATTCAACAAATAATGTCTTTCTCTAGAATACAAAGTGAAAATCTAAAAAAGAACTTACGGTATTACGAATTATATCCAAACACCAATAGTCCATTGCTCATATTGCTTCACAACATTCTTTGAAAATATTATTTTGCTTGTTTGGGAGAGATTGCTTCACACCGTTTAAACGAATTTCATGCAAAATATGTAACAAAACATGAAAGAAAAAATATCACATTTATAAATTTAAATTAATGTATTTTCAAATGCCATGCTACTGTTAGCAATATGTGTACCATTTCTACCCAATTTTAACGTTTAAATTTGTTCGATTTACTACCGCAACAACACAAACAATTTGAAGTTCTCTTTTTTCCTAAAAATAAATAATGGCAGAAACCAACATTAAGATAAATTCTATTTTTATAGTTATATAATTATTTAAAAGTTATAGAATATGCGTTTACAAGTTTGAAAAGGTACAAGTACCTTTTTGTATGATTTTGTATGATCTTTCCAGACGATTTGAGTCGACCCCCATACTTAACTTTATTTTTACCCGAATGTTTGTGATGTTATATAATGTTCTTTATTGCTATATTACTGTTAGTATTTTTGTTTGCTATTTAATTAGCATTTTGGTGCCAATCTTATTGTTCGTTATGGATACTATAGGGTTTTTGTCCTTTGGGATCTACTTGTTCCTTTGTTAAGAGCCTGAGCGCATGTTGAGTGTCTTTCTGGTATTTTACTTTTCTTTTATTTTACATTTACATTTTCACAATTTCAGATCGAGTGTCTATTCTTGAATTTCATATTATGTATCCTCTAGCACTTTGTGTACAAGTCTCTTTTTCTTTTCCTTTGGCCTTCATCGGACGGTGATTGTGACTGATCTATTTTATTTGTTTGATTTCAGGATTTCGTGGTTTTTCTGCTTTCTTCTTTTTGTTCATTTCTGTTTTGAGTTTTCTGTCCTTGCAGCATGTTGTTCTACACGTATTTCCCCTTTCTTTTTTTGTTGTTTCTGTTCTTTGTCTTTTTGTTGTTGGTGATGGTGATCTTGTTCTTGTGTACTTTTTTGTTTGTTTTAGATGTTAATTTGTCCTTTTTATTATTTTTGATTTTGTGGTTGATTCATCGGTTTCAGACGCACTTATTCACTTTGCTTACTTTGTTGTGTATGTTGCTTCCCTTTTCTTAATTTCCTGGTTTAGGTACTGTTATATTTTCCTCTTCTTGCTGTATAGCTTTCTGCTTGGAAAATATGCCGGTTTCACTAATTGGAGTAATCCTTCCTATTTGATCTTTAGTTGTTGAGCTGTTTCGATGAGTGTGTCCCACGTTTACACATTTCTTACATTTTCTATGGTGCATACAACCCTTATACCATGTTTTGCATTGTGTCAAATTTTTGTTCTAAGTTCTCATTGTGTTTTTCGTGTGTGCTGATGTGAGACGTTTCTCATTATTTCCTTGGGGCATTTCAAGAATGAGAAGGTCATGCCCTATTCAAGAAGCCGCATTTCCTTTATTATTGTTTAAGGTTAGTTTTAGCATAATCTATAGTTTTTGTAATCCATTATTCTTATGGTTAATCCTATATCACCGTCTGTGTTTTCCGATTGTCCATTCTTGCATATGGGTTTTTCTGAGGCTCTTTCGTGTAGCGCCCTATAACCTAGCCCTACGACGTCTGTCTCATATTTCTTCCATATGCAAATTCCCTGTGTCCCAAAAAAGTTTTTCGTTAGAAGAGGATAAATATAGAGGAGGAGAAAAAAGAAGAAAGAGAAGAGTATTACGTTTATTAGTTAGTAAACTTTTTGGGTTTTCCATTTTCTTTATTGTTGGTTTCGTTTATTTTAGTTGTAACATTGATATAGGTACCAAAAGATTCAATTCAATCTGCTAAATAGGTTGTAATTAATTAATTATTTGTTTGATTACATGAGATAAGAAATGAGGTAAAACTCCGTTTAGCGCTTAAGCCTTTACATACTCATAATTGGGCTGTAAACCGAACCCTTTCCCCCATCTCCCGCCCCCTGGTTGAGATGTCATGACTCGCTAAGCTACCTCTTGATCATAATCACCTGACGACAAGCCATCATTGTTTTAGTTTTAAAATCTGTAATTTTCACTGCTAATTTGTTGTTGAAATCTCCGTTTAAAAAAAAATAGGTTGTTCTTTCGGTATTCCTCCCTTTTACATATTCCTATAATTAAGATAATCCTTTTAGTTCTTTTTCTCGCATTGCGTTTTTTCATATTTAGTAAAATTTGCCTGTTTGCAGATTGGGCATTTCGGTATTTGTTAATAATATGCCTTCTAAGGGCTACCTCCCCCGTTACGCATGCGCTGTGCATTCATTTGAAAATTAAACTTTGTATTTTTAGGGAACTGATGTTGGACCAGTACCCCCATTCCCGATTCCAATTTAATTCCTTTTTATTTCTAATCTTTGCTACGATGTTTTTGTAATATCTTCTCTTATTTATGCATAAGTTTGAAATTTATTACCCATAATTCCTTTTTATCCTTATATTTAACTAATAATTCTTTGATGTTTCTGAATTTCTTGGTAGCTTCTAATTTTTTTGATAATATATTTTTTTTGCATGTCTTTCCTATTTCTGATTGAAAAGCCAAACCAATAGATGTAGAGGGCCTTCCGTGGTTTTTAGGTTCAGAGTTTATCATTTTTATAAATTCAAAATGTTTGTGTATTTTATTAATATTGGGCTACACAGTGCGAACGCCACCCCTCTCTTTTCTACCCGATACGGAGTTTCTTTTTTAAGAGAATGAGTCTTGTATCCCAATATATAGTTAATTATTTCATTATCCAGTTTAACATTTTTTTAATTTTCTTTGTCAATTTATTTTTATGTATAATTTATATTCGAATACATATATGTCTTGGCTACTTAGGTCGTTCCAATTATGCAGTGACGCAAGTTCCCAGATATTATTGTCTTCTTTTATTTTTCATGTTTCTATAATTTTCTAAAAAAAAAAAAATTCGTTTCCATTAAAAGACTCCTAATGAATTAACCCGATCATTTATTGGGGGAGGGGTAGATGATGATTTTACATCTAGTTTCCTATTTTTAATATCTCAGCTTTGTCATGATTTGTTTTTTACCCAGAGAGCTGTTTCGAATAATTCAAATTCTATTTCTCTGTGCTTTAAGGAATTTGTGTCTCTTGAGTTTGTGCAATCATCCTGCATGTGCATGCTGGAACATCCTGAATTAATATTTTAGATTGGGGATTTTTATTCCCTCAATTTCTCTTTTATTTCTTACTTTGATACTTAGGATTTCAATTGATATAATAGCATTGATAATGGGCTTTCTCTCCTAACTGCTCCATTTTTCCGTACCCATAGTTATTTTATTATACAGGAATTCAGTTCGTCTTCGGAAGTAATTTCCTAATCCAATATTTTTTCCAGAACTTTCTGTGCAAAGTTATGGTCCAATCTATCTGGTAGGTTTGTAATTTTTTCTAATTACAATTGGCTGGTACGCCTTGTTTGATATTCGCGGTGTTTGCCAGAAACACTTTTCACACGTAACTGTGAACGCAGAAATCTAGTCTTTATAGAGACATGAAAAGTTTAATCCCTTTGTAGCGACTAGAATACTTTCTAATTACTGTATAAACACACATCAACCATTCACTATTAGTTTCACACCATTAGCTAACTGTATTAAATCTTACGTAACCCTTAGCTAGCAAGAAAGTTAAAATAATAGCAGTCAAGATGGAAAAATTGGGACTATTGCCTCATATTGTCAAACTGGCCTTGTCCGGGATTCCTCTGATTAATTCGCAGTAGTTCCAGAATAATATTATAGTCTATATAATGAGCGCTTTCTTTTTCTACGAAAAAATCTTAACACATATTCCTCTCGAATAAACAGGAAGACAAGAAATGAGAAAGACTCAGTATACTGGTATATCTTCAGAGGATTATAAACACGCTCAAAATCTAAAGAATAACATTGACTGAAAGACAGTGTCTTAGATTCCAGCATTACCAACCGTGTCTGTGCAGGCTTTGTGTCCGACAGCTTTGCTCCTGCCGTGAGCCTGAGCAAGCTCTTAACCTTCTAGTCGCCACTTCCTTCCACAGCATCAAGAGCTTCCACTTCATGTTGAACTTTCAACTGCTAAATTTCCTAGGCGAGACGCTCACAACTGGCCTCTACAAGCTCTGTCATTGTGTCAGAAATGTTAGGGCGAGTACATTACTAATTAACTGACCAATAAGTGCAATCAAGAAGATGTATTGGGCTCTTGACGACCTTCGTAGTATTGATTATAAGAGTAGACTAAACAATGACTTGCTATTCAGTAGGTGCAATATTCCACCCTCGACAAAAGGGTACCATGTTCCGAGAATTTAGCAAACGCGATCAGCAAGACTATTTCTAAGATGTCAGCGATCCAGTACTGAAAGGCCTGGTGAACCTATTAGTCAAGAACACTCACCGATTTTTCATCCATGCATTAGCCTATCTCAAGGTCGTTGCTTCCAACTCAAATGTGACAGACGACTGCAACTACAACGTGGCAGCCAAAAATCTTTCGTCAATAATGGTATCATATTTTAAAACGCATCAATGTTATTGGTATCCACCAGTAGAAGACTGCCTCGAACGCTGTCAGGGTATAGCTAAAAGCTATTTGGTCAGCTATTCAAATGTGTTAGAAATAAACAAGCTTCTATGTAGGCTTCCCGGTAGAAAACGGTCCGCTGGACCAGAACGGAAGCACTTCCTTACTGACTCCGCTGACTCGCATCTTTAACTTCTGCCCAGAATTGCATATGGATATATTTGGCGACAAGCACTCCGTGGTGCTGGCAAAAAGCACCAACAACTTCACAATATGTAACGCAAATGTAGCCTAAATACGCAAAAAACATTCTCGAAACTAGCCTTGTGGTTGCCAGCAGGTAGTCCCGCACTAGTGGTGGATACAAACATGCTTAACCTCGCGCGAAGAGGACAGAATACAGTGAATTTTCAAGCTATGACTACGGACATCGAACAGATGGCGGCGTCAGCCAACTTATTCTATTGCGGTTCGCCATGTCCATGCAACAACTCGCATGCGTCTAAATGTAAGACGAGTTAATGCTTCAGCTGATGCGAAGCGGGCAACGAGCCCGGCATACTTAAAACATCAAGGACCCATTCATTTGAGGCAGCGAAGGCGCTTAATAGCGATATGGTGCATGATGTTTCTGCTGACCCAATGATTAGTTTGAAAGAAGTCGGCTGTGGCCTTACGCATCATGCCAGTAGACATTTATAAGCGATCGCATAAAGGCAAAGTTGGGCGGCATTTATCTCTCACAGCATGTCAAGAAGGCCGAGCTTTAACCGCTTCTTGCTGATGACCAGCCACGCTTTTGCCAAGGTTCCATATAACTTCGCAATATTTCAGGCCGCCTGACAGCGCCAAGCCGTTCGATAAGCTTCAGACAATACAGGCTGCCAGATTAACATGACTGACACTCTTCGATCCGAAAATGCTTCAACACAAAAATAGTAAGATTGTGAAGACGCGGATGTGAAAATGCAGGCCCACAATCAGGACGGGACTTCAAAAACGTAATCCAACGACATGGACTTGACATGAAAACAATATCTCGTCGCTTCGGTCTCGTGGTGGGGTGAAATATATGAACCGAGTTATGTCGTGGAACAATTCGCTCTCTTGAGTGATCAAGGCTGGTGATATCATAACCGGCGATCTAAACACGGTGGAGAGAAGAATCAGGGATCTGGCAGTTTTCTACTTGTGGCCATGACTAAGCGAGAAACTATTATATCTGCACTACTGCTGAGATCTAAGAAAAACCTGCGAGTAGCCAAACACTTACCTGCCAGAGACGCTAATGTGATTCAGGATCAGTATGTCTACAATCCGATCTCAACAAGGCTGGCAATAGTATTGCAATCAGCCGGGATTATGGCTTCAGAGAGGGTCGGGTTCAAGGCAAGGCTATAGGATCCAAAGATAGGACAACGAACTTGAAAATTATTATGGGGACACCAAAGACACGACTAGCAAAAGCTATCTTGATAACCTGGATGCTGGAATGACCTGGAATGACCTCTAAGGCTGGCGACAGTATGCCCCACTTATGAGACAAGTGTTGAAACAAGCTCGAAATTCTGCAGAAGCCGGTTAGATCACAAGAATCGGTCACCAAGAACTACACCCAACTCTGGGGTATTTTATCACCTGATAACTCCATCATGGTAATTATAGCACTAGTTCTGGTTCAGGTAAAATCCATGGCCTGAAACAAAATCGCCTTGCGAATGTTAAAGTGATGATTATAGTTTGTTTAGGTGTCTGATCATGCTTCTAATTGCTTATTTTGTCTGAATTTCAGTTTGTGGTTAGTCTTTGTGTACAGAGGGCAAAGAGGAATGGCAGTCTGAGTGGTATTAGGTCATCCGATGTGATATATTAAGGTTTTGGCAACAAAAAACGGCCATTTTTACATATATGTTCTTGATTTCCCGAGTATCGATAATGAGTATTGTTTCGAAGCCTCTTTAATAGCTGGGAGCTTGGTCCTACATGTGGGTCAAATACTTGTATAAGTGCTAACTTCGTATGATTTACACGTTGCCTCCATCAGACAATCAGTATACCTGTAGAATTCTAACAGAGCTATGAACGAGTCAATCCGATGGGTTTTGAGTTACCTCAGCATGCCAGAAATGCCGACATAGTGGTTATGGTTCCTAAAATCTGCTGCTAACAAAACTTGTGGAATGCACTGACAAATAAACAGTGATTTCCAATCAGTCACCAATTAAAGAGTCCTTTTTATTGGCCAATGGCTGAGAGAATTGAAAGATGACATTTGTCGGAAGTTGAGGTGCTAAGCATGCAGTGAAGTATGGTGTCCTGACACTAAGTGTATTATCACAGAACACTCACCAGTCATTGTGGATTTGTACATATATTAAGTCTTCTACAGGTTTCAGGGACTTGCACATTAACATAACTAAAAGTAAAGCCTGAACTTATTTGTGAAGTCATATAGACTACCACATAAGTACTTAAGTACAATTAAATGTGTAAAGATGACAATATTTGGCTAAAATTCTAAAGGCAAAACTTTGTTGATATAGAAAGAAGACAAGTTTAAAATATAGATGGAGTATACTTTTTAGTTGGGGAGTGACAAACTCTCCAAATTGTATCAATGTTGATTCCTGGTTTTTGTGAGATCTCTCGTTGTCAACACATGCTCTCTGCATGAGTGGAAGCAGTAAATGAGATATTCATGGGTTTTGCCACCAATCCCTATATCAATGGGAGATCACTCTAACCAACTGAAACCTTGGATGGCAAATAACCTTTGACTCTTTCTAACTAAACATTTTATCTGGGAGAGCTGGATTTGTGAGGTACTAGTAGTCATCATACGGGGTTATGATTGGGTAATGTATTTAAAGAAGAAAAGATAATTATGAGTGGTATTTCAATTGGTTTTGTGTAGATGTGGGGTGTTTCAGACGATATGAGTTAATTTGTGTAGGTGTAGAGTGTATAAGGGTAAGTGGGAAAGACGTTTTTATGGCTTTTTGTAGGTGTAGGGTGTGTATGAGTAAAAGACAGCTTTGAATGTGTTTGTGTATGGGTAAAAGAGGTAATAATGGGTTTGTGGGGTGTGAGTGTACAGTTGAGGGAGTTAAGTATTGAGTGGAAGAGGCATAAATGATATTAAATAAGAAAGACTGGTTTCATGACACACTGTGCTAGTTCATTATTCAGACCAATCATGAACTGATTAAAAAAAGGCTTGTCAAAATTTTGTATGTAAATTTGTCCATCTGCATTCATTAGGATACAAATTTCTGTCTCAAATGGGAAAAATATGTCGTGCTCTTCAAACAACATAAAATATGACATCCACTTTAACTGATATAAAGGCAAGATATGAAACATAAAAGTACATATATTCTTCCTTTAAAAATATAAATTTAATAAAATTCAAGTGTCTTTTGAAATAACTGAAGTTTTCTGTTGCTGTATGGCTTCTTTTAATTCCTCAAACTTGTTTTCTTCCAGTGCGCTGTGAATGCTTTTGAAGAATTGGAAGTAATGATGGAAATTATGTCTGAAATATAATGAAGCAAGCATTATACAGTAATTATAGGAAAGGAGTTATTGTGTAGAAGAAAAGTTATGCATGGAAAACTTTCTCAATGTACAAATACAAACTGTCCACTGGTTCTTTACAATTAACATTTGGGTATATTTAATATTTTTTTAAACACAGCACATACTTCTGAAGTGTATATAATTTTCTTTCTTTTCTAAGATACCAAATAATTTTAGATGTTCCATATCTCAGATATGTATAATAGTGTGTGTGCTTGCTTTTCTTTCTGAGTTGTTCCCCTTACATTAAACATGGCACCTATATATGTCAAAAATGTTCTGCTCGATGACCTTTCTCTCATGGATTATAATGACATTTTCTGGGCATACTAGTACCATGTAAACAATAAAACTATGTCAATATAACCTTATTTTCATTTATGTACTGTCCTACACAGTGTCACCTAATTAAAACTCTGAAAGACATGAATATTATTGATCATACCTAATTTTGCTCATCCCTGCTAAATAAATCAATAATTAAGTAGAATTCACTCATTAAAATGTGTCTGCCTAAGATACATGTAATTATACAGATTTATCATCAGCACTTACTCTTTCATCTATCAAGCCCAAATGTATAGGTATTATTTCCTGGTAAATTCTAAACAATGACCAACAAGTAGGTCTCAGCTTTAATTTTCTCCTGTCCGCAGTAAGAAAAAAAAGCAGAGACCTACACATTATTGAAAAACTAAGTGCAGCTTATACTCTATGGCAACAACCTCATTTTCAAATTAGAATTCAAAAAATATAAAGAATATAAAAACACGCTTTAGTTTATGCGCATGAGAATGTATGTATATGAGAGGGAAATTTTGTCAGTGTACAAGACTATTTATTCAGGGCATTTTTAAATGTAGCTTTTGCAAAGAGAAAAAACACTATTTTCATTTACCTGATATATGTTATAATCCTCATGTATTAGGACAATTATATTTCTTTATCAATAAACACCTCTAAATCAAGAATTCATTCTTATTTTAAATATCATATACATTTATATAATAACCACATGGCTATGTAGTGTTATTTACACACTAATTAAATATGCTTAGAGCTTTGGTTATTTCAGTTTAAACCAAACAGCTGACAAGATTCAACAGAAGAGGTCAACCAGCAAGGCTGAAAGATGGGAAATAAAAATCTGTCAATGTGCTATTGAGGCCACTGTCCATACAGCAGATGTTCTAAAGACCAGTGTTTGTACACATTACTTGTTATTCAAACTTGCCAATAAAGATAACAACAGATGGGTATATAGTAGAATAGATTCATAACAAAATGTTAATTATATAGAATGAAAGAAAATGACAAGGTTTTTATAATTTATTTGTGCATGACTTTAATGAAACAATAAGACTAATTCATCATTGATATGTGATCTTCATTTTTGCAAGTACTCAAATATAATTTTTGTTGGATAAGAAAACATTTTTGTTGGATAAGAAAACATCAGAGTGCTTCCAAACTCATTCTAAAAAGCATGTGGTGTTTTATTACTGTGATGGACTTAATAATAAGAACTAATTAACAATAAGGACTATGTTCTGTGAAGGCCTTTGTTCAGTTAATAACACCAGCAGATACTGTAATGACACTATAAGAGTTTATGCATCAATCATTGCATTTTCTCAGAAACAATTATTAATTTTTGTAAAAACAAAATGGCTATACAGTATCTTCAATCTTTTTGCAAACATGAATCTTCTTAGTAGAAATGTTATGTTTGATAATTTAAAGGATTTTTCAAAAATATAACCCATATAAAAAAATGACACTTTAAAAAAAATTATTAATTTGATAACTGGATTGTGTACAAAAAATTAAAGGGTACAAAATAATATATGAAATACAGTAGGTTAAATCAGTCACCCATTATGCCCAAATGGTACATTAATATCTGATATATTACACCTATAATGCCAAAATGATACACAAATAGCTTAAGTCATTCACCTATTAAACCCAAATAGCACAATATCTTAATATTTCACTTATAATGCTAAAATGATACATAAATAGCTGATATATTACACCTATAATGCCAAAATGATACATAAATAGCTGATATATTACACCTATAACGCCAAAATGATACATAAATAGCTGAAGTCATTCACCTATTAAACCCAAATGGCACAATATCTTAATATTTCACCTATAATGTAAAAATGATACATTAATAGCTGAAATTATTCAGCTATCATGCCCATGTGGTATATTAATATCTGACTTCACTAATAAAAGTGTGAATGATTGTCCTTTAAACATTGATGTGATTAATGAGCTTTCTTTTGTAATGAATATTACCTTCTATGATTTAAGACTTTAGTAACATGTATCTTCTGACAAAAATTATTTGCTATTAGGTTATCAACAATATACAGAAAGGTGAATGCAGGTAAATACTTTTGAGGTCTACATTTACTTACATCATCAAAAGCACTCCAGCTAAAATTTCTGAGGTGTTCAACAAGTGGTTGATGTAGGCCCTGGTAAACTTCTTATGACATGTGTAACAGGTACAGTGAGCAGATATGGGTGTCAGATCATCAAAATACCTGCAAATGAAATTTCTGTGCATGCATTTCTCTTTACTGGCTATTTTTGAAGTGGCCAGAGGCATGCTGTCTTCAGTCCAGTGCTAAAATAAACGCTATGCTCACAAAGAGTAATAAACTTTGAGACTGTAACATGGACCAACAATAGAAATGCCATGGGTGCAAATAAAATTTCAAATATCTTAAGGACAATAATAATGTCAGACCTACAAGCCTCAAAAATACCTTCTCAGTAGGACAGTCAACATGTTTTATGTAGTGTAATGACACATGTACAACTACTGTTCACTAGCATTAACCTGAATTTAATATGGCCAGAAGTTTGAATATCAGACTGATGCAGCAAAGGAAAACATTTCCTTCAAATAAAAAAAGAATTAAAAGTACAAGGACCTTAATTAACTCTGGTACCATTTCAGAATCTGCAGTTCCATGGATCTTCTTAGTAGAATTCTCAAATTGAGGTAATCTTTGTCTCTGTATTTTTCTTTTTTCATTTGGCACAGCAATTATCTCCCCTCCGACAAGACATACTCAGCTCAATATGACTTGATCTTCAATAAATGTAAACCTTGCCTTGGCTGCTTTTCCTTTGCAGAATCTGAATATTCCTTTTAACACTTCTATTTGAATCTCTTAAGAAACTTATTGGCCCTTTCACTTTCATCCTGTTCTCATTTGTTGGATGCCATTTCTGAACATTGCTATGAGCAACATCTTGCGGAGGCAGGCATTTTGCATAAAACATTTTGTCATTTTAAATCATGTGAGGTAAAGTTAATCTGATTCCCTGACAAACTGCAATATATCTACTATGAAATCTGATGCCAAATCCAAAACTGACAAGCCAGTATCTGGATATGTAATAGAACAATCAATCATATTTTCATAATTTAAGAGTCATTTCTTAAGATTTGCAATCAAATCATAAGGGTTGATTATCAGATTTAATAATCAATGCATACATTCATATACAATACAGTGCACCAAATCCAAGCTGGGAAATACCAGTGCAGCTCTTTTCTGGTACTGCAAAACCTGGCTTGAAAGAACACACCTTCTACTAACAAAGAGTGGTTTCCCAAGACAGGTGTTTGCTCATAAAAGCTCTTTGCTGAAGGACCCGTTTTCAAGGTTGATACAAAACCTAATGTAAGAACGAAAAATACCCATATTAAATGAACATATATATTGTTCTTTATTCATAGTTCTTGCTAAAATAGTTACTTGCATTCATACAAAAAACATACAGCACTAAAAATATTATTAAACATTAGTTTTATTTGAAGTTTATATGTACCCTACTGACATAAAGAGACATGAATTCCAATTTTAACTATGATCACACTGTCTTATCTTGTCCATAAATTGTAATGTTAACTATGATCACACTGTCTTATCCTGTCCATAAATTGTAATGTTAACTATGATCACACTGTCTTATCCTGTCCATAAATTGCAATGTTAACTACAATCACAATGTCTTATCCTGTCCATAAATTGTAATGTTAACTATGATCACACTGTCTTATCCTGTCCATAAATTGTAATGTTAACTACAATCACACTGTCTTATCCTGTCCATAAATTGTAATGTTAACTATGATCACACTGTCTTATCCTGTCCATAAATTGTAATGTTAACTATGATCACACTGTCTTATCCTGTCCATAAATTGTAATGTTAATTATGATCACACTGTCTTATCCTGTCCATAAATTGTAATGTTAACTATGATCACAACATCTTATCCTGTCCATAAATTGTAACGTTAACTACAATCACACTGTCTTATCCTGTCCATAAATTGTAATGTTAACTATGATCACACTGTCTTATCTTGTCCATAAATTGTAATGTTAACTATGATCACAACATCTTATCCTCTCCATAAATTGTAATGTTAACTACAATCACACTGTCTTATCCTGTCCATAAATTGTAATGTTAACTATGATCACGCTGTCTTATCCTGTCCATAAATTGTAATGTTAACTATGATCACACTGTCTTATCTTGTCCATAAATTGTAATGTTAACTATGATCACAACATCTTATCCTCTCCATAAATTGTAATGTTAACTACAATCACACTGTCTTATCCTGTCCATAAATTGTAATGTTAACTATGATCACACTGTCTTATCTTGTCCATAAATTGTAATGTTAACTATGATCACACTGTCTTATCCTGTCCATAAATTGTAATATTAACTACAATCACACTGTCTTGTCCTATCCATAAATTGTAATGTTAACTACAATCACACTGTCTTATCCTGTCCATAAATTGTAATGTTAACTATGATCACACTGTCTTATCTTGTCCATAAATTGTAATGTTAACTATGATCACAACATCTTATCCTGTCCATAAATTGTAATGTTAACTACAATCACACTGTCTTATCCTGTCCATAAATTGTAATGTTTACTATGATCACACTGTCTTATCCTATCCATAAATTGTAATGTTAACTACAATCACACTGTCTTGTCCTATCCATAAATTGTAATGTTAACTATGATCACACTGTCTTATCTTGTCCATAAATTGTAATGTTAACTATGATCACAACATCTTATCCTGTCCATAAATTGTAATGTTAACTATGATCACAACATCTTATCCTGTCCATAAATTGTAATGTTAACTATTATCACACTGTCTTATCCTGTCCATAAATTGTAATGTAAACTATGATCACAACATCATGTCCTGTCCATAAATTGCAATGTTAACTATGATCACACTGTCTTATTCTGTCCATAAATTGTAATGTTCACTACAATCACACTGTCTTGTCCTGTCCATAAATTGTAATGTTAACTATGATCACACCTTCTTCTCCTATCCATAAATTGCAATGTTAACTATGATCACACTGTCTTGTTCTATCCGTAAATTGTAATATTAACTATGATCACACTGTCTTATCCTGTCCATAAATTGTAATGTTCACTACAATCACACTGTCTTGTCCTGTCCATAAATTGTAATATTAACTATGATCACACTTTCTTGTCCTGTCCATAAATTGTAATGTTAACTATGATCACACTGTCTTATCCTGTCCATAAATTGTAATGTTGACTATGATCACATTTTCTTTTCCTGTCCATAAATTGCAATGTTAACTATGATCACACTGTCTTGTCCTATCCATAAATTGTAATGTTAACTATGATCACACTGTCTTATCCTGTCCATAAATTGTAATGTTGACTATGATCACACTTTCTTTTCCTGTCCATAAATTGCAAATATTAACTATGATCACACTGTCTTGTCCTATCGATAAATTGTAATGTTAACTACAATCACACTGTCTTATCCTGTCCATAAATTGTAATGTTAACTATGATCACAACATCTTATCCTGTCCATAAAATAATGTTAACTATGATCACACTGTCTTATCCTGTCCATAAATTGTAATGTTAACTATGATCACAACATCTTGTCCTGTCCATAAATTGTAATGTTAACTATGATCACACTGTCTTATCCTGTCCATAAATTGCAATGTTAACTATGATCACACTGTCTTATCCTGTCCATAAATTGCAATGTTAACTATGATTACACTGTCTTATCCTGTCCATAAATTTTAATGTTAACTATGATCACACTGTCTTATCCTGTCCATAAATTGTAATGTTAACTATGATCACACTGTCTTATCCTGTCCATAAATTGCAATGTTAACTATGATCACACTGTCTTGTCCTATCCGTAAATTGTAATATTAACTATGATCACACTGTCTTGTCCTATCCATAAATTGTAATGTTAACTACAATCGCACTGTCTTATCCTGTCCATAAATTGTAATATTAACTACAAATACACTGTCTTATCCTGTCCATAAAGTGTTATGTTATCTATGATCATACTGTCTTGTCCTATCCATAAATTGTAATGTTAACTACGATCACACTGTCTTATCCTATACATAAATTGTAATGTTAACTACGATCACACTGTCTTATCCTGTCCATAAATTGTAATGTTAACTATGATCACGCTGTCTTATCCTGTCCATAAATTGTAATATTAATTATGATCACACTGTCTTATCCTGTCCATAAATTGTAATGTTAACTACGATCACACTGACTTATCCTGTCCATAAATTGTAATGTTCACTATGATCACACTGTCTTATCCTGTCCATAAATTGTAATGTTAACTATGATCACACTGTCTTATTTTGTCCATAAATTGCAATGTTAACTATGATTCACACTGTCTTGTCCTGTCCTTAAAGTGTTATGTTAACTACGATCACACTCTCTTGTTCTATCCATAAATTGTAATGTTAACTATGATCACACTGTCTTGTCCTATCCATAAAATGTAATGTTAACTACGATCACACTGTCTATTCCTGTCCATCAATTGTAATGTTAACTACAATCACACTGTCTTATCCTGTCCATAAATTGTAATGATGTTAACTACGATCACACTGTCTTATCCTGTCCATAAATTGTAATGTTAACTATGATCAAACTGTCTTATCTTGTCCATAAATTGTAGTGTTAACTATGATCACAACATCTTATCCTCTCCATAAATTGTAATGTTAACTACAATCACTGTCTTATCCTGTCCATAAATTGTAATGTTAACTATGATCAAACTGTCTTATCTTGTCCATAAATTGTAATGTTAACTATGATCACAACATCTTATCCTCTCCATAAATTGTAATGTTAACTACAATCACACTGTCTTATCTTGTCCATAAATTGTAATGTTAACTATGATCACAACATCTTATCCTGTCCATAAATTGTAATGTTAACTATGATCACACTGTCTTATCCTGTCCATAAATTGTAATGTTAACTATGATCACACTGTCTTATCCTGTCCATAAATTGTAATGTTAACTATGATCACAACATCTTATCCTGTCCTTAAATTGTAATGTTAACTACAATCACACTGTCTTATCCTGTCCATAAATTGTAATGTTAACTACAATCACACTGTCTTATCCTGTCCATAAATTGTAATGTTAACAATGATCAAACTGTCTTATCTTGTCCATAAATTGTAATGTTAACTATGATCACAACATCTTATCCTCTCCATAAATTGTAATGTTAACTACAATCACACTGTCTTATCCTGTCCATAAATTGTAATGTTAACTATGATCACACTGTCTTATCCTGTCCATAAATTGTAATGTTAACTATGATCACACTGTCTTGTCCTATCCATAAATTGTAATGTTAACTACAATCACACTGTCTTATCCTGTCCATAAATTGTAATGTTAACTATGATCACACTGTCTTATCTTGTCCATAAATTGTAATGTTAACTATGATCACACTGTCTTATCCTGTCCATAAATTGTAATGTTAACTATGATCACAACATCTTGTCCTGTCCATAAATTGTAATGTTAACTATGATCACACTGTCTTATCCTGTCCATAAATTGCAATGTTAACTATGATCACACTGTCTTATCCTGTCCATAAATTGTAATGTTAACTATGATCACACTGTCTTATCCTGTCCATAAATTGTAATGACAACTATGATCACACTTTCTTGTCCTGTCCATAACTTGGAATGTTAACTACAATCACACTGTCTTATCCTGACCATAAATTGTAATGTTAACTATGATCACAACATCTTATCCTGTCCATAAATTGTAATGTTAACTACGATCACACTGTCTTATCCTGTCCATAAATTGTAATGTTAACTGTGATCACTACATCTTGTCCTGTCCATAAATTGTAATGTTAACTATGATCACACTGTCTTATCCTGTCCATAAATTGTAATGTTAACTATGATCACACTGTCTTGTCCTGTCCATAAATTGTAATGTTAACTACGATCACACCGTCTTATCCTGTCCATAAATTGTAATGTTAACTATGATCACAACATCTTATCCTGTCCATAAATTGTAATATTAACTACGATCACACTGTCTTATCATGTCCATAAATTGTAATGTTAACTATGATCACAACATCTTGTCCTGTCCATAAATTGTAATGTTAACTATGATCACACTGTCTTATCCTGTCCATAAATTGTAATGTTAACTATGATCACACTGTCTTATCCTGTCCATAAATTGGAATGTTAACTACAATCACACTGTCTTATCCTGTCCATAAATTGTAATGTTAACTATGATCACACTTTCTTGTCCTATCCATAAATTGCAATGTTAACTATGATCACACTGTCTTATCCTGTCCATAAATTGTAATGTTAACTATGATCACACTGTCTTATCCTGTCCATGAATTGTAATGTTAACTACGATCACACTGTCTTGTCCTGTCCATAAATTGTAATGTTAACTATGATCACACTGTCTTGTCCTATCCATAAATTGTAATGTTAACTATGATCACAACATCTTGTCCTGTCCATAAATTGTAATGTTAACTATGATCACACTGTCTTATCCTGTCCATAAATTGTAATGTTAACTACGATCACACTGTCTTATCCTGTCCATAAATTGTAATGTTAACTATGATCACACTTTCTTGTCCTATCCATAAATTGTAATGTTAACTACGATCACACTGTCTTGTCCTGTCCATAAATTGCAATATTAACTACAATCACACTGTCTTATCCTGTCCATAAATTGTAATGTTAACTATGATCACACTGTCTTATCCTGTCCATAAATTGTAATGTTAACTACGATCACACTGTCTTGTCCTGTCCATAAATTGCAATATTAACTACAATCACACTGTCTTATCCTGTCCATAAATTGTAATGTTAACTATGATCACACTTTCTTGTCCTATCCGTAAATTGCAATGTTAACTATGATCACACTGTCTTATCCTGTCCATAAATTGTAATGTTAACTACGATCACACTGTCTTGTCCTGTCCATAAATTGCAATATTAACTACAATCACACTGTCTTATCCTGTCCATAAATTGTAATGTTAACTACAATCACACTGTCTTATCCTGTCCATAAATTGTAATGTTAACTATGATCACACTGTCTTATCCTGTCCATAAATTGTAATGTTAACTACAATGACACTGTCTTATCCTGTCCATAAATTGTAATGTTAACTATGATCACACTTTCTTGTCCTATCCATAAATTGCAATGTTAACTATGATCACACTGTCTTATCCTGTCCATAAATTGCAATGTTAACTATGATCACACTGAATTATTCTGTCCATAAAGTGTTATGTTAGCTATGATCATACTGTCTTGTCCTGTCCATAAATTGTAATGTTAACTACGATCACACTGTCTTATCCTATACATAAATTGTAATGTTAACTATGATCACACTGTCTTGTCCTGTCCATAAATTGTAATGTTAACTATGATCAGACTGTCTTATCCTGTCCATAAATTGTAATATTAACTATGATCACACTGTCTTATCCTGTCCATAAATTGTAATGTTAACTACGATCACACAGTCTTGTCCTGTCCATAAATTGTAATGTTAACTACAATCACACTGTCTTGTCCTGTCCATAAATTGTAATGTTCACTATGATCACACTGTCTTATCTTGTCCATAAATTGCAATGTTAACTATAATTCACACTGTCTTGTCCTGTCCTTAAAGTGTTATGTTAACTACAATCACACTCTCTTGTTCTATCCATAAATTGTAATGTTAACTATGATCACACTGTCTTGTCCTATCCATAAATTGTAATCTTAACTACGATCACACTGTCTTATCCTGTCCATAAATTGTAATGTTAACTACAATCACACTGTCTTATCCTGTCCATAAATTGTAATGATGTTAACTACGATCACACTGTCTTATCCTGTCCATAAATTGTAATATTAACTACAATCACACTGTCTTATCCTGTCCATAAATTGTAATGTTAACTATGATCACAACATCTTATCCTGTCCATAAATTGTAATGGTAACTATGATCATACTGTCTAATCCTGTCCATAAATTGTAATGTTAACTACAATCACACTGTCTTATCCTGTCCATAAATTGTAATGTTAACTACGATCACACTGTCTTGTCCTGTCTTTAAAGTGTTATGTTAACTACGATCACACTCTCTTGTCCTATCCATAAATTGTAATGTTTATTATGATCACACTGTCTTATCCTGTCCATAAATTGTAATGTTAACTATGACCACACTGTCTTGTCCTATCCATAAATTGTAATGTTAACTATGATCACACTGTCTTATCCTGTCCATAAATTGTAATGTTAACTACAATCACACTGTCTTGTCCTGTCCATAAATTGTAATGTTAACTACGATCACAACATCTTATCCTGTCCATAAATTGTAATGTTAACTATGATCACACTGTCTTATCCTGTCCATAAATTGTAATATTAACTACAATCACACTGTCTTATCCTGTCCATAAATTGTAATGTTAACTATGATCACACTGTCTTGTCCTATCCATAAATTGTAATGTTAACTACGATCACACTGTCCTGTCCTATCCATAAATTGTAATGTTAACTACAATCACACTGTCTTATCCTGTCCATAAATTGTAATGTTAACTATGATCACACTGTCTTATCCTGTCCATAAATTGTAATATTAACTACAATCACACTGTCTTATCCTGTCCAAAAATTGTAATGTTAACTATGATCACACTGTCTTATCCTGTCCATAAATTGTAATATTAACTACAATCACATTGTCTTATCCTGTCCATAAATTGTAATGTTAACTATGATCACACTGTCTTATCCTGTCCATAAATTGTAATGTTAACTACAATCACACTGTCTTATCCTCTCCATAAATTGTAATGTTAACTACAATCACACTGTCTTATCCTGTCCATAAATTGTAATGTTAACTACAATCACACTGTCTTGTCCTATCCATAAATTGTAATGTTAACTACAATCACACTGTCTTATCCTGTCCATAAATTGTAATGTTAACTATGATCACACTGTCTTATCCTGTCCATAAATTGTAATGTTTATTATGATCACACTGTCTTATCCTGTCCATAAATTGTAATGTTAACTATGATCACACTGTCTTATCCTGTCCATAAATTGTAATGTTAACTACAATCACACTGTCTTATCCTGTCCATAAATTGTAATGTTAACTATGATCACAACATCTTATCCTGTCCATAAATTGTAATGTTAACTATGATCACGCTGTCTTATCCTGTCCATAAATTGTAATGTTAACTATGATCACACTGTCTTATCCTGTCCATAAATTGCAATGTTAACTATGATCACACTGTCTTATCCTGTCCATAAATTGTAATGTTAACTATGATCACACTGTCTTATCCTGTCCATAAATTGTAATGTTAACTATGATCACACTGTCTTGTCCTGTCCATAAATTGCAATATTAACTACAATCACACTGTCTTATCCTGTCCATAAATTGTAATGTTAACTATGATCACACTGTCTTATCCTGTCCATAAATTGTAATGTTAACTATGATCACACTGTCTTGTCCTATCCATAAATTGTAATGTTAACTATGATCACACTGTCTTGTCCTGTCCATAAATTGCAATATTAACTACAATCACAATGTCTTATCCTGTCCATAAATTGTAATGTTAACTATGATCACACTGTCTTATCTTGTCCATAAATTGTAATGTTTACTACGATCACACTGTCTTGTCCTGTCCATAAATTGTAATGTTAACTACAATCACACTGTCTTGTCCTGTCCATAAATTGTAATGTTAACTATGATCACACTGTCTTATCCTGTCCATAAATTGTAATGTTAACTATGATCATACTGTCTTATCCTGTCCATAAATTGTAATGTTAACTATGATCATACTGTCTTATCCTGTCCATAAATTGCAATGTTAACTATGATCACACTGTCTTATCCTGTCCATAAATTGCAATGTTAACTATGATCACACTGTCTTATCCTGTCCATAAATTGTAATGTTAACTATGATCATACTGTCTTATCCTGTCCATAAATTGTAATGTTAACTATGATAACAGTTACTTAATAAATTTATTTACACCCAAAACCAAAACCTAAGTCATCCACAGCCTAATTGGTAACTGGATCAACATAGTGAACAAAATGATTAACAGATACACTGTTCTAATCATATGGCAAGAACTCTATGGCAAATTCTGCCTCACATGTAGGTTTTGTTACATATATATGATTCTAATTTTTATGAATTGACTGCGTTTTCTACATTTTGATTAGATGTAAACGGTCATGTGATACTGATCTGGAATTATTTACACATCGATAAATTCTGTAGACTACTTTTTGTTCCCTGTATCCAGATCTTTTGATTTGAAATTTTATCTATATCAAAGTTTTACACCCTAATGAAACAGCAAGATCCCACCCATCCATTCCTGTGATTTTTGATAAAAAATGATGATCCACAGATCAAAATCAACCATTAGAAGTTAAAACAACGTAATTGAACACACCTTCCTGCACTCCAACACTAACCCCTTTTAAAGAAGAAGGCATATGGCAGGCTTTAGAAGCCAATCTTTGGAAATTATTGCATTTCACCATGACAACATGTTACAGCAGCAGTTATTAAAGGTCAGGGTCATGTCAACATGGGGATCTCACTATGGACACAATCTTGCTTTTGAAATATTGAAATATGTAGAAAATAGCAATGACATTGATATAACAACAAATGCCATATGCAAGCATAATTTTATAAAAGGGGAATATTCCTGGTTTAACAATAATTTCTTTTATATATAAAAATAATGATCATAACAATATATCACTTGCATGACACGCTATGACATTCTACCCTGTATCACTGTATAAAGAATCAATGAATCTTGGCTAGCAAAGATAGTATTATGTATTCTATCACAGTTAAGAGGCTAATGAAAGAAAACTGTGAGGTACATAAAAATGAATGTTTTGTTGATTAAATCTAATGAACTGATGTTAGAAAGGAAATAAATTGGAATTATAAGGATTAAATGATCATGGTTGGGTATTTATCGATGTGTAAACTTTACCTAATCACTAACAATGTTTGCATAAAGTCCTTCAGACATTATTTGCTTTGTGAGAGAGAAGGTAAAATTTACACATCGATAAATACCCAACCATGATCATATAATCCTATAGTGATTAAATTGCTTGTGTGTAAGTTTAAAAATTTTTGCTAATTTTATTTTTGTTTCATTGTATTTTATTGTATTTTATTGCAATGAATATTTTTTTAAATTAGGGAATCTTTTATTGCAATGATTCTTTTTTCAGTAATGAGATATTTTTAAACAAAGTTTGTTTATTCAAGACGAAGAAGTATTATGTGAGAATTATCTATTTGTTTCTCTTGGGCTGGCAACACTGTCAACAGGAAATTAAAATCATTGGTCAGTATCAGGGGCATACTTTCTTTGCATGATCACTGTGTAAACGTTTTTATGATTGGTTCTTATATGGGGACAAATTGGTCTATGTGCTAATGTTAGTGTAGCAAGAGACTACATGACCAATCTCACAAGACTTGAAATGAGATCTTGGGGTTTTAAATATGCAATCATAATATTTTTCAGGCAGAGTCATTCTAACACCTTGAAGGAACAAGCTGTATTTTTTTATTTGTTCCCAGATTGTTTGTTCTTCATCTGATTTTTTTTATTTAATAATTTATTCCCCTGGAAACTCAACAAGTTGACTTTTTAATACTTGGAAATTTATTCTGGAATTATTTGTAAACAAAGACTGATTCAAGTGAGGAATTGTTGATATTTTTATATTGGACCACATCTGACATCATCGCCTTTTCATTTATATGTCATTGGGACTCAAACATGGATTCTAAAAGGATATTTAGTAATAGGACTTACGTTTTCAGATTTTCTTAAGATTAAATTTTGAATTATATTCACAAACAGAAAGTTCTATTTGTCAATTTTTAAATTGTTGTCAAGGGAAATAAATTGTTGTTAAAACATACAAAGCTTGTTGGCTTTCACTCTTTTCTTTGTTACTGAGTATGAGACCTTGTCAAATGACAGTTTTAATAACAGTAACATCTTATTCAATAAAGCAATAAAGAAGACACTCCTTTATAAAGAATGCCTTTACAAAGACATGCCATTACAAAGACATGCCTTTACAAAGGCATGCCATTACAAAGACATGCCATTACAAAGAATGCTTTTACAAAGAATACCTTTACAAGGAAGATATGCTTTTACAAAGACATGCCTTTACAAAGAATGCCTTTACAAAGAATATATGCCTTTACAAAGACATGCCTTTACAAAGAAGACATTCCTTTTAAAACACTAATTATTCTTCCAGAAAAGGCAAATAACTTAGAAAATACAAAGACCTCAATCACAAGATATCTCACTATGATATTAATGTGCAGGACGTTTCAACAGATAAAAAGACTCTAAACTATATTTGTCAAGGATCACAAATTCTTTAATGAAGAATGGTCAAATGTGATTTTGATGACTATGGCTGTTTGTGACAAATACATAAGTCTGTTTAATGGTCTGTATTTTATAATTCTAACAAAGCCTTCACTAGACTCAACATTTTCCTTAATTTGTTTTAGTGTATCTTGGTTTGAAGCAATCTTCCCTCTGCCTGCAGAGTCTAGTCAGCAAACGTGGCTATGCAGCATTTTAAAAAAGGTCTGTAGTGCTCATATCCAGTGTTATGAGACAGTCCTTCACAGCAGAGTAGAAACATGTTTTACAAAAAAATCAATGGTGAGTGGGTGCTCATGACAGGCATTTATTAAACAAAACTGAGATGATTCTGGTCATAACTAACTGTTTATCGCTCATGACAGAGGTTGCTCAAATCTTGTTATACTGTCAACAATATAGTCAAACATTGCAGTATTTTTAAGAACCAAACTTGGTGACTACCTACGAGATTCTAGCACCATCCTAAATAAAGAACATAACCAATATCTCTGACTGACTCAGTACAACTTAAATTTAATAGTGGATACATAGGATACAATACAGTAAATCATTAAGCTATCAACATTTGTCAATCATGCACAGTTTCTCAGTAATTACCAATTAGATTGCAGTAATTAGCAAACTACATGTGAATCATTGCATAGTTACCTAGGTAGCTGTTAGATATCACTGGTATTGAGATTCCAACACTTAGGCAGTTTTCAACATATAACATACAAATTTATATCAGCATGATTAAAAAAATATTTTTAATTCTAAAGTTGTTGATATGCTAATATAGACAATAAAAACACAGCCAATAGGCAATTTAAATAATGTTCATGTCATTAGAAACAAGCAGTCATGTTGTGTAATGATCAGTTCACAGCAACTTATGTCTTCATTGTAGAAGAATCTGCTATGCAACCTACACAACCAAATTTATGCTTTTACCAACTTTATTACTATATTTATATACAAATCATTACAACTTTATTACTATATTTATATACAAAACATTACAACTTTATTACTATATTTATATACAAATCATTATAACTTTATTACTATATTTATATACAAATCATTACAACTTTATTACTATATTTATATACAAATCATTACAACTTTATTACTATATTTATATACAAATCATTACAACTTTAATACTATATTTATATACAAATCATTACAACTTTATTACTATATTTATATACAAATCATTACAACTTTATTACTATATTTATATACAAATCATTACAACTTTATTACTATATTTATATACAAATCATTACAACTTTATTACTATATTTATATACAAATCGTTACAACTTTATTACTATATTTATATACAAATCGTTACAACTTTATTACTATATTTATATACAAATCGTTACAACTTTATTACTATATTTATATACAAATCGTTACAACTTTATTACTATATTTATATACAAATCGTTACAACTTTATTACTATATTTATATACAAATCGTTACAACTTTATTACTATATTTATATACAAATCGTTACAACTTTATTACTATATTTATATACAAATCGTTACAACTTTATTACTATATTTATATACAAATCGTTACAACTTTATTACTATATTTATATACAAATCGTTACAACTTTATTACTATATTTATATACAAATCATTACAACTTTATTACTATATTTATATACAAATCATTACAACTTTATTACTATATTTATATACAAATCATTACAACTTTGTTACTATATTTATATACAAATCATTACAACTTTATTACTATATTTATATACAAATCATTACAACTTTATTACTATATTTATATACAAATCGTTACAACTTTATTACTATATTTATATACAAATCATTACAACTTTATTACTATATTTATATACAAATCATTACAACTTTGTTACTATATTTATATACAAATCATTACAACTTTATTACTATATTTATATACAAATCATTACTCATCTGATACTAATATTAACATGTTTATGTTTAAAAATAGTAAAAGAATGTAAAAATGAGAATACATAATACATGTGTGTCTTCAAGCCTGCATACAAACAAATTTACCTTTTATCTTTTAAATCCATTTCAAATCCTGTGTGGCCTATTTCAGAGTCAGATACAGAGTTCATGCTATACTGGTGACTGAATGTCAAGGCTGCACCTCTCTCTGTGACAAGGTAAGGATATCTATATCTGGTTTAGGACAAATATCTCATAGATAAATAGCACAACAGAGAATGTCAGGGACTTTTTTAAAAAATATTCACAAGAATAGAAAAATCCATTACTAAAAAGATACACCTAAATGTATCATATATGTTTGTTAAAACATTATATAACTTATGCACAAGTCACTAAAAATTGTACTATTATGCAAAGAGCATCTTAAAAATCAGTGTTCAAAACTTAAACTCATTTAAAATTCCTATGCAGTACTCCACTCCTTGACAACTTGCATCCAGAAAACTCTGGGCCAGATGTGGTGCCCATTTGAATACTTGTCAAACACCCCCCCAAAACAGATCCCTATTATTGACCATGATGATGATGATAAAAATTTCAATATATATTGGTAAATGATACAGCAAATATTATATTGTTGAAAGTAGTAGTTGGAAATTATGAATCAGCATCTTGAAATTCTCTACTTTTCATACAAGATTCAAGAAAGATACAAAAAATTTAACATACACAAAACACTAGCTCTTTACAAGCTATTTTACTGACATTTCATACTTTAACTGACAATACAGATTTACAGTGCAACAGTACACATGTTGACATTAGTGCCAATGGTAACAACAGATTAAAATACTGCATTATTATACAAAGACAATACAATAGCAAATGAAAATACATACAACAGTAGATTTACAACAGTACAAGTCATATAATTTTTTACCTTTTCTTTTGAAACATCATTCTCAGAAAACTGTAAATAAAATATTTTTAAAAATGTTCACTATATTGAAACATCAGTAATGCCCACTGGTAGCAATACTTTAATTAATAAATACCAATTAAATAAGTTTCATCAAGTGAAATTTGTTTTACTTTTGGGTTGAGTGTACTTGCAATATGACCCTTTGTATTCAAATGTGACAAAAATCAATCTACCATAACAACTATGTGAGTGAGTGTTTCTGTGAGAACCTAATTAAGAGCCGACCATCTTTCAATCTCTGACTAGCACATGTATCTGATGCAATGTTACACTCAATTATAGGCAGATCTGCTCTGTATTATCATATTAATTACATATTTTGTATCATATCAAACACAGGGAGTGTAATAAAAGAAAAATTAAAACAAATCATACCTGCTTCAGAACTAGCAGTCAAGGACATGTGAACTCATTTCAACTGATCAAGTGGATATTGTCATAAATAGTATTATGTAAGTGACATAATTAAACTATCTTAAATTGGTAAATAAAAACTTTGTTTTACAGATATGGTTCATTATAGAGAAAATAGTTCCTGACTTTGTACTTAACTTAAAATTCCTGAACTGGCTCTCAGACATTCCTGAAGCATGAGAATAGTACTTGCAATGTAATCACAGAATGGATGAAAGGAAATGCTACTTATGAAGAACATACAGAAAACCAAAAATTAAGATGATTTAATTAAATGATTATGATGGCTTGAAACTAAATTATTGCAACAATGGTAAAAACAAAAAACATGACTGAAATTATATGATTCTTAAATGATATTGACTGTTCTTAAAGTTCTTAAGAGCACTTTATATGTTCATTGATACTTCTGCACAGAGTTATTATTCACTGAGTGTACATGCTCTCCAATGGTTTCTTCACTGTATAGGTACATTCTCCAATGGCTCCTTCATTGTTTAGGCTTTTCAACCGTATAGAGAATTTCTAGGGTACTTCATGTGGTTGCAGCTCCCATGTCCTGACGTTCTATGGACATCCTGGAATTGTCTTACCTTGTGGCAGGATTCCCTGGCTAGAACAAATGCCCTTTAGCAGTCTCTCAACCTGGACCTTAACTCTCCAGGGTTGGAATTGGCTACAAAACTGAAGTCATTCTGATTCAATCGCACAATATGAATACATTGCACTGAGTGACAGTTTCTTACAGTGCCTTCAAGTACTATTTTATATAAGTGCTTCCTTTACATCTCATGTGCAATTATGTTCTTTATATTACTTACTACACCAAATTACAGGACATTTAACATTTTAAAAATGCAAGACAATTAAAGTAAGAAATATTTATATTGCAGCTGATCCATCCAAATAGATTACAACATAAAAGCATAGCATATTGAATGGGCTGTATACTTGAGTATGAATTACAATAAATATATTTATAAACATAATAGTCTATGAGATATAGACAATAACTAATGCATAATAAATACACATGTAGTGAAAAACACTCTACTGGAATGAATTGTAATATAAAATAGAATCTTCAAATTGAAAACAATTCATATTTTATATAAATAATAAAAAAGAAGAATAAACTTTACCTCCCAAAGTAAACTTCCATGCTGTATGCAGTTACAACACTTTTCCCATTATTCTACAGAATGCTAAAAGAAGTAAAGAAGTTTCATGATTTCTTAAAGATCCTTTGTTAATTGCGACCTTGCTTATACAGTAGTGCAGTCTATATTGTGTGCAGGTTAATGAGGGAGAAGTGTATGTGGTGGTCCAAAATAATAATTTAACCAAAATTATGTGCAAACTTGAAACATCACTCTAACCTGTACATCTATTACATCTTCCAAAAGTTATTTATTTCTCACATAAACCATGGAGGGTTGGTGTGTGTGTGTGTGTGTGTGTGTGTGTGTGTGTGTGTGTGTGTGTGTGTGTGTCAGTACAACAGATACTGGCAGTTAAATGTATCTATTCCAACAGCCTCTATAATCTGGTCAGTCCGCCTTGGATGTGGGAGATCATGTATACAAAACCAAGCCAAGTCATACTAAAGACTTATAAAAATGGCACTTGCAGCTGCCTTGCTTGGCAATCAGCTTTAAGAGGTTAGTATTAGGACTGGTTGACATGGTGTCAGGATAATGTCACTAGATGATAAAAAATACTACATGTCTGTGGCATGATGCCAGAATGTAAGACATAACTATCAACTGCTGCACCGCAGACAACAGAGTGATCTGACTAAAATTTTTTTAAAGCCAGATTAAAAATCAAAAAATCACATATACACACACATAATCTGATCTGTTGGTCTGACTCGATAAATAGAGATGTACATGCATATATCAGAACAAGGATACGAGCTGTCAAATATATCTATTCCCAGTTCTACAGCCTCTAGAACTTGGTCTGGTGGCCAGACTCCATGCATTAAGCGTGGTTTGTCTTCTGGAAGACAATTCTGAAATAAAACAGGTCAAATTTCAATGCCTTTTGGAAAAGGCAAATCTGATCAAATTCAGAAATTAAAAGCTTTTTGTTGTCTGTCTGTTAATATGGCAAGCAACAAGTAAAACTTGTAATTAAATGTATTTCTTCTACATAAAAGGAATAGAACAAGTTATGAAAGCATATGAATCATACATTATTGTGTAAAGCTGCAAAACATCATTCTAATGCCAAGTGTCCCTCTAAATCATCAAGAAACCTCAACAACAAAATGCAGCAATTTTGTTTTGAAGTTCGTGGCAGATACTGGTAAATTATTAATATTTATCTTCCTTTTGGACCATTTGTTGGTCCCTCAACCTCATCATGATCAATTTCTTAACTATTACAATCTCTAATCCTTGTGTATTAAGTAACACACATGACTGCTGTATGGGGAGCAGTACTAAGTATGCATTTCAATGGTTAACAATAATTAGCACTTAATAATGATGAGCTCTCCCTACTCGTGCTGACTTGGTGACCATTACATCACTTGCTTATTGATGCATCACTTGCTTGTTAATGCATCACTGGTTAATAAAACCTGACCTAAACACTGCCTTTCTAATTCTGATTGATGTTTAGATTTTTTCAAAATCATAAAGCTAGAATAATGGTTGACATCAAGATCCTGTAAAAACATTGCTTTTAATAAAAAAAAAGATTTAAATGTTTGGGGAAGAGAATAGACATTTTTTTTCTTAAGTAGATTTGAGTGGCAAATAAATGCTGAAAATGAATAAATTAAATGCATTTTGGGTAAATGATTATCCAAAGCCCCTTGCACTGGGCCTGTATCTGAAACATTTCTTTACACACTGATGTGTTACATGTTTTTAATATAGTTCAGCTGCTTAAAAACTTAGGAACATTTCATAACAATCTACATTCTGATCACAATGATCAAAGTACTACAATCAATACCACTGGAACAAAACAAAGGTCTCAAATTCTGCTTATGCCTGGAAAACAATAATTTACCAGTGTCTTCTGGATAATAGCTGAGACATCTGAAATACGAAATTGTTCTGACTTGGGTCCCATGTTGTGAAATCCTTCTATGATAAAACCTGAAGGGAAAAAAACAAGACACAAACTACTAAACAAAAACAATGCTTTGACTGCTATAATAATACACAGGATCAAACTTTGTAAGATAACAACATTAAAAACTTAAATAAAAACCAAAGAAAGATGTAATGGAATGGAAAATTCTGTCAGTTTTCCTAAGAAAATCTTGTTCCTTTCTAAAGAAGCAAATTTAAAGCACATCACATTTAAGTATTATTCATATTAAACTCTAAAATTATAAAATACAACAGAAAAATTACATTAAACCCTAAAACATAGAAAATATTAAAACCTACAAAAGTCAAACTTGGTTACCTAAACTTTTGTTGATTCTGATAAAGTATCATGTACTCTGCAATACCTTTTGCATTTTATTGAAGAAGGTGGCTTTGAAAGAAAACTAGTTTATGTATGAAAATCTACGACTCCCAAGGAATGGTACACATACATGCATAAATATAGACATGAAAAACTGAAGGGGTAAATTAAACAAAACCTCAAATAATATTAACCAAAAACGTTTCATAGGCATAGAGGTTTTGCATGTTTAGCCAGGTAATTGAATTCACAAAATTATTTTTATGATGGAGAATTTACAGCTAATCAGTAATTAGTAATGCTGCAAGTGTGTCATTTACTTCCACTGCAAAATGTAACAACACTGATAAACACTTGAAACAAAAATACAAAAGGCCATTCTGATCAGACATTCTGATGACATACCAGACTTCAGTTTCATGAAATAAAATATTCTTTAGCAGGATTCAAACCCATATCTGAGTTGTAACTCAACTAGCACATTAATTTACATTGTTCCTACCAACTGTGCCACTGAAGCAACCCAAGAAAAAGTTGCATAAGTGCTCTTGATAATGTTATCAGCTATCACAATACATGAGTAGATTATAGAAACAAAATTACATGTGTTTTATTTCACAGTGAGGGGAAAGAGTTAGTTTGATATGGTGTAGGAATGTCAAGGCCATTGGCTGAGATGAATGTTCCTATGCAATATCAAACACGTTTTTTCCTCTGATTCAGAACAATGCACTTATGTGGTTTTGTACTGTTTAACATTCCTTTGTATTCACACATTCTTTTCAATTTTGTTTAAGGCATATTGTATAATCTCAGGAAAATAAATTAGGCATTTGGAGTTTTATGAAAAATATTGTAGAATCCTCTGAAAAATCCCCATGTGCAAAACCGTTGCTAGGCCTAGATATATACTGTGTAGTTACAACATCCTTCTGCTTAAAGATATGGTTATTTTTAAAAATGTTCTATGGAACATATGAATGGATTTAAACTGCACACATAGGCAAGTGGAAGTTATCCTAACTTCTCAAATGGAAGAGTTTTGGACCAGTAAATAACCCTTGATTTACATCCCACATACTGAATACACACTCAACTTCTAAGTGACTTTCTCCTCAAAATTTCACAGACTAACATTAGTTAAAAATAATTAATTTCATACCAAAAGTTGATTTATTCACAGTAGTTTCATTTTTATGTTTTCATTTAATACAAGAAATTACTAATGCAGTCAACTTAGGTGATAATTTAAGCATATAATTTAAGAAAACAAAGATTCGGTCTTTTTCTAATATTCAGACTAATCCTTTAATATATATTTGGATATTTTTGACAGGAAAGTTTTAGAAAAAACTGTTCTTGTTCTTATATTTGCAAGAATTTAAAATATAAACAAATATACACCTCTCTGAGTGTGCCCCAGTAATAAAAAAAAACACTGTAACAAAATATAATTCTTCTAAATTTGCATCAAAACATCTGCTGCTGTCTGTGAAACATCTACCTCTATGATACAAATGTTTGTCAGTTTTATCATCAGCTTTACCATTATTTCATTCCAAAGTAATATTAATAAGCAAATTGAAAGTTTCTCTACTTAAACTTATTCCTTAAAAAAATATTTTTTAAAAAAATTCATGCTGACCATATTTTTAAGCTCTGAAGCTGAAATAGCTTTTGGTCAAGCTTTGAAGTTTAGATGATTTATATTGTGGAGTATCTCCTCTCTTTGTCATCATTGTTAGAGTTGGGAATCAGAAGTTTTTTGTTGTATGGTTTCTTAGACCTATTTGGTTATGGTCATTACTCCCAGAATTCAGCACTGTGTGTCAATTAGCAAACTCATTTGAAGTTCAAATGCTGTAGCCATAGTTAATGTCCCTAATTATCTGTTTATCTTGACATGACTCCCGAGTCTTTCTTACTTTGGATTTTTGAAACTTTCAATACAATACTTCAGTGGCAAAAAACTTGGCTGGTCTCCCCACCCTCATCTTGGGTGTTGTCAAACATTCTTTCCAAAACTGAGGTGTCAACCTCAGCTAACTCTAATTTTTAGGCATTAGATTCAGTGAGAAGTTCATAAACTGCTCTTTGGAACTTATGGTACTCCACATTTATTCCAGTGGCAAAAGCAGCTATATTTACCTAAAATGTGTGGATTTCTTAAAATTACAAATGTGTCTTGGCATTTTTAAATAATTTAAAATGTATAGCAATAAATTACTCTGAAATTTTATAACTGGACTATTAAATGAATATTTCAAAATGCAGAAGTGGTTTCTGGCTGGATGTGTGATACTTAAATTTTAGGTGTGCAATATATTAATCACAAACTGAACATCTGTATCCAATGCCTGATCTGCCATGCAAGCTTAAATGGGTATATAATAAATTTCAGTATTAAAGTTTGATAATGCTGCCAACTATCACAGTCTATGTGTACATTACATTTCAGTATTAAGGTTTGATAATGTCAGCTGTCACAGTCTATGTGTACATTACATTTCAGTATTAAGGTTTGATAATGATGTCAGCTGTCACAGTCTATGTGTACATTACATTTCAGTATTAAGGTTTGATAATGATGTCAGCTGTCACAGTCTATGTATACATTACATTTCAGTATTAAGGCTTGATAATGATGTCAGCTGTCACAGTCTATGTGTACATTACATTTCAGTATTAAGGTTTGATAATGTCAGCTGTCACAGTCTATGTGTACATTACATTTCAGTATTAAGGTTTGAGTCATTACATTTCAATATTAAGGTTTGATAATGCTGCCAACTATCACAGTCTATGTATACATTACATTTCAGTATTAAAGTTTGATAATGCTGTCAGCAATCACAGTAAATGTGTACATTACATTTCAGTATTAAGGTTTGATAATGCTGTCAGCTATCTCAGTAAATATGTACATTACATTTCAGTATTAAGGCTTGATAATGATGTCAGATATCACAGTCAATGTGTACATTACATTTCAGTATTAAAGTTTGAAAATTCTGTCATCTATCACAGTAAATGTATACATTACATTTCAGTATTAAGGCTTGATAATGATGTCAGCTGTCACAGTCAATGTGTACATTACATTTCAGTATTAAGGTTTGATAATGATGTCAGCTGTCACAGTAAATGTGTACATTACATTTCAGTATTAAGGTTTGATAATGATGTCAGCTGTCACAGTCAATGTGTACATTACATTTCAGTATTAAGGTTTGATAATGATGTCAGCTGTCACAGTCAATGTGTACATTACATTTCAGTATTAAAGTTTGATAATGCTGTCAGCTATCACAGTCAATGTGTACATTACATTTCAGTATTAAGGTTTGATAATAATGACAGCTGTCACAGTCAATGTGTACATTACATTTCAGTATTAATGCTTGATGACACTGTCAGGTATCACAGCACATATGTACAATGCATTTCAGTATTAATGCTTGATGACACTGTCAGGTATCACAGCACATATGTACATTGCATTTCAGTATTAATGCTTGATGACACTGTCAGGTATCACAGCACATATGTACATTGCATTTCAGTATTAATGCTTGATGACACTGTCAGGTATCACAGCACATATGTACATTGCATTTCAGTATTAATGCTTTATGACACTGTCAGGTATCACAGCACATATGTACATTGCATTTCAGTATTAATGCTTTATGACACTGTCAGGTATCACAGCACATATGTACATTGCATTTCAGTATTATTGTTTCATAATGATGTAGGCTATCACAATACATGAGGCACACAAGTACATTACATTTCCGTATTGAAGCTCTATTTGGATATTACTAGAAATGTATCATCATATAATAGAAATTTCACAACTTAGTTATTAGACTTTGTGTGTCATTAATTCATTAAAATAAATTTCAATTAATAAATATCTCTTTTTCCAGTGTGGGATTCAAACTCAAGTCTCTATGGCAACAATGTAGGCTGCACATTAATACATTTATATGATCTAAGAGCATGATAATAAAAAAAATCTTTTATGGTTCATTTGTAATGCTGATCACATAATTTATAATACAAAGAAACCTGAGACAGGTCTAGCAGATGTTTCTTTGGCTGAATGTTCACGATCCTTCTCACTGTAACCTCCTTCTATCACACCAAATAGAGCACTATTCTTGAGCCTCTGTGCATGGAAGAAAATATCAATGTGACTACTATGTATGTTAGGTTAGCATACTTATATTGTAAAAAAGATCAAAGTGTAATAAAGACCAAAGCATCAAAATCTCTTTCAAAACTATTTTTTCACTTCACTATTCTAAAGTTTCATCAAACACATTTTTCCCCATGTGATAAAGGAATCTCAAGGATCTGTTCAAAATCATATAACTGAGACTTGTAATTTCAATCTTTGCAAGTCAATGCCCACACTGAAATTATTTAATGCTTCCTAAATTTCAGACCCCAAAATAGGTAATTTCTGCAGTGAAACCAAAACAGAAAGAAAAATGAACACAAATGCATTTGAAAGAAATCAGATCGCACAAATGCAGAATAATGAATGATAAATGGAAATCGAATGTAACATAAAATAGTGTTTTTTAAAGTGCCATTAAAGTGCCATTAAATTTAAAGTGCCATTAAATTAAAGTCATAATTCAGGATCACATTCTATACACTGACATGTTTACAGCCCTTACAAGTCATGATGTTTTTGTAAATGCAGACACAGAAACAACTGCCACATATGTGATGGCATTTCCACTGACAGCTGTATATTTTGATCCATACTCAACAGTTATATATATACATTTATTATAGAAGCTGTTATATTTTATGTGTCAAGTCATTGCTGTCAATTGCTGTTTCATTCAAACATACTTTTAGTAATAAATGCTAAGAAAACTCTAACTCCTTCCCTTTGACACTTGAAATAAGCAAATCTGACTTCAGAAAATGCATTTCCATTTCTTTCCAAAATGAAAAAGCAAAAGGAGATCATGGATAATGCAAATATAAATAATATGAATTTGTTTGTGAGACCATCAATGAAAAAAAAAACAATATGACAGATGCAGTACAAATGGAATGCAAGCAAAATGTTTATTTCATAAATTTACTCACTTTAAGACACTTCTTTATTTACTATAAGTTACTATAAGATAAAAGCATAAATTTTAAACCGTCATAAAAATAAACTTTCCTATGCTTAAATAAGATAGTCTTAATGCCAGGAGTATGTGCTATAAATTTCAGTCTCTAGGTTATAACAACAAACTATTAGACAGTTTTGGAGATGTTCTGCATTATGATAGACTTTCTATGTAACCATTTGCCTATAGACCAAAGTCTAACTTACATTATAGTCTGAGGGTGTATATAACTAATCCTCTGGGACAAATGTCTAATGTTTACACAACAGTCTAATACTTAAATGAGGCAAAGAAAAAAAGCTGTCAACATGAGAATTGAACATTAATTGTCTGCTTTTCATATGACTAAGGACAATAATTATCAACATTTAACCAAACTTTCATATCAAAAGCAACCTGCCTGATCTTTAAAAATATACCTCTGACTGACTGTGTCTCTCCACAATTTGATCCAGGAAGGTGAGTGTTCTTTGGACTGATTTACCAGCTCTTTTTCTAGAGGTGTCCTTGCTGGTGTCCCCATCACTAAGAGCCTGATACCAGTCAGGAAGCAAAGCCTCTTGCATCTTTATAAAGAGATCAACATCTATCTGGAAATAAAATATGAATAATTTATCTTTTTACAATTCTTTATGAGTTTTTGTGTACAAAATGTACAATTTTATGGACTGAACAACACAAAGGTTATAAAAGTAACTGTTTATGTCCTGAATATTTGGCTTCAATCCATCCCAACTGCTCTCATGACCATGTTAAATGGTATCCCATTTATTGACACTCAAACTGCAGTCACTGCCTGTACCGTCCAGATTCAGTGTGTATAACATATTATAAAACATGAAGCTGGTTATGGCCTGCATGTCAAGCCTGCCACAAGTTATATTTAAAATCTGTAGGGATGAAAATGCATTAAAATAAATGGGAAATTAAAGATTGTTAACACTTTGGTAAACCTTGAGTAAAACACAGAAACACAGATGTAAAAACACAAATATTTACAGATACCAAAATGACTTTTGTGTCAAACTTCAGATAAGATGGGCTTGACAGTCATAACATATAAAGGGGAATGTTTTAAGCAATTTAGCAAGGAAATCTTTTTTCACTAAAACTGTATCACTACTAAGAGGAGAGACTGTACAGACTGTTAGTAATGTCTAAGTAGTATAAACACTGTTATGCTTATGATGTCAAACACATGAGAAAATGGACTGGTGAGTGCTGTTTGAAGTGAATTACTGCAAACAGCTGTTATTTGAATGTGGACATTCTTCACTTTCAGCAGTAACCTCAGTCACAAGACGCAGTGTATATTAATCTTCCTTTCCAACCATATCTAGTCACAAAACAGGCAGTGTATATTAATCTTCCTTCCTAACCAGATCTAGCCACAAGACATTTTCTGTCAGCACAAGTCTGTGTCTATCAGACATAAATGGGCATTCAAAATAACCATGTGGTTGGTATGGGAGATGCCATTTTTGTTTGTATACAAGGCATGGACATTAAGTGAACTTCAGGTTTCAAACTGAAGATGAGCTAATTGTATATTTATCAAAGTTTTAAGCAAGGTACAGTTTCTGAAATTTTGGATAAAGGGACTCAATGTCCATTTGAATAATGAGTGACAAAACATTTGAATAAAGTGGCTGTGACTCAATGACAGCTTGAACAATGAGTGATTAAACTTTTGGATAAAAAGTGACTCTATGTCCATTTAAACAATGAGTGCTGCAACTTTTGGATAAATGGCTCATTGTTAATTTGAATAGCGAGTGATTGAATTTTTGGATCAAGTGTTAAAAAACCATTTGAATAATGAATGACTGAACCATTAGATAAAGTGGCTGAGTCCATTTGAATAATGAGTGATTGAACAATTGAATAAAGTGACTCCTCAGTGTCCACTTGTATAATGAGTGATTTAACAGAGTTTTTCTGACGACACTGTTCCTGCCCTGTTGTTGCTTACGAGTACCAAATCCCTACAATAGCCATGTAATGGTCTGCATTATCAGTGAGAACAATTTTAAAATAAGTTATACATGAAATATCAATACAATCTATTTGTGTATTTTGAAAATATGCTAGATAATGACAAATGTGTACTATATTTGATCACAGTTCCTCGTATATGTATGAAACTTTTACAGTCTTACTATCATAAAATGCACATTACAGGTTAGTCGTTCAAAATTTCTCAATTAAAGGAAAATATGTTTGAATGAGTTGTCCTTCACAATCTTAGTAGTTTTCAAGATGAGGAAGGCATTGATCCTTATCTACGATGTGGATCAGTGACAACATTCAGCATTATTTCCTTATCTACAATGTGGATCACTGACAACAGTCAGCATTGATCCTTATCTACGATGTGGATCAGTGACAACAGTCAGCATTGATCCTTATCTACGATGTGGATCAGTGACAACAGTCAGCATTGATCCTTATCTACGATGTGGATCAGTGACAACAGTCAGCATTGATCTTTATCTACAATGTGGATCAGTGCAACAGTCAGCATTGATCCTTATCTACAATGTGGATCAGTGCAACAGTCAGCATTGATCCTTATCTACGATGTGGATCAGTGACAACAGTCAGCATGTGAGTGGATGGCCAAGGTTAGTGTGTGAGAGCACATGCATAACCTGCATTTAGCTGACCAAAGTTTCCAGGAAAATGTAAAACAGGAAAACAAATTATGTCAATATGACTTTCCTTTCAGGAGAACTAGGGACAAGATTTTTAAGATGCCCATAATGATTGCCATATTGGATGCTAGATCAGCACCTTTTTCATTGAAGATCAATTTAAAATAAAAATGACTGTTCATACTCAAGTTAAAGAAATGATACCAAAATGACTGTAGTATTTATGCACACCTTAATGGTACTAAAATAACTCTACATGTAGTGTTTATTCTCACATTAATGATATCAAAATATCATTATTTATGGCATATTGTCAAAACTTACTTCAAAATAAACTGAAAGAAAAGTTTAATTTCTGTAAATGGCACTAACACTGCCAAATTGAAGCTACCACTGAATTAAATCTACAGGTTACATTTAACTAATTCAATCAATAATTATAATGACCTTTGTTTTCCCTCCTTTTCCCCAGATGGCAATTCCTGATTTCTCATTAAACCCTGAGTGAACTTCTACAGCTGGATCATGTAGAGAAGTAAATACAAGGTGATCCTGAAATAGAATAAATTGATTCAGAAATGAATCTAATGATATGTTTTTGTATGCAATACATAAATAGTTCAACATAGGTTTTTCATACTGGATAAATTCACAACCCACCAAATATCATTTATCCTCTATTGGTATGCAAATGAGGTTTCCAGTGCACTACAAAATTACATAGTTTTTTTTTTCAAGAGGAAAAGATGCTCTTTCACAGTACATATGTTATAAACCACAATTACATGTATAATTTACAATTAATACAAGAAATAATGATTCCTTTTATTGACAAAAAAATGTGACAGTTCATTGGTGTAATTTATTTGGGCATTTAACCAACACTGTTGGAAAAGTGAGAGTAAAAGATGACTTATCAATGACACTATAAATCATAAAATAAAAATGGCAGATGACAAAGCACCCTCATCACCTTTTATTTGACCTTCACCCCTGAGTTAGGAACTCAAGTGTTTAATAAGATGAAGGCCTGGGTAAAGTTTTATCAAAATATCTGTAGGAGTTGTTAATAATTGAGAAAGCCTGGAAAAGATCACAGGCCACTGACTATCAGACCTTGTTGTGACCATGAGAACAAAGAGTGTAACTTGAAATGCAAGAAACTATCAAGTTAAGTTAAATAACAAGCTTAATCATTTTCACTATATCATTATTGGTTTAAGGCTATACCAATATACAGATTGAAGTCATATAATTTTGCTTTTCATGATCCGGACAATGAGGCAAGTGGCAAGGCTATTGTATGTGACTTGTTTGTCAATGGATGATTGAAAACAATATGGTACCAGCTATTTTCTACAACAATTATGTTCATTAGTCACTGCAGCATCACTTATTGTAGTTATTTCATTGTCGCCATGAACACTGAATTTAAAAATCCAGCATCACTCATTTTCATTGATTTCATTGTTGCCATGAAAACTGAATTTAAAAATCCAGCATCACTCATTGTAATTTCATTGTTGCCATGAAGACTGAATTTAAAAATGCAGCATCACTCATTTTCAGTGATTTCATTGTTGCCATGAACACTGAATTTAAAAATCCAGCATCACTCATTGTAGTTATTTCATTGTTGCCATGAAGACTGAATTTAAAAATCCAGCATCACTCATTTTCAGTGATTTCATTGTTGCCATGAACACTGAATTTAAAAATCCAGCATCACTCATTGTAGTTATTTCACTGTTGCCATGAACACTGAATTTAAAAATCCAGCATCACTCATTTTCAGTGATTTCATTGTTGCCATGAACACTGAATTTAAAAATCCAGCATCACTCATTGTAGTTATTTCATTGTTGCCATGAACACTGAATTTAAAAATCCAGCATCACTCATTGTAGTTTTTTCATTGTTGCCATGAACACTGAATTTAAAAATCCAGCATCACTCATTGTAGTTATTTCATTGTTGCCATGAACACTGAATTTAAAAATCCAGCATCACTCATTGTAGTTATTTCATTGTTGCCATGAACACTGAATTTAAAAATCCAGCATCACTCATTGTAGTTATTTCATTGTTGCCATGAACACTGAATTTAAAAATCCAGCATCACTCATTGTAGTTATTTCATTGTTGCCATGAACACTGAATTTAAAAATCCAGCATCACTCATTGTAGTTATTTCATTGTTGCCATGAACACTGAATTTAAAAATCCAGCATCACTCATTGTAGTTATTTCATTGTTGCCATGAACACTGAATTTAAAAATCCAGCATCACTCATTGTAGTTATTTCATTGTTGCCATGAACACTGAATTTAAAAATCCAGCATCACTCATTGTAGTTTTTTCATTGTTGCCATGAACACTGAATTTAAAAATCCAGCATCACTCATTGTAGTTATTTCATTGTTGCCATGAACACTGAATTTAAAAATCCAGCATCACTCATTGTAGTTATTTCATTGTTGCCATGAACACTGAATTTAAAAATCCAGCATCACTCATTGTAGTTATTTCATTGTTGCCATGAAGAATGAATTTAAAAATCCAGCATCACTCATTGTAGTTATTTCATTGTTGCCATGAACACTGAATTTAAAAATCCAGCATCACTCATTGTAGTTATTTCATTGTTGCCATCAAGACTGAATTTACAAATCCAGCATCACTCAATGTAGTTATTTCATTGTTGCCATGAACACTGAATTAAAAAATCCAGCATCACTCATTGTAGTTATTTCATTGTTGCCATGAACACTGAATTTATAAATCCAGCATCACTCATTTTCAGGGATTTCGTTGTTGCCATGAACACTGAATTTAAAAATCCAGAAAATGTAGCCACATATGATGAAGAAACACCCTCAAAATATTTTTACTCTATTTTATTCCTAGAGATCAGGAATGTTCTCTAATAAATAAACATATATTCTGTAATCTGGAAATAAAAATTTATTTTATTTTTAACCCTTGAATAAATAAGCATTTTATTTCATTCTTCTATAAACACATGGTACCATATTGGGCAGCTTTAATTTCCAGTCACTGTCTTAAATTGGCAAGGACAAGAGAGAAACAAGAAAATAAACAATCTATTAAAAGCACCAGTATTACATTAAATTAAAAAAAAAGAAAAATAAATGTCACTAGTATATAAAAAAATGATTTAATACCTAATCAAATAGATATTTCATTCAAGTGAAACTGTTGTCCATAAAAAATTCAATCTTTGTGAAAGCATGTCTCATTTTATTCATGCATGCATAATCCCAATGAGCAATATGACTGCAAAATTCTAATGAAACACTACAATGAGCAACATGACTATAAAATTCTAATGAAACACTAGGTACTTACACTAATTATTGCATAAAATTCTAATGAAACACTTGGTACATACACTAATTATTGCAAAAATTCTAATGAAACACTATTTACTTACACTAATTATTGCATACAATTTTAATGAAACACTATGTACATACACTAATTATTGCAAAACATTACAGATTTTGTTTCAAAAATAGTGAATCACCATCGTATTAATTGTCAAGTAAAAATTCATAAAATTATTCAATTAAACAAGTCTGGTATCCTAAAAGTCATGGTTGATTAGGTCCAATATTTCACATTTTTGCACGAGTCACAATTATCTATTCAGCATGAATCAGTTTGATCGATAAAGTTTGAAGTAAAGTCTAATGGTTGAAGTTGGTTCATCCATGAGGCAGGCTCAAACAAAGATGTGTAACTGGTCACTCGTTTGGTTCATATGTGGAATGATGACATTATCCAAACCAAAAAGGATCTAAATTGAATTTGGACCACTCTTAAGCCACTTTGTCACCACCATGATTATGAGAAAATAATTGATGGTGGAACTTTATGAACTGTGTTTTAAGAGACCAAACACATATACTTTATTAACTTAAGTCTTGTTAGCAGGAACAGCTCCATTCTATGTTGAGCAGAAGTGACTATCTTGACAGGTATTCGATTTGTGCTCATAGAGTTGGTAGAACTGAATCTGAAGCAACTGCCATTTGTTGTCAGGATAGTTTTGTTGTTTTGTATTCTTTATTTGGGGTATTTGTTGAGATTAAATGAAATATCTACAAAGAGGCAAAACCATGAATTTAAGTACAAAGTAAATGTCTTTTTTCTCTTTTTTAAAAAAAACAACATAACTTGAGACCCACAAAAAAATACTACCATTTTAGCAACAAGCATGACATGCCTGAATAAAACAGTGATACAGTCTATTTGCAAAGTAATAGCTTGCAGGCCTTGGTATGATTATACAACATTTCCAATAGACATTATGATGGATCACATCCATGTTGGATTATACTACCATATTTTTGCGTATATAAGACGCGTCTTATACAAAGTATTATTTACCCTGCACCCAGGATGCGTCTAATATATGAGTGTGTCTTATGTAAAAAAAAAAACACAAATCGTCAAACCCCGCATTTTATATATGGGTGTGTCTTATAATTAGGCATTTCTTATATACGCGAAAAAATGGTAAGTATTTTTAACATGAACGAACGGTACAGTGTAATATTGAAGGACGATTATTGCAGTTGATATTCACGTTTCATGATTTTAATTCCTAGTTGCAAAAACAATTGTGTAAGTGTTCAGTAATTACCATGTTTACCAATCCAATGTGGGTCACTTCAAATTTAAAATCCTTTCATTTCAATGTTTTGTATACCGTAATTATAGGTGATCTAAGTTTAGTCGAGTAAATGTTTTAAATTTATACAATATAGTATGTTTAAATAGTTTTGTTCATTGTTATTAATTATAACAGCAAAAACTACAACGGTTATATTACCTGTACATCCGGTTGGGTTCAAAGATACTTAAATTTTTAGTATTTTTGGTGGATGCGTTCGAAAACAAGACAAGATTAAATAGTTCGAAAATAAAACAAGAATTTGTTCAATATTGGACTTAAACATGAAAATCTGTTGATGATGTCATCATGTGCCAACTTCAGTTCCCTTATTTCTTTCTGAACAAAGGTATGGAAAACATCCAATTTATTCTCCCAATGGTCTTGAAGCTTCTGTCCAACACATGTATGTGACTGGACTGCAAGATTGTTTCGTTTCATGAACTTGAATACCCAGTTGACACTGCCACCAAAGTCTGTGATCTTTATTTCTATAGCAATAATTTGAATCTTCAATTTGATCGCTATCATTGAAACAAAACAGATACTGTCATGTAACAATCACATACATTTTTCTCGATGCAGCCAGATTCTCTTCCAGCAACCCTATTGCCACACCCCTTGGCAAACTTGATGAAGTTTAATTTAAATTCGGCCATAGATGATTTTCACTTCGTCATCGTGACAATTTTAAATATTTTAAAAATGCTAAGCAAATTGATCTCTCATTTATATATACCAGTAACAAAAGACTATTCTCGAGTTTATATATGCTAACCTCATACATAGATCATTTATTGGTCTATGTACAGTACTAATCCCACTTGCTGAAAACTTGTCCTAGCAGATCAATGAAGCTGCCTTTACATCTGGCATTTATTGTTCTAGAATTTAGATACCAGGTACTCAACCCATCCGTTATTGGCTTGTCGGCAGATAAGAATAAACAATAATCGTTGTGGTCCTGCCTGAGACAATTCTTTGATCTTAACTAAAAATGGAAATGAAGCCTTGTTTATATCCAATGGGTGATGAAACATTTGACAAATTTTCATTTATGATAAAGGAAAGGAAACCTCTGGATATAAATTGTTCAGTGCGGCAGATGGCTAGGCCACGTGAGTCTTATGTAATTTTTGTTTACAAAAATCATCAAAACCAGAGTCTTATGTATGGGTGCATCTTATGAAAAAATATTTTTTACACAAATCCTGAAACCCCGTGTCTTATATACGGGTGCATCTTATAATTCGGTGTGTCTTATATGCGCAAAATATGGTATTTTTCCAATAGCCTTAAGACAATAGACATGATGGATCACATCCATGTTGGATTATACTACTTTTCCAATAGCCTACAGACAATAGACATGATGGATCATATCCATGTTGGATTAGACTACTTTTCCAATAGCCTATAGAGAATAGACAATATCATGAATCACATCCATGTTGGATTAAACAAGAATCATGGGAGTGTTTTGGCTGCAATGCACATATTGACATGGCCATCTACTGGGACAATCAAACCACATGTGGAATTTATTCTCTGATCTGGCTATCAATTCTGTGTGGAACCAACAACAAAAAAATCTACCTATACTGCAATCATTTCATAGAAAATAATTAATATTCTTATGTATAAAATCTCCTATAAAGGCCTGTCTTAGAAAATACTAAAACTGGAGATTTGTTCATAAAATAATATGCCTGATTCAAGATAGGCATATAAATATATATCAGAATGGAGAGGAGATGTTGATGTTTTTATACTGATACTAGAAAAATGATAAATCTTAATTTAAAGTAAAAAGGGTAGCTACTTGCCAATAATAAAATGTAACAACAAAATTCAAAATATCACTTCTCACAGTTAGAATTCTGACTGAGAGCAAATTCACTTTTACAGCCCAAAGGAGCACTGGGAACCTTATTTACACATCAAAAGGTAATGAGTGATATCTGGCAGTTCTCTGGATTTTCCAATCCCTGTGTTATGTACTGTCCAGGTCTCTGGAATTTACAATCTAAGTGGTATGTACTATCCCCATCACTACAACTGTTACAAACAGCATGTGACTATAGTTGTTTACTTGCTATATGTACATGTACTTAAATTGGTCTAGATTTTGGTAAGCTGGAGACAGCTATCATCTTGCTCGGCTACCCAGGGGGATGAAGCTATTCACAGGGAAAAAAAACATGTGAAAAAATTAAAATGTTTAACAAACATCTTTGCAAACATCTTTAACTAACTTGACAACCAGGTATCTATAGTTTCAAAAGACTGGAAATTTAATTTCATGCTGCCGTCGGTAGTGGCCAAAAGAATACATTTTTCCTAAAACTTAAACTTTCACAGTACAATAAACATGTTCCAGTCACTTTGGAAAATGCAACAATCCATCAGATTCTATTGTTTTATTTAAATCTGGTGCTGACTTTCTTTGATGAAAAGTTCAATGTTTTTATTGAAAATTGTAATCTGCTGTCTTTGATGAAGGATGCATGTGTTATTGAAGTTACTGATAAAGGACAGCTTTGTAGAGCCAAGCAGGTGTCCAATTTTTATTGCTGTGGCAACATCAAATAACTGTAGAACACTGATTGTAAGTAAATGAGGGTATTTTCATTTGCTTAGTATTAATACAGGATACTTCGTGCTTCAAATTTAAAAAGTTTTCTTTGAAGTTTCAGCACAAAAAAAATTTGTGTGTATATTTTAAAAACAAAAGGAATAAGCAATTGTTTGGTCAGTTATAGCAGTTACTGTTCCTGCCTTTAAAAGTTGACTGACTGTAGCTAGTCCCAGTAGCATGACTATCGGATAGTTCAACAAGTCAATCTCTGGGGGGGGTAGGTGTAAGGTGGGTTAGTTGATTGTTTTTGATTTTCTTTTTTGACATTTCTGGTAGTGGAGTGACTCTGCCTTCCACTTATGCATCAGAAATTTTAAAAAAGGCCAACAGGTGTTTTATTCTGACAGGCATAACTAAAGAAAATGTTAGTGTTCTGAAGGATTTTATTCTCGAGTGAAAAGAGGAATTAACTGCCACATACAGAGGTCAGTATAAAAAATATATTAATTCCTAGAAAGTGGATGATAGTCTGTCACTATATCTTCTGAATGATCCATTATGAGATAGGCCTTGTCTGATTGATCTCCACTTTCAGAAATGTAAAAACAAAAAAACAGATCTCCATGCATGTAGTACTCAGGCCAGTTTGTCAGAATAAGAAGATTATGATATAGCAATGCACTGTTAAGATGGTTTGTCAATATAAACAAAGAACTAATCTAACAACAAATAAATTTCAGTGCATTTATTTCAAGTTTGCTGATTCTTTTCATGGTGCTTCTGAATTTAATTACTCCAAACCCAAGGTTACATATATAATTTTAAAAAGTCAACAATGTTCCAGAAAAACTCACCAGATGGTATATTTTGTCTCCAGTAAAGAAAATAAATCACAATTTGAAACATTGGCAAAGTCATAATTATTTTGAATACACTTTTTACATGTTATTTATCATATTTTTAAGAATTTTTTGTGCATGAGAAAAATATATGTATATGAAATTGCATGATCCATGCCAATATCACCTTGATTAGAATTCGTACACGATCTCTTCTCAACTATACTTTCTCCTACTTTTAAGTAGCAAAGGAATTTTTGTGTACGAGAAAAACATATGTATCTGAAATATTGGGAGCCATGCCAAAATCATGTTTTATCTGAATTTGTGTTATAATGGAGCATGTTAAAGCAGATTTACGCAGAATTTCAAAGCTCTGTTAGCGATTGTTTCCAGTGATACTTTATTTTACATTGCCATGTCAAGTCAACCAAAAAGAAATACCGGACAAACAGCACCAAGAAACTATTCCTGGAACTGTCTGCATTATTTAAGTTCATTCTTTCTGTAAGAAAATGTTACTGAAGATGATAATCCAGAGTTATAACAGTTTTTATGGTCAGCTTTTAACCAAAGCTTAATCCATCAAGCAAACAAAAATTATCAACCATTTTTCTGTATTATCAACAATAATAGCAAAATATATTTGTGAAATTTCCTCTCTGATCTGGCTATCAGTCATTTAAATATCGACAAAATACAGAACATTGAACCTAGTACAACATACTGTTCATAATAAATGGCACTAGATGTAATACAGCATATTCAACAAAATACAGGATATTGGATCTATTAAAGATACTGGTCATATTATTGGATGTCTTACATAACACAGGATATAATATAGGATAATGGATATGTATATCTTAATGGACAAAAGAAATAATACAGGATATTGTACTGTACATTAAAAATGTACATAATATGGGATTATATACTTAATACAGGATACCTGATATACATGTATATTACTGGACATGACCTAATACAAGATGACAGACCTAATACTGGATATAATAAAGGATTAGAGATACATGTATATTACAGAACTCAAGATATAAAACAGAATATGGCACAAATATTGGATATTGTATACAATACAGAATAATGGACATAAATCTGAATTCAGAATATGTTACAGGCCATGATAAAAAAAACTAGTTACTGGACAATACAGGATACTGGATATAATTGAGGATACTAGACCTAAAAAAAGGACACTGGACATAATACATGACATATAAAAACAATACAGCAGAATGCCAATAATCTGAATTGTGATCATCTGGATTCCTGACTTGTATAGTTTCCAACAATATCTCCAAAAGTCCAATTTTTCCTAGTAAAACATGTTTCTTCAAGAATATTTACCCAATCATAATACTTTCGGAGAACTAGTAACTGCTACCTCACAAATTCAGCCCTCCCAAATACTGTTTTCACTAATGGGAGCTAAAAGTTGTCTGCCGACCTAGATTGTAGTTCAACAGAGTGATCTTCCCTTAGAAATAAGGATTGGCAGCAAAATGCATGAACTTTCCAGTTACTACTGAAGCTGCAGGCTCTAAAGATGTACCTGTTGATAGGCTGGGAGAGTGTATGTGTATTATGAATTGGTAAGTATTTTCGAAGAAACATATTTCACTAGGAGACATTCTTCTTTAAATACATAACCCAATCACATTAGGTAAAAGGTGGAGTTCGAGACAGCTTCTAGGTAACTTGACAAAAGAGGACTCCAAATTTTCAAGACTGCCAGCATTATTTATATTTAGGACCGTCAAGATACCATTACAAGTCTTTTTAGTGAAAACCACAGGTTGCTATGACCATCCACTCATGAAATGAAATATCAAGAGGCATTAGGGACCAACTAGACATACAAGGAAAAACTTATGTCAATAAGAACATACATTCCTCTGGAGTAGCAATAACACCATTTTGAAAATGGTTACAATGGCGTCCATTTTAGGTGTCAGATTAGCATTACATGTATGTTCCTTTAGAACAAACCAGATTTTAAGTCTTCTTATGAAATTCCCCATGCTGATATGGCTTTATGATAAGGAGGAGTAATCATTACAAGACTTTCAAAATCACTTCCATGATGGCCATATTGGATGTCAGATTAGCACCATGTTCATTAAGGACCAACTAGACACCACACAAAACATTTAGTAACAACACCAAGTCAATATGGCCATACATGTTCAAAATGGCCACCATGGTGGCCATATTGATGCTATATTGGCATCATTCTCAATTAGAAACCAATTTTTTCTAGTAAAATATGTTTCTTCAATAATACTTACTCAATCATAACTCATCAGGAGAACTACTACCTTATTAATCCAGTCCTCCTTGGAGACTGCGAATTCCTGATCATTAAAGAGCAGATTAGATGATGAAGGTTGGTCTATGACAATTTTTAAGAAAGGTGGAGGTTTATTGTACTGCATCTCGTTCCACCTGTCACAAGTTCATAGCTGCTGTTACAGCCATGGCCATAGCATGTTGGGCCTCTGTCATGAAGTGGGCCATTTTATACCCATTCTTCCAGACCTTTGTGTCATGAAGTGAGCCATTTTATACCCACTCTTCCAGGCCTCTGTGTCATGAAGTGGGCCATTTTATACCCATTCTTCCAGGCCTCTGTGTCATGAAGTGGACCATTTTATACCCATTCTTCCAGGCCTCTGTGTCATGAATTGGGCCATTTATATGTACTCTTCCAGGCCTCTGTGTCATGAAGTGATCCATTTTATACACATTCTTCCAGGCCTCTGTGTCATGAAGTGAGCCATTCTATAAAATTTCTTCCAGGCCTCTGTGTCATGAAGTGGGCCATTTTATATACATTCTTCCAGGCCTGTGTTGTGGGCCATTCTATAAAAATTCTTCCATGTATTTCCATTAAGATTTAAGATAGGAGAAGGTAAGCAGTGTTTCACCTACTGAAGTTTGTGATTGATATTAGATGCAATGTTGATCACAAAATTATGAATCAACTTGAGGTATCCAAATAGAAAACTGAAGGACTATTCACAGAAAGTGCTTAGTAGCACTACATGAGGTAGTCCACTATAATGCATGAAGTTGGTATTGCTGCACTAAACTGGGCATCGTATGCATGAGGTGCCTGGCAGTACTTGTTGAACTTGAAAAGTTTGTTTTCTTGTGGTTGTTACTGTGTAATTGTGGTCATGATTAGATTTATATGGCAAAGTCTTGGCTATCACGATGTCTGCTTATTGTGATTGATATGGGGTGTGGGATACTCATCTATGTAGCTGGTCTTAAATTCTGATATGTTATTCTGTAACTGAAGCTGATGTTGCTGTCCATTTCATTCCCCAGTAAATTATATGGTTTCAAACCCTTGCATTCAATCATCTTATGTTGTCATGCCTCAAGATATGCTTAGTACCCAAAGAACTGCAGTCCACTGACTTCTGTTCATAATATGCAATTCTAACATGAATTTAAGGAATGACAACCAGAGAAAACTACAAATTGAGTTGTTTTCAGACTGGCCTTCACCCATGGTCTAAATCTGTAATCCAAAATAGAGCATACACATAGTGCAGTGAACGTCTTACTTTTATTAACATATGAATGTCTGTGTAGGAAGGTCAATTTTGACTGCCTATACAGATAAAATCACTGTCAGAAGCATTGCTTACAGTAACCACATATATGAAGTGGGATGCAAGTAATCAATTCTAGTAACAACTGACCCATAGGAAGTCCCGTTTTCGATTGCCTATACAGGTAAAATCATTGATGGGATGCAACTACTACTATATGCAACTACATGTAAAAGCTGGATGCTACTGAGTACACCAAGTATAGACAAGTTACCTGTAATTATCCAACCATCAGAAGCTATAGAGCAATATAGACTACTTTTCCATATTACACACATAAATTTGTACATAAGAAAGGAAATGAAGCATTATTATTGATACTTATGAAGCAGATACTAAAATACCTATTATGAGACAATGTTGCCTGTAGGAAATGCTCAATGATGTTCTATACAGGTAATATCAGTAAATCGTAAAATATACAACAATGAATTAGATGGTAAGACAAGATAATATAGAAATTTAACTGTAGGTATCCTAACTAAGCGTAATTTAAACAGTAATATTAAAAAGCTTTTTTATGTCACACACCAGACATACACTTATTTATATTGTTGCAGTGTGAAGGATGCTATCATAACCTATCTAGGTATGTACTAAAGGCACCTAAGTGTATTGTGACGACAAACACAGAAAATTAAAAAACTTTGTTATTAGCAATAGGAAGAAGAAAAAAGTTGGAAACTTAAAAATTGAGTATACTTCCCTATGAAGATGAAACTCCTTACACATGTTTTTAGGTAGAAAACTTCCAAGCTGCTGGTATGGATTTTTCAAGGCCTATGTTGATAGAGAGAGTATTACTTGGCATGAGCGGATGAAGTAACTGATGATTTCATGGGATTTCAGTGAGAACCCCAAAAATGGCTGTCATAATAGCCTCATTGATCAGCTCCAATTTAACTTAGACCAACAAGAAGTCTTTCAGTAAGAACCCCATGCTGATAACTATTGGGAGGGGGATCAGTGAGAACCCCATGCTGATAACCATTGGGGGGGGGAGATTTTCATGAAACTCTACAGCTCCCTCCACAAAAAATAATTCCAATAATTTGAAGTAACATTGTTTCTTCATTTTAACTTTTCAGTGTTGAACTATCTCTGATATTCATGAGTGTACAATAGTCTCAGCAGTATGTGTCCCAGCAAAGCTGAGAATTACTTTTCTAGCTTTAATAAGACCAAACTCTGAAATTTGGCTGATCTGAGAATTACTTCTAGCTCTAACAAGACCAACACTACTGAAATCTTTTTTGTTATTATTATTTTCAAGTTCATCACATGCAAAATGATTCCTAGATGACTCCAAACCCAAGAAACTTCAACTGTTTCAATTTTATCCAAGTCCCTAGAGAGACATCTGTAGTGGGTCCATGTGCATGATTAATACATTATCATGGCCTAGCAACAACAATGAATATGTTTCAAAAAAAGAATGTGTGACAAATAACTTTAATGATTAAAGATAAAACTTAAATTGTTTATCTTTATTATCATCAAAGTCTTTCTGATTACATGGTATGACAATATTACTGTATTGTATGGTTTAGAACTGTATGTAATGGAAGAAATATTACACCTGTGTATCTGTATTATTGTCACTGTGGCAGTAATTGTGTGTTATTACAATGACACTAAATATTACAGTGGTAGCAATTGTGTGTTATGACAATAACATTGCAAATATTACAGTTGTGTATCTCTATTGTTATTACAGTGGCAGTAATTGTGTGTTATTACAATGACATGATCAGATTGAGCTTTTTTTTTAAATGAACAAATGCTGTGGTCTTCTTCAAGCACAAGGCAAAACAAACTGCATGATTTTAATCAAGGAATTCCCTAATTTTTTATGCAATTCAAATATCTTGAAGAAAACAATCATGGTATATATCATTACCTGTCGGTGTTTCCCACACAGACACATTAAAGCTCAAAGGTTCAGTACACATTTACCTTGACCAAGATGATACATGTAGCACTGATCCTTTGAATGCTAGGGATAACTCATAAACTGACTGAAAATAAATGTAATTTCATAGATAATTTGCTAAGAGATGCCTCAATCAATGATAAATACCTTTTCTCATCTGTGTCACTCATGGCAGATATGGTAACAGTGACCTGGCGGAGAATAACACCTGAACCAGCACTGTTTTTATTTGGTATTGAAAATCAATTAATAGGCACAGGAGACATAAGTAGGTTTATTGGTACTGAAAATTAATTAATATGCAAAATTAGCTGCCACAAGAGGCATAGGCAAGTTCCACTTGGTAATGAGTGGGATAAAAGGGATTCATTCTTTGGCATACAAGAGAGAAAAAGTCCTGAGGTCATTCAGTTCTAGAAATCTGGACATCCTAGGAGTCAGGTATATAACATGCTGGAATGTCCATTAACAGAAGCCCTAATATTTAGTTATATTTATGCTTCTTTTTCAATTTTTTTCTCATCCCTTTTTTTCTAATCTAGAGAAAGAAGTCACATCTCCTGGCCCTAATCTGAACTGCAGTGTATGGTTTTTACACACCTTCAAGGCTGTAAACTTGGCCACTCCTTCCTGGAAAGCCTGAACTGCTTCATAATGATCTGACCTGCATATCAAGATTAAATTTATAATGTAAGATAAGACAAGGTTAGAAAACATATACATTTTAAAATCTATACAGTATTTTTAAAAAAATTACTCCACTGCATTCCCAAACATTCAGTAGTTAAGTGTGGAGAGTGGGAAATAATAAATGTGATGTGAAATGTCAATGTCACTCTAACATGGAGCCTTCATGCTTTTTCAGTAACTAAAATGCTCCGACTGTTAACAATTATCATAATGATCCTGGAATTGCTATTACATTGGTGTTCCTCAGAGTTATTACACTAGTAATAACCAGGATAGTATTACATTGGTAATCCAGGGATAACTATTACACTGGTAATCTTAGGTGCAGTTACTTCACTTTGAATTATTGTCTTACCTTCATGATGATTCATCCCACATATGAAGATAATCCATAATAGGGTTTAGGAAACATGAAAAAACTTTAACCAAAACCTTAATATAAATTACCTATGACTTTGACATAAACCTCAAGGTCATAGGGGATAACAGTAATTTCCACAAATTAAACTGCCTTAGCTTCTGCAAAATACATTTTCAAGTTGGAAGAAAATTATTAAGTGGTTTAAGAAATATAAGCAACTGAAAAGATTTTATCCAATACCTTAATGCCAATTATCTCTGACTTTAACCTTAACCTCAAGGTCCAAGTGGCAAGTACATTTATACACAGTATGAAGAAAATCCATCATGGAGTTTAAGAAATATAGGCAAATGAAAAAAAAACATTTCACTAAAACCAAAATAAACTGTTAATATAAGGCTATCATATTTACACATGTAAAAAATACTGCAGTGCTCAAAGAAAAATTATTTTAGACACAGGCACCAGGCTGGTGACTTTAATAAATTTACAACCCCTGATAGAAATTCCAAAACAGCATTGCAATAACTACAATTCAAATATAAATTCAATAGGGTTTAAAGGGGCTTGAAGGTAATGTAAGTGTCATTAGTGTTCATTGCTACACTGGAGTGCTTCACAAGTAAAAAACTCTGTCAAACAAGACTTCTGAAATTGATTTTTGTTGGGTTTCGCTGTTGGGTAATTACTTCCTATATCAGCTTTAAAAGTTAACTGCACTTGAACACCATTCCAACAACTGAAATTATCATGCTTTACCTTCTATACACACAGTGAAATCCAACTTTAAAGAAATACTGCCACTGTTCATAAACTTGTATAAAATATAATACAGAATCATGCAAGTTGCGATTTTTTTCCCTTATTATCATCTGGCAATTTTTTTGGTGACAGCCTTTTTAGCTGTTTCACTTGTACATACAATCATGGAAGATGCGAACAGAAACAGCTATAATTATTAGAATGACAGCAAATCCTTCCGTTGTTTATTTTAAATATACCAATAAAATAGTTTTGCTGAATCTTCAGAGAAAACTGATTATCTTTAAAGTATCAATTGCTGTGTATAAATACAAAGCAAATGGGAAAAAAGCTCTCAATCAAAATTATACTGTCAAAAGTGCAACTTTTTCATGGGTAAACGCAAGTTAGACATTGCATGTTTATCTCAACTTAAGAGTAAGTTAAAAAAAACTAACAGCATTTTAGATTTAGTGCAAATTCATAAGACAACACAGTCACTGAACCTGATGTTATACCTGACTGTCCAACATCATCTACATATAGTGATGGTAGTAATGCTTCAAGTGCAATACCAAATCATGATATATGGGTCAAAAGTTCCAGAAAAGTTCTGGACTGCTGGAAACTTGAGCATCCCTGGCAGAGATATGATACAAAGTTAAAGGAAATGTTCTGTGATATATTTATCAAAGAACAAGTCATCAATTAAATTGCAGCTGGCTGTGATTCTGTTAATTTTGTTTATTCATATTTTACTTTTGCCAACTCCCATATTACGACTGCATGGACTTAACTACGCAACCAGAAATAGCAAAACAAGCAATTTTTTGTAATTGAAAAAAATTTATGTCTTAAAATACTGGAGTAAAAAGAACTAAATTCACTTACAGCTTGTTGAATGAATTCCTATTTTCTAAAAGTCCTTTCAATTCCAATGGTTCCAAGAAATCCAAATATGTTCCAATGATAAAAGCCCCTCCTGTGTTTAAGTTTAAAATGTACAGAAAGATTTCCAAAGAATTTAATTAATTGCTGAATATTTGTATTTAATACCATACAGTTATTCTAGCGTGTCATGAAAAAGTCTACTTCATTCAGTGATCATTCTTGGGATTTAGGAAGCAATTCACTAAAAGCAAAGTGTGTAAATCTCGGCAAAAACAAATTTCTGAACTGCTAGTTGATAGAGATTTCATTGTGAATCTAGTCAAAAAAAAGGAGGGGGGCATTTAATTCATAAATTCATGTCACCTATCTTACATTAAAAAGTATGATAACAGACTTTTGATATTAAAATATCATTAACTAAAATTCTTTACAAAACAGTCATGTAATGTTTTATTTTGTAATATTATGGCTGTATTGTTCTGTATTACTTGTTGTCAAGCAAATAATAACTATCCGATCTTTTTCAATTTTTATTACCTTATACATTAACTGACTTGGAAAAAATAGTCACTACTTGTCCTGTCAACATTTTTTGAAAATTGGCGACAAAATATTGAAGTTGTAGATTTTTTGGGCGACAACTTTTTGAAAGCCAGGAACATCCTGGATACATGTCTTAAAAATTCTCATTCAAGGCAGTAATACATAGTAACGATTGTTCTTGTACACACATCTTGCATGTCTTTGAGTTACCAATAATGTGTTGTTCCACTTCCTGATCCCACCCATGCAAATATCCACAAAGGACTGCAGCTTTCAAACATGTCTTACATGCTCCTGTCAGCCAATTCAGTCATATGCTCAATGGTGGTTTATACATGACCTCATTGCCTTTAACGGCTTCTATTTAAACTGCCCTAGGGATATTTTTATATCTGCTCCAATCTTGACTGTTTACAGTTGACACATGCTACATATAACAGTCGTATACTAAAAGTGATGTTCTTTTTCTTGTTTTTTTTGTGAAAATTACTAAAATGTATATTTTCTGAAAACACAACCAAGTCAGGGGGTTTGAGAGTACAAATTAGATTGTTTCTACAAACATGATGGGCACCTCACTTAAAATATAGGTTGAGTTCAACTTAAAACTTGAGAGGACAAAGGCATCAGGCTATCCGATTTTTTTTAGCACTGATTGGTCATATTAACCCTGTAGACATTACAAAAACTGCCTTCCATTTAAACAATAAATAAAGTGCATGATAAAATGATATAACATTGTATCCAAGATGACTGACCATGGTAAACATCTCCTGTTTGGAAGTAACTCACAATTGTTGATGAGGCACCAGCTGGCTGAACGTTGCCATTACAGATCACTGACATCTCACCTCTGTTTTCATGTGTTCAGGATCTCAAGCTTGGTATTTGAGAGAGCTTGTCAGTAGCTTCCCTGGGATTGGTGGTTCTTCACATGGTTTCCCACCCCCCATCCACCAAATTTACTGGCTGCCATGTATCATGTGCTGTAAAGTGTCATTAAACCCATAGCAATAACAATTACTGTTGGCAGAAATTTTGAACACTAAGTGTAACCTATGTTCTACAGAAGTTTACATCACAAAGAATAGCACCAGCATGATGTCACTGAATGACCAAATAATCAAAAATGTCTTAAAAGTAGGTCTAGTGAGCATATTGTCAAAGGAATAAAAGCCCTCACCCAAAAGACACAATATGAAGTGAAACAACAGTAGTGAACTGGAAATTAGTCATTACATCCGTGTCATATCCAACCGCTCAGTCTCTCAGTATTTTTTTTCAAGGGAAGGTAATTTTGTCAGCAGGACAATATCCAAATATGATTCTGCTTGTTCAAATAAAGGCTGAACTTTAAAAAAAAAAGACTAAGCACACACACACAAACAGATGACCACTGGATGAGTCTTGCAAGACAAGGCTAAAGAATAGTGATATTTCACATTGTAGAATAAGGCTGGGTGTTTCATAACTGTTTTAGTGATCACTGGCATCAGGTAAGGCATGCAAAGACCTCTACTGCTAAGTGGAACAGCCAAGCTGCTATCAAAACTCATGAAAAACAATGCAAGCTGGTTGTATTATTTCTGGTGTCAATTCTGACTGACTTTCTTATAGCAGAACTGTCTGTTAATATTGAAGGAGAAAATTAAGTAAATATCTGAAATTGTTCAATTGTAAATTCTAGACAAATGAATTTGCATATTCCTGCATTATGTTTATGAAGTAAAATTATTGCAGGCACACCTGTACATTTTATATTAAAGAGTGTAGACATAAAATTAACATTTTTTAAGTTGTCATACAAACACAAATTAATGTTAAAGGATGTTACATTTCAAGTGAGAATGAGTTATGGAAGAGTGAGTGAATACTGATTTAATCTTGATAATGTCAATTATGATCTGTTAGAACATAATATTCCATAATACATCTCATCTCACTTAAATTTAGTACTCTTTCTGCTAAAATAAGAGTGAAAACTTAGGGAATAGCCCTATCAACTAGATTAAATTATTGTGGAAAACTTCTGATGTAATTTAGCCTTTACTTTTCTTATTAATAAATATAATGAAAACAACTCAAATATGCCACAAACTGTTAGTTCTGATATACAAGTGGATTAATTATGGTTTAACAGAATTGTTTCATGTTCAGATAGTTGTATAAATGTAAATTTTGTGCAAACATGACAGCCTTACATCAATGTTGGCTCAACAAGTTTTGCATTATACACCTCAATGATATCCTCTCACCATATATCTATTTTGCAATTTCACAGACAGAACTGCCAACCTTCAAAATAATGATACAGAGTTTTCTGTGTAAAGCTATATTGAATTTTTTACTTAAACCTACTGTACCATAGCCCTCCATAATTCCAGTTACATACCATACTATATCCATCCATAATTCCATAAAAATACAGTTCACAATGGAGACATCAATTCACAAAATATTAAACGGCCATAAAAGAGTGCCTGAATACATCCTGGCCTAATCAATAGTAATAAAATTTTAAAAAATAATAATAATTTTATCCTCTAAAACCATTAGGAATGTAAATATAGCCATCATTATCAAGATGTTCCCATTATTGTTTCTAAGACATGTACAATATAATGTCATACATTACATGAATAAAAATTTGAGTCCTACTGTTAAAATTCTATACTGCCCATTTCAATCCTGAGCTGCATGTTATTTTAAGATTTGAGTTCTCTACTTCAAGTGTACTACTTACAAGTGACTCAGTGCTATATGGGCAACAGGGGGAATATTTTCCATTTTTCTCAGCATATCCAAGCCTAGATATGGTGCACTACCTGTAAGTACAGAGGAAAATAATTGTCAGAGATACTGTTAATTCTCAAATATTGAGGAAAAGGGACTTCCTAGGACAGCACAGTGGTTGTCTCATGATTTCAATCAAAGTAAGGGGCTTCATGGGACAAAACTGTGGCTGTCTCTTGATTTCAATAACAAAGAAGTTGTACTTTTAACAGTATCTTTATAATCTTTTTGTAGCAATATCATAGACCAACATATAAGCCAATACAAAAGTCCATATAAATCATTTTATATAAATTAATTTACTGCCTGTTATAAAATGTGTACTATCATCGGTTTCATTGTACTTTGTCCTAAAACACACTTATCCAAAAATCTAAGAGGCTAATGATTTATATTAGCTTTGAGAAGTTACACTTGAAGTTTTAGATCTTTCTTTTGTTGCAGTAATGTTAACAAAATCTGCAATGACCCCATGAATTTGTAATCCAAATAATGGATTTGTTTCTGCAAGTTTACTTATTTCTTTGTTCTCAAAGAATGTCTTAGGAATAATGTATTCAAAAGTTATCTTGTGGTGATAAATGGCAGATTTTTTTTTAATTATTAAATGCTGTTAGAAAAGGATTATTCACTTGTGCAGTCTTCGCAATCAAGATATCAGAAGTCACACTGGTAATCCTAATGGATGTGCCATATTCCAGTCAAGGAAATTATTTTCTCCATTTTTCATTAAAATCAGATCCACATTTACTCTTTTTGTTCTGCTTCTTTCACTTTCTTCACTAATGATTCTTAGTGCATGCTGTTTTAATCTGGAGATTACATTTTAGTGCGACAAGCATTGAGGAGACATGGTACTAATACAGTTCTCATAGTAAACCTATGCAAACACCATGATATAAAAAATTCAATAACTTAAAATTTCTGAATGCTCATGATCAATCGTATGTTTATCAACAAAGATGAAACCTGGATGTCAGCCTCTGTATAGAGAAAATGATATGAGATGCTGCATTTTCTGGACCTGTGTGTGTTTGAAATATGTGCCTTCAATTCATCACCAAAGAGTCAGATGCTAATTTTAGTAATGAGTGTTCCAAACTCGTGACTGTTAAAGGACTGAAATTTCATAAATAAAATAATGTCTGTAATTTTTCACTTACAACTAGGATAAGCTCTCAAAAGATTCTTTTTCCTAAAACATAGTTTACATTATTGACCAATCCAGGCCACCCAAACTCATATATACTCTATTAAATGTTCACCCATTTCCAGGCTGGTTCCCATTTTACCATACCATTAGCACCATGTATTTTTTAGGTTAAACATTTGGACAACACCCTGCTGAGCTCGATGCAACTGCATGAGAGCTTGTGATATTAGAGGAAGCTACTATGTCATAATATTGCCTATGCTAGTCTGGTTCTCTGCTTCATATGCTCAGTATAGAAGAGTGCAACACAGGAAGAACACGAAATAAGAAAACAGATTATGCCTATGATCGAAGTATACACGATGCCATCCCTAATCCAATGCATTGGATATTAAATAAGTCCTGAGTGTCTTTTGCAAATCCTTTGCATAAAAAAAAATGCATGGCAAAAAATTGTGTGTGTCAATTTTCTCCAATGTGCGTAAAGGAAAACACTCCTTGTGTGATTTGTTTACTCATACAATTTTCTGCCAAGTCAAGACTGAGTAGTAGGCACTGACTTGAATGACTTCTTCCACTACATGACAGTATGGTTTTAGTAATGCACATAGCAAGATTACTTGTCACACAATAAATCTATTAAAAATATTAGGTTAGATTGATTAGATTAGCTAGATAGAGAGCTAGCTAGACAGACAGACAGACAGACAGACAGACAGACAGACAGACAGACAGATAGACAGATAGATAGATAGATAGATAGATAGATAGATAGATAGATAGATAGATAGATAGATAGATAGATATTCATAATGTAAAAAAAAATAATAAGTGCACACCAGTATTGTTATAAAAAATGTCATTTCTAGATGGATTTTACCTGATGCTTCCCTCCCACAAAGCATGCTTGAATCAAGACATTAATAATGGGCTTTAAGCACATTTTGACTGAATGTAAGAATTTGTGCTTATCAAGGCAGCTACATGTTTTATGTCAAACGCAGAATTTCCACTTATACAAAAATGTATTGGTATTGAGATACTTATCAGTGTTTATACTATATTGCTACTCCCATCAAGGTGTTCATACTGCATTACTATTCCATACTCATCACTGTGCTTAAACTAAACTGCTATCCCCATACTCTTCACAGTGTTTAATTATTTTGCTAGTCCCATATTCATCACAGTGTTTATACTATATTGCTACTCTCATCAAGGTGTTCATACTGTATTGCTATTCCATACTCATCACTGTGCTTACACTACATTGCTATTCCCATACTCTTCACAGTGTTTATATTATTTTGCTAGTCACATATTCATCAGTGTTTATACTATATTGCTACTCTCATCAAGGTGCTTATACTGTATTGATATTCCCATACCATTAGAGTTCTGATAGTGTACTACTATTTCCATACTCATCAAGGTGTTTATACTGTATTGCTATTCCAATACTTAAAGTGCTGATAATGTACTACTATTCCCATACTCACAAAGGTGTTTATACTGTACTGCTATTCCCATCCTCATCAAGGTGTTTATACTGTATTGCTATTCCCATACTTGAAGTGCAGATAATGTACTGCTCTTCCCATACTCATCAAGGTGTTTATACTGTATTGCTATTCCAATACTTAAAGTGCTGATAATGTACTGCTATTCCCATACTCATCAAGGTGTTTATACTGTATTGCTATTCCAATACTTAAAGTACTGATAATGTACTGCTATTCCCATACTCATCAAGGTGTTTTTACTGTATTGCTATTCCAATACTTAAAGTACTGATAATGTACTGCGATTCCCATGCTCATCAAGGTGATCACCCAAGCAAGGCATCATCTCATAAAATATCTTTCGTCAGATTTTCTGCCACTCACTAGTATTTAATATATTTACTTATACTGACATTTGTATGTGGATGGTAAGTAAAATTCCTCTCCATTTTACTTAGAATTAAATCCTTCAGAACATTCATATTTTCTGTAGTAATCTATGTCATCAGATCAGAATATCTGCGTCTCTATCGTCGATTGACCCTTTCTTTAAAATTTGTGACGCATGTGTGAAAGGCAACATCATTCCACTACCACAAATGTAAAAAAAAACATAACAAAACAAAAAAAACAAAACAAACCACAAGCTCTCACTTGTTTATTCAATAGACAGGGAGGAACAGTAACTACTACATTTGACCATAGGATGGCCAATTCATTTTTTTTTACAAAAGTACCCAGATAAAATAGTAGCTGAAATTTCAAAGAAAACATTATCTTTGAAGCACCAATTGTTATGAAAATGTAGTAAGCAAATGAAAAAATAATCTCAATCATACAAAACAATTTTTTAATGTTGCCGCCACAATAATAAATGGGCATTTGTTTGCTTCTCCAAGCTTTTTTTTAGCTTTTAGCGGCAACTTCAATAATGCATGCACCCTATATAAAAAAAGCTGACATCAATCTTGTATAAAACCAAAGAACATTTCTTCAATGGAAGTCAGTACTGAACTTAAATAAAAGGAATGTAATCTGACTGATTGTTTTATTTTCCAACATGATTGGAAAAATTGGAATTTACTGAGCCGTGAAAATTTCCTTTTTAAGAGCATGCTTTTGAACTCTACTGACAGGGCTTGCAACGCAAACTTTTACCAACTTGGGCCATACTGAAAATTAAATGTGCATCATCATTCGTTACGTGGTTGTGCCATTTCTTTTCCACTCTTAAACTTATATGACCTGTGACAAAATTATTGAATATTTTAAAAGTGTGTGTGCATATTTTCAATGGAATTACTTGTATTGTGGATTCAATGCTTGTGATACGATTCGTGGGTGAGTACATGATGTTGATCATTGATCCACTGCTATACATTAAACATGTATATAAAACAGTATACACATGTATTCCAATGTGTTGTTCTCTGAATGATGTAAAATATTTTATATGCCTTCTGTTTTCACTATAGGTGTATTTCTCATTTAATATGCATTGATTTAAGATGATAACTGTGCCAATGAAGCACATATTTTTGCGACCACATTTATTACCTACCCCCACCCACCCACACCATACATTTTTTCGGGTACATGCATCATTTTCTTTATTTAACTGACCTGGTTGCTTATAACACAGTTCGGTCTATAACACGGTTGGGTTCAATGGTTCCCATCTAATGTGTTATAGTGGGGTCACGATGTACTAACCTCCTCTTGTGTATAGCATACACATAGGCGTGTCAAGCATCTTGCTTCCTTGATGACCAACACTGGACAATCGACCTAGGCGAGCTCCATGTCCCCTTACACACAAGACTGAAAACTTCATTTCTGCTCTAGATATATTGAAAGAAAACATTAATAAATATTTTAAAAAATAACAAATACAAACAGAATTTAAAGAATGACTAATATGAAATGACCACTGTCAGTTCTGTGCAATGGTACATTTGGTCTGTAAAAGTACAACCTGAATTCACTGACTGAATGAAGTGCAGAACCCTGAAATGTATCTGAAAAACCATAATCCCAAATATGCTGCACATGTGACTTCCCAATGCCTTTCCTATTTTTATGTATTCATTATCTGATCTCCTGCATATCCAGGGTTTTCCACATGCCATATACATCCATCAAAAGTCAAAATATGATATACACCTATGTACAGTGTACAAGATCATTTTGCAGAGCAATACAATGTAAATGCATCAGTAGGAAATTCTAGTTAAATTTGGACGCATTTTTCACATTTTCAATATCACTCTTTCTCTTTAAAACCTCAGATTTCCAAATATGACTCTGCATACTATGGCTGATGAAGTTGCATTTTCCCAAACAGGAAGTTTATATTCTTAAGAGTACACTTGGGTTACTTCATGCCGCTGCCTAGTCCCAGTGTCTGATTTTTACAATACCTGAGTACACCTTGGATAATTTTAAATTTCAATAAGACAGTATCAGTACAATCAATCCTATTTCCCCCAAAAACCAAATCTTCTTGAGTGTTGATTATTATTAACATTTTTCACATTATGCAAATATTTCACAAATATATTTGTTTATAAATGTCCAAAAGTTTTACTATACTAGGAGGAAAGTAGGGAAAATTAGGCCTTTAAGCTCCTGACCTTCATTTATGTATACACTACCCTAGGATTTTTTAACCTTGTATTTGCCATATATGATTCATTCGGGACAAGTGAAAATAACTGAGATTTCTTAGTAAGAGTTGTGTTACAGTACATGGGTAATAGTAGACAGATGCCATGTACAGTGTAGCACTCAATAAGATTTTAATAATTTGTGTTGTATTGCATTACCAAGTTTGGGACCAATTGCAATTTGGGTCTTTTTATAAATTTGATGGGAACATCATGAAAACAAATTTAGATAGCAGTGCATCTTAATTATCAAAACAATAATGATGCCTTTGAGGCTGAGTCCAGCATCTTAGCAACCAAGAGTAATGGGTATTTTCCATTAAATGGCTGAATTTGAGTAACTATTATCACGATGATCAAGTACTGTCCTTTGGAACATACACTAAATGTCTGAAATTGTCCTTAGAACATAATCTGTACATGTAATGACTGAATATTCCATCTTAAAACATGGATTTGGAGTTTTGCAGTACAAATAGATGTGATGTATACACCTGACATGCCATATCACAATGTGTCACACGAAAATCATGACTTTTGATGTGTCTTTCAAGTAATCTTATAAGATATAGAGCTTTAATTTGTCCCATCATGACATATATCCATAACCTGTAGCCTCTATAACCAGTTAATAGCTGTAATTCACATAGCTTCACCTCTAATATACTCATGGAGTGGACTGTCATAAAGACAATTAACAAGTTATGACAGTTATATATAAACACCAACCACAACACTGATTATTTACATGACTATAAAGAATATCTAATTTGCATAAGTACCTGGGCTGGTGCAAACAACCTGCATGCTGTAAACTTGCACAGATATTATTCCATAAAACGCAAAACATGGTTATTTCAGACGTTGGAAAGGTTAATCTAAGATCATTGTGATTCATTAATTTTTAATACAAAACTGTTGAAACAGAGCCGATTCTTAGAAGGATGAGCAATCTGTGAAGCAGAAAACTAAATTTCACACCTGGTTGAAATGGCTTGACTTCATGAAGCTAAGCATCAAGAGGGGAGTGTTTCATACATTTCACATACTGCAAATACCATTCTGATATTAATCATCTTTGAGTCATGTATTTACAATAACACCGTCTACATCATGGCAGCTGCAAAAAGAGAATTACAATGTACAGAAATAATTCAACAAGATCTTTGGGATAGTTTGGAGAAATTCACCATTATTAATGGCATTAAGTCTCTAATGAATGCAAAGGCAAACATAAATGATATTTGTATCACTTTCATACCACTGATGTGTTCCTTAACAAATTACACATCGCATCCGACATGAGTGGAGCTAGCATACGAATATGGGTTTCTAGCACGCATAATGACAGTAAAATATATGTACAAACCAAACTTACAATTCTAATCGACTGGTACGGATGTAATAAAAATCTCATGGAAAAGACTCAATACTATATAGGAATACTCATTGATAATTGGTTATTAAAAATTCCGAAAATAATTACCTTACAACGCACAATACTGTTGAAGTCCGAATGCAACCGATTGAATACCATAGTAAAATGTTGACGTTATGAAATCATTCAGATGGCATAATAACAACGGGCTTGAGGGCAGTTCAAGATGGCCAAACTTTACATCCGATATTGTTTTGTTTTTGGTTGTTTTTTTTTTTGTTTGTTTGTATGTTTGTTTGTTTGTTTTTTTTTTTTTCTACTTTGTGCTGGAAAAGGCAAACGATGCTCAAATTGTCCTGTTAATTTGACCATTATCGCCACATATTATTACAGAAGTATTCTTTGTCAATAACCAATCAAGAAATGTGTTAAATATGTATAACGATACCGTCTCCATTTTATCCCATATTTCGGTATATGTTTTTGGACACATTCGCTCCAACCCTTAGACCAACAAGTAGGTCTCTGCTTTTATATATATATATATATATATATATATATATATATATATATATATATATATATATATATATATATATATATATATATATATATATATATATATATATCTGACAGCTGCTGTCAGATATAAAAATAAAAAAAAGCAGAGACCTACTTGTTGGTCTATATTTATTGTATAATACCGTTAAGGTGATTTCATGTAGTCAGAAATTTCGTCGTGCTTTATTGATAAAACTGCAGACTCCTGTGGTCTATACAACCCTCTCCTTTACCCCAGAGGAGAAAGACCAGTTCTGTGAGGCTTTGGATCAAGCAATATTCAGTATCCCCAACACTGAAGGCCTCTACATACTAGGAGACTTAAATGCTAGAGTGGGAGCTGACCACGAGGCCTGGCCCAGCTGTCTCGGCACTCATGGAAGGGGAAAGATAAATGAGAACGGTCAGCGACTGCTGGAGATGTGCTGTTCACACAGCCTATGCGTGACCAACACCTACTTCAAATGCAAGGAAATTCACCAGGTGTCATGGAGACATCCACGTTCACGTCACTGGCACCAACTAAACCTCGTATGGAACTGGACAGCCCCCCCCCCACTCGATTACTCGCTGTCATCACATCGTTTCACCAGAACACTCAATGCACAGTGTGCTTCAACGGCGCAACATCTGAGTCCTTCCCACTCAGCAGTGGAGTAAAGCAGGGTTGTGTCATTGCACAAACCCTTTTTGTCATCTTCTTCTCCGTTCTCCACCAGTACGCCTTCAAGGACTGCAGTGAAGGAGTGTATATTCACACCAGGGCAAATGGCAAACTGTTCAACATCAAACGTCTCCGTCCAAAGACCAAAGTCACAGAGGTTCTCATCCGTGAATTGCTCTTCGCTTACGATGCAGCTTTGACATCACATACGGAAGAAGAACTTTAGCAGCTGTTATGTCGCCTCTCCCACGCCTGTAAAGAGTTCGGACTGACCATCAGTTTGAAGAAGACGAATGTCATGGTGCAGGATGCAGACTCCCCTCCAACCATCATCATTGATGGGTACAACCTTGAAGTAGTTGAGAACTATACATACCTTGGGTCCACCATCTCCAGCTCGCTCTCCATTGATGCTGAGGTGAACGGCAGGATTGCTAAGGCATTAGCAGTTATGGCAAGACTGAACCAGAGGGTCTGAAACAATTTCAACCGTACTAAGAAGACCAAACTGAGTGTCTACCAGGCATATGTGCTCAGCACACTCCTCTACAGCAGCGAGGCATGGACCACCTACAGGAGCCAGGAAAGGAAACTCAAAAGCTTCCATCTGAGATGCCTGCGGAGCATTCTGCGCATCCAGTGGCAGGACAAAGTACCCAAAACGGAGGTTCTGGAACGGGCCAGCATGAATAGCATGTTCACCATCCTCAGCGAGAGGCGCCTTCGATGGTTCGGCCGCGTCAGGAGAATGGATACAGGCCGCATTTCCAAGGACCTGTTATACGGCGAGCTAGCAGAAGGCACACGACCGGCTAGACGAACACGTCTGCGATACAAAGACCTCTGCAAGAAGGGCATGAAAACGGTCAACATCAGCGTCAACAACAGGGAGAGCTGTGCTAACAACCGCTACGAATGGCGACTTGCTGTCAGACACGGCATTCAGAAAGCCGAGGAAGGGATAAAAGCAAACCTCGCTACAAAGAGAGCAAAAAGGAAGGCGGAACAACAACAGCCTCAAAAAGAATCAATCTTGACCTGCAGCAAGTGCAACAAAGATTGTCACGCAAAAGTCGGACTCTTCAGCCACTCGCGACGGTGCAGATAAGGCACCAAAACAGGGAGCTACAACATCGTCTCTCGAAGACGGACGGATGCCAACCATATATATATATATATATATATATATATATATATATATATATATATATATATATATATATATATATATATATATATATATATATATAACGAATCCGTAGAAATTCTGATAGCGTAACGATGAAATCTATCATTGACAATAGATTTATCGAAACATAGGCTAGTATGGAAGATCTTAAATGAGTACACTGTGGTGAGTTGCCATCAATAGAACTCACATATATGCCTAGTTTAGTTACGTCTGATAAATAAGCATTGCATCGCTTTATGTGTTTTTTCCGTTGTTTGGGCAATTATAAAATCGAATTCAGGATCGTCCATAATCAATCCTGTTCAGTTCGTTTATAATCGTATGAACTACCTTGAGTAAATTTACCGGTTATCTTTCTACCAAATTCTTTTGAAAGCTTTTCATCGTGCTTGTCCCTGCATTTACGTATTTTAACAAAATCATCTTCATTAAGATCGGGAAATTCTTTCCTGACGTCGTCAATGTTAACTCTATCCGATTCTGGTAGCCAAACTTGTTTTTTATGGAAGATATGATATAATTGCTTCATTTACTTGCAATGATATTAAAATTCCTGCATCAAGCATATATCGTAATAGTACTATTGGAACCAAACATTTTTTTTCTGAAAAAAAAAATGTTTTCCAAACCAAGTATTAGTAATCGGATTGAGATTTTCCATATTTTTCATAAACTTGAATGAGTCTATACGGACGAATCCCGTTAAGTCAAAATCTTATAAGGGTCCGTTTATCGCAACTCTGGTCATGCCGTGTGTGGGTTTCCAAATCTCTTATAGTATTGAGAACATTCTCCATATCCAAGAAAACTTCCAGCATAACATGCTACCATATCGAATTAGATAACGTCGCTGTAATTGCATTTAGTGTTACATGATCCACCTTGTCTATATTCAATACAATTTTTTGGACATCTTCAAGAAATTTCGATCGCGGATACATTGCATAAACAACCGCAGTCACAGGGTACGCTCATTCATAATACGTTTTGTCAATACTATTCAGTATTCGTGGTTTAGAATTTTTATTTAATATGACAATATTACTTATTGACTGTATGCGGACAGAATCATGCTTGTCACGAATAATCCAAGTATCGTCGTCAGTCCTTACAATAAATTTTATTAAAATAAAATATTTTCGAGTATCAAGGTGGTTAATAATCACTCTTCCCAGTTTGTCATTCATCACATTGAGAACATTTCCAGCTCTTAATGTTGGCCACACATGAGACGCACCATCACATGTTTTCCACTGCCGCATCAGCTATTCTAACTTATCAACAATCACCTTCGAACTGTATTGTTTTATCAGATAATATCACAGCGATTGGTCTATAATAAGCACTAGGTGCACTAATGGTTGTACTAGACGAGCTAGAAAATGTATGTCAACGACGGATTGTCTGTACAAATCTAAGTGTTCCAGTGAATAATAATAGACAGCATATAGCGTTGTAAAATCCTACTGAGATATCTGCAGGCCAGAATAAACATTCTGATCACACCCTATAAATGTCATCAACCATGCAACATGATTATTCTCAAAATCAAACAACACTTCTTCGGATGGTTTTTTATGTCCGTTTATTCTCAGAGGAACTTTCACTAACACTGAGCGTATCAAACACCATTGGGTATCGCGCCTATGAACCTACTCGGGAGTTATCCTGAAGCGCTATAAATATATGTCATGATGCTGAAAGTCCATGTGCTGATGCTATCTGCCATGTGAATAACTTGGCGATGCTACTTTGACGCTTCTGTGGTCTATGGTTATTGTCAACCATGACAGCGTTCACTTACTGCCGCTATCCATAAAAGAGAGTAGACCTTGTTCTTCAACGAGTGGTGATATCACCTTTGGCATCCACAACGATAAAGCTTGTCAATAGCTTCCCGTGGTTCGTTGGTTTGATCTGTCTCTTGGTTTTTCCTCAGGCCGCCTTATATAGCCTGTCATGTGCTGAAAAAATGGTGTTAAGCAACACAAACTCCACCACCACCACCACCACCATCCCAAAAAAGCAAGAAATAAAAATAAATATCCTAATCATCCAGTTAGTTTTTAACACGCCGGTAATAATTTACTTAAGCAGCATATTTAGACCTTTCATATTCTCATAATATAATACACTCAGATTTAAATTCTAATATATTAGACTTTTTAACCGTAAAGATGATCAATTTAAAAGATTTGTTGTTGTTGTTGGGCTTAACGCCATTTTTCAGCACACGATAGGCTATTCATGGCGGCCAGTATTAATGGTGGAGGAAGAAACCGGGAAATCCGCGGAAAGAACCACCGACCCACGAGAAACTACTGGCAAGCTTTCTCACATATCCAAATTCGCTGAATCCTAGACTCGAACACACGCAAACAGAGGTGCGATGGCAGTGATCCGTAATGGACAGCGCTTTAGACCACTCGGGGCCCCTAATTTAAAAGAAATCTGACAAGTAATGAACTTGAAGTATTACTCTGTAGTAATAGTACCTGCTGTGGTATGGAACCTAGACTAAATATACAGATATGGAAATCAATCGTCCTTGTGGGATGGCATGCAAACCAACATTTTATCTTTTGTACTGGGGGAAGAGGCATTTTTTTATAAAGATCCTTTTTATTGCCATAGATAAAAATATTCCCCAATTTCATCGCGAAATAAAATTCTTTTTAGTAATTTGATGTAGGTTTCAAGTATGTTTTTGTTTTATAAATGTCGTATGATGGTTTGAAACCTCTTAAGTACTGATTTTTGCCCATTAATGCTTTTAGAAAGATTATATCAACTTGCTTGATATATTGGAAATAAACAGATATGAAATTTCAAAGACAAGCCCAAGTTCGATTATTATGTTTCGATAACATACGATAACACATATAGCTGGTTACCGCACGATTTGTTTACGGTGGTATTTCTGAGCGTACCGCCATATATACAAGGATATACCGCAATTCAAGTTTTTGCTGTCTTTTTTTTAATTTACTTCTGTCAATATCTGGAAGAAAAAAAATATCTTGCTCTGACGTGCAGCAAAAATAACACATATATCCATTGTATTATTTGGAAAAAAAATACTAATTATCTTGAGATAAATGAAAAGAAAAGATTTCAGCTCAAACGAAAGCTGCCCCTTCACCAGGAATACAAAAATAATTAAATGGCCATTACCTTAAAGTAGGTGTATTTGCTATGATTTATTAATTATCGTATAAGTCATCAAAGCTGCAATTAAAGTGGGATGATTAAACCGTAGCTGATACTGTGAAAGACATAATGCTGAAATTAGAGAGCTTATTGATAAACATATTAAGTGTTGACACTGAAGCCCACATATTTCTAGCAGCGCTGTTGATATAATAAACAGTGAAACTTTCGGTAGGATGCCAACACAAGAAAGATATTTATCAGACATAATACCCACTTGCTCAATAAATTATTTAGAGGATTTCAGAAATCAACAAAATCAAGCTCACAGCGATTTTAGTCTGACAAAGTAATACATATACTTAAAACAATGACATACACTATTCAACAACGAAAAGGTAATATATATCGGTTGATGTTGTTGTTTTTGTTATTGTTTTTCTTAAAATCTGGAAGTTGGATTAGGCCCAATTATGTTTTACCACATTTCATTTGCCCACCTTGTGGGCATGACACATGTCAAGCATGCAATTAAAGGATGATAAATGTAATTATATTTGTAAATTCACAATTAACAAATACAAACGTTTTATCAAATTTGTTGAACTACATTGACATAAATAATGAAACGCTGTTAATATCGCATAAATCGTAACAAAATTCCAGGGTAATTTCAATACATTCCTTAGTGATGAAAACTATCCGCTTACCGGTACAGCGTAAAGGTACAGTCACACGTACCAGCAGGAAAATACCTCGGATTACTGGGAGATTGGTAATACCGCAGACCTTTAGTTTCAAACAGATATACCCTTAAAATGCAGTTTCATTGAAAACTTGAAGTATGTTAGATTGTATGGCTAAATATTGATTTTAAAAAATAAAGCAATGATGGAACAACCTCAGTTGTATATAAATGCCGAAATCTGGAACACCCAACCAGATTTAACGTTCATAGTGATGGTGATCATGCGGAAAGCAACCAAATATTTGACAATATGGGTTTGATTCGTATAGCTGTCATAATAAACAGCAGACAAGATTTCTAATATGAACGTAATTTCCATATTACTGTTGCCACTGCATCTTGAAAACGTTCTGGCCGCCAAGTCAGTCAAGAAATGACTATCTCCAAGAACTGATGCTGTTAGGGACTAAATTAATTTTGACTTTGAGATGCATCTTAGTGACATAAAATCATTTAGCCGTGTGTTTTGAAAGCACAGAGTTGAAAAACAAAAGCAACAACTCAGGAACACATTAACGCGATTCTCATTAATTCACATAGCGATACAGAATAGTCTGATCTGTTTGTACTGCCACCATCTAATGCTGTAAAAATCAATATCAGGCTCCAAAACCTTGCTTGTATCGCAAATTCACTATCTTGACGGCTCAGCAGGTGCCCAATATTGTTCGTATTTTATCAGTTCACGATGGCAAGGAAACTTCGCGTTGGACATCAAACCTGAATTCAAGCCGCTGACAACTTTAGACAACGACAAGCTGTCATTAAGTATGCTTAGTGAACAGTAGACTGTGCTATAATAGTCCACATACGTTTTGTGTAAATTCAAATATAATGTGGCACCGTCATGGTGGTAATCGCATCAGAACAATACGGAAAAGTTTGCTGAAACTTTATCGCAAACAAAAATTATCGCTTTGTTGTAAAGTTGATATGTGCAGAGCGCGGAAAATAAATCTCGGTTTATCAGTCGTATCTTAGCAGCAGCTATCCAGAACAACCAGGAGTCATCTTGGATATATAAGTTTAGAAACATCTGGATGCCTTCTAAGAAAACTTTTTTATCTTGCTGAAATATAATGCATGTATGCTCTGATAACATTTTTCTTCAAGGAAACAATATAGTTAGTCACTTTAAAATGTTTCAAGAGACGTAAATTTTATGGTGGTTCATGTTTTTTCTTGATCTAATTGAAAATCTTCCTATGTGAACGGGTGGCTGGACTCTGCCAGGCCATAAATATACTGGTACGTAAATCATTTAGACAGTCCATTTGATGTCAATGATAATCCGCTTCCTTGTGAAGAACCTGAAACTAAGTGAATGCCACTGCAATGCGACATATTTGCTACATAAACGTACCAAAAGAAAAATAAATGATACAACAAGATTATGTTGTACGAACTAGCTGCAATCAAGCCAACTGTAAGAGGCATAATTTGACTTAAATACAAGCTTGGCGTTGAGACAAAGGAAAGGAAACAAAAGGTCATAAAAGCCAGCAAATCAAAGGTCAGAAGAGCCAGCAAAAAATCTGGTGCAAGAAAATATGGATGTAGTGCTTACTAGGAAATTACAAACACCAGTAAGAAACGTTTTTCCCAGGAGCAGTTATTGTTTATGGTGTTGATGATATTTGGTCTGCAGATTTAATTGATAAGATAAAATATTCCAGACAGAACTGTGGTGTATAATATTTGCTATGTATTATTGACATCTTTAGTAAGCAGGCGTTGAAGTTAACACTATTTCATTTCTGTTGAAATCAGTTTTTCCGTTTAGTAAGTTAAATGATACAGAAACCAAAGTACATTTCTCTTCAAAGCCGGTGCGCGAGTTTGACAACAACATACATCTCAACATTGTTTTCAGACCGCAGAGGAACGTGAAGGACGATTTCAAAAGCAACGATCTGGCTAATATTTTGCTTGGCGTCTCATGATGCATAGTGAGAACGTCAAAATAAAATCCGCTGCGTATTCATTCTTATTTAGTGCTACCTACAAAAAAATTATATCCAGTCAGAGTTGTATCATTGTGCAGAATAATTATACAAAATGTTTCACGTGGGCCGTGTTGCTGAATTGGGAATCCATTTTCTCATGCAGGTGAATAAATTACAAAACAAAATTGAATTATTAAATATCTATACGTTGCATGTTTCTACTGTGACAGTTAAAGAAGACATTGACTTATTTTATGTGCATAATGATAACAAGAACGGTCACTACGTCTGGATCAAACATTTCTCATACAACAAACACAATAGCCCATTTCATACCGGATTTAACCGAGTTGCTCCGTAATTATCCGAAAAACCTCCCGAGGCACTTTATACTCCAGCCAATCAAACGCTGCTAGGCATATGTACATAACACAATGGCATACATTGTTTTTTAGACGTATCAGATTAAAACAAATTAAGAAATACCCGCTACCTGCCCGCTAAATGACTGGGACTTCTGCAGCTTTACCGTCGAAAAATATTCCATGTTTGTTATACTGCGGATAATTACGAAAAATTCCTTTTATTGGTAAACGAAACTCGATTTATGAAATACGGTGTTATGGTAAAAAAAAGGGATTAAATTTGTAACATCGACACCGTTTCCATACTCGCATGTGCATGTCCAGATGTAAACAGCTCATAGCTACTCTCTTGATTGGCTATAAAATCCAGAAAACAAGACAGGATGGTTCCAATATTAAATTTCTTCAATATCTGTGGCATCATCGCTGTTGAATAGGCATTTTTCAACTCTATAAACGAAGCTGAAGTAGTTGGAACAGTTGACGCTAATGCTGATGCGTCCGCCTTGTTTTGACCACTAGTCTGGTCCCCTGCTTAGTATGCTCCCTGCGATGCACTCCGCTATACTATACTAAGGGGCATACTAAGCAGGGGACCAGACTATTTGCCTACCAGCTATCGATTAGATATTGCGGTCAGTTGACCACCCGCCACGTGATCGAAATTCCGAGCAAATTACGAAGTTTGCCGAAGTCTCCATGAAATGGTCTATGGTAAAATGTTTAGTGTAGAAAGAATCTTTGTGATTTTCAAAACGCATAGCTTCTTTCTGATCACGACAGAGACAGCAATAATGCCTAATAAAAATCATAACATTGAAATTTGAAGAACTTTATAGTCACATTACAAAGATGTCATTGATCATGTACGCTGATTCTGATTCACTGCATTTTGATATCAGGTGCAGATAGTGATCCGGAAAAAAATATCAACATGAAATATCAAAAGCACGTTCCACGTCACTACGCTTTAAAAGTCATGTGTGTAAATAATGATCTAAACAAGCTAATAAATATTTATTATGGCGCTGACTGCAGAGATCGTTTCATATGGAACCTTCAAGAAGAAATTAACGTTGTGAATCATATTCCACCTAGTACAATCAATAATTGTTGACCATTAAGTGTGCGTCAACAAGATTCCCATAGACAATTCCTTTGAGGTATATTAAAACGAAAATTATAGCAAAAACATTGATAAATTTTTCAAGTCAGTTAGGCCTTCCCAAATATGTCCAAACGGATCAAAGATGAAATTGTATGTCTGGAATTTTTCAGGAGGTTATGTATGAATTAGGCATTCAACAATTTAAATCTTGTACATATCACCCTGAGAGTCAAAAGATTTGGGAAAGATTTTATCAAATTTTGGAGAATATGATTCGATCATATTGCTTAGATTGGGAAAAAGTTCGGGATGAAGGCATTCATTTACTTTTGTCTGCTGTCATTAATAGTATTTTTGTGGTCTATTGATGTAGTAAGTTTGTGAGATTTGATATTGGTTTTTTTAAACACGACTTTTGGTCGACTTATTCGGCAAACAAAATACTCTATATCAACCTCAGATTTAGATTGTTAGTAGACTTACTTTGAGCATGTAGATGTGTTATTTGTAGGTACGTCAACAAATATTAATGATTAGGACGGCTTATTTAGGTGGATAAGTGGCAGAAATGTGCAATCTTAGATGGCAAAAGTGGGCATTAACACGGCTAATTGTCATATTATCCTCTTATTATATCGACATAAACAGATAGTTCGATTTAGGTTTTACAAAGGCTAAATTTTTCTCACCTGACGACGACTTATTTATAATTATATTAACACATTTTTTGAATTAATAAGTCGTCTGATATAAATGGAAAAGTGGCAAATGATCGGCAGACATCTGCCACGATAGATGGCAAAAGTGGTCATTAACACAGAATTTGGCCAAATTATACGTTTAGTTTATCAACATAAAGAAATGGGGATACGTTATCTTAGATTTTACATAAGTCGACTTACTTCTCATCTTATGACAGCTTATATAAGTCGACAAGTGGCAAGTGGTTGAGAGAAATCTGCCACCATACATTTTAGCCATATAAAAGGTTCCATCTAAAAACATTACATGCACCAACTCAGATGCTGTGGTAATAATAATAATAATAATAATAATAATAATAATAATAATAATAATAATAATAATAATAATAATAATAACAACAACAATAATAACAATAATAATAATAATAAAATGTAGCCAGCCAACGTCCATTTTTTTTAAATAACAGATTCTCGAATTAGGCCCCACTATGGTTTAAATTTATGTGCGTGTCCAAAAAATACATTTGTTAAGTAAATCTGACGGTTCTTTTGGTCTGTATTTTGAGTTTCATGACACTGCACACAAACAAGCACGCATGCGCTGATCGCATACAGTAAGGTTGATAGAAGCGCATGTTATCGTTAAGAAAGACAAAAGCGAAGGTAATAATACTCTAAGGTCATGCTACTTATTGTAACGATATTGTTCTTTGGGTATGGAAGATGAAACCCAGGTTTTGACAAATACTCGATGTTCGTTATCATTAGCAGAGCTCCTTTGAATCATTCACCCTTCGGTGATTCCTGTTGAAATAGGGCAATGATAAAATGGCAGCTATATTTAGGAAATAAATAGGCTCAGTATAAACGAATCCATTTGACACTAACGTTCATACTCTACACGAGAGAGAGAGAGAGAGAGAGAGAGAGAGAGAGAGAGAGAGAGAGAGAGAGAGAGAGAGAGAGAGAGAGAGAGAGAGACTAAAAAGTGATGTTAATAGATAAGATAATAATTCTTTATTTCAGACTGCCTTGTCCATACGTCTAAATTAAAATATAAATATTAAATAAAAATATTTTAAACAAAAAAAATTATAGTTATATTTTGTACAAATATATAGACACAGGTTAAACAATGGACTGTTTCTGACATTGTTAGAAATGAAATTATGTAGGAAGTAAAGACTAATTTGTTCTATCTATAACACGAGAATTTAAACGAATGTCATAGTTCCACGTGGATTTCAAGATACAGTTCTTACTATAAGATATTCTTGTCATCACATGTGTGAGAACACATATTTTCTCATTAATCCTCCAAAACTAAATATGTAATAGTTTACAAACATGTTACAGGGACTGCTCCATCTTAGAAAGCTTTATGGTAAACGAAGACCAATAAATAGTTTCATTTTCATATATTCACTAAAATTTGTCCACATAGCAAAACAATACATACTGCAACAATACGATTAAATAATTTTGATATTCAAAGAACAATTTCTCAAATTACCCAGAAACACGAATATTCGAGTTCACTGAAATCATCTTACCAAATGGAGTTATAATCTGTAATGTCTCATCATATCTTCATCATCGGACTGAATGGATTTATAATATGATACAAATATGTGTAACTGCTGACATATGTAAGAGCATGGGCGTTAAGATGTACAGGGGGAGGAGATGGTAATTCGAGAGAAGCTGATCGAAAGACCATTCATACCGATTTTTGTGTATTATAGATGAAATCATTCTCAAATACGTATTTTCACAGATCTTTAATAATTTTCTTAAACCTGCAACAGTAGGACTTTTTAACGATTATCAGAAGGACTTATATACGATATATCAGAAGGACTTATTAATAACATATCAGAAGGACTTATCAACGACATATCAAAAGGACTTAACGTCATATCAAAAGGACTTGTCAACGACTTATCTGAAGGACTTATCAACGATATATCAGAAGGACTTATCAATGACATATCAGAAGGACTTATCAACGACATATCAGAAGGACTTATCAATGACATATCAGAAGGACGTATTAATGAAACATCTTCAGCAAAACTAATTGTTAAGAAATGACACATTTGATTTCAAACGTAACAAAGGGAAGCAACACCTCATCGCCTAATCCAATTGGTTACATGCAAAGAGCTGAATAAGACACTTACCCAACGAACATGGCACAACTGTTTGCCATACCAGTTTATTAACGTATAAACCGCGTAGACGGGTATATTAATATCAAGCAACTTTTTAAATACTGTTCATTGACTGACTTAATCAAATACGTTACTATCGTCTAAAAAAAAACACGCAAACTGCGCTGTCATGTTCAGCATTATAGTTGACAGTTTCCTTCAAGGCACAGAGGTGGTTCTTTTTAAATTAAACTGATTATCAGAGATTATGATTTAACATCGTTGTAGTGTAATAGTCAAATGTTTTTGAAATAACTGTCAAAAGAGCAATCGGTTTATAAGTTATTTTTGTCCATTAGTTGCGGTATAAATTGTAAGTTTGTGCAATCATCTGTAACAAAGTTATGTATAAATGTACAATTTTGATTAAAATCATCAAATGGACACGAAGTCTACTATCTGAAATTTTAAAATGTTCCACATATAAAAATCTGATTTTGGACATTTGCCCTCTTTTTGTTTAACTGTGACAAAATGGATCTCAGATAATATTAGTTAAATACGACTAGAAATGTAATTGAATGCTTAAAGAATATACCTCTTATTGGAATGAGTTAACATTATTAAGTAAGGCGTCAAAATGATTTTTCCACACGTTGCATGCTATTTTGGTAAAGGTTTCCATCAATGCAAATAGGAGGAAGGTGATCTCATGATTCGAGCAAAAAAAAAAATCCTAAAATTTGTATCACTTAGAGGCAACGAAGAACTTGAACGTTAGAACACAATAAACTCTGACATTACTGCAGGTTCTAATATCACTAATATACATGACACTGAATCATAAAAACAATAATGCATACATCTGACATGACGATGAGTTCTAAAACCAACAATGCATACATCTGACATAACGATGAGTTCTAAAAACACAACTCTATCCATCTGACAAGACGAGTCCTAAAAATTAATGCATACATCTGACAAGACAATGAGTCCTAGAAACAAAAATGCATCCATCTGACGTGACAGCAAGTCTTTGAATATTTATACAATCTTTTCGTCTTTCCAGAAGAAAGAAATAAAGAAAGCATTTCTTTACAGTCTTTATTTTTTTGTCACTACGACAGTGACAATAACAAAGTAAAAATCATGACGTTTACATTACAATGACAATAAAAGCCATGACTTTTAACTGACAGACACAATAGAAACCATGACGTTCACATGACCATGACAATACCAACCATGACGACTACATGACAATGACAATAAAAACCATGACTCTTGCATGACAATGACAATAAAAACCATGACATTTACATGAAAATGACAAAAACCATGACGTTTAGTGACATTGACAATACCAAACATGACGTTTACGTGACAATGACAATAAAACCATGACGCTTGCAAGACAATTGTGTGATATTCAGTCAGATAAATCTTTAATTATAAGTCTCAAAAATACGATGTATATAAAAAAAATATCATATACGATTAAGACGTATTCACATCATTTCAAACATTACTGATGGGCTCCTAGTTATGCGTCCATATCCTCGTTTCTTCTTATCAAGCGTACACCGTCCCGAATAGGAACGAGAACCTGTGAAAAAATTGCAAAATAAATAGCTACCATTTAAGTCATGCATGATTGTACGTCTTCAAGGAGTTCTGGTGTGTTCAATGTAGATATAATATGAAAACTGTTTTGCTCTATTCAAGTGCAGTATATGATGCAATAATAATAATAATAATAATAATAATAATAATAATAATAATAATAATAATAATATTATTATTATTATTATTATTATTATTATTATTATTATTATTATTATTATTATTATTATTATTATTATTAAAGAATGCAACAGCCAAGGTTTGAACAATAAAGATTAAAGATGCATTAGTCTCAATGGACTATATGAAATACCTGTTACATTTTTTTATTATTACATGATCATCTTTTCTCAACTGAATTTACAATGTTAGACTCGTACAGTATATCTCCTACGGCACTGCTTCATACTGCACGGCATGTGTCTAAAAATAGTATCGTGTGTTAGGAATTGCTTTTAATATTAAACAAACAATGTAAGCTCATTGATTTATTCAATCTGTCTGTTGATGAACTATAAATAAGATATTTGGTCCATTTGAAAGCATAGGCAATAAATCTGACAATGTGGTCCTTTATCTAAGATAAACTTTTAACCAAGCAAAACTACTGAACGTGATGTGTGCAATTTGCACAACAAATGTGAGACATGCACTATGGTAAATATCATTCTGATCATTTAAACACTTATTTAAGAGAAATGTTCATAATGATTCGCAAATTGAATGATTTAAACCATGATCTGTGCTCTCTTTGGTTATAAAAATAACAGAAAAAGGGGTATCAAGATCAAGGGCTTTCCCGTCTCTCTTAGAGACGTTACTAATTTTCATTTCAGTTCAGGCTGAAATTCGAGAAAAAATGCAGCTAAACAAGGTGAATTTTGGTAAAAAGGAACAGCCTCAGAGCCAAGTAGCGAATACGACGAAAACGCTATATTTTATGCTGATAAAATGGGCTTTCACACTCCATTTGCTTTGGAATTTTGTCCGTTTTACGTTTTGGTATATATATATATATATATATATATATATATATATATATATATATATATATATATATATATATATATATATATATATAGAGAGAGAGAGAGAGAGAGAGAGAGAGAGAGAGAAGTCAACCTTCTAACAAAGAAAAGCAAGTGACAGGTGTTACGTAAATGTGATTAAATTACATGTGTGTAAGGTTTTAAATTCTTTTTATTTCATTTTTGTTTTATTGTATTTAATTGCAATGAATATTTTTCACGGATTCGGGATTCTATTTTTTGTAGTGAGATATAGTTTTATCACAAAGTTTGTTTATTCAAGACGAAGATGTAATAAGTGAGAATTATCATTGAGTCCGTCTTACCCTGATAAGAGTACTTACTGTAGTAAGAGACCACGTGACCAATCTCATGAGACTTCAAATGAGGCATTGGGGTTCTAAATACGCAATCCTAATATTTTTTTTCAGGCAGAGTCATTCAGAACCTTGAAGGAACAAGGTGTATTTTTTAATTTATTGCCAAGATTGTTTGTTCTTCGTCTGAATTTTGGATTTAATCATTTGTTCCCCTGTATATTCAACAAGTTGACTTTTTATATAAAAAAAATTCTGAAAGATATTCGTGGAAATTTATTCTGGAATTATTCGGAAACAGAGATTGTGAATCAAGTGAGGAATTTGTTATTTGTATATTGGACTACATCTGACGTCATCGCCTTCCGTACTTTTACGTCGTCGGGGCTCGAACCTGGATTCTTATAGGACTATTTAGTGATAGGACTTGTGCTTTTATTCTTAGTAACAAATTTAGGATTATATTCACAGACTGTAAGTCCTATTTACCAATTTTTACATTGTTGTTATGGAAATAAATTGTTTTGTTAAAATATGCAAAGCTTGTTGTTCACTCTTTTCTTTGTTACTGAGTACGAGCACTTGTCAAGTAACAACAGAGAAATATGTCATCTGTAGCTTGTATTAACATTGGCAATAAATGTGCCTACCAGTGTACTTAGTTATTTCTGCTAATCAGAATAGCATGGGTTCTAAACATTGATCTACAGTGCAAAATTGTACATCAATTTAGACGAAATTTATATCTGAAACCACATTGCAAAAGAGACATTACTGCACTCCAAAAAGAGATGAATTTAGTATTGAATAACAAATAACATTCAATCATGTGCCTTCTTGAGAATTTAAATGAAAAATCATTTATTTACACATAATGATTCAAAACTACTAATGACATAACAAAAAATATATGTGCAGCATTAACAACTAGGCCAGTTCCTTGAGCTGCATGCACATCATACTGAATTGACTTCAGTCTATCAAAACTAGAAAAGCCTAATTTGACTGGATAGACGTAAAATAAAATCCCTCCAGTCCAGAAAACTGGAAAAGTTGTCACATTGACAAAATCATTATATATATATATATATATATATATATATATATATATATATATATATATATATATATATATATATATAAATATATATATATATACACGGACTGGAGGGATTTTATTTTACGTCTATCCAGTCAATTTAGGCTTTTATATATATATATATATATATATATATATATATATATATATATATATATATATATATATATATATATAGAAGTAGACAAAATTGAGATTGAAACGAATGACTGTCAGAAACTAGTGGAACATGAGAGACTTACTGTAGTAACACGTGGGTCCCTGGACACATTTTCGTTGAACTTTTTCATTCCCTCTCCATTCTCGTCTCTTGTTTCGTAGTAGACTTGTCCCTGGAAGAAGGCGTTATCCACAACAATGGTGCCTCTTTGCGCTAACAAACCTCTGTCCATGATCACCTGTAGGGTTTAATGGATGCAAAGAATCAGGGTACAATGTCTGTGATCTTTTCACGGGTATTCACACCCTACCCCACCCAACCTTACCGCCACTCCTCTAATATATAGTGCATAAATCATAACTATAATATCATTTTGAATATCTACAATTCTCATTATATAATTTTTTAAAATTTGTACATTTTGTTTTAGACATTTTTTAAAAAGTTAAGCAACTTTATGCATACATGAATTCAGACGTGAAAGACATGCACTAACGAGCAAATGAATGATACCACGTAAAACATTATAGGCAATAGTACAGAAATTAAAGAATAGAAACGCTTTATAAGTCTATAATAAACATAAAAGTAAACTTTATTATTATATGCTCATCTTTTTTCTCCGTTAACTTTACATTGTCAGAATCGTTCAATATCCGGCGATATTGAACACCTTCATATTGCACCCCCACGTGACTGATGCACGTGAATAAAGAACTACTTTCTATAGTAAACAAACAATGGACGCAGACGCCAGTACTTTAGATTTATTGTGTTTGTCGGTGGATGAAGTAAACCAACTGTTTGAACCATTTTAAAGTAGAGATGCCAATGTTGAGAATGTGGATGAATTCATATAATCACAGACGAAATTTTCAACGAAGCTGGCGACTGAACGTGATATCAGAAATGTTCAGCGATGGCTGTATGAAAAATAAACAAAGAAAAATGGAGTAACAATTTTTTAGACAATGCAAAGAATGAATGAAAATAAAATTACATAACATAAAACAAAAAATATGGGGAAAATCTGTAATGAATTGTATAATCTGCACATACCAAACCGTTTTCACAATGAAATGCATTAATCAACATTGCCAAATAAAAGAAAGCTTGCTTTTATGGCAGGTGCATTGGATTATTGAATTAAATATAGCATATTCACGATGCAAATATTAAAAATTGCAATATTATCCGAGACCAATGGGGCTTAATCAGCTTGGAACTCTGATGAAACGAGCAGCCGAAAGGGCACAAATCCAGGGGAGAATTACCAATCATTCTGTAAGGAAGACTACTGTGACAAACCTGTCAAAAGCTGGGGTCCCTCCAACAAAGATAATGCAAGTGACTGGGCATAAAAATATGTCATCTATAACTGGTAATAGTAATGAGAATAAATCTACTTGCTTTTTTGCCTCTTTAATTTCCTCAAAATGTACTTTGTACTTTGTGGACTCTTTCTGCTAATAAGAATTACGTATTTCCAAATACTGTTACACATCTGTGTACTATAATATATAGGCCTATAGAATCCAGACTACATTGTTGAAATCGAAATCACATTCCATAGTAGACTGTACGGAACTCCGCAACAAATGAATCTGTTGTTCACAAAAAATAAACAATAATGAAACAATCATCTTCTTAAGAATTTATGTTTAAAAACTTTCATATTTTTCCAGTTTACGATTCTAAACTATCCATGGCAGAACCGAAACAGTTATGCAGATTGTTGTCATCGCCAGTCCCAAAAGTCACACGTACATCGTGCGGAAAACACACAGACGGAGATAATCAGAATTTGGCTGTATTGACAGAGAAACAAAATCTCTCAATTCCTGACCAGCTGGGAACTTTGTTCAATGGCGCAGTCATTCATAATATGACTTTAAATTTCAATTTCAGATAGACCAAAATGGGATTTCTTTTTTAAATGAGCGAGCGCGCGGTACGCTATGAAGTCAAAAGGTCGATGGGCGGAGCTATATGCGCATAAATACTATTATTGTGTATTGAAGGAGAATTTACGATTGTCAACTTATTTATTTTAATAATAAAATAATAAATTTTATTATTAAATATATTTTGTTGTGAATTTTATTATTAAGTCTTTGGTAATGAAACAAAAATGAGCATATAATAAAAAGGTTACTGCATTTGAAAGGGAAAATATGAACTCGTTTTTTGGATGGCTATACTGCACTCCCAAGGTCGTGCAGTATAGCTATCCGAAAAACTCGTTCATATTTTTCCATACAAATGCAGTAACCTATAATTATTGAATATGACATAAGCATTAAATGAAGGCATACGCATTACATACCTGGTAATATTCCCAATACTGTTCTTTATTTGCATCCAAGAAAATAATGTCAAAGCTTTGCTTCTCGTTGGCTAGATTGTTGATGGTATCCAGAGCAGGACCTAAGGTGAAGAAGGCAAACAAAGCATGTATTTCTGATAAAAAGAAATAAATGATTGAGGCATTACAAAGTCTATTACAACGACAGAACGTAACTGAAACTTGTGAAATCTAATTTAAAAAATCGAACTAAATGTTCATGGGCTACATGCTTCTTAGCTAAAAAAAAAAATGTTTCGATCATTCTGAAGCCAAAATGCAACCATATTCAGAATTAAACCCTTCTCTCTTACTCCTGTGATAAGCATATCCACTCATACTTGCGGTATTCACAATCTGGAGAGAGAGAGAGAGAGAGAGAGAGAGAGAGAGAGAGAGAGAGAGAGAGAGAGAGAGAGAGAGAGAGAGAGAGAGAGAGTCCAATTGGGCTGAATGAATTCTCACCTATTCGTATACTTATTTTTCTTCCGTGGACAGATTTGGATATGTACTTCTTTACAAGATTTTCTAGATATGGGTCGACATCACACGTGATAACCACACCATTCACCGGAAGTGCTTCTGCACACGCAAGCGCACTGTAGCCTGTGTACATCCCAAGCTCGAGGACCCTTTTGGCATTGGACATACTTACCAAAAATTTTAAGAACTGTCCTGAAACACCAATAAATCATTTTCCATAAAAGGTATATAGACCAGTGAAAATCATCAACCGGCAGTTGTTTTCAAGTTTATGTAATTACAAAGACAATTGTTAAACAATCATAATTTTTGCCTGAACTGATTCCTGATATAAATAGAGATGACACTATATTACTGCATACCTGCATACCTATATCTACACTGTATTATTGCATGCCATTATCTACACTATATTACTATATATATATATATATATATATATATATATATATATATATATATATATATATATATATATATATATATATATATATATATATATATATATATACACTGTATTATTGCATGCCCATATCTACACTATATTACTGTATACCTATATCTACACTGTATTAGTGCATGCCCATATATACACTATATTACTGCATACCTATATCTACACTGTATTATCGCATGCCCATATCTACACTATATTACTGTATACCTATATCTACACTGTATTATTGCATATGTAGATATGGATCTACACTATATTACTGCATACCTATATCTACACGGTATTATTGCATGCCCATATCTACACAATATTACTGCATACCTATATCTACAATGTATTACTGCATGCTCATATCTAGACTATATTACTGCATACCTATATCTATACTGTGTTATTGCATACCCATATCTACACTATATTACTGTACACAATTAGCTACACTATATTATTGTATGTCCATATATACACCATATTACTGCTTGCCCGTATCTGCAATGTATTACTGCATATCTACACTATATTATTGTGTGCCATTAGCTACACTATCTTTTTGCATCCCCATATCAACGATATATTACTGAACTTTCATATCTACCCTATATTACTGCATGACCATATCCACACTATATTATATTGTTCCATATCTACCCTATATTACTGCATGCCCATATCCACACTATATTATCACATGTCCTTAGCTTTACAGTAATAATTTCACAAGAGACCACATAAGCATTTGTTTAGAGAAATATATACCTAAAATTCAAAATGTATCATATTACTACCTTAATATTCAAAATGTACCATATAAACTTTCCTTAGGCTTCTGTCCATTGAATGCAAAGCCAAATTCATTATTGATGCATACAATATCTAAGGTTAGCCATCTTACCTTCCAGAAAACCGGACATCATCCCTGGCATCAGATTCCATATTGTTTTTCCTTGGGCATAAAGTTCACTCCAGGGATGGGTCAATGTCATTTGGCTGATTTGTTGTAACACGGGACTGGCAGGTGAAGTATGGTCCTCACAGTATTTGTCCCTCTTAGAGTACAGCTCTAACGCTTCGTCCAATGTCTTCGTATCTTTCAGTTGACCCTGCAGTTCCCATAGTTTTTTCACCATGGGGTCTCTATGATACCTTCTTGACGCTGGTTGTTGAGCCATACTTTATTGAATGTGGAAAATCTCCAACTCTTTGACACACTACTGATCTATTTCTCTGTGGATCGTCCCTTAGCGTAAGGTCTCACCGGACAGTTGTTTTGCCAAATTTTCATCCGACAATGACCTATTGCAGAAAAATGATCATAATTTTACAATAAAGATAGAAATAAAAACTAACTAATGATTTTTGTTGAAAGGATGCTTGTAAGATTCTGACTAAGGTATTAAGGTTAATTCCTTATGCAACTGGTGGTTTTGATACTGAACCTATACTACCACCAACCCCTCTTTTTTACATTCATTTTTGACAGAAAAGAGCTATTTTCAACCTGTTCCTGTGAGAAGCAGGCTCACAGAGTCAGTATGTACCTTATTGATCTTGAAAGTTCACTAGTACTATAACAAATTAACATACTTTTCATCACCCCTCAACCATGTAGATTTTTAGATATTTACCTCTGAAGCAGACACATGTAAATACGTAAGCCAAGTCGGATGCACATTTGCAGACTACGTTACGCATTTGATCTCCAGTGCTAGTCTAACTGTGACAGGCAGTCACCAACAAGGCAACCCATTTACAAGCCTAACTCAAAGTAAATGTAAACCACATTACAGATTTAGCTTATGTGTGAGTTTCATACAAAACAAGACAAAATCAACGATTGTGCTGCTGTAATAGAGTTCAGAGAATCGGAAGCTATGCCGCTGGGTGTTCTTGCTTCTGGTAGATCTGAGCGACCTTTCTCTTGTGTTATAAATAATCTGTAATAAAAGATAATATTTAACGAAACTCCTGCAGAATTAATGGAAATACGACAAGACAGCCACACAGTGTACTGAAATAAGACAAAATCAGACGCAAAGATTACTGGGAAAATGATCCTGGCTAACACGTTTCAATACTGTGTTAGTCGGGATACAAAAAAAAAATATGCAAAATGACTAGCATGACATGAAGTAATATAAAATGTTCAATATGCCACATGACAGGATGACAGGTGAAAATCATTTTATTCACTATTATAACATGCCACTTTGTACTGAAAAAAAAAATGCGATCCTTCTGCCATCATCTCAACAAGCAAATATTAACAATACTGTTAACCTACCTTTACGTTATGTCCTACCCGTTTGCCTTCAGTATAGCATATAACAATAAACTCAATTCCAGGGGTTATTTATAGTTTTGAGTATCCGTACCTACCGCAGTCAATGACGTTGAACGTGCCAAACAAAGAAATGCGAGCACATGCCATGCTTATTAAAATGATAGTTCAGCAATGAATGTTCTACATTGTGACACGATATGGTGCCTGATATAATTTAAGGTACAGTTGCCATCAACTAATTCTGGTACTCTCAGAAGATGGAACCAGTTAAGATCCATCATTTTATATATATATATATATATATATATATATATATATATATATATATATATATATATATATATATATATATATATATATATATATATATATATATATATATATATATATATATATATATATATATCAGACAGAACGGAAAGTGCTATACTTGGATTCTAAAGAAGAATGCTTCATAATAGTAGACAGGATTATTATTTAATACAATTAATACTATCATATGAATTAGAGAATTTTTAATTCGTCCTCCACGTAGTTCGACCCCAGGTCAAACGGCACCCATCGCCTTGCCTCCACGTACCAGCCCATAATATTCCATCACCACTAAGCACGCATCACTAAAAAATGAGGCAAATGAATCGGTGTCTTGCGTAGCCGACACTCAAAGTACATGTAGTAATTAATTTTCATCTATCTACACAATCATTCTGGATTGTATCAAATAAATCAAGGTATACGGGATTAATTATATAGAAATATAAATATAAACCAGACAGAACGGAAAGTGCTATCCTTGGATTATAAAGACAATTAATTGATAATAGTAGGCAGAATTAATATTTAATATTAAAAACAAATAATACTATCATACAGGTTAGAAAGAATATATATATATATATATATATATATATATATATATATATATATATATATATATATATATATATATATATATATATATATATATATATATATATATATATGACGTATTTTTCATGTTCATTGTATAACATGTCAGGGATTATAATAATAATAATAATAATAATAATAATAATAATAATAATAATAATAATAATAATAATAATAATAATAACAACACTATCACATGACAATAATGCTAAAGCACAAAAACAGCCTTGATTTATCATTTATTGATTGACCTTTCAGGTGCTATTCAAAACATCAACAAAGGCAATAATAATAATAATAATAATAATAATAATAATAATAATAATAATAATAATAATAATAATAACATCATAGCAAAGTTAAAGATTTCATATATATATATATATATATATATATATATATATATATATATATATATATATATATATATATATATATATATATATATATATGGTATATATTTATAATTATTTGTAATACAAAATTTTTGTCCCCTGTATATATTGATTCCTTTCATAGGAATCTGGAACGACTGTGTATATATATATATGAGAATTAATTACTAGGTCGTCATGCGAGTGTGTCTGCTACACACGAGCTTATATAACAACGATTCAGTGCCATCATTTATTGGTGATGCGTGCTTAGTCATAACGGTATAAGGGTTGTTGGGTGCCATTTACTCGCGGACCTGAGATCGAAACTCCATAGAGTACGAATCTAATTTCTCTATTCTGTATGATAGTATTGTTTGCGTTAAACTATTATTTCTGCCCACTATTATCAAGATTCTACTACAGAATCCAGGGATAGCACAATCTGTTCTGTCTGATATATATTAATAATTATTTGTAATACAATAATCCTATATACCTTGATTTCTTTCATAGGAATCTGGAAGGACTGTATATATATATATATATATATATATATATATATATATATATATATATATATATATATATATATATATATATATATATATATATATATATATATATATATAGAATACAAATCATATGGCGAATAACAACCCTCTCAAGCGTACTGGATCCACCAAGGGATCACGTTTGTCAGGGATTAATTAAAATAGATGCAATAAACTGACGACGAACAGAACGAAACTAGTAACTAACTAGCCTAAGCGCTTTCGACTCTTAATGAGTCTTTTTCAAAGGCAAATACAAAACATAGTTACGACAAACAAATAAACACAAAAACGTTGTGTTTGTAAACCTCTACATTTCTGTCTTCACATGTGCTAAAACTATAAATACAACCAGCTTGTATAGACTAGTTGCGGAAACTGAAAACGTTGTATAATTCCCTAAAAGTCTACAAGCCAAAGCGACATCTATTTTTACTTTGTGTACATATGTAACGCAGATTATATCCCGGATATTTGATTCTATACCGGTTATTCTTATAGTAAAAATTGAAGGATAATAAGAAGATTTAGAAAATGTTAAATTCTACTAGTGCATAGTTTTCATTTTCTAGTCTTCTTGGTTTAGACCGCTTGATTTCAATGTTCTAAGGCGGCGTATCCAGTATGATTCCTTTTCCTTCCTGGTTTCGGAACTCCAGCTGTGGTTGTTAGCAATAGCGATAAGTATTATATCACTAAAAGTGTGGCCAGGGGAGGAGAAGTGTTCTGCGACCGGGCTTCTGTACAGCTTTTTTGTCATCCAATCAGATCTATGAAGGTTTATCCTTATGTGTAGCTTTTCAGTTTCTCCCACGTACTGAAGGCCACAGATCTTACATGTGATGAGATAAATCACATTCTCTGTTTTGCACGTTTTGTTTGGACCATGTATGTTTAGTTTTTCTTTAGTCACTGTGCTAGTGAATGTCTTGGTCTCTATCATATGTTGACAGGTTTTGCATCTTTTATCGCCACAAGGTCCAGATTGACTAGGTTGGTTTTGACTAGCGATTGTTGTTAGCTTGGCCCTGACTAGGATGTCCTTTAGGTTTTTTGGTCTCCGGTAAGCTACTACAGGTTTGTTCGGAAGTATTAGGTTTAGTATGTCTGACGATTGCACGGTTGGCCAGTGGTTTGCGATGATTTTACCTACTTTGGGATTGTCTGGGTGATAGGTCAGAATAAATGGTATCCTATCAACCTTTTCTTTCTGTCCATATCTGAGTAGGTCATCACGGTTTGTTTGTTTGGCCCTTTGGATTGCCTCCGCAATCAGGTCTTTGTCGTAGCCTCGGTAAATTAAATGTTTAGCCAGCTCTTTAGACCTTTCTTGGAATCTTTCATCGTCGGAGCAAATTCTGCGTATCCTCAGTGCCTGGCTATATGGAATGTTCTTAATGCAGTGTTTTGGATGACAGCTGGTTGGGAGAAGATACTGGTGTTTTTCGGTTGGTTTCGAGTAGATGTCTGTGTGTAATTTGTTTTCCACCAGTCTGGTTGTTGTGTCCAGGAAAACATGGTTTGAGTTGGAAATTTCTGTCGTGAATTTTATTGAAGGATGGAAGTCGTTTGCCTTTGATATGAAGTCATCTAGACTTTCTCTTCCATACTGCCACTTCATTTCTATATCATCGATAAAGCGTACCCACTGGTATGGTGTACGCTCAACCGATGCTGTGGCGATAAAAGATGCAAAACCTGTCAACATATGATAGAGACCAAGACATTCACTAGCACAGTGACTAAAGAAAAACTAAACATACATGGTCCAAACAAAACGTGCAAAACAGAGAATGTGATTTATCTCATCACATGTAAGATCTGTGGCCTTCAGTACGTGGGAGAAACTGAAAAGCTACACATAAGGATAAACCTTCATAGATCTGATTGGTTGACAAAAAAGCTGTACAGAAGCCCGGTCGCAGAACACTTCTCCTCCCCTGGCCACACTTTCAGTGATATAATACTTATCGCTATTGCTAACAACCACAGCTGGAGTTCCGAAACCAGGAAGGAAAAGGAATCATACTGGATACGCCGCCTTAGAACATTGAAACCAAGCGGTCTAAACCAAGAAGACTAGAAAATGAAAACTATGCACTAGTAGAATTTAACATTTTCTAAATCTTCTTATTATCCTTCAATTTTTACTATAAGAATAACCGGTATAGAATCAAATATCCGGGATATAATCTGCGTTACATATGTACACAAAGTAAAAATAGATGTCGCTTTGGCTTGTAGACTTTTAGGGAATTATACAACGTTTTCAGTTTCCGCAACTAGTCTATACAAGCTGGTTGTATTTATAGTTTTAGCACATGTGAAGACAGAAATGTAGAGGTTTACAAACACAACGTTTTTGTGTTTATTTGTTTGTCGTAACTATGTTTTGTATTTGCCTTTGAAAAAGACTCATTAAGAGTCGAAAGCGCTTAGGCTAGTTAGTTACTAGTTTCGTACTGTTCGTCGTCAGTTTATTGCATCTATATATATATATATATATATATATATATATATATATATTATATATATATATATATATATATATATATATATATATATATATATATATATATATATATATATGAGAATTAATTACTAGGTCGTCATGCGAGTACGGACGATCTTACATAACAACGATTCAGTGCCATCATGTATTGGTGACGCGTGCTTAGTCGTGATGGTATATGGGTTGTTGCGTGCAGGCAATGCGATTGGTGCCATTTACTCGAGGACCTGGATCAAAACTCCGTAGAGTACGTTTTTAATTTCTCTAACCTGTATGACAGTATTGTTTGTATCAAACTATTATTTATTTACTACAGGATCCAGGGATAGCACAGTCTTATATATGTGTGTGTAACTGATTTTTTTGTAGAAGAAAAAAAGGGATCAGCGCATGGACACGTTCACCTTTTACACACACACAAACACACACACACACACACACACACACACACACACACACACACACACACACTTACTTCCTGGATAATGTTAATTATGAAGGTGAAGTCTGAGGTTCCTCTTTCCGTAAAATTAGGCTTAAAAATAAAGAAGCGAAGCGAAACAAACTAGCAAATGAACAATAACAAAAACTAAAGTACAACAATACAAAAACAAAAAACAAGCAAAACATCAATGTAGATAACTTGTTTTGTGGTCTTATTAACTAATTTATCACTGTGCCATTTATTCTTTATTTACTGCAAGATTTATGATTAGTGTACAACAAAGTGTTTATATGGATTCAGGTCACAATTATTTCTTCTAGTTCAGCATCCACGAATGTAGTCCCAGTCTATTATTAGAGATTGGAGCTTTTGTGTGTTTATCTTTTGTTTTACTTTTTGTCTCATTTTGGTGGTGATACAAAAGATGGATTTAGACATTCTCGGTAGTTATTGCAAGGTAATTGTTTGTTCTTTTAAATATGAGCATTATAGTGCGTTTTGCTATGTGTATTTTGGGGACAGTGCGATCTAACCCCAAATAACTTTTAATATGGCTACCACGGTCGCCATCTTTTATAGTTTCCAGAAACATAGCTGCACATCCAGGCACATGTTAAACGTCATATAAAACGGATGTTTATTCACTAGAACTACTGCTGCTACAACTTCATATCTGTCTTCTATGATAACTAATCCATTCTTTTTTCGTGTCACGGAACCAATCATAGTCAAAACTGTTTCAACATGCAAAATACATAACACTTTATTACCACCAATATTTTACAAATGTTAGAGAAACGATGGCAGGGGTAGGTGAACTGGGTTCTTTTTTGAAGAACAAAGAGGAAATACATGAAAGAAAAAAATAGCTTTCTATTTGTAAAATAAATATTTAAGCATATAAAAAGTTGGTCCATATAGGCAGGCAAATAAAAAAAAAGTTTTTTTTTTTTTAAAGTGAATATTAAAAGAAAAAGTGCAGGGAAGGAAAATTCAAACTCAAAATACTTAAGAGGTATATATTTTCAAGTCACATTAGAAAGATTCGTTTTTTTCCACTACCACTCCTTGTACTGGCATGAAAATTATTATTATTATTATTATTATTATTATTATTATTATTATTATTATTATTATTATTATTGTTGTTGTTGTTGTTGTTGTTGTTGATGATTAGCTTTTGTGTAACATGCCACCCAATCATTCAATAAAGTAGAGAATAAGACCAGCAATGAATGTTTTACATTGTGACCTGACTTAATAGTCTAATGCAGTTTGGGTTCAACCAGCGATACACAGGCAGCTTATGTCGGCCACATAAAAGCGGTCGTCTTATACTTGTCTGATACTTACCGGAGCTGTGGTAATTGCTGTACCATTTCCTGCAAGATCTATCTATCTATCTATCTATCTATCTATCTATCTATCTATCTATCTATCTATCTATCTATCTAATCAGTGTATTCAATAGTTTGTCTATCTGTTCGTGTGTTCAGTAAAGTAGGTCAATCTATCAGTGCGTTCAACAGTGTCTATCTATCCCTGTATTCAGTAGAGTCTGTGTATATATCTATGAGTTCATTAGAATCTATAGAACCGTGTGTTCTGTAGAGTATGTCTATCTATCTGCGTGTTCCGTCGAGTCCATCTATCCGTGTATTCTGTAGTGTGTGTGTGTGTCCATGTGTTCAGCTGAGTCTGTTTATCTAGCTGTGTATTGAATAGAGTCTGTTTCTCTATCCACGTTTTCAGTAAAGGCTGTCTATATATTCGTGTGCTCAATAGTGTGTATTTATCTATCCGTGTGTTTAGTAGAGCCTATCGATCTTACCGTGTGTTCAGCTGAGTTAGTCGTTTATCCATGTGTTCTGTAGAGTCCGTCTATTCGTGTGCTCAGCAGTCTGTCTATCCGTGTTTTCAGTTTAGTCTGTTTATCTATCCATGTGTTCTGTCGAGTCTGTTTACATATCCATGAGTTAACTAGAGTCTGTCTATCTATCTGCGTATTCCGTCGAGTCCATCTTTCTATCCGTGTTTCGTAGTCTGTTAATATATGTGTTCAGTAGTCTGTGTAACTGGCAATTAATCGTGATACATTTAAATACGTGTAACACCGTGTTGTCTGTGTTTATAGTACGCTGTATGAAGATAGGAGTTTGACACCATTAGGAGACATAGGCTATACAACCAGTCAAAACAAAACAAAATAAAACGCCAAGGCTATTTTGGAAATCTTTTGGACTAATTGGTCATTTTGGCATGGATTTTTTTAATGCATTATTTGAACTTATAATGAAAATAGTTGCATGATATTATAGTATTTGTAATTAATTTTGTGTAATATTGGTCGTTTCAAAAGGTACAAGTCCAAGCACTCATTACTCTTCTAGGAAGTTTTAATAATCCACTTTTACTACTACTACTACTACTACTACTACTACTACTACTACTACTACTACTACTACTACATGTCCGGCTGTTCGTATTCACATTTACTCTAAAAAGGAAACATAAGAATTTGATTATCAAAGAATGACTGCTTTCTCTGGTTATTATTATGCGTCCCGTAAATGACCAAAGGCGATATCGCTAAATAATGAAAGTTACTGCGAGTTTCACAAAGCAAACATTGTCTAGATCTGTTTACCGTGCCTGTGTCTATAATTTCTTTTTTTTAAAGCGCATATTTGTTTCTCCTTTATACTTCAATTCTTTTCTGATTTTGGAGGTTTTTCTTTGCAAGTTATTTAAAACGCGTATTTTTTCTTCTGTGCGTCTTTTTTTTTCACTGTGAACAAATATGAAGAATTACAAATTCAGTAATATCCTTTTTATACAATATGGCTTACTCAAGTTATACCAAACACATTTCACGAATTCGTGTTTTATTACACAGAAAACAAGCAATTACAAAACTGACAATACTTACCAGCTGAGTCGAAACCAAATTAGGTTTAAGGAATAAGTAATAAGTAACCAACTTGAGTAATAAGTAATCTATTATCAAGTCCTGTCATAATGTAGAACATTCAGTGCTGACCTATTTATCTGCCTTTTTACAATCGTGTCACAATGTAGAACATTCATTGCTTTATTAGTATTGTTTATTGCTGACGTAATTCTCTGCTTTCCTAAGTTTCTGTACAGATGTTCGCTAAGAGAAGACTAAATGTTAATAATAATAATAATAATAATAATAATAATAATAATAATAATAATAATAACAACAACGACGACGATGATGATGATGAAGGTTGATATGATGATGATGATTTTCATTCCTATGCAACAATGTACAGGAAGTGCAGTGTAATCGAATGTTGCTTCAACATAAATATCTCCCCCAAAAATAGGGAATTCGAATCAGCTGTAATAAATAAATAAATAAATAAATAAATAAATAAATAAATAAATAAATAAAAGAAAAAAAAATGTTATCAGCGCCATGCTGCCCATGGAGTTACACAACGAAAATATAATCTTGCAGCTGGGGAAGTTCCTTATTCAGCAGAATTTATCCCATATTTATTTCAAAACAAGACCTTTTTTGGGAGACTAAATGAGCAGATATAATTTGGTCGTGAATGATGATTTTGTTATATGTCAAAAAACAAGTGCTTTCACTTACACAAGGCTGTATTATTATGGAGATGCAAATGATGTAGAGTGTGTTATTCAGTAGTTGTTGAAATGGCTATCAAATGGAGATATTTCAACACGTTTCATTTTTAATTCAGGTCCATAGATTTTTTGGACCGTACAACTACCGTAAACGTTACTTCGATCTTCATTAATTTTTTTATATTCAATATTGAATATTTGTTGACAACTACCTGCGTATTATGACAACTGACGTCAACAAGTTTTCGTTTAGACTAGCTGCCATTTAGAGCAGTTGTTGAGCTGTCACAAAACTTACATTCGAGTAGCAATTAATCAGGCGTGTTCTTAGATCTCCGTTAAACGTAAATTTGACGCCGTGGTAGTCTCATACAGAATTCATTCTTTGTTCAACCATTTGTCCTTGCATTAACTTTTGGGGTTGTGAGAGTGACACACAATCAAGAGATGCACATCATGTTGCAAACTAACCCGAATATTCTTTTTGGTTTGATTAAATGTGCGTACTGAAAAAAAAAGAAATGAAAATCTTACATTAGTATGTACCGGACGTCGAGACGGGTAGTTTTAACTTACATCATTTTTGTCTTATTATGCAATCTCGAGTTTCATTTTTTATATGATTTGGAGACAAAAATATAGAAAACAAATTTTATGGATAACGTCAAATAAAAGCTAGAGCTTTTGTATTTGTACTTGATTAGGTCCGTCATAGTAATAAAAAACATCACTTAAGAAATCATAAATTCCAACAGAAAACCCCGCCCCGAAACAAAACAACCACCAAGCAACTAACATTAGCTTTGCTAGACTGTGATTCCACCTTTGTTATAAAAGAGACGGTGAAAGAAAACTAAACGGTGTGAGCATGGACAGAGACCATTCTGGTTGTATTCCATGGGTCAGATAAGTACACCTATCCCTCTTGGACGTACTTTTGAAGACCAGTGTATTCATGCTAGAAAATAAAATTCCTTTTGATTGGTTAAAATCTACAGCAAACAATGTCAAATGTGGGTTTGTTTTCTTAAATTTCTAAAACACATGAAACATAATTATTTGCAGTGGAAAACTGTAACAGGTCAAATTTTTAGTGTATCTCTCCTTCAAGTATTGTTTAAAAACGTTGAGTAACAACACGTGGATTTGTGTAGTACAGGCTGGTTGCTAGTAATTAATCATCGTGTTTTACGATGTACAGATCTTGGAAGTATTGTTTAAAAACGTTGAGTAGCTGTAAGCGAAACCACTTATAAAAGTCGAAATTAAATATGAAAAAGTATTTTCACATAAAAATACCATGAGCATTTCGATGAAAGTGTCACTCCCAAGTTGTACACTTACCTCATAAGGTATTTATCTCTTGATAGCTCTTAATGCATATATATATATATATATATATATATATATATATATATATATATATATATATATATATATATATATATATATAGTGTTACTTGTCTATACGTCTATACCCATATAACCGACATCGGTATATGAAGGACATATTCAGATATCCCTCGTGATATTCCATCCATATATATTCTTTACATAGACGACACATGTAACGCGGACAGCAAACGGTGTTATGTCAAAAAAGATGCGTATGGCCATAGAACACAATTAATTTTACTATATTCTCTCTACATTTGTTTCTCAGTACTGAACTTTCCACTGTGACAATCAATACAAATCTTATGTTAATCTAAAACATCTTCAAAGATGACTTTATGGTTTAGTACTTGTCAAGGGTTGACCTGCATTTTTTTGAGAGGCTGAATTGTAAACAAAACACCAGGCAACGGAACACAGATTTCACTTCCGGATCATCACCATGACCTTTTTACTCAATGTGCACTGTCGCCGAAATACACACAGACAACCACGCCATAAGCTCACATTTTAAAGATTAAACAATTGCCTTTAAATCCTTACCAAGAATGCCAAAATCTACCTCTAGTATCACCACCAATTTCAGACAGGAAAAAGTGATCTAAAAATAGACTGGGACTACATTCGTGGGTACTGAACCGGATTTATTAATTGTGTACTGATTCCTGAAAGGGTCAATGTTTTTGTCAAACATTTATATTTGCATTTTATTTTGCATGCTACTACTGTTTCAACTTCATACATAAAGTCTTTTGAAATTTCCTTGCAAGCAAGACATGTGACAGCTGTCAGAAAGTGTGTAGTGCTGGTGTTCTATAGGGTGCAATTTGAGGTCAATTGTTCTTAAGAAACAAAAACTAAAGTTGCTATATCTTCCTTAATTATAGGAATTTTTCAATGCAGTAAAAACCTAATTGTAATACGTGATAAGGCTTGTCTGAAAATGTGTTTGAAATTAAAACATATTGATATATTAAATTTTAAAGTAAATTTAAATAAATATTTAATTTTAAAAACTTTATTTTTAAAAAATTAAATTTTCATACAAGTTATAACTTTCAGTTTGACAAATTTAAGGCAGCAAAGTTGATTAATGACTGGTGTTTAAAACAAATGGTATTTTGGGTCTGTACAACTGATAATACTATTCCCAGGGGTACTGAAGCATGATAGCTCACAGTGATTTTGACAGCAAATTGCAATATGCCTATCCAGATGCATATAGGTGTACATACTCAAGAAACAATGACAGGTGCTATGTTCCACATTTATTGTTTCAGGTACTTGGGCAGTTGTTTGTATAACTAATAGCCCACTCAAATTTAAAGTTCTGATGGGACCATTACCATGTTTTATAGCAAATATGCATTCCATTTTAATGTCGATAACTACAAAAGTCAACAATGCAATACAAAAATGCAGTTTCAGGGAGGTTCCATCTTACTGAACAATGATGTGAATCTCTCTCATGAAGATCTAAGCCTTGTCTTTGAGATGCTGTATATCAGTGTCCTGATATGAACTCATCTTGGTCACTTATAGCAGCACACTGCACATGTCCTTATGAGACCTTGCTATCACCATTGGACTACTGGATAGCTTCCAAATTGATCCAACTCTAATACTCTGTTACAGATACCAGACTGGACATGAAAATATATAACATGTTTCACATAATTCTTAAAAAAGGAAGATGTAAGCAAATGAAGTAAAAATGTTTTAGATATGGTGATTTCAAAATAACATTCAGCATGCAAATATGGGTAAAAAAGGAGAGTGACACTCAAAGATGTGAAGCACTGGGCATGTATTAAAGTGATATATGCATCCTAAAAATAGATGAAGTTTCTACAAGCATATTTAGCCATTTACAGGTTAAATACCTAATCAGACATAGTATGTATCATAAAGTTTAGGGCAATGTTGGAACGGAGAGGTTTGATCATTGGTGAAAACATTGATAAATACTAGTATACTGGAAAATCAAGTTACAATGTACCAAATTAAAATTTATTACTATATGCAATCCTATTCATGAAGTAAAAACAATTTTAGATATTGCAAGTGAATACAGCGAAATGTGGCCACACAGATCAACTATAGGTACCAATAGACCCTATATCATCAACTAAATGTGAAATTTTCATCCCAAAAACTTGTAAACAAGGATGGATATTTGCATGTGTGGAACATATGCAATGCATTTGTTAAAATCACATGTGCAAGCATGATTCAAATAATCTGTTTGAACATTTTTAGTCTATTTTTAAGAGTGTTGGCTACCAAGTTTTTAAGCTCAATGATTCAATGGAATCAGATATCAGCTGATGCTGCAATATCGCCCTCTGTCAAAGTACTAAATTGACAGGTATTACCATAGAGGCATATTCATGATGAAAATAACATCTTGGGATATTTTAAGTGCACACAGTCAGAACTGAGCCTTACAGATTCACTGTAGGTACTATGTCAGCCTAACAATGTCAACTTTTGACTCCAAACTTTCCAAAATATATGCATATTTGTTCATGTCAGCTATATAACCATGTTAGGATCAGTTATAGAAAGTTTAATTCAAATAATCTGTTTGAATATTACTTATGTAATCTTTAAAGTGTCAGATAACAAATATTAGTCATTAATAATGCATAAAGCAGAATGGATCATTAGAATTTCCATATCATCTGGGCCACAATGCCGCACTACATCAATCAACATCTTAAAGAAACTGAACAATAAAATGGAATGCATTCTGTGTTTAACTTACATCATTTTGCTATTTTTTTTACATGCAATGGTAAATATACCTGGGTCAAGTATTTTTTTACCCCTCTGACCTGTATTTCATTCTCTGACAGCATAATATGATTTTATAGAGAACTTGAACATGTTCTAGTATAAAGTCTTCATCATTGTCCTCTCACTAAATACCCTATAACTATGTTAATAAACAACTACTGATAGCTATTCAAGCAGATATGTGTTACTCAGGAAGTCACCCCATCATAAACACATAAATTAACTGTTTGGACCCCAAATAAATAGTTTCAATAACCTAAAAGTACAAAGCAAAATTGAATTTTGTCTTCATGTATTTTAAATGATGGTCTTATTTTCACTAAAAAAGATATTTTCTCTGACAAAATTTGACAAATATCTATCATTTGAGCTTGTATATGGTGTAGGAATATATATATATATATATATATATATATATATATATATATATATATATATATATATATATATATATATATATATATATATGCTGATATCATTCCCAATAAATATTATATATGTGTATACTTAATGGAAATTTTTTATTTTTTAATTGTTTTTTAAATTTCATTTAAACTTTCAAAATTAAAATTATTTTTTTATTTTTAATTTCATTTTTATATTTTTTTAGTCAATATACATAACATATTAAAATTTCATGTGTATGTCATTAATAATAAAGATCTTATATCGGTTTAAAGTTTACTCACATGCTTTACTGACAGGCCATAGAACACAATTAATTTTACTATATTCTCTCTACATTTGTTTCTCAGTACAGAACTTTCCACTGTGTGACAATCAATACAAATCATATGTTAATCTAAAACACCTTCAAAGATGACTTTATGGTTTAGTTCTTGTCAAGGGCTGACCTGCATTCTTTTGAAAGGCTGAATTGTAAACAAAACACCAGGCAACGGAACACAGATTTCACTTCTGGATCATCACCATGACCTTATTACTCAATGTGCACTGTCGCCGAAATACACACAGACAACCACGCCATAAGCTCACATTTTAAAGAATAAACAATTGCCTTTAAATCCTTACCAAGAATGCCAAAATCTAACTCTAGTATCACTACCTATTTCAGACAGGAAAAAGTGATCTAAAAATAGACTGGGACTACATTCGTGGGTACTGAACCGGATTTTATTAATTGTGTACTGATTCCATATAAGGGACAGCGTGACCTTACACAAACACCCATTTCCCTCCCTTTCGTCTTGTCAAATATCCACACATTTGTGAAGCCCACAATGTTTTGATAATAAGATTTTACAAGGTACCATGACACCACAATTTCGCTAAGTAATAAAAGATCAAACTCAATCAGATCAATAAAAGTAAAATTACGGTGATGGGCTACTTGAGGTTCACAGAAATGGTGGCTAAAAATATCGTGTAAATTAAATGGTTCATGAGCATGGGTGACTGCATGAATTTTTCCGTGGGGTGCGAGTGCAAGCCATAATCTGGATCGTGGATGGCGTAAAAAGATAAAGTCAAAGTGATATAGTTATATACTACACGATTCTCTTTTTCTAAAATCGCTGCAAGGTACACCAGTTTTTCGAGAATAAAAATTATGACTAGATCTGGTTCAGAGTCAGTATAATATTAATTAAAATCATAATATATCAATGTACGACTTATAATGCTGATGTTAGTGAAAAGAATCTGTATAAAGGTCAATAATGCACATGAATTGAGAGCACAATTAATATACTAACTCTGAATAATATATATATATATATATCGTGAGTTCCACTTTGCAGGTAACCCCCCTAATATTAAATTTGTGAAGACGAACAGAAAAGAATGAAAATCGGTTAGGTAAACTTAAACAAATAATCAATTAATTTATTTCCATAGAAATAAGAATGCAAGGGAGAAATAAAAACATTTACATCATAAAGTCATAAAAAGTTTTATCACGAGTCCAAATGTATTTGAGTATTTCAAATTAGTTTCACTGGTATTCTGAATGCAATAAACCAATTGTGATCATGAACCAATAGTCTGAGTCAAAAAATTTCTGAATAGATTTTAAGCAATTTTTTCCAGGTGGTGTTGTAGATGATGTCATCAATGTAAACATCACAATTATCTAGTCTTGTTTTTATAATTTTCATTAAACGTTAGGAGTTGAATGTGCACCTTTCATACCCATGTCATCACTTGATATTGATAAAGTTCCTTTGTAGCTATGAATGCCGAAATTTCCAGCACTCATTCTGAGAATGGAATTTGCCAAAATTGTCTCAAAAGGTCAAACCTTATTTGCATTTCCAATTTTGTCAATGCGGACACTAATTTCTTGTATTGGTAATGAATGTTTTGGTGACACTGATCACTTTTTGTATAATTAAAATACATAAAAGTATTATCTGGTTTAAGCACAAAAATATATGGCGACTTCCAGTTACTTTTGTTTCTATGAAATGATTATGCAAGAAATGTCATGATAGAATGTTCGTGTTGGAACATCTAAAATGTGCTTATGTTCACTTAATAGCTGTTTCAGCTCACTCTTCTCTCATTGATGTAAGCATCACAATTATCTAGTCTTGTTTTTATAGTTTTCATTAAACGTTTCTGCTTCTCATTGAAGCAGATACAAAAGTTTTTGATTCAGCTTTCAAACTTTATCCAGTGTCATACTGGTTAAAAGACTAGCACCATTTTAAGCAGGAAAAACCATTGAATGACTTTTCATATGACCATCCATTCACAAGAATTACTAACATAATTTTAATTTAATAAAAAAGCTACATTTGAGGATGGATTGGTACATTTTTCATTTAAGGCTGGTTTTGTTCAGTTTAATGCCTTTTTTCAGCACATGATACATGGCTGCATATATATATATATATATATATATATATATATATATATATATATATATATATATATATATATATATATGGTTGAGAAAGAACATTTTTAAAAAACCACGAACCTATGGAAAGCTACTGGCAAGATTTTTCCCATGTTTGTCTCAAACTTGTCAGATGTGTTAGTGTAAAGGTGGTCACCATGGACCATTCTGTCACCCTGAGCCTCTTTCATTACGGGCCACTTAGATATCAAAATTAATCTTCAAGTGAAAACACTATATCAATGTGACTTTCCGTTTGAGGGCCCCCAAATGGCATAGTGGTTTAAATCCTTCGCTGTTATGGACCACTGCCATAACACTTCTGTATGCATGGGTTTGAGTCTGGCTTGGCCAATGCAAGTCAGAAAGCTAGCAAGCAGCTTCCCATGGGTTGGTGGTTCTTTCCAGTTTCTTCCTCCACCAGTCATACTGACCACCATGTATAGCCTATCTTGTGCTGAAAAATGGCATTAAACTAACATAATTTTTCAGTTAGGAAGAGTAGCATTACCAAGATTTTCAATCTGCCAGCCACAGTATTCATACTGGATGTAAGATCACTGCTATTTTCATTTAGTACAAACTAGACATTATATAAACAATGTTTATAATCTTTCCTTCTATGGCAATAAGTAACAAAAAGCTTTTTCTTACAAAGCTTTTGTGGCTACACTGAGTATCAAATCAGCAAAGTTTGTATTCAAGACCGACAAAACATTATCAAGTTTTTTTCAGTGAAAACCTCACGTTGGTATATCATTCTGTTCAAGAGGAACATCAATAACACAATTTCAACATGTTTACTTTGGTGGCAATATTAGATGTCAGATTGGTACCCTTTTTGTTCAGGACCAATTGGACATCATAAGTCTTCTGGTTAAAACACCATGTCAGTATGATTTTCTATTCAAGAGGTTATAGCAACAACAAGATTCTCCAGATGGCTGCTTTGGTAGCCATATTGAATATCAGATCAGCATCATTATTTAAAACCAACAAGAAATCACAAGTCTTCTTTTAGGTGGCACTCTACAGTTTAATATTTTCCATCAGGTCAGATTTTTAAAAAAATGAATTTCCACATTTTTTCACTGGTCACACTGGTTATTTAAAAAAGACCTTGCATATCTTTGGTACTGTTAAAAGAACATTTAATTACCATTATTGTGGTGCATGATTAATGGGTATGATTTGCGTTACATGGCTTAGCCTTCAAATGTGCACCTATATAAAAAACTACTACTCTACTCAGTCAATTTTACTTCCTGGTCTTCAAAGGTAAATTGTAAATAAATAACAGCACCATTTTCTCTTGGACCAAATAGACCATGTGAAGCTTCATGGCAATTCTCTATACAGTTCAGGATTAGTGATAACAGACAGCCATGTGGATTTCCTGGCCATCCCATAAGCCCTTCTGGTCATTAACCAATAGACAAAACAAGTGTATCTCAATGGGACCAACTCCCATGTCCAAAAGGAAATTCCAAGATTTTATGACAAGACCATTCTTTTAAATAACTGGGTTAAAACATTTCTAATATTCCTGATACAAGGTTTTCAAATTAGCCTTTGTGGCAGCCATACTGGATGAAAGAATCAGCACCATTATATTTAGAACATACTGGACACCATTAGAAAACTTTAGGTGAAACCCCATGTTAATATAGCCATCCATTTAAATTTCATAATTGCTTTTAACATATTGGCTATATCATGCAAGAAAATCGGTCTTAAGTGCCATTCCCATAGATATACAGGGGAAGCCAACTTGGACTAGCTTTGGCAGGTACTGAACCCACACACTCTTGGATTAGGAAGCTGATGCTCTAGCAATTGAGCTACCATGGTTCCTTAAGAAAATCAGTAATAATTATTTCAATCTGTTTACAGTACCAGCCGTGTCTGAGGTCAGATTGGCACCATTTTCACTCAGGAACAAGAATATTTCTCAAGATATTTAGTGAAATCTACATGTTGACATGAAAATCAATTCAGGAGGAGTATTGTTAACAAGATTTTCAAGATGGATTCTGTGGCTGTCATTCTGGAAGTCTCAACAGTATCATTTCATTTAGGATCAACAAGACCTTCTGATGAATATCTGTGTTTAAAGCTGTACTGCAATCCTTCAAGTAGTTTGGTGGAGTAGCAATATCAAACATGAAGATGCATGCTGGAAGGACCTCAAATGAAGAAAACAAGATCATCCCATAAGCTTTTCTGGTCTATGACTAGTAGAACTAATATGAGTACTTCAAAGGAAGTGACATTCCATTGCCTGAAAGGAATTATATAAATTTAAGACCATTCTTCATTTTTAGCTTCTGAGTGTTGAAACCAACCCTGATTTTCCTAAGCAGCAAGATTGTAAAATTGACAAATGTCAGTCATATTGGATGTAAATCATTGGGAAAAATTAGACACCATTAGAAAATTTTAGTAAAAACTCCATGCCAATATGACCATCCATTCAGGTCAAGTAATCAAAAGGATATTTAACCGTTCACTGGTAGCCATACCAGATTTCTGCTAGGCACCATTTTCATTTAGGGCAAAATATATATCACAAGGTCATTTAGTAAAACCCTTATGTTGATACAACCATCAATTGTACTGAAGCAGCAATAACAAGATTTTCAAGATGGACACAGAATCGACTAGACATCATTAAATGTCTTAGGGGGAATACTAATATGACTTTCCAATTAGAAGCAGCAATGAAAAATTTTCAAGATGGCTGCAACAGCAGTCTAATTTAAAGTCAGATCAGGTCCTACTAATTATTATAAGTAGTGTCCTGTTGTAAACCCACTGCCACCATTCCTTTCCATTTAGGAGTTAGCAATAATTCAAGGTGTCTGTCTAGGTGGTCATACTAGATTTCAGATGAGCAATATTTTCATTTAGTAACACCCACATAAGTCTTAAAGTGAAAACCAAATATTGTTGTGGCTTTCCATCTTGGAAGAATAAAAAAACAAGATTTTGTAGTTGGCCATGTTGGATCACAATTTCTAACTTGAGCAATAAGGCGTACATATTAGCTACTGCAGCAGCCATATTTACTTAAGATCGGCACCCTTACTACAAGCCTGGCATTATTTATATGACCATTCATTCATGTGTTGTTGTGATAAGATTTTTATGATAGTGTGGTAGCCATACTAGATGTCCAAGTAGAACTATTTTCATTTGGGACCAGCTAGTATCACAAGTCTTCTGGTGAAAATCCCATGTCAAGATGGTTGCCAGGTCAGATGTCAGATTGGAACCACTCTCATTTAGGAGCAACAAGATATCACAATGTCCCTCCATTACAGAGATTTAGCAAAAACAAGATGTTAAACTGTTAAACATATTTGATCCTTGAGTAGCAGCATATTCAGTTTGTTTCAACTGTGAAAAACAAGTAGATGCTTCCTTACATGCTAGGGCCCTTGGTCCTAAATACACTGGCATATCACTCAGATAATGTCACTTACAAAACTTATTTGGGTTCAAAAAATGCAAATACAAATTAAATCAAAGCATTTATTTATTTTATTATTTAGTGTAAAAATATGGGATTTTCGGACTTGAATGAAATGGAAATATACTTACTAGTCAATACCCATCTTTGTTCTATACTATTCTCTTTTCTTTCTTAAGTTCACTTTTTTGTCAAGTAAAAAACTGGTTAATGTCCTGCAAGACAATAACTACCCTTAATCAACTGAACATAATACTCCCAATAAGGACATTATGTTTGCTTACAAAAGACACACGCAGAGAGGAGTGAGATGGCAATGATCCGTAATGGTGAGTGCTCCAGACCACTAGGCAACTCAGAGTGCACTCTATTTTGTACTGTTTACTGAGATGAAATTGGAGACTGGCTGCTAATTAATCAAAAACAATGCTGCACCCAATTAACAGCAAATAAATATAGTCTCTTCTGTAAATATGTCAACAATAAAAACTAGTTATATTTTCTTAACTGAACAACATTCAACGAAGAAACAATCTGCCATTAAATTCTGATTTAAAAAATTCAACACATCATCTGAAACCTTACCAACATTTTTGTGCATTCACTGTCATACATATCTTTGATCCCATGTTGTGCACAATTTCGTTTGACAGAAGCATTGTTATCCAGTGGCTTACATAAAAGGGTACAAGGGTGAGCATAAAAGAATGATAAGTAAATCATCATTTAACAAAAAACTGGATTTTAAAAAATTGTTACGCATGAAGTTTGTGATCATATGAAATATTTCTTGTTCTGTAAACACCAGTATTTTCAGTTAATCTGGTACCTTTCTGTGACCAACTGAAGTAATGTAGATGTTTCAATTACAGGCAAAACTTAATTAGGGCTGTTCCAGTAAAACATATATCCCTCCCACCCCCTGGGGACAGCACTTCAAAAAAACTTCTTTAGGAATTTGTGTTTCAAACTATTTTGATTTTGACAGTGGAAGGTTGATTTAGAAAATCACTTCTGTTGTGTGTTGTGTTAACCAAATGAGAACAAATAACAAATAAAATATGCAGTAGATTATATGATCTATAAAAATTCAGTAGATTACCTCCAGCCAGCTGTCATTTAAATCGCTTCTGTCCCTAACCCAATATTAAAATTGCCTGTACCACCCACTAACTGATAGCCAGAAATTATGTAAAAAAAAATCTGCTTCAGTAAGGGGTAGTGTTTTTCGATTAAAAACATCTGACAGTGGATCATAATTTGTTTTAAAGTACTTCTTTTGTAGGTATGTTGAATTTGAAAGTGCCTTCTCCTCAGGGGGCATGTTTTACTTAAGAACAAACAAATGACACTTTTAAATGATAAAAAAATGGGCAAAAGCAGGAGATCAGGAAAATTTATTTTGTAAAACATCATCTGAATATTCCATGGCACTAAGAATCTATTTTGGAAAATAATGCTGATGTCCAAAAACAGAGAGAAAATATAGGTCATTTCTCTGAGTCTTCCCCAATATTAATTAGCAAACATTTCTGTAATCATTAATGCTTACTTAATCCTCCTTGACAAGATCTAATTAAAATACATATAATATGTACCTTTATTATCAAGCATCAGCATAGTTCACCACTAAAGAGCTACCAGGTAATATCCAACAGATGTTAAATGACTTTAATATGACTTTATACAGTGTAAGTATCTCAGTACTTCGTTTTAGAGATGGTTGTAATTTGGAATTTAAAGTAGGAATTGTGTTTATAATGAATTGTTCCTCAACAACTAAAAAAAAACCTGATAGGTTTTTTTAATTATATAGTATAGAACAAAATGTTTCATTGTACCATACAATACTCAATTTGATAATGACAACTCCCCCCCCCTCTCTCTCTCTCTCTCTCTCTTAATCACTACTAGCATCTGAAATTATCATGACATCACTGTCTGCTACACTAACAGCTTGTTCTCCATTATCTTCATCTTCCTCCTCTTCCACTTCTGCTTCATTTTCATTATCATCCACTTCCACATCACTTCCAGCATCCCCTCCACCCTCCTCTGGGTGATCTTTGGATGAATCACTCTGCTCTTTACTTTTCTTCTTTTGGTCTTTCTTTCCTTGCTGCCCTTTCCTGTACGCTGGTTAAAAAAAAATAAAGTAAATTAGTATGATAAATTTAGCTAGATAAATAACTAGAGATGGATATTGCTAGAAAGTTGTGCATAAGAAATGTCAGTAAATGTACCACCCCAAATGTACAGAAAAAATGTTATGCAACATGTCTGTCTGAAGGTAAGGGCTGTTCCAGTAAAACATATATCCCCCTGGAATCGGCATTTAAAACAAATTTCTGTAGGAGGTTATGTTTCAAACTATTTTGATTCTGACAGTGGAAGGTTGATTATTAAAATCACTTCTGTAGTTGGTTATGTTAACAAAATGAGAAATTGTTGGCTTGGTTGTCAGAAAAAAACTTTAATTATTTGAAATCGCATTTAACACCCTCATAGAGGTTTAATGTTAATAAAAAGGTGGTTCGGACAATTATGCCAGTACACGTGAGTGCACCTAATTTGTATGAATTCTCATACGTTTCAAGCAGCAATATGCAATCTTCAAATTACGTCAATGTTACTGATATAAAACGTTCTTTGCGCAGAATGCAATTTTTATTTAATGTTTAACATTAAAAGTGCAATTTGTGACATAATCCGCACTACCAGTAGAAGTTTAGCATTGCTTGATGTGACATCCAGATTTAGCATTGCAAGCATTAAATAGCTGGATATTTTGGGTCCACATGAATGGCATTTAAACTAAATTTGATTGGTTCATTGGCCCTGGAACAAGCATTTTATGGGAGCGTTAACCTTACTTTCATCATGTTAGTTTTACAAATGCATGTTTTAAATAAGGGCCACACAGGAAACTTGTTCAGACTAGTTACACATATGCACTTCAGACAGCTGGCAATGAAAGAATAATATTCATACACAGAGAAGGAGGAGGAGGATCATATTCAGAAATAAACAGAATAAGACTCATGGAAACATCAGAGAACCCCCATACAACATAATTGTGTGTAGATCTCTAGTTGACAGAACCACCACGGCAACAAAAGAATAACAAGACTAACTGTCACATCATGCAGATGTATTACCAAATGAAGTACATGCTCTCTGTGTGCAATAATTAAATTACATTAAGCATAAGAAACTGACTAAACTGTGTAAACTCAAAGCAAGATGGATAAAATATTTCCTGTTTGTGTTTGCCTATTCCTATTTATATTTTGATGTTGATATTTTCTACAGACCTTTTGACACTTAGTTCCAAGCCATCATTTGGTATTTGTATTACAAATTGGACTGCTATTATCTAGTACATTACATTTCGAAGCAGTGTCATTAACTAATGATGAAACTGATGAAAAAATATTTTTATGTCATTCTGATATATGGATTCTTTACTACACTACTAATCGGTTTCATCCCGATTCTTTTTTACCATTTCCTTTAGTTTTACTGGTACCAATACTTTTAATAAAATTGTAACTTCTATTTTCTTACAATCTAAATATTTGTGATCATGTATTAAAGGTGTGATGAAAATAAAATGTTCATAGTGTTGTTGTAAAATCTAAAACTATTAAATAGCTAGAGACTAATGTATAAAGTAGGTCAACTTCATGTGTGCAAAAATTGTTACCATATTACAGTGTTGTTAGAAATAACAGATTAGTTGAACAAGATGTATTCTGCTTTGTTGTAGAACCAGCACTCACATTGTAACCACATATTCCATTTCAATAATATTATCATTATTTCTGCATACTCCTATCAGTTTTTCCCAAGTGGTATCAATTTCCTGATCTGATGTTCGTTTCTTTTGCAATTTTTACATGTAATTCTCAGTATCATTAAAAAAAAATGTAATCTGCATCAAATTGAGTTGTTTGGGAAGAAATTTATTTTTTTTCCCCAAAATCAATGAACGGATGAGTTCTGGCATCAAAGTCTCATATTAAATAACATTTAAAGTAGCTATGATAGTAATGTAGGATGCATCTGTTCTAAATTCACCTTGGGTCTATTCAAATCTTGAATGTGATGGAAGAACATGGCTCCAAAATAAACACATCAGTTTTAGAACCTGTTCTTTGACCATAAATCATGTATATGTATATAATCCAAGTCAAACTGAACTGCTAGAAAATTTTTAATTCTTTTGACAATATCATAATTAGCTGTCAAATATGGAGTAAGCCTATGGTCTTCTGCCATCCCAACCAAGACCCACCACAACCATGTGACCATGTCCAATGACATCATAGTAATAATTGCTATACAACTAGAGATGACATCTCTGAGTATTTTGATTTCAGTTCAGCCCTAACAGAGTGGAACAGTAAGAAAGAGTGACATAATTGTTAGGGAGACATAATTGTTAGGGAGACATTTAACAATGGCTATTCCTCCCTCCAACACTTACACACACATACAAAACTTTGAGGGGCCCCAAGTGGCCGAGTGGTCTAAAGCGCTGTCCATTATGGATAACTGCCATCTCACTTGTCTGTGTGGGTTTGAGTCTAGGATTTGGTGAATGATATGTGAGAAAGCTTGCCAGTAGCTTCTGGAAAGTCAGTGGTTCTTTCTGGGAATTGCCTGCTTTCTTCCTCCACCATTAATAATGGCCACCATGTATATATATAGCCAATCATGTGCTAAAAAATGGCATTAAGCCCCCAAAACAGCAACAACAAAACTTTGATTACAGGTAGTCGTCGACTTACGACCACGATTGGTTCCGACAGACCGGTCATAACATAATTTGGTCATAAGTTGAGTAGGTTATATGTACAGTACTCTGAAATGATGTTATAAAAATCTTTGAGTAGTATTTTATCATATTTTTTTTTCATTATTGTTATACTGTATATATCATCATTTTCTTTGTTCATTTTATGCCATTTGTATCATCTCGACACCATTTTGTTTCTTATTTCTACATTTGTCAGGTTTGTTACTGCGAGTAACTGTGGATGTGCGGTGGCTCCGCCCACCAGGCGAACAATTATACTGCTGCATAAATGCAGCCTGCGTGCCGAAATTCTGTCTGTCGTCTGTTTGAAATTAAATTGTGAAGGCAGCTGTTGTCAGTACCGTATTTTTGTGTATATATAAGACGCTTCTTATGCAAAGTTTTACTTACCCTGCACCCATGGTGCATCTTATATATGGGTGTGTCTTATGTAAAATAGTTTTTACACAAATCGTCAAACCCGCATTTTATATACCGGTACTTATATTTATGAACTTCAAAACCCAGTTGACACTGCTGCCAAAGTCATTGATCTTCATTTCTGTAGCAATAATTTGAGCCTTCAATTTGATTGCTATCACTGAAATGGCACGGTTACAGTCATGTTGCGAACGCACCCAGTTGGCTAGATTTTCTTCCATGTTCAGCTATCTTACATTTCTATCTCTACGAGCTTGTTTCCTTGAATTCATCTTCATAATCTCCACATACATTTTTCTCGCTGCAGCCAAATTCTCTTCCAGCAGCTCTGTTGCCACACTCCTTGGAAAACTTGATGACGTCTAATTTAAAGTTGGCCATATAAGATTTTCGTTTCGGCATAGTGACAATTTTAAAATTGTTAAAAATGCTAAGCAAATTGATCTCTCATTTATATATACCTGTAACAAGATAATATTCCCATGTTTATATAAGCTAACCACATACATCGTGCATTTATTGGTCTATGTACCATAGCAGAGATCTTGCAAATGCTTAATTACGCATATTTGGATGCAGTTTTGATTTGGGACGCAGAAAATTGCCCACACAGGAGCCTTCGTACGCACATTTTTGTTGCAAAGAGGAACGTTTTGTAGCAAAATAAATATGTTCTAATCGTTATGAAAACTGAAGCAATGCTTTTATTTTACTTTTTTGCCGACTTCTTTGATCAAAGGTCACCTGCTTCCTTTGATGAAGGTGCATGTGTTATTGAAGGCGCCGCTAAAGGCTCACTTTGAAGGACCAAACAAATACCTGTTTGTTATTGCTGCAGCAACATCAAATAATTGAAAAATATTGACAATGTTTTAAAAAAAAATTCCTTAGGATATATCAGTGCTTCAGAGGTAATCAGTTTTCACTGAAGTTGCAGCAATTGTGGTCGTAAAGTCAAATGGTTGTTAAGTTGCATAGGTCGTAAGACGTCTACCTGTAAATCCTGAAATCCTGGCCACATCCCTGCAGGGTAGATACCATGACAATTTTATTCGATTTTATTGGTCTCTGATTATCCCATAGTATTTCTATTACTTAAACATTATCTTACAGTGTGTCCAGACAGCATGGTCTAAAAAGGCATACAACCATTGAATTATTGAAGATATAACAAAATGAGAACCATACTATAAATCAGTGCAGATAAAATAGAATATACATGGTTTGACTGTCCTAAACTGATTGATAATGATAGTAAGATTTTAGTGAAAAGAATCTTAGCTTTTCCTACATGTAACGGATAAAAGTCAGAGACATTGTTTCATTAACTTTAGTTCTGTCACTTTACAGACCTGAGTTTGGAAGACTCATTACTGAAATCAGCAGCACACATTTCAAATTTGTGTCAATCCAGAAAATGGTTGCAGCTGTTATGGTTTTCTTTTTACAAAAGCTGTCTTCATAGATATGTCAATACTGATACAAATGTGATCATGCGCACTCAAAATTTAAGATATTGAATTTTAATATCATGGTGTTTGCACAGGTTTACAATGGGAACTGAATTTGTACAGTGAGTCTTGAACTCTTTGAGTTTTGTGCAGAAACATGGAATCCAAGCAGAATACATCTGAACTATAGAGGTTTTCTATTTTGGATTTAGTCTCCCCATTGCATTTCACATTGATATGCATATTCACAAACAGTATAAGAGAGGGAGAAGTGACAAATTTAGATACATAAAAACAAGACAAACAGGATGTTGTTGTTATAGTGGTTAATACCATTTCTCAGCACAAGATAGGCTATATATGGCAGCCAGTATTAATGGTGGAGGAAGAACCCTGAAAAACCCCAGGAAGAACCATCGACCCACGAGAAGCTACTGGCAGGTTTTCTCACATACTCACATTAGCTGAGTCTGGACTCGAGCTCACTCAGACAGAGGTGAGATGGCAGTGATCCGTAATGGTCAGCGCTTTAGACCACTCAGCCACTCGGGGATTCTACAAAGAGGATGTGGGGGGACAAGTTCTTAAGAACAGGCTGGAAATAACAGTAATGAGTAGAAGTGTGCCTCTTTTTTATGTGTGCAACAATATTTTCTCAGCTTTAGTAAAAAATTACAACAAAGAGAAGACAATAAAGGGTGTACAGTTAACAAAAAACATGAATTTAGCTACTCAAATCAAGTTTAACCTTCTGGTTATATGTTTCATTCTGTTTCTGTCCATTCCGGTGATTATGTTCACTGAATCAGTATGATTTGAAAAAAAATTGGCAAATTTAAAGTTTGAAAACTCTTTTGGCAGATTATGATTACACACTGTACTTCTGCCTGAGAGATGTGAATAATTTCATGTCTTGGTTTGTTAATTCTGGTTTTGGCTCAGTTCAAATGCATCATTGAAAAACACTGATGCATTCTCATACTTTTGTTACAAATATTACTGATGCATATCTCCAGATATCGGTGAATATAGCTTGAATTAATTATAACAGTTCTGGTTGGAACAATAGACATTGCTAGAGAAACCTTAAATGAGATAAAATAAACTTTTGGGCAGCATGTGATGCAGGGTTGCTCAAGACTTCCCCATCTAGTATGTTTACCATGAAAAATCAATTTGTACCAACTCATGACTTTTAGAAAACTGTCAAAAAGGAATAATTGACAATATTCAAAGGTCTACAAAAAGTACTAGAGTCAGAGTTTATAAACTCATACAGCTGTGGCAAAAATGATGGATTAGTAACTTCGCTGCTGTTGCCATAGTTGATTAGTTGGTTGATTTAGTTTATTTTGGGGGGTAACAGTATATTAGGTGGAGGAAGAACACAGAAAGACCACCAACCCAGACTGATTGATCTGTTACAAAAACTAACTTTGTGAGATGTGCAAGTAAAAGCAAGCACCTTAGTACCCTTGGGCCTCTGTTGATTAGATGTTTAGCCGAAGTCATTTAGACAATGAAATCTCAATGGCCTTTACACCAATTTCAGATGAAGAGAATCTATATATGGCAGCCAATTTTACTGCTGAAGAAAATCAAAATACTTTTGAGACACCAAACACCACTTATGTAGAACCACTGACATTCCACAAGTAACAAGGAACATTCTCATTTACACAATGGAGGCAAGTAATCACGTGACAAGCATCTTATACCACTGCCATGGGAGCCCCTCAGATCTGTATCACAAGACAAACATCTTATACCACTGTCTTGGAAGCCCCTCAGATCTGTATCACAAGACAAACATCTTATACTCTGCCATGAAAGCCCCTCAGATCTGTATCACAAGACAAACATCTTATACTCTGCCATGGAAGCCCCTCAGATCTGTATCACAAGACAAACATCTTATACTCTGCCATGAAAGCCCATCAGATCTGTATCACAAGACAAACAGCTTACACTCTGCCATGGAAGCCCCTCAGATCTATATCACAAGACAAATATCTTATACTCTGCCATGGAAGCCCCTCAGATCTGTATCACAAGACAAACAGCTTATACTCTGCCATGGAAGCCCCTCAGATCTATATCACAAGACAAACATCTTGTACTACTCTGCCATGAAAGCCCCTCAGATCTGTATCACAAGACAAACAGCTTACACTCTGCCATGGAAGCCCCTCAGATCTGTATCACAAGACAAACAGCTTATACTCTGCCATGGAAGCCCCTCAGATCTGTATCACAAGACAAACAGCTTATACTCTGCCATGGAAGCCCCTCAGATCTATATCACAAGACAAACATCTTGTACTACTCTGCCATGAAAGCCCCTCAGATCTGTATCACAAGACAAACATCTTGTACTACTCTGCCATGGAAGCCCCTCAGATCTGTATCACAAGACAAACATCTTATACCACTCTGCCAAGGAAGCCCCTCAGATCTATATCACAAGACAAACATCTTTTACCACTCTGCCATGGAAGCCCCTCAGATCTGTATCACAAGACAAACATCTTGTACTACTCTGCCATGAAAGCCCCTCAGATCTGTATCACAAGACAAACATCTTGTACTACTCTGCCATGGAAGCCCCTCAGATCTATATCACAAGACAAACATCTTGTACTACTATGCCATAAAAGCCCCTCAGATCTGTATCACAAGACAATCATCTTGTATTACTCTGCCATGGAAGCCCCTCAGATCTGTATCACAAGACAAGCATCTTGAACTACTCTGCCATGGAAGCCCCTCAGATCTGTATCACAAGACAAACATCTTGTACTACTCTGCCATGGAAGCCCCTCAGATCTATTTCACAAGACAAACATCTTGTACTACTCTGCCATGGAAGCCCCTCATACCATATGTACAAGTTTTGTATGAAAGACTAGAAGTGGGAGACAGAACAAGTGACAACTGGATTAAAAGTGCAAAATGTTACTGCTAAACAATCAGTAATCATGATGATGTTGTTGACAATACAGTTAACTGCAATGACACTGATTTTATGAATACTCTTAGAAAAAAATGATTCCTTGAATTTCACCGATTTTTAAAAATATAATTTAATAAAAATATTTGACTTGATATCATTCTATTTTTTTTAATAAAATTTATATTAGTCTTGCAAAAAGGCATAAAAAGTCAGTAACTGAAATATATGTTCTTAGTGGTTGTCCATAAAAGACGTCTGCAGATAAACCTGTTTTCCTACACACACCCCTCCCCTTGTCCACTTTTGTTCGCATGTGGCTTACCACCCCCACCCATCCCCATCTAGCAGACTTGATGTGGGCCATGTAATCAACCTCAGGCACTAGGAACTAGACCTATGTAATAATGCCAACCCATTCATATATATTCAGTGACAAATCATACAAATTGAAATTAACAAATAATTTTCACTTGGGTATAAGCTATAAATTGACGTCTGCAAAACATAATGGAATAAATGCAGTAGGCATAAAGCAGCTGTTCACCACAGAATATCAAAACAAAAAATACTAGCATGCAGACATCACCCTCCCCCATTCTTTGCAGACGTCCTTTATGGATGATCCCTTACAGAAATGATATTGTGTAAAAGGAGGCAGAAATAATGCGCCATCACTTTCACAGGCATTAATAATTTTTTTTTGACAAATTATTTATAAGTTTACCAAAACATTTATTGAAAAAAAAATAATAAAAGAATCATAGCATCTGACCACATATTTAAAGCAATACAAGATTTAACTATTATTCTCATTAAAAGCAGCATGACTGAGAAAAAGAAAAATAGCAAAACATAATGATCACTTTAGTAAACACAGTATAGTAAGGATACAAATTCATAATTCCTGTATTAGAATAGAAATAGCTAATATAAAATTTATATTTATGGACATTAAATCAGTAGTTATTAAGGGACTGATCAATGACATCTACAAATAATAAGCCACCAAGAAAATTTGAGATTTCACAGTATCAAAGACATGCATGGCTGACAACAAACAAAAGATCAAAAGATTGATTATAATGAATGAATACAAATAAAAATATGCAGTACATTATATGATCTGTAAGAATTCAGTATATTACCTCCAGCCAGCTGTCATTTAAATCACTTCTGTTTCCAACCCAATATTAAAATTGCTTCTACCACCCACTAACCCATAGCCAAAAATTATGTAAAAATAAATATGCTTCTGTAGGGATCAGTGCTTTTTTAATATTAAAACATCTCAACAGTGAAGCATAATTTTTTAAAATTGCTTCTGTTGTGGGTTGGTTGATTTTAAAGGTGCCTTGGGGGGATATGTTTTAATGGAATAGTTCTAAGAAGGAAATGAATATTTGTTCATGACCTGCAATATGGAAAGTGTTACAGTCTTCGCTACTGGGTGACGCCCTTTCTTCTTCAATTTGTGTCTAGGTGATACTTGAACAATTATGTCTTCAACTTCTCTTAATTTGGCATCAAGCTGTATTGAGCTCCTTAATGAAAAAATGTATTCATCTGGCACAGGACACTTGGTGAAAGAGATGCTGCTTTACAAGTCTTTATTTCTGAACTATCCATCTTTGAGCCACAATCAGAATTAATTTTTATTGCAATGAACTTGACATGCCAAAATATTTTGACAGCTGTTTTATGCCAAAGCCACATAAAATTACAGAAAATAATTTTAGAAATTTTTACAGAATACAAATTGCAAACCTATTTTGAGATTTTGTGTGTAATTTTGATAGGTGTCCATGTATGCAAAATGAAATCACAGCTGGGTCTTCAAAATTGTATGTACTGGATTACATTACAATGAATTCAATTAGCCCAGTGAGCTACAGTATACATTACAATGAATTCATTTAGCCCAGTGAGCTACAAATAATGGACTATATTACAATGAATTCAATTAGCCCAGTGAGCTACAAATACTGGATTACATTACAATGAATTCAATTAGCCCAGTGAGCTACAGTATACATTACAATGAATTCAATTAGCCCAGTGAGCTACAAATAATGGACTATGACTACATTACAATGAATTCAATTAGCCCAGTGAGCTACAAATACTGGATTACATTACAATGAATTCAATTAGCCCAGTAAGCTACAAATACTGGATTACATTACAATGAATTCAATTAGCCCAGTGAGCTACAAATACTGGATTACATTACAATGAATTCAATTAGCCCAGTGAGCTACAAATACTGGAATACAATATAATGAATTCAAGTAGGCCACTTGACTGCATGTACTTGGATGAGATGCCAACTTATGGTAGCTCAATGGTGAATTTGGTTGTCAGTGGACTATATATACTTTACTACAAGATGTTGAATTCAGAAAAATCAATAGTTTACATGCACTGAACTGCCATGTTGAATTTAGGCAACCCAGTGGGTGTTTATATATATATATATATATATATATATATATATATATATATATATATATATATATATATATATATATATATATATATATATATATATATATAGTGGGCTACAAGTACTCGACTACAATATGTTTAATTCAGGTGAATAATTAGGCCACATACATTAATTGATATCACAAATTCATTGGGCTACTATAAGGTATCATTCTATTTCATCTTTTTTTGTTTCAAGACTATTTTTTAAAATCTAAACTTGGTAAAATGTAGACAACTAAATAATTGCAAATAACAAAGAAAGAAAAAGGAGAATATTAACTAAGCTTTATATTTAAGTGTCTTTGGTCTGGCTTCTTTATCCAACAGCCTTGTATCTGATTCTGAAATTGGTCTTATCTCGCTAAATTGTTAAATGTCAAATTAAAGAAAGCAAAGAAATAAACACTGGTAGCTTTAAACCTGGGGTGTGCATTATTACCCTCCAAACAATTCTTCAGTGGCTCCACAAATTGATCAAATTCCATATCTTCCATGGCTGTTATCACATCCTGGGCTGCTATTGTCTTCCTCTTGCCCTTCATTGCAAAGTTGTTAGAACTGATGATGATACAAAAAAAAGATCATAATGTAGGTCATAATACTTTAGTTTTGATAGAGGTATTATTGCTTGTATTTTCATGACCCCTTTCCTAAAAGAACAATATTTATACATTACATTATTTATGATTATTCAAGGACACTGATCAAAGTAGTAAATACCCCCTGACACTGAGACACAAAATAAATTGCATAGGTGAAGTTTACAAAGTGGAACAACCCAATCAGCTAGACTATAGGTAAATCAAACTGATTGCTAGATGCATACTGAAGAACAAGTTATCACTGCTTTAAATGAGAAGCCATCTATATTAAATATTAATGGAAAGTTTGCAAACAGTGGTAACATTTATTTGAAAAAGGATTTTACACCATATATAATATGCACAATATAATCATTTCAGTTTACCAAATAGTATTTAAGTGTGATTCATTTCTGATGGTGATGGTGATCAGGAAGCAATGGGCTATCAGAAAAGTTCAGCATAAATAATTTTAATAACTTCCTGGTTGACAAAGTTTACTTTGTGAAGAACAGCAAGACTGAGGGGTAAGCTGTCAAACTTTAGGAAACATCACCAGGTACCTATCAATGCTAATGACTGGTTACCCGGGTACTTGATTGAAAGAAAATTGTTATTAAATGTAAACATGAACTGCTTTGTAAGTCAGTTTATATATACCAATCACCATGAGAGGATAAAATGTAATTATTACTAATATAAGTAGCAAATTAGCATAATCTGAGCTTAACAGAGCAATCTAAATCTTAATTACAGAATACTGTATGAAAAATATAAATTTATTTGATTTACTTACTTGGATCTGCATCAGCAAAATCCATGTTGATTAGTAGTTAGAACAAGAGCAGAGACACAAAATAAATGGATAAATTATTTATGCACAATACTCACATTAACCAGCATACATGTTTAATTTTCACTATTTTGTCCACAAAAGATGTATTACATCATTGTCAATTCGCAATACCAAAAATCCTTCTAACATTTTTTGCTCTTTATTCTAGGAAAATAGATTATTTGTTGAATTTTACAAAGCTTTTTGCTTCTCACTCTTTTAGATTACTTACTGTAAGACCATAAGTGCATTTCAGGTTTTACTGGGCCCCTATAGTCTGAACCTATTAACCCGTTTGTACCCCCCCTACCAATTTCAATAATGAAAACGTTTGATATGATAAAAAGTGCACAAAACTAAGTCAATTGAATCACTGATTTATAATTTCTAACCTATGTCCAGATTGGCACTAATACTGGCATCCCCTTGCACTTTTCATGCTGAACAGACTGCATACTAATATGGCACCATTTTCAATATACTATGGGGTACTTGATTTCCATCAGACAACATAATGATGTAATTAATCTTAGTGTGTAAGTGCCAGAAACTTCCGTAAATTACCATAGCATCGAGTTTGGAATTATAATCTTTTGCACACATGAATATGTTAATGAAACCACTTGTTAAATCGACGTGAAAGGCAAATTTGTTTTCATGCTTTTCCTTTGCTTGATTCAACATTGTAAATTTGAGAAGCAGACGACATATGCATGCACATCTTTATTCAAGCATACACCCCTTTGCTGAAAATGGATGAGTCCAAAAGCTGGAAATGGGTCTCAAGCATATCTGTCTAATTGTTTCATTCTATTTCAAACAGACAAAGGGCATTAATTCTTGCTCATTACCTTCCCTTGACACTGCTTGGTGTTGCTAGTTTTTATCTGACCCAGAAGCTAACAAAGATTCTTGCATGGTGGGGTGGTTAGGAGGGATTTTAAATACTGTTATTGGAGTATTTACTGATAAACCTAATTTTCCATTAAAAATTTGTTTCCTCCTTCGAATACATTCCTTAATCACATTTTGTTAGGAGAATTGGACGGGATGGAAAGCATCAGACCTCTACCTTGGAAATTCTTCTGGGTAAAAATAGTTGGATTCTCCATGTGAATGATAACCTGTTCTCTTAATTAAATTAGCAACATAGTCTGGGGTCACTTAACCAATGACTCTTAATTAGGTTAATAAGACATTAAAATCTACATACCAACAAAATTACACTGCTATATCAAGTGAAGCTAACAGGCTGTCTTGCTCGATTTAATTGTTTTGCTGTAACCAGGCCAACCATATCCAAGGTTTGCCTCTGCATGCCAGCTAACAGCTTCCACCATATCTTGGATCTAAATGTTGCCTTCAAATGTGTTTTTGGTAATGAAGCCTAGTTGTTTCAAAAGGACCACTGAACTATCTGATGTCAATTGGATCTATATGCTGCATTAAAATGTGAGGCTCACATCTCAAGAACTGCAGTCTTAATGAGGCAGCTGTGGTCTTTTGAGACCTCAGGGTACACCAAACATATAGCCCACTTTAACCATGAAACAAGGGCTTAAGGGGTGATATCCCGTTTCCAACCTTTCACAGGCAGGAAGAGACAATTGTGCATGCCTTTCAAGCAGTGCTTGAGAGTGTAAACATCATGCATGGCAGCTGCTCTCAAACATTCTATGGAAGAGGAGAAAATATGACTCCTTGGTTACTAAAAGACAGTAACCAGTTTTTGGTAACAAAGCCTGGTTGTTTCAAAAATACCACTGAACCATCCGATCTCAATTGAAGATAGTTCAGGTCCTATTAAAGGGCCTGTAATTCACTTACCCTGCAAGTGGAGGTTAAAGCTACCAGGAAACATGTCTGACATGATAGAAATTTTAGCAAAGTGTGTGATAGAGGTGCAAATTTGCTCAAATTGAGCCATGTTAAAGCCAAAGACAAGTTCCATTTTAGAAACAAGGAGAGGGTTTTGATCCAGATAAAAAGTAGCTAAAAGGTCTGAGGTCTTTATCATACCTAATGCCTTTGATGGGGGCCAGCTTTTCCCCTCAGAGTCAGCCAATGAAGGGATTGAGGCACTGAAAGTGACAATGTGATTGATCTTTGAAAATGTGCCACTTCCCCTTGTAAGTCTTCTTGCTTGAGATTCTCTCCACAATTGAAGGCTTATTTTTTTTCTTCAAACGGTTAACCAAGTGTGCAGAAGATGATAGTCTGGGACTGAGAGTGTCCAAACACTTGTGTGTGTGTGGGGTCTTATTTTTGGCAGGGTTGGGGAAGTTGGAGGGGCATTTACTGAGCTGCCTGACTCCAAATTTCTGAATCATCCTCCTAAAAGCAATGGAGACCTAAACAGGGTCATCTATAAAGAAAAAGTATAATGTGGTTTAAGTGATGATGAACGCAGACATGCATCCCAATGGATTAGGTCTAAATTGGACAAAGCTGTCAAGGCATTAACCAGAGTAAAGAGAGCTGCTCAGTAGTGGCATCAGGTGGAGGGCATTCCAAAATGGCCAACACCCAACAATTTCCTTGACAGTGGCTTGGAAGCTGAATTCAGCCCACTCCAGTCAGAATTTTGCCAGTGTCTTATCACATCCACTATGCGCCTGGTCCTTGTTCAGGTCATGCTGGGTGACAACTCTGGCCAGTCATATTTGACACCATAACTAGTTCTCCCACGAGGGTAGGTGGAAAGTAATAGTCCAGTATAGCCAGCACTGATGGCTGGTGTGAATTTTGTGTGATTGGCATGGATGATTACTGCACATAAGACAGTCTAGCAATCACCAGTGCTGGCTCCTCTGAAGCCCTGGCTGAATGAACAGATTTCTTGTTGAAATCTCCAGCACAATATTGATATGATGCCAACGCTAGTTAGATGGATGGATATATCATAAAGAACTAGTATTAACTATCTAATTGGACCCAGGCAAAAGGCAATTTTGTATAAGATTTTGATTGGTCTCTGGCCCCAGACAAAATATTATCTTGTGTAGAATTTTCATAGTCCCATGACCCAAGGCAGAATGGTAACTTATTCTGAAGCATTATTATACAAAGTAAATCATTAACATGTAGAGATTTCATCTTTCTCACATACTCAATAGTAAACCAAAAAATACAGAGAATGAATGAAGACAATAAATTTGCAAATCTAATATGAAACCTGGACTCAAATCAAGCACAGACAAGCTACTTATCTGAATTTTACTGCAACAATCTCATTTTTGTAGTTTTTGCTTTCATTTTATAAGTCCATATTTTATGGGTCATTTCATCTGACTCAGTCAAATCATATTGGAAGGCAGGTCGTTCATATACAAGCCATGATCAAAGTTTGGTCACTGCAGACTATGGAGAACTTGAGAAAGGTGCAGAAGCCATTTTCTTCTAACAGTGAGCTTGACCTATGACCTCCAAATCAGTATGGTTCCTCCTTACTCCAAGTGCAAGCCATCCACAAAGTTTGTCAACTGTACACATCAGCAACTGGAGTTATTAACTCATTAACCCCTGAGCCAAACAGCTAGGCACTCCCTTACAACATACTTGCAGAGAGATGATCATCTAGAGCAGTATGAGCCTTACCAGTGCTATCCCTGAGACTTGCTGACAGCACTTGGCATTCAGATTTTTACAGAGGGGGCTACTTGCAATACCTTTTGTTAGGTTTGTTCCTTTAAGCTGAAATTTGGCACTGAAGTTCTCAATAAAATTACATATATAATGGTATAAAAAAATATGCTACATTCAGTAATAAAACTCATGCATAAAAGTAAAAATAAATAATTTACTAACCAATTTGCTTCTCTTGCCATGAATAATCCATAAAAATCCATTATGAACTCAACACTAAATAATTGACAGCAGCTGCATATGAAATTAATTCTATTTTATGTACACATAAATTCCATGCCATCTCTCTTGCAAACTTAGCCTCAAAGTAAAATTCTACTCCCAATGGCTGATTCTCGTCATTTTGCATATTTTTAAATCGAAACATTATCACTATTTATGCAACCATTAAAGTCAATTTTGTTCTCTTTGTTCAGCAATGTTCATTCTATTTCTGGTTAAACTGACTACATAATTTGGAAAGGGCTTAAACTGAAACAATGGTTTGCGCAGATTTAACACTTTGTGCACAAAACAGGCTTAGACTAATACTGCCACTTACATTCATCAACCAGGATACAAACTAGGAAAACTTAGCCACGTTATTATGACATTTGGGAGGCAAGGGAGGTAAAGTATGAGTTATAGTGGTTAATGAATGTTCAGCAAAAATGAAAATGGTAACAGATAGACAAATGGGCAACATTACAACTTAATATGCCCTGCCTTACTGATGGTGTATAAAAGCCCAGGGATACAATTAATGTGGAGAGCTTTCCAGTATGTTCCCAACTCACCATGATGTAGCATAGAGGACAAACACACTGGCTGCTTTAGAAATAGCTAGTCTAGCCTCTTTGGAGACATTTACACCATCTGGAATCTGAAAATAAATGGAAATTTTGTACAAGTATTACCACTGGTCTGAAGAAGAACTGCTGGATCCTGATGCAAGATCTGATGGAAATATTGATAGTACAAGTTGCAACTAAAATATTCTCACTTGTGTTTCAGATTAACCTGGAAGTGATCAGTATAATACATGACCTGTGAATAAATTCTTCAAAAAATATGGAAATGAAAACAAAACTATAAATAGCACTGTGAAGTCATATCACTTTTTTAATAGTCCTATGTTTAGATCAAAGAAACCATTTTCAATGCAGACATTTCTTCTTTCAGTCAAAGAGACCTTGAACACTGACAATGTGAACTCAATCAATGGGCTTCTTCCTTTGCCCCAAATATAAGCCTATCAAAGGTCAAGGTTTGTTACATGGAACAAGGGCTTCTTCCTTTGCCCCAGATATAAGGTTATCGAAGGTCAAGGTTTTTCTACAAGGAACTCGGGCTTCTTTCTTTGCCCCAAATAAGCTTATCGAAGGTCAAGGTTTGTTACAAGGAACTAGGGTTTCTTCCTTTGCCCCAAATATAAGCCCATCAAAGGTCAAGGTTTGTTACAAGGAACTGATGCTACAGAGCTGAAATAATTTGTCTTCTTTCTGGCACAGTGACAGTGGTCTTGGATTGTTTGATCCCAAAATTAATCAGCTTCTTTTTGATGATAACTGCATGCTATCTGCAGTGTCTAATCAGGTTAAGTGATGTAGAACTAATAGTTCTATGTGAAACTTTTTTTCCCAGGGTATCTGTTGATGAGGAGACTTGTGCAAAAATCATATTTTACCTTTAAGTCGGCGACTTTTTGGACACAAAAATCAACAATTTTATCTTACCCTACACTGGAATAGAACCAGCCTCAAAAACAGCTGACAGACTATTTTCCGAGCATCTGTAGAGCACATGTACTGTGTGCAATTTCACATATAACTGAAAACATGCACAATACTTTTAAAACCATCAAAACGTGTAAGAAAAGATTAACAATCATCATTTATTAAACTGTTCATTTGAATAGTACTGTATCATAAGCTGAAGAATCTTGTACAGATACAGCACTTGATGGCCACATTTACGCATACCTTGAGGCATTATTGAATCAGAACATCAACTGGGCAAGAAATACCTAACCTAATATTGGTTACTAATAGCGGGACAAAAAACAAAGAAGCACCATTCTGGTATAACAATTGTATACAAGATTTAAATCTCAGAGCTTTATGTAAAACTGTCATGGACAGAAACCAGTAAAATGTGATACATAGTCTCTCTTAAGGGAGTGGTACAAAGAGATACATAAAATCATCTGTTTTGTGAATCCAGTCTGATTAGTGATTGTGAAATAAAATAACCCTCTATTCATAATCAAGTCCAATTAGACAGACAAGTTGTATACAACCGGAAATTTGTTTAGTCAGTGGTGTATCAGGATGGGAAAAATGCAGAAGAATGGGTCTCTCTGACTTTACAAGTATCTCAAATAATTTCTCAAAGTTAGATACTACTTCTGGGCTTGAATTTAACACAAATTTCTTTGTAGCCAGAAGAACTAATATACTGAGAAACTTAGTAGTCCTGCCAAATCTTTACTAGTTCTGTACACAAAACAATGCCACACACTTGAATTGAGATTAACAATAATTTATAATAAGGCAGAATAATTATCAAATCTTAGATGCCCATTCTCAGAGATTTTAATTCCTAACAAATGTATGGCATTGTGCTTTGATATCTCTGTGTATTCAATTATTTGTTCATTTCTGTAAAGAAAAAATATAAAAACTACTTTAATCATCATAGCAAAATATGTTGTATGGAAAGGATGAGTCAATAATGTAATTGTAATAAATGGATCTAATTCTTATAATTATTTTGATGCAAATGTAAAATACATGTATGCAGTTTCCCGTTTGACTATTTGAGCATTTGGCTGAAAAGAAAAAAAAATGGGGGAAAATCCCTTAAAGAAACAAACATGCAAACTAATTTCTTTAAAAAGTTTTTGCTGTGTTCTTGTGTTGTATAACTCTTTTCCAGAGCAAGATATCACTGCTTGATTTCATTAAGTTGGGCCTACTGTGCTATGATGAAAATATACCAAATTCGGTTTTGAAATTTAAACATCAATATGCAAATAGTAATTTGCTTTTAAAAATATGATTGGTGAAGAGAGTTTTCTAATTTATATCCTATTTTTAATAAATGGAGATTTTAACGGCCGTATTTGCGCATTTTCTGTATAAAATCAGTTTGAACTATAAATGAAATTTTAATGGCAGACATCACTGCGTATATGATGCACCACTTCATTAAACTGTGAAAATACGAAAAATATATATTTAACCAATGCATGTCATTATTACCAATAGTGCATATCATTATTACCAATAGATAGACAAACCATAAATATGCATAACTTTTAACAGATTTTTTTAACTAAGCAAGATAGTGTGTAGTTTGAGAAAAGTCCTCCACCTAAAACATAGATACACTCGCTATGTGCAATATTAATTCTTGGGTTTTCGGTTGGGGGTAAAAAAAAAAAAGTCCAGGTTAGTTAAATATTGACTTTAGTATTTCTATGAATAGTTTCAGTAATGTTTAATCGGGAACAATGAAATCAGGATGAACAATATGGTTTGAAGTCACTTGTGCGGGGCTGTTTCTAAGAATGCTAGAAATCTTTTTGACTGCAATTGTACACAAAGCTTAAGAAAATAAAATAATTAAGTGGTAGTTTATTAAGCATTTTTACCAACTAGCAGTTACAAGACTCTAATTTTGTTATTTCCATCTGTGAAAATTAATTACAATGTATAGCTGCAGATGTGCTTTTTAAGCTGTACAGCCAAAATACACTGCATTTAGTTCAATTCAAACACACATGTACTAAGTATGACTATGCATACAAAACATATTGATACAAAAATAACACATTTTTCAACTTGAAGAAAGGGCATTGCTTAAAACTTAAAAGCATACCAAGAAATAGAGCACATCATTAAAATAAGATAATACAGCTCTCTCTCTCTCTCTCTCTCTCTCTCTCTCTCTCTCTCTCTCTCTCTCTCTCTCTCTCTCTCTCTCTATATATATATACTGACGACGAACAGTACGAAACTAGTAACTTAGTTACTAGTTTCGTACTGTTCGTTGTCAGTTTATTGCATCTATTTTAATCAATCCCTGACACACGTGATCCCTTGGTGGATCCAGTACGCTTGAAAGGGTTGTTATTCGCCATATGATTTGTATTCTCTCTCTCTCTCTCTATATATATATGCAATAAACTGACGACGAACAGTACAAAACTAGTAACTAACTAGCCTAAGCGCTTTCGACTCTTAATGAGTCTTTTTCAAAGGCAAATACAAAACATAAAGACTCATTAAGAGTCGAAAGCGCTTAGGCTAGTTAGTTACTAGTTTCGTACTGTTCGTCGTCAGTTTATTGCATCTATTTTAATTAATCCCTGACACACGTGATCCCTTGGTGGATCCAGAACGCTTGAAAGGGTTGTTATTCGCCATATGATTTGCATTCTCTCTCTCTCTCTCTCTCTCTATATATATATGCAATAAACTGACGACGAACAGTACGAAACTAGTAACTAACTAGCCTAAGCGCTTTCGACTCTTAATGAGTCTTTTTCAAAGGCAAATACAAAACATAAAGACTCATTAAGAGTCGAAAGCGCTTAGGCTAGTTAGTTACTAGTTTCGTACTGTTCGTCGTCAGTTTATTGCATCTATTTTAATTAATCCCTGACACACATGATCCCTTGGTGGATCCAGAACGCTTGAAAGGGTTGTTATTCGCCATATGATTTGCATTCTCTCTCTCTCTCTCTCTCTCTCTCTCTCTCTCTCTATATATATGCAATAAACTGACGACGAACAGTACGAAACTAGTAACTAACTAGCCTAAGCGCTTTCGACTCTTAATGAGTCTTTTTCAAAGGCAAATACAAAACATAAAGACTCATTAAGAGTCGAAAGCGCTTAGGCTAGTTAGTTACTAGTTTCGTACTGTTCGTCGTCAGTTTATTGCATCTATTTTAATTAATCCCTGACACACGAGATCCCTTGGTGGATCCAGTACGCTTGAAAGGGTTGTTATTCACCATATGATTCGTATTATATATATATATATATATATATATATATATATATATATATATATATATATATATATACATACATACATACATCTATATATCTTGATGTGTTTATTGTTTTGGTCTCGCTTCTCCCTGTCTAACTCCCACTTCTCCCTGTTCTGACCAAAAGGAGAAGTTACTTCTACCTAAAATTTAAGTCTAGCTTGACACCTGAGACAGGTTAACCTTTGCAAAAAGTAGGATAAGATGGGCATTTAAAATAAAGAGTAGTTTCAACACGAAAATCATGGATCCGTTCAACAAAATAAAAAAGAAGAAAATTATAGCCTTCTGCTCATGCACAGGCAAAATTGTCAATGAAAAACACACCTAGGCATTAGGTTAATCTAAATTGTCTTGGAGGTCGATTAATCAGAATGTATTCAGAAATAGCCCCCCAAATGGTTTCCTAATCGCACTGCAGGCAAAAATGACAAAAACCTCCAGGGGTTAATAAGTTAATCTTGGAGACTAAAATTGTTGCAAATTATAAACACCTAAGGAGGCACTTAAACTCTTATTATTCCTTACAATAGAAAATAACCTTTCATTGTCACTGTTGCTGATCTCCTATTGAGAAAGACAGGTTATGTTCAACAAGAAAGCTCAGAAACAATGCTTCAGCATTGGTAGCAAGCTGGACTCGAGTACCTACCATATATACCATATATATTGGGTCACCATATTGTTTGGGACACCATAAATTAATTTTAAAAGTAATTTTTTGTGCATTGTATTTTTATGAGTCATAAGTGGGACACATGTTGGAAATGCATTCCAAATGAAATTTTATTTTAAAAATATAAAACTGTGTACTATAGCTAAAACTTTAATCTTGAGTAGCATTTCATCAACACAGCTCTTTTCCTGCACACACATGATCCATTCTTTCTGTGCATGAATCTCCTGTGAAAACTTGATAGAGGCAACAAATCACCTGAAGCGGAAACTGGAAAGACTAAAGTTGGGTTGTTTTCAAATCTGCACAAGTCTTGCTAATTCTCACACTTTTGACCACCATCTTATTGTCAGTCCATCCAGAAATGTGATCAAAGTACACTAGAATTTCATCCATTTTAATGATCACATCATATTATTGGCAAAAATCATCTGCATCTCTTCTGGCCTTCACAAATTCATCACATGATTTTGTTTTCTCCAACTCTTCTGGGCAATGCTTGGTCATTGATGTCACTATATTGTGTCACTTTAAAATTATTCCATTGTTTCAATATGTTTTCAAAAATTCCTGTGAATACTGGTGAAAAAACCCAACAAAGTTAGCTTCCATATCTCAGCCGTCACTGTATATGCAACAAAAAAAGTGGGCCTCCTAGATCTGCTTGCTTTGTGATAAAAAAAAATAACCTTAGTCTTTTTTATGTCCTGCTGGTAAGTTTACTACTCACTGCCAGTTGCGTTTATTTAATACCCGGGCTGATATGGGCTTGGCATTTGTAGCAATAATTAATACAAAGGAACATTGATGTCTGCAGGTAAATATTAATGATACTTTTGTAACCATTGCTGGCAAAAAGATTGCCACGTACACTTAATAATAATTTAATAATGATTTTTATTAGTGTGATACTGTCATACAGTAGATATAATTTAATTTTGATTATTTTGCACCTAATGTGTCATATGTAAATGGCTGTTGTCTTGAAATATATTGGTCGATTATTTCCCTCTTGTTTGCAAAATCATATCCTTCTCTTCTGGCCTTCACGATTTTTTTCCTCCAAATATTCTGGGCACTGCTGGGGCATCAATAGCCATACATGAAACATTATATTGTGTAACTTTAAAATTTGCTCCATTGTTTCAATTTTCAAAATTCCCATGAATACCAGTGAAAAGGAACCAAAGTTTGCTTTCATATCTCCATCATCTTTGTATATTCAACAACAAAAAAAAATCAGCATACTTAAAAAGAATCCAAAGTAGGCATGCTTTACAATATTATAAATTTGTATTGTTATTAAAAGAAGTAACCAAAGTCAGCTTCTGAGATCGGCTTGCTTTGTAATAAAAATAACATTTGTCTTCTATGTCCTGTCAGGAAGTTCAAAGGAGTCAAATGACCTACATGAAACCATTTGTAGGTAAAACACTGTGCTTAAAGAACTCAAAAACTGAAATCTACTGGTTGTGCTACAGCCACATGCCCACAGGGGCTCACATCATTACAATTTATCTGTCATATAAATAAATAATAATATTACTACAAGGTATATGTATGACAGGCAAACTGTAAGCAAAAATGCCAGCCTTTGTGCACATTCCTAACAGTAAAATTCGCACACTACTATGCGAAAAGCAGTGTACATCAATATTTTATGGCCAAATTATAGCATATTCCAATCTAAACCACACTTTTTGTGAAATACAAATCTTTTACATTGGAGGTGAAAACTTTTTAACTGCAGTGTAGCTTAATTATGACATGGTAATAATCCAGAAGACGAAATGCTAAACATTGAACAATTAGTGGTGTCAGCACCTGAGCAGAAAACTGTAAATTCAATCAAATTATGATATATGCTTATCTTTCAAACTCAAAAATTCCAACATTCCAAAAAAGTCTTCATGTAGTTTCCCATGCTCTATGTGCTTTTTGCTACCAATGTGCTCCCTCACATCATCTCTACAACCATGTCGCACACTGTGTGCAAAAAGCTTGATGTTTATTGGTATTTGATGGCTGAATGCATCGCAAATGTTTGGTATATTCCAAACTAAACCTCTCTTTCTGTGTAATACATTTCTTTTTCCTGGGTGTGAAGGCATTTTAAAAATGCTGAACGGTAATTCAGATCAGTGTTGCCAGCGCATGTGCAGAGAAATATTCTGGTTAGCCCTGGTTTCTTTTAAAAGCATTTGTAAAACTAATCTTATATATATATATATATATATATATATATATATATATATATATATATATATATATATATATATATATGCTAAAATGCTTGCTAACAGGCCATCTTTACCAATTGGCTAAAGTTCTACTAATATCACGACTAGAAGTACCAGACCATTTCGGCAACGGCAGATAACACAAAAAACACTTAACAGGAAAATTTAAGATAATTAAGAATTGGGGAATTTGTGAATCTGAATCACTGTAAAAAGTCATGAAATTCACAACAAAATCATGACAGTTGGAAGCTATGCTGTTAGTTATTCCTCTTTCTAAAAATACATGCACTTGCACACTGGCTGTTTCACTGTGTTTGGAAATAAGGTGTTAGTTTATTCATATATTTACTTAAATGATATCTATGTTATGTTTTATCGACAACAAAGAAACTGGGATGAACAATATGGTATGAAGACACTCCATTTGGTTTCTTAGATTTTTCAGGTCACATTCAATATTTTCTTACAATGACATGTACATCTGAGTGTCTTTTATCCATCCAGCTACTGAGTGTGGACTAATGCAAAAGTTGTTGCTTGCTGTTGTTGTTGTTCTGGGGCTTAACACCATTTTTCAGCACACGATAGGCTATACATGGTGGCCAGTATTAATGGTGAAGGAAGAACGGGAAATCCGCAGAAAGGACTACCGACCCACGAGAAGCTACTGGCATGCTTTCTCACATATTCACATTCGCCCAATCTTAGACTCGAACCCACGCAAACAGAGGTGAGATGGCAGTGATCCATAATGGAGAGTGCTTTAGATCACTTGGCCATTCAGGGCCCCCTCATGTGAATGTGATTTTTTGCATTCCAGATGAAAACTTTGTATCCAAATACATGTGATTGTTTCCATGAAATCTGACACATACTTAATAGTTAACCTAAAAATACAAGGAATGAATGGTGAAAATGCAAAATCTGCAAATGTTGGAACATAATGCAATGTACAATTTCCTCACCGCATCTTTGATGATCCTTGTGATGACAGCTGTGGGGAGATTCAAATCTTCAGGCCTCTCTGCCATCTTGTGTACTTTCTAAGAACCTGCAACAGAAAATAAATTTTGGAAAATACTGAATTCTTGTAACATTTTTTTCCAATTTACACTTACTGTACTGTTTGTTGCCTACATAACATTTTACAAATATATCTACAATTATAATGCATCTGCATAGTACTAAGATATCAGTGAAGTGTAATGCCCCAATATAAAAAAATCCCAAATGCTTTTGTGGCAAGCTGATAACTCATGGTCATTCAGAAGCTGAGAATTGATGATGTTCAACTGTTCTTAAAGTAATACCCATATGTACCAGAGTTTTGACCATCACAAAAAGCTGTAAACAGGTACTCAGGTAAGCATCCGTTCATAACTACCTGGGTAACAAAATTAGGTATAGACTACCAATTTTTTGCCAGAGGGGCTCGTATTGTTGCTTAATATTTACCATCATACATGTACTATATAATAAATACAAGAGAGGACACTTCTATCCTTTCTCACATGACCTATTTAAGATTTAACTGATATTTTAAGCTACATTTCGCAGAGCATAATAAATTTGGTACCAATGTTTAGCTCAGGCAATTGACTTTGTATGTGTATCTGAAGTTTGGCTTACTATCATATCTGTAAGGAATGCAAGATCATTTTCCCATGGTACTGCCTGACATGGCTCTGAATGCGCCCACTTAATATTCAAGAACGCGCTGAATGAAATACTCCCTTCTCATTGGCCAACTGAAAATAAGTTATAAACAAATGCATTACGTCATTTTCTTTTAACCAATGAGAGGACAGTATTCCAATCAGCCTGATTTCACTTGCATATCATGCTATAATTCAAGGTATCTCTGTTTTACTACCACTGACCAATATTAAAATCCTTTCCACCCAGCTGCATTTGAATGGAATGCATAAAATTGCCAACTTGGGTGTCCTCCATACGCACAATTCTGTTGCAAAGAGAAAAACTTTTGCAGCAAAATAAATATGTTCTAATCACTATCAAAACTGAAGGAATGCTTTTATTTTAGTTTTAGTTTATTGCAAAGGTCGCCGGCTTGCTTTGATAAAGGTGCATGTGTTATTTAGGCACCACTAAAGGCTACCTTTGATGGACAAAACAAACACCCATTTGCGGCAACATGAATTGTAGAACATTGACACAATTTAAAAAAATTTCTTTAGTATATATCTGTGCTTCAGAGGCAATCAGTTTTCATTGGAATTGCAGCAAAACTATTTTTCTGGGTTTTTTTATGTTTATTTTTTTAAATTGCTGTTGTGTGGTCGACTGTAGTCATTTCACATTTTTCCCCTCAGAGGCAGTTTGATTATATTACTGCATACAAATATCAAGGCCAGATATCAGCATAATCAGATTATGACATAACAATTAACTGTTATGGTGGTTGGTCAATATGAAATAAGGATTTGTTTATGTAACAATTGATTCCAGTGCATTTTATATCCAAGTCTGAGGCTTCCAGTTATGGTGCCTTTTGAATTTCTCCACTCCCAGTTATGGTGCCTTTGAATTTCTCCACTCCAAACTCAAGACTATATACCATTTTTATCAGCCAAATATATGGCCAGAAGGTATATTTTTGTCGCCAATATGTAAAACATAATCACAATTTGCGACATTGGTAAAGCCCAGTGCAATTACTATTCATGATTTTATTTCCAGTTAATGCCGTATAAATATTGCCTGTGAACTCGAAATCAAGAGACTTGGACAAAATGCTGTTTTGCAAATTTAGACAAATGTTTTGTTGTTGAACATAAAAATATTTCAATGAAATTTAGAACTGTGCTATATAAAAGTTGCTATAACTGATAGTTTGGATGCGACCGAAGCAAAGTGTTAGAAATTATGAGATTTTTGTTTGTTGTTGTTGTTGTTGTTGTTGTTGTTGTTGTTGGGCTTATCGCCATTTTTCAGCACATGATAGGCTATTCATGGCGGCCAGTATTAATGGTGGAGGAAGAAACCAGGAAATCACCCGAAAGAACCACCGACCCACGAGAAGCTACTGGCAAGCTTTCTCACATATCCACATTCGCCGAATCCTAGACTCGAACCCACGCAGACAGAGGTGAGATGGCAGTGATCCGTAACGGACAGCGCTTTAGACCACTCAGGGCCCCCGAGATTTTTGGCTTGGTTGGGACTGCAACTTTTGCTGGTGGAACTGCAAACTTTTGCTAGTAGGACTCCTATTTTTACCAAATTAGAAGTCCTGGACTCCTAGTTTTAAAATCCTAGCAAGACCTCTGCCCTCCCTTATATTAATTTATACTACTGTATTGCTGACAGTTAAATTGTAAGCAACAAAACAAGCCCATGTGCTGTGGCACGGAGTTTCAAACTTCCTGTTAAGCAATTGACTCTTACCAACATGAAATGTCAAAGATGAGGTTCAGAAAGGTCTGGTGTAACTCTGATTACATAAAATACTGACAAACATAAATGAGCGGCAAAAAAACCCCCAACATACTGAATAGTCATTATCCATGGTACGTGTTATCAAATCATCAAAGACAAATCAACTGAGCTGAGGTCTCACCAGATAGTTTCATATTTTGACGCCTCTTTAATTTTTAAGATAGAAGGCATGAAACCTAATTATTATAAGTGTAGCATTTATAAATTCACACAGAAGTTAAATCTGTAATGTGGTTTAGATTTACTTCAAGTTAGATTTGAAAATGGGTTGGCTTCTTTGGTGACTGCCTGTCACAACAGGCTCAAAATTTGCAGTAGTCCATTAGCCTAAGTCTAGTAAGTTTAGGTTATCAACAGTCAGCGTTTGTGTACACCATTCTTCTAGTAAAGACTTGACTTCAGCAGATGTCCTGTAGAATTAAAGCAGTAGCAATTGTCAACACAGTCCTAAAATATAAGCATGAGAAGATGAAGTCAATATCTGTCTCAGCAAGGTACGTTTCTGTAACAATTCATCCAATTTGTGCTTTTCACTTAATAGCGCCAACTCTGGTACCATCATTAACAATGGAAGTTTGGTAATTCATCCTCATTAATCTGATAACGAATTAAATGAATGACATTCTATCACAATTTATTCACTCGACCACAGTAATAAACTACAAAATGGTATGCCTTAAAAAAGAACACAGCAAAACCTATGCATGTTTGATTAAGAGTTTTTTTGGTGGAGGGGGTTTGCTAACTAGTCAAATACTCCAACAGTCACAAACTTTTTTGCACTTCCATCAAAATAATTATCAAAATTACAATAACTTTATTGAGACATCCTTTCCATACAACTACTTTCTATATGATGATAAGAACAGATTTTATATTTTTTCCTTACAAGAATGAACAAATAATTGAAAACACATGGAGATATCAAGCAGAATGCTGTACATTTGTTGGGAATAAAAATCTAAGCAGGAGCATCTAATATTAGAAAATGTTCTGCCTCATTATTAATTTCAACAATACACTGAGGTCTGATTATTTAGGAACAATTACCAAACTTTCACTATTAATAATAAGACCATAATTGGAGCTGTTATATAGAATGTGCCAAGTCAGATGGGTTCATTTGATGGGAGTGCACCTTTTCTAAGTTGAAACTAACATTATCTTCTGATGCTAATATTTTGTTAACAGTGTTTGCAATAGTCACTGCATTGATCCTGCAGAACCGCTGAAGTCTTTATCAGAGAGATGCCATTTAATGGGGGGAGGCAATGGCACATGTTTTGAAATGGTGTTTCTTGCTCTTTCTTATATAAAAGACACTTTTTCTTATTTTAAAAAATTGGCATCAGCTATACTGTAACATCTCATTTCCAAACGAGACAATTCAATCCTTATAAGAAAGGCAAAATGTGGCTTTTTATAGAACATGTTCAGCCACTGGAAAAAAAGCAAAAGTTGAATGAAAATGACATAAAACAGTGGAATAATTAGTATGATAGGAAAAAGTGTAATCGAATGTTTCAGAAGACATGGACAAAAGACAGGAAATGGCTAAATTATGATGAAAAGAACGTTATGCGGTATAAGTGGTGTACGGAATTCGCAAAAACAGAAAACATCCAGTTTTGCTGCAGGCTGCTCGAACTTTAAAACTGAATTATAAACATGCAAGAAAGCTGGAGCAACACAGAGTTCAGCGAGAAAAACAGCTATGCAGATGCCAACAGAAGAATCAAATGCTGGTAAGATCTTGGAAAGTTTAAGCGGAATGTGTTTGACCATGGTTGCTCAATACAAGTTTGATGCTGAAAAAAAAAACAATAATCTAAAGGAAAACAATCATACAGAGTGACAAAAATATCTCAGATTAGTCCCATGACCCATCCTGACATAGGACACTGTCTATCATACTATGTAAGAGACAAGGTCAGTAACTTCCAAACACTTTATTCGACCCATGACCCTTGATTTCCTTCTATTTCTGTCTTTAAAGGCATATGACCATATTATATGGCTTGTTTTACTTCAGAGATATTTTTATCATCACCAAGCCATAATTGACTTTCCTGTGTTTCACCAAACTGAAGTTACAAGTTCCGAAATATGCGAAGTTCATGAATTTTGGCTTCCAAGAGGATGTTGCGTTCAGGTGCAAAATAGTGAAGAGCTATGGTAAAGGACCAAAGACCCCTTACTGATTTTGCATGGATGTGTTATCTGGACGAGATAAAAGGAATTGATGTTGGAATGACTTACAGGATTGATGAACAGGTTGTTACATTTACTCACTACATCACTTTTAGTGAAAGACAGAAATTTATTTTGGTGGAGCGCATTTCTAGCCACTGCCTGTCAGTGCAGGTGTAGATGCTGATGCAGTGAAACTGAAATATTAAAAAATAAATACATCTTTCTTTACTTAGCATTGTATCTTGATTGCAAAAGGTAATCATTAAAACAAAGCTTTTAAAAACAATTTAATATAAACAGTATTTAAGTACGGACATTACATTTTTCTTGATCTAAATTTATTCAGATATATTTTTTTTAATGTATTCTGTTACCTTGCAATTACAAAGACACCTATGCTCTGACCTGGCCCACAGTTGTAAAATGATGTGCTGCTGACTGCAAGAATAATCTGGCATTGATTGACCTTATCCTAATAATCACAGCATACTCTGCTGTTGCTGAGAGGGATTTTGCAGAGATGAAAATGGTGAAGAGTGACTGGAAATCATGTTTGCATCCTTGGGTTCTGTCCAACCTACTCTTTATAATGTTTCAAATGATAATCCAACAAATGATCCATCACCAGAAATACATTTGTGGAATGTTTCAGGTAGACAGATAAGGAAACCTGAACAAACCTCATTTGGACCCAGAGTGCAGGTGGAGGACAAGACAGGACACCTGGATACCTTTCTGGACTTGGATACAGATTATCTTGAGAAACAAGAAATGTTAATAGACTGATTGATGATTTGAAGCAGGAGTTGTATGTACTTCTGCATTTCATATGATAATGCTATTTATGAATAATATTGTTGTTAATCTCAATACAAGTGTGTGATATTGTATTTTGGACAGGACTAGTAAAGATTTGGCAGGACTAGTAAATTTCTAAGCATACTAGTCCTTCTGGTTAAAAAGAAAATTGTGTTAAATTTGAGCCCTGCACAGTTCGACTAACACTGGAGATCAAATGAGTAACTTGGACTGTAAATGAACAGCCAACTAGCTTACATATTTATATGTCTGCTACAGAGGTAAATATCTAAATATCAAGATGGTTTAGGGGTTTAGGTGATAAAATGTATGCTAACTTGTTATACTAGTGAAGTTTATTCATGCATAAGGTACATACTGATTCTTTTAGCTGCCTTGACACATGAAAATAATCAAATTAGCTCTTTTGTTAAAAATGAATATAAAAATGGGTTGGTGGCAGTGTTAGTTCAGTATAAAAGCCACCAATAGTACACAAGCATGCTTTTTACAAAAACCATGTTTTCATTTGTATCTTCAGACTGTTCAGTGTAATATTATTCATATGTCTGCAATAGGTCATTGTCAGATGAAAATTCACATGATAAACTGTCCAATGAGACCCGATACAGACCGTACCGAACGCCAGCTTGAGGTGTAAATTGTACTTTAATAACTTCGGCATTATTCATCACAGACATATTTGTCATTTACTTGATAATCTACTCGACATCCCTATCGTAGCATTGGTGTGGTCTTTCTATGCTGTCTTGATGTTATTTTCAAAACTTACTAAACAGAAAAGTAACTTACTCATCAAATACCCAGTAACGAATTTTCTGATTTATGGCATATCAGTCTACTTGTACAGAAATTCTGGATTTGTTACGTTTCCCCACAAGCTCATCACGTTGGCGCTCTAAATTACGTATCCAATCAAATCTACCATAGAATATTTTAACCAATTAGAACCAAAGTCGTATTAAATAGTAGGACCAATCTCTACTGTAGTCTGGTTCCTTACCACTCTCCATTTGTTTGAGTAACGGAGTTGAGAGAGGTCAAGGAACCAGGCTATCTCTACTGTCGCTGATAAACTGGTCCCATATCCTTCTTAAAAATATAATTTTACCTAACGGGGAGTTATATAAATACTGACAACCAAGCAACATCGCCGCTACCGGAATTAATGGCAGTTCCATTTTTGGAATCGGATGATTATTTTTCTTGTATGGTCTCTACTTTTGTTTCTAAGTACTATGTCCAAAACCAGTGGACAGATCATTTGCTTGAATTATATTTGCCTAGAAATGGGATGCTCAAAAATCTGAAATACAAGGTCGATAACGTCAAACTGAAGCATCTTACCAACCAATTATTTCGGATCAAATTTAAGCGGTTTTTTTTTCGTCCTTTGTACATGATCTTTTATATCTTATACTCGTGGTAGTCCACCCTCTCTGCAGCTATAATTAAATAATTATTTTATCAATAATGGAATCTCATACCGATAGATTAGCTCGAGAGCGACTAGAAGCAGTTAAAAATATATACCCGCGCGTGATTTTGTCAAGCAACACTACAAGTTCGTCAGGAGTCTCGGTGGAATTTGCAGAATGTGCAGAACAGTTATTAAAACTGCATTCTCAAAGATTGACTAACGCGATTAATACGACGAAAACCGCAGCCGGTAATATTACCCTGCACTGAAGTGAGGCCTGCAGATATTAGCAAAATAATAAATCCAACTGAGAACCAAAAATAAGCAGAGTTGGCTGGTGTACCCATGTCTGAAAAAGAAATAATATAATTGCTAGTTTGATATCTGGAAGTGGTCTTCGTGTTAGACGACAGCTATTATAATAAAGATGTTAAAATGTATATCTGATCCAGCATTCGGCATGGACGTGCCAGTACTAAGAGATGAATCTGTACGTGATTATTAGTATTATTCTTATGACGCACGAGAGCCAAATCAGCAGGGAAAAAACAATTACAAGTTCGTGATTGTCATGTTTGTCCGGTTTTCGGGAAGTGTATGGACATGTGTATTATTACAGAGTTGATGTGCAAACAAAGCCACATGCCAGTGTTAATCACTTATGTAAGTTGCCGTTGACCGCCAGCCAGACTATAGTTAGGAGCCGCTGGTCAAAGGCTTGTAGTATTCAAATCTAGGCGTTAAATATTGGTTCAGAGATCAAAGGACGCCCGCACTGTGAACGTGGTGTGTTCCCATTCGTACCCCCACGTGGACTTACGGCGAGAGGACATTGTCTGCTACGTTTGATTGGATCAGTCCACAGTGACATCTAATCTGTAAGAAGTGTGCGACTAAAACTTAGATCGGGATTTTAGCTCAATCTCGCTGAAAAAATTATCAATAGACACCTAAAAAGATTCATAATCAGTAGGGTTACTCTGGAGGAGCAACTCGTAATTTGGCGGTAAAACGTAGGACCAAATTGTAAGAGAAAAGCCTAGAAAAGTTCAGTAATTATTTGCTCGATTTTTGTAGAACAATACGGAGTCATACTTGTATTTATTTGTATATGCATACTTAATTACTAGGATTGTTTTAGTGTGTAGAATTTATTTGTGTTTCAATTATAAGCGTATTTGAGATATGAATTTGAGTTTATGTAGAGAATTATGTAGATTGTTTGCTTGTCAGAATTAATTTTGTAATTCACTGATAGGTTACTTCGTTGTAATCAGTGCATTTAGTAATGCGCTATGTTAGAGTTTACGATTGATAGGCTGTGTGTAGTGTGAGATGCGAGCGCTGAGGAAAATATTGTAACATCCTTGTGTATTCACAGGAAGCTTTCCGGGGGACAGAACTTCCGGTTCAAGTTCAGTAATCCCGAGTTACTAAGAGGGAGACGGGAGTGAGACTGGCAGAACAGTCAGAGTCGACAAGAATGTAGTAGACATAGAGAAGGTGGAGGAGAAGGAAATGTAAACTCGAGGAGGAAATTGAGGAGGAGCTGAATGATTTAAAGTCAAGGAGGACGATTAGAAGGAACTGTAAGAAGTCAGGGCGGAAGAAAAGGAATCAGAAGATAGAGAAGAATACACAAATGATAAGAATACATGGACAGGTGGACATCTCTACGAATCAAGTGATGCGATAGGCTATTAAAGGATCGAGCGGAAGACGTATACTTGAGAAATTTGAATTACTTTACCATTTAATTGTTATTATTGAACATCACCCGTTTGTATTTTTAATCATTTAACTGTCGGCATTATTGACTGGGAGCTCGGAGCTGTAATTTAACTTTCACTAAATCAACTTCCAACCAAAATCGAGACGGAGGGGGACTTCTACAACAATTTAAATAAAATATAGGAAACACCGCACCCCAAATTCCCCACAACTAAAAACCTCAGTGGGGGCGACGTTTACAAGGATACAAGCAGATATTTCTTACCTGTTGGGGCATCCATTGAAGTAAATGGGGAAACTTTTTTCAAGCAGATATTACAACATACAGAATTTTAGGTCGACCTGTTTTTGTTAACAATGGTATTAGGGTGTTATTTAAAAGCGACACATAAATGATTGGCGGAAGACATATTTAATCATTCGTAGATAACGTTGATATTGCCATAACAATAATTGGCCTTGCAAGATACAGTGATGATTATTAAAGATCAGCTGGTCCATCAATGATCTTTGCAAGCGATACTTCTGATCATCAAGAAAGCAATACTGTGACAATGAATGCAGCTGGAACTGAAGTTGCATCAATGAATGAAAATTTCAGCTTAGGATTTGCCACACGTCGATAAATGTTAAATGATGAGGAAGAATTTTTCTGCGCAATTCCGTTATTGCATATATTTGGTTTTTACAGAAATGTTAGTTTATTTTCGGAGCTAAGCATACAGTTTAACACGTACGAAAGGCTACAGATAATGATGTAATATGGCGACTCGATACCTTGGTGCAGGCATAGTTAGACTAACGAAACTATCATTGTGAATGCCAATTATGACTCCATCGCTTGTTGAAGACGAACGTTCACTTAATTTTATCAGTTAAATGTTATTATGGTTGACGATGAAAACAAACATTATTTCAAGTGAAGTTGTCGGTTTATTTACATGATATATAGCATCACTGCAGGGTGCTCTGCACTAATATAACCATCGCATTTCAGGAAAATTCACGAGAAGGTAATCAAACACGAAATTCGATGGTATTTGAGTTGGAGTTGAAAAAGTTTCGTTGAGGATAAATGGGCATAAAAACCAGCTGAAGATATATAACAGAATTTTAAAAATAATTATGTTGCACGTGCGTATCATCCTTTGATTACATTCATGGGACGTGATCGGGATATTGATTCTGGTTTCGTTGGAACATTCAGATTATTCAGACAATCTGTCATTGATATACACTTCCGAGCTCGCGCAGCACGGTCACCACCACGGGTAGCCGGTCCACCAGTTATTCCTGGTGGATACTAAGCATTCGCTGTTATGCTGTCTAATAAATCAATGTTATTTGTTGTGGGGCCTCGAGTGGCCTACTGGTCTAAAGAGCTGACCGTTACGGATCACTGCCATTTCACCTCTGTCTGCGTGAGTTCGAGTCCAAACTCGGCTAACTTGGATAAGTGAGAAAGCCTGCCAGTAGCTTCTCGTGGGTCGGTGGTTCTTCCCGGGGTTGTCCAGGGTTCATCCTCCATAATTAATACTGGCCGCCATATATAGACTGTCTTGTGCTGCAAAATGGCGTTAAACCCTATAACAACAAAAAGCTACTTGTTGGTGGACGAATGCGAGTCTTTAATACCCCAGTAGAAAATATGAAATTAAATCACTTACGATAATTATAAAATGTCTTATCATGATCTTAGTGTCAATCTAATAATCAGCATCAAATAATAATTGTGGAGTAAAAACATCTCTAAAAGTAAGAACAAATTGCAGGTGGTCTGCATAAGCTATCATTGTCAAAATGTCAACACGGGCACTTTAATAAAGCCAAATTATCAAGGACGGGTATACGACTTAATCTTTCTGCGGGTGCCATTAAAGACATGTATATTTTCACTTCTTGCATCTATACCAGCATTAATTGCCCTTGAATAATAATAATAATAATAATAATAATAATAATAATAATAATAATAATAATAATAATAATAATAATAATAATAATAATAAAAACAACGAAGACTTTATATAGTGCCTAATCTTTAGAAACTCTAAGCGCTTTACAACATTTGACAACGCTTAAAAAAAGGATATGAAAACAAATGATGTATAATGAAATTATTACAAAAATTAAAAACAAACAACAAAATTAGAAACAGAAAACATGCCGTAAATTTTTAAGGTAAGGATACGTTAGAAAGAATACATAATTATGTCATTATGACTGTTCTTGCAGTTGAAATAGATGAGTTTTAAGGGCGCTCTTGAATTAGATCACTGTGTCTTTATGTCTAAGTGCAGTGGGCAATGCGTTCCACGTTGCTGGGCCCTGGTATGCAAAAGAACCACTTCATAGTGAGAATATTGAGAATGCGAGTATCCGAAGAGGAGCGTAAGCATCTTGCAGGTGTATACACATGGGTAATGTCAGATAGGTATGTTGGACTGGAGCCGGTCAGTGAAACGTAGCACAGAGAACAAATTTTGTGTTTAATTCTGGATCGCATGGATAGCCAGTGTAGGGTACATAGCAGCGGAGAGTCATGCTTTGATCGTGGTACTCTGGGGATGATCCGAGCAGCAGTGTTTTGAACTTTTTGAAGTTTCTGAAGTAGATATTGAGATGAATCAGACAGAATTGAATTACAATAGTCCAGTCTTAAAAGTACTAAGGAACACACAAGTGTTTTTGTGGCATCAACTGACAGATACTTGCGAATGGAGCTGATGCATCTCAGCTCAAGATATGCAGTCCGGCATATGTTCATGACATGTTGATGCAATGAGAGAGTACTGTCAAGAGTGACACCGAGGTTTCGTACTGACTACTTAAATTTAATCTTGGTGTTACTAATATTTATTGTCTGATGTAAAGGATGTGAATGAGAAAGTTTTTGTTTTGTAATCAGGATGGCTTCAGTTTTATCATCATTCATCTGCAGCTTGGTACATGTCATCTATGATTTCACATCAGAAATGCACCGCTCTATATCTTGGATGGTAGCTTCAACTTCAGCTGGATGGCTAGATTTGTATATTTGAGTGTCATCAGCATACAATTGGTGAGGCACTGGATGATGATCTATGACACTTGAGAGTGGCTGAGTGTAAATAATGAAGAGAACAGGTCCAAGAAAAGACCTCTGTGAAACACCACAGCATAAATCAACTGAGCTGGAGTGTTTTCCATTTGCGTTGACCACGTAGGAATTGAACCGTAGTAAGACCGTATCGTGAATGCCACATACATGCTGGAGACGTTGAAGCAATATATCATGGTCTATAGTGTCAAATGCTGCAGATAGGTCAAGGAGAGTGAGGACTATAGTCTTTCCGCTATCAAAAGCAGAGAAAAGGTCGTTGACTCCTTTCAGAAGAGCGGTTTCAGTACTGTGGCGCGGGCGATATGCAGACTGTACCTTGCTCAACAGACTGTTTGAATTTAGATGAGATACAAGTTGGGATACAACAACTTTTTCTAAGATTTTTGACATAAATGAGATTAGAAACTGGGCGGTAGTTCTTTAGATCATTATGGTCAAGTGTTGGTTTCTTCAGCAGAGGTTTTACAGTGGCAGTTTTGTAAAATGATGGGAATTTTCCAGATGAGAGAGACATGTTAATTACCTCGGTTAGTGAACACAATATTGCATCCAAGCACTCTAGCAGAAGTGACGTCGAAATCGGATCCAGTTCACATGACTTTGAATCACAGTAATATTTAATCTGCAAATAATAATGATGATGATGATGATGATGATGATGATGATAATAATAATAATAATAATAATTGTGATTGAGATAACAACAACAACAACAATAAGAAGAAGAAGAAGAAGAAGAAGAGGAAGAAGAGCAAAAGTAAATATTTCAGAATCATAATATTTATTCTGAATCAGATAATAACAACAACAATAATAATAATAATAATAATAATAATAATAATAATAATAATAATAATAATAATAAATTGTTAATTACAATAATAAAAATAGTAATAATCATAATAATAATAATAATAATAATAATAATCGTCGTAATAATAATAATAATGATGATGATAAAATTAATAATAATAGTATTAATAACAATGAATGTTTGATAATAATAATAATAAAAATAAGCAATATAAAAAATTAATAATAATAATAATAATAATAATAATAATAATAATAATAATAATAATGTTTTTGAATAAAAAAGCAGTAGCAATAATAATCTCACTACCATTCCATGGAGTACCTTCATGCCAGGAAAGGTAATGTGTTCTATTGTTTGGGTATTTATATTTATTATTATTATTATTATTATTATTATTATTATTATTATTATTATTATTATTATTATTATTATTAATGACCTTAGTTTTGAAAAGGTCTTTCTTATGGCCCACGTTTATTCCATGACGCTTTTTCTTTTAGCTGCTTTCTGAATATCCTGTGTGTGAGATCGCATGGTTTAGAAGGTCACATCAACCTACTGTTTATTTTGGAGGGCTCCAGTCTCCAGTTTTAATATATACAAATTATAAACAATTGTTTATGACATCCCCCCCCCCATATCAAACACCAGTGAGAGTCACGGTGTTTGGCGTGGTCAAGAGTCGTACGTCAAATCTCTTTTGTAGTGGAGTCCCCTAATATTAGGGAAAATTGGCATCGTACTGTCAAAACTAGGTTAGTTACAGAAATTTTGAACCCGAGTTCTTAGTATCAGACTCGCACGTTCCAATACTGCGCCACTGTCTCATTCCTACAAATATACGTTTAAAAAATATTATGAAGCTATCTGTGCTGAATAAGTGTACGATCAGTGTACTGAATAAATTACAATTATTTAAGGGGCGCCGAGTGGCCGAGTGGTCTAAAGCGCTGTCCGTTACGGATCACTGCCATCTCACCTCTGTCTGCGTGTGTTCGAGTCTAGGATTCGGCTAATGTAGATATGTGAGAAAGCTTGCCAGTAGCTTCTCGTGGGTCGGTGGTTCTTTCCGGTGATTTCCCGGTTTCTTCCTCCACCATTAATACTGGCCGCCATGAATAGCCTATCGTGTGCTGAAAAATGGCGTTAAGCCCAACAACAAACAACAAACAATTATTTAATATGCAGTGTACATTATTAAATTTCTGAAAATGAAATGTATATCCACTATCGTACACATATACCTGCCGGGAATTCGCCGACTTACTATAAACAACAAGATCGAGTGCTAAACAGAGATGTCGCATGGCCGAACAAAGTGTTTGAGTATTCATGCAGTTTATTTTGTACCTGGAGGAACCTAAAATAACTTACCTGGATTTACTGAGATTACCTACGTGTGTGATCAGTGTACTTCTGAATAAAATCACAATTATCATACAATACATAGTGTTGTTTTTTTAAAAGTTCCAAACACACACATATATTTAATGCAACAAGGAACATGCATGAGTTTAAAAAAAACAACTTTTTTTCTAATATTAACGAAATACAACAAGTGGGGTAACTGCTTAATTTCCACCACTAGTGGAGAGAGTGTTTGCTTGATGGAGTTATCTCTTCTTCATGTGCATGATACTGGAATATGATTAACTGATCATGTTTATTTGAAAACAAATATTTTGTTATATTGTCCGCGACATATTGTACCCAACGCGAAAATATATCAAAATATTCACAAGCTGAATATATCCAATGAGATATTATTTTTTGGACTGTCTATGCATTTACAGATTTAACAACTTTTGGATATTTACTTTTTTTCCAGTATTTCCATGGGCAGAATTCTGCCCTTGTGCATTATCTTGTAGGTTACATAAATAACTATTTTTTTATCCCATCAAATTGATATTTCACAAGTACATCTATATGTGATAAACAATTTTCTTTCTCCGTACGGAATATGAATAGTAATGATAAGACCAACTAGCTTTTAATTGACAGTTTCTGATTACACCGTCAACAGCAGCGTTTATAATTTTTAATGATGGGATGTGTTACAAAATCTTTTTGCTCCGTTTATATAATAATATCATTTGTCCAATTGATTATTTGTTCAAATTATTTGTTCAAACTCTGGCGAGATAGTATTCAGCGTCTCATATGGGAGATTCACTTGAAGTTGTCAGGGTGTTACTTTTTTAATCATAGTATATTTTCAATTGCCTGTATTTTTTATCACTACATTGTTCACACAACCGTATTTTTCCTCAAACTCCAATTAGGATACAATTAAAAATATCAGTATAAGCCAAGGAGGAATTTCGCGACGATGGTGCAACTCATATGTGGTCAGCATTCATAATTGGAAGTGTTGTTGGTACTGCAATGAATGACAAACGAGCAGCAAAGATTATTGACTATCTCAACAATCGACAATGCATTATTCTAATACGATTTATTGTACATAAAGACGACGATACTTGGATTATCCGTGACAAACGTGAAACATGTTGGAAGTAGCATTTTCACGTGAAATAAAAATTCCAAACCAGGAATGTTAACTGGTATTGACAAACAATATTATGAACGATCGTATCCTGTGACTGCAGTTGTTTATGTTATATATCGGTTTTATTATAAACAGAACGTCGATGATCTCACACCGATGAAACTGTCAAGATTAAATTGTGTAGCTGAACAAGTTACATAACACTTTAGAAACACGATACGTGGAAAAGCTTTAACGGACTTAAGACATTAAAAATAAACTAGTTGGCAAAAACAGTTAAATATACGGGAGCGTCTCTCAGCGGCGTTACCGTGATGGGAAAGATATTAAAGTTTCTAATAACAGTGAACACACTAACCGGATAGATTTTAAACAAATCGAAATGTGAATCCAGGACAGTCACGATAACAATCATTAATCATAACACACATGCATGGACGTCTGCGGTGACAATATTTCCAAGACAGAATAGTTGTTCTTGGATACGGAGAGTGTTCTGAATACTTTAAGAGATTTGAGCATCCGTCACACGAGATGATCAGAGTTACAATAAACGGACCTTTACCAGAATTTGACTAAACCGGATTATCTTGTATAAAGTCTTTCGAGTTTACGGAAAATATCCATCCGATTAATTATGCTTGGCTTGGAAAACATTTCTCAGAAAAATATTGGGTTCCAATGGTACTATTACGATACATGTTTGATAATAAAATATTGATATCGATGATAATAAATGAAGCAATTATAAAATTTTGTCAGCAGAAACATTTGCTTGCCAGAACAAAAGAAATATTCTAACGATGAAAATCCTGATAAAGCTTGTTATGAAAAAAAGTTGCTAAAGATCTTGGTAGAAAATAAAATAGGTAGCTTGACATAAGCAGGACCATATGATTATAAACGAAATTCTATAAGATTAATCATAGGCGATGCTGAACTCGATTTATAATTGCTAATACGACGAAGAGAAACACATTTATAAGTCTCAGTAATGTTTATTTATCAACTAAACTAAATTAGGTACAATTGTTATTATATATTGATGGTGACTCACCACAGTTTACTCATTTAAGATGTTGGATACTCGCAATTACGTTTCGATAAATCTAGCATTGATGATAAATATATTTCCTTTGATTGTAGGCAGAGTAGCGACAGATTTATTTTACGTAAATAAAAAATGCATCATGGGGCAAGTGGAGAATAAAACGATAACAGATTCTTAATTACTCTGAGTCCGCAGACGTTAAAATCAAAGAAATATTTTATTAAAATAACAATTTATCATTATTACAATCATCACTATCTGTATATGATGCTGTTGCCAGACATATAAAATCGTCTATCTCAGTGGTTGTGGTGGTTCTGGTAAAACAACTAGTACTATCAAAAATTATTCCTGAACAACTATTCAGATATGATTATTTTAACACCGCTACATAGACTCTCCAGAGAAATAAATGAACGCAAAACTGGAAGTGTTGGAGTAAGATCTCAAACTTATCATAGTTCTTTCAGATGGTGCGTCTTAGTGTCTTCAGAAGGTGCTAAGACACATGGACTACTGAGCGAATTAGTGATAAATACATTCCTAAAATTATTATCTGGGACGAGATATGCACGGTGTCGCTAGAGGTATTACACCAATTGCTTGATTGGCTGTAATCATGTGGCGCGATTATTGTCAACCACCACCGTTCGTTGGATCGTCTCTATACGAGTGGCGGAAAACATTTGCAGATTATTATAAAGAAATAACTAATGACTATATAGCTATTATAAGGTTAATTAGACTCCAATCGGATTAAATAGTGTGAGATAATGCTTAAAGTAATTACATAAACTACTATGAATGATTTTAGGAATTTATGGAGATCTGATTTGGTAGTTACAAGTAGAAAGAGAGTTCGTGATAAACTTCAACAACAATTATTTCTGTTACATTAAGAAACATTTTCAAATCTACCTGTGCCATTATGTTATCGCCCATCAGATACTCGACGACAGAATATCAATGTTGAGATTCTCGGTGGTGGGATACAAAATCTTGTATTAAATGAGATTGTTTTAGTTTCTGTCAGTACTGCTGAGAGTGTGTTAACGCTAGTCCGAGTTTCCTCTGATCCTTGACACCCCATTTTTGATACTTGGTTTTTTATGTTGAGGTGTAGGGTTAGAGTCTATTCCCTATCAAAAACTTGGAATTTGCCGACACCATTTGGTGTCGGCATAGGGTACTCGCCAACTATCAGGCCTAGCAAACTTAAATGACCTTACATTGACCCATAATTACATTAAATCGATAGGGAAATCATTTATCTTCTCAGAAATTACAAGCATAACACCGATTTTGTCTTTAATCCGTTGTCAGACGAAACGTAACTACATCGTTGTTGAATTTTGACCTCGTTCACACCATTTTCATTGCTAGTCACATGACTAACCAAATCTCGCAGCCGATATGCATAAACGTCATAGGTCAAATAGTCACGTGATAACAACAAAAAACCGCGTTTTCCCATACCCCTTGTGGAAGACGGCAAATGTGTCACCTTCATTGGTAACTGATTTTATTACATCATACTGTAGTTCTTTACTATTAAAATAGTATCCCTTTTCTTAAAGTATCTCGTTAGCAAGAGCTTCCGTGTATTCGTCTTTACCTGCCATGTTGCAATATAGGTTTATGCACAAAACCTTCCATTCCAGTACTGCAGAAAGAAGACAAAAACTCAAAAATATTGAATGAAAGTCACGCAATGTATACAATAACAAGAAAAAACACGTATTATTCAACATATTAATTGGGATAACAGCAGCCCGAAACATGTCGCTGTCGCATCTTCCTGGAAAGAGGCCTACTGATCACGCAGAAACTACATGTCAACGCACTTTGTTGTTATCACGTGACTATTTGACCTATGACGTTTATGCACAGCGGCTGCGAGATTTAGTTAGTCATGTGACTAGCAATTAAAATGGTGCAAACGAGGTCAAAATTCATCAACGCTGTAGTTACGTCTCGTCTGACAACGGATTAAAGACAAAATCGGTATTATGCTTGTAATTTCTGAGAAGATAAATGATTTCCCTATTGATTTAATGTAATTATGGGTCAAGGCAAGGTCGTTTAAGTTTTCTAGGCCATATAGTTGGCGAGTACCCTATGCCGACACCAAATGGTGTCGGCAAATTCCAAGTTTTTGATAGGGAATAGACTCTGACCCTACACCTCAACATAAAAAAAAACAGATATCAAAAATGGGGTGTGAAGGGTCAGAGGAAACCCGGACTATGTTAACGCCTGACGGAGACAGGGATAAAACTCCGTGGACATTAGGATATGCTATAATGATTTACTCGTCACAGGGATTAACTATTTCTGATACAAATATCTGGATTTTCGATGTGGTTAAACTTAGTCTATCTCGCAGTGTCTCGGATCAGAAGAATATCTCAGCTGCAGAGGGCTATCATGGAGTATGTAATAACTGAAGAAATTACCGCTCATGTTAAAAAGAACTTCATCAAAAACAATTAGCTAGCTATGATCAATGTAATAAAGAATAAAATCGTGATGCTGAATTTATGTCATCACTGAAACAACTACATAATAATCATTGTGCGATCTGTAACACAGTAATGTTTTGTCAGTATTCGAATAATGATCAAAATAATTCACCATGGATTGAGTTAATAGTAGTATTGGTCACCCTCACAAGAATGTGATGCTAACATGCCAGTTTACAAAAAGTAAGCACGGTGGTAATTGTGTGTCTCTAGGAATTATTTGTAATTGTTCACGTACATATCCACGTTGAGGATCAGTTGAATCTAGTCTGTGGATTGCAGGTCTACCCGTGGATCGTAAACTTCGTAAACTTGCTTGTTATGCATTAAAGTCATGTATACACTTTCGTGTTTTATGACTATTAGCCCTGAAAAAGGCTAGTGGCCTCCCCCCCCTTCCGGGGCCGTTTCACCTGTGTCTAGTGCTGACACTTTTGTCTAAGCCCCGGGCTGGGCCGCGTTTCTTCCGGGGGGGGGGGAGCTTGTAGTCCCAGTCTGGTCTACTTTCCCCTCGGAAGGACGCCTACCCGTGGATCTTACTACAGTGGAAATTTTATGTGTAGTGACACTTCGGGTAGGTACTGTTGCTATTGTTATTACCACCTTCAAGTTCATCAGGTTCATCTAAATATCTTACGGTCTCTACCTAGTACTGGTTAAGAGAACGATTTGCGTCGTTGTATTGGTATATTTTTGGTGATTGCATTGGCAGGCTTCATAGAAGTTGCACGAGTAATTCATTATTTGAAGCATCTATCACACTTGGTCACCTTGCAACCCATTCACGAGGTCTCTCTCCGGATATTTTCTTTATATATTGAAATCCAAATAATCATTCAAAAGTGTTCCATTAAATCGTTCAACGATTGCAAGATCGCGTTGAATTTCAGTGTGTCCTCATCTGATTTTGACATCATGTTTTGTCATCAACGATGATTTTGCACCAAAAATTCTTTGCCAGAATCAACATGTAATAGATGTGGCTATTGATAAATTCTTTCAAAGCAGATTCAGTTTCAGTTGCTGTCTTTGTTAACAGTGGTTCTGCTTCTTTATATTTACTTGCAACGCCAACGACAGTTAACATGTATTTGAATGTGCGTGATTGATTTTTACCAATTTTAATGGTATCATGAGATAAAAATAAAATATCTGTTTGACGAACTTCACTGTGAGTACTGACATCAATATGTGCGTACTAAATTTTTCTAGGTGGTGGTAGATAAATTTGCCATATTGCCTTCATGCTAACAAATTTTCAGCAACAGCACGTGCGAAACTTGCTGCATCAAAAGTTTACTAATCGTTGATCTACCTCTCCAATATCCTCTTGTACTATAATAAACTGATTCTATTATAATAATTATCTATGATCAATTTCAAGCTCCATGCACTTGTTTACCTTTCATAGCAAATTTTACTAGAAAGCTAAATGTTTCTCTGAGAGATTCATTTTCTGTGGATTTAATGCGTGAATTAGCTTCACATCTACCATATGTGGTTGTTGTAAACTTGAATTTTTATACTCGACATCATGAAAGTGACATGCTTGATTAATCGCATTTATTGGATACTCTACAGGTCTTGAATGATCTTGTTCGTCAAGTCGAAAATCAAGTCGGGTTCCAAGGCCACAATAATTATAGTCAGGAATTTGTTTTTCTCCTGGTTATTTAGCCCATGGAGCTCATGGTAATTTTCCCAGTGAACCAGCGATATATCCACCTGTCTTAGTGGATTTGCCTGACTGTGTTAGGGAGATAAATTTGTATTTTTGTACCTCATTTGAAACTTACACTTGGTCCATCTTGGTCTGGTAAAACACAATTATTACTTAATCTAATAATGCGATAGCTAAGATGTGATAAATTATATTAAGTAGCACCATCTGTAGATGATTAACGAACGATGTCATGAAGTACTTAAAGATTTTAAATGAAAACGCAAAATCCGTAACTTGTCAAGGGGATAAAGATGATGATGTTGTTGATTTTATTACCGATGTTGATTGTGGTAAACTGATGGCGTTCAAAACACACCAACATCTTTCACTACGGTTCGTTGCTAGGGAATGATCTCCCGTGGTGTAATTTACGCAGTGTGGATGGATAGAAAGAAGAATGCAGATCGATCTCTGAGCAAGTATATTAAAGAAATAAAACAACGAGCCGTCTTTCAATGAACAAATATAAAATTTAATTAAATTAGCAACAGAATTTCAAATGAAAGAAATCAATTTATTTTGCTATAAATGAAAGAAATTGTACTAACATGTATTCAATACAAGCAATACATATTTTCACTTTACTATTACTTGTCATTGACAAAAATAATCCAGTTTCATCATAGCCTACGAGTTGTGACCCTGAGATCAACGATGAACGACATCATCATCTTTCTTATCTGGATATCGACCTTTCCGTTCCTACCTGCACTTTCAACCTTTGTCTAGTCGCCTGGACCTGGTCTCTTGCCAGTCGAAACTTGAACGATTTGACGATCGTCTCTAGACCTATACCTCGGCGGGCGATTCTTCTCATGAATTCTGCCGTTTAATTTGCTCAGATTTTGTTCAGAAACTTTGAATTTGCACAGGAAGCTGTTTCCTTTGCCGTTACTTATTCGTTTTCCACGAACCTCCAATGTATAGTGTGTCTCCTATCTGATACGACTATCTGGCCCCTTATTCAATCACGAGAAACGTACTTTATACGTTCCCCGAGTCGACTTTCCGACTTTTCCCAAGTAAGATTGAAGACTGAAGCAAATTTTTCCAAGGAGGACCACTAATTCCCTACATGAGTTACGCTCATTAAGTTTCCATTAACGAATCAGAATCTACTGCTTCCTAAATTTTCTTACGTAGAATATTTGATTGACGAAACAGGCTAATCATGCCGCAATTAACGTTCCTTTGAACAATCCATTATTGACGTGCTTCCCTTTTCTACCGGTCGATTTTGAGAGAGCGTTATGCCAAAACCCTTGTACCATAACAGATGACTCGGTCAAAATTCGTGGCGTGGAACTGAATTTCCTTTGACATTCAGAGCTAAAATGAGAATAATCTAGCCCTTTCTACCTTAATTAAGTTGACTTTGATACAATTAATTTAATCAATACTTCTAAGAGTTTTCAAAATTCGACACATCAAATTGATGAAGTTTCATCCATAAACGATCTTGGTGGATCTTTTAATAATCAAATCCAGCTGTTCATTCATAAATCTGCCAATGTCAAATATTTGTGCTGATGATTGCCATTACCATTTTGTTTCTGTATTCGATATCTGGTACTTATCAGAGTCTAGGTTCCCCACCCCCTTCGAAAGACCGGAAAACGAATACAAAACTGCCGGGATCCCCTCCCCCGGCCGGGACTCTCATGTCTATAAGATTTATATTATTAGAATGTCGAGAATTGCAATGATACAAGATATACTAAATTTAAATAATTATATTATACTGAATCTCATGTAACAAGCAAATTACAAATTGTCCAATAAACCTTATGAACATGAATCTTCTAAAAATTGTAAGATGTACACACTTTTCGTATTTGACCAAAGCTAATTATATTACAAACAGTTGAACTAATACAACTTTGAATATGTATTTAAAAGGCATTATAATACGGATTATAAAAGTTCAAAATGTTATCTAATAACTCGCAACACCTGCTGACTTTAGGTTGATCGATAACTACAATGCCAGTTTAGAGTGTATTCCTTCCGAGATGGACTCCACGTTCGCATGAATAACAACGGATGGCAATGTTACAGCTCACAATAAATCAATAGATGGTATATTTTCCGGCCTATGCTTCATTGTTTCACACGCAGAAGATAATAATGTATCCAGCAAAGATGACTAATTCATAGCAAAGCACAAGATGCGGTTAAAGCCACAATAGACAAGTTTTACTGCAACATGCCGGAGACCATTTCTGTTCTAGTTTGGATGAACACAGATTAAAAAGTAAAAATCAACAGATTCTTGTGTAGATGATGGCTGTCATCATTCTTTTTATCTTGATAAGACTGTGCATGGTAAGTAAGAGAATGATTTTATGGACACTGTTATTTTTCTTGCAATGTTGTTAAACGAAGAGAATGGTCTCGACAAAGTGCCATGTGGCCAGAAAGAGAATATCTGTTTTATATTAAATAATACTAAAATCTTATACTAATGCTCACAAAAGAGAAGCAATACTTTTGGTGATAATTGTGGAATATGGGATCCTCCCAGTTGTACGACCCCAAAAACGTTATATCCGAAATGCAACACGGACTTGCTTTTTGACGTTTTAGTAATTAAAAGAAAAGAAAAGAGGACTGTTCTATAGGAGAATAATAGTGCAGCAGAAAAGAGAGTTTGTACCAAGAGATCCACATTCATACACAAAGCAAGCATAAATTAGCTGAAGCTGCACCATTCGTGCAGGAAAAAAGTAATTCGGTTTCAAATTTTACATGCATCAAACACTAAACATAAATGGTGCAAAACTAAACAGTTTTACCAATTGAGTATTTCTAGAAACGAAACAAACTTTATTTTCTGGTAAATATTAACTTCCTTCAAGTAATCTAAGATATGTGACACAAGACAAACCAAATCACTGAATGTTAATAGCTTTGAACGCCATCTGTTGATAAAGCATCTCTCTTATATTATTATAATACTAAGTGATTTGATCTAAACACCTGTTACTAATTACTTTTTTCTTAAAATAAAATGCTACGTAAATCAATATTTGAAAAACATTTGATAATCATAGAAACCATAATTGTTTACACAATCATGCATATATAATGAACGTTTTGTAAGAAAGTGTTTTCGGGCAGCATTTATCAGTCAGGGAGTATTTTTCAGTCGCATACCGAATAGAAATAGATACACCATTTCATAAAACAAGAGTAGTATTAATAGTTATGCATAGAAAATAACAACATTTACTTTTCAAGTGTTTTATTTCCCGGTTTCATGTGTTTTTCGGCGTTTTACGGTCTTTTATGAACCGGAGTTAAAAGTTAGTAATAACATTTATTCAAACCAGTCTGATATTCTTTGGCGCCTTGTTTGTTTCTATTTTGTGGTAAGTGGTTTGATTCTGAACAAAATAACCGGCATGAGTTTGTGTATTTAATCACTCGGTATGAGTGAGTTGCATTAATGGCTGATATTGAAAATTTGACAAAATTAATAATTTTCGTACCCCAATATTTGGAAGTTTTCATAGTCAATAGTATATAATAATACTCAGCCGGATTTTATTTTTTTTTTTTCATCAAAGAAGGTAAATGGATTAGTTTTACGCGCTATTTTCTTCCGGTTAAAAGGTGTGGATGTTTTAAATAATTTTCAATAATTCTGACATTATCACCGACAAAATAAAGAGTGACTGACGATCAGCACAAACCAACTCAACTTAGGTGGCACTCACCAGTTATTATGTACTTTTGAGAGAGATGTATGTAAGGTAAAGATGTTTGCAATTTAAACATGTATAGTGCTAGTTTCATGTAATATGGTTGAAATTTCTTTGGATATTGTACTTTTGAAAATTTTAAATGATCTCAGCACACTGTTAACTACAATGACTGCTCCCTTGTGCTCCAAAAATCAATCTTTATTTGTCTAAAGTACATTATCCTTGGCAGCAATTAAAATAGGGAAAATGAATTTTGCCAAACTAGACAAAACCAGCTTCTAAAAGTGCAACGAATGAATTACCAAATACATAAAATGTAAAAAAAAAAGTTATATCCTCTTTTTACTTTTTACAATTCACCTCTGAAGTTCAGGAAGTGAAAATGAGCAAGTAGAGCTAACACGTTTTTGAAGTAAGGCCAAGTTGTATACTCTCTAACCCATATTACACCCATCATTCATACACCAAAATAAAGGGAATTAAAGGTTCTTTGAACAATACCTAAGTTATACAAAGTATTTTTTAAATAGCCAGTAAAACTAGTAAGAAAACCCGGAGAAATTCTTTTTTTTTTGTGTAAAATTCTAACCCTATGCTAAATACGAAACTGTAGAGCGCCACCTTATAAGACATTGGCTACAGACAGAGTGAATACCATTGCAGTGTGTAATATTACAAATGACATGGAAATAGCACGTTATCCACAGCATTTGGAATTGGAGGCAGTGAATAAGGAAAAAGAATAAAATGTACATAAATTACAAGACATGTTCATTATTTCAACTGGATAAGGAAGAAAACTTAAAAAAAGGGATGTTATGTAGTGTTTTTCAAGAATATAAGGAAGATAGTGCATTTTATAATGATAATGGTTGCACAGGTTAACCTGTTTTCTTCAAAGGCTTGAATACAGCTTTGCAACACATGTGATCCTACAAAAGAAATATCCTATGGATAAAATGATCAAGTTATATAAAATTATCTTTAAATATAATGAAGACCAGATCTGCAAGGACTCCTTTCCCCCAATGAGTGTTTTCTGGTTAACAGATTGTCTCTGTTTTTCATAGCTGACCTGAGCACTTTTTCCATCCAGGATTAAAAACTCACTGAAATTGATTGTGTATCTAAATGATGTTTTGGTTCTCAATAAATCCTGTAAAGTGCTCCAATTGATCCATTTCCAGTTCTCAACACATGTTCATCCCAATTGAAAGTTTAATGTTATGTATGAGTCTAGGCTCTTACAAAAAATAACAGAAAAGAGTGAAGACAACAAGCTTTATCAAGTGAAAAAGTAGGAAAAAGAACTTAACAGATTTACAAATCAAATCCAAAAATAATCCATAATTAAAAACTACAAGTTGTAGTAATGAAAAGTCCCGAATGAAACTTGAGTTCAAATCCAGATGAAATCCAAAATGGAAGACGATGGCATCTGTTGAAACCTTCAAAGTCAACAGTTTCATGTTGAGTCACAAAAAATATTATTCCAGTTTTGAATTCAGAATCAATTTCAGTGAATGTCTTTATCCAAGAATTTGTGTATTTCTAGGAGAAAGAATCACTTAAAATTCAGTAAAATAAAATTTCAACTCAAACTGATTACAACATAATGTAACTTGACATCTCAAGTGTTTTAAGCCGGGCTCAACTATCTTATCAAGACAATAATTATACCCTAATTTGATTCACAAAACAGATTCACGGATGCAGGTCAACCTTCTAAAAATTTGAAGATAATAACAATAAAGACCTTTTATATCAAATACTCCAGGATTGGCCTTGACTTGATGGTTCTTACTCTCAGAATTTTAAAAAATAAAGGATTATCTTCTGAAGTGATTTGTATAAGGGTTAATAAAGATAGTTTTAAAAAAATCAACTAAGAGGTCCAAATGGGCTTAAGATGGTTCACTAGACTCACATTCTACTAAAAGTATGGAATGCTCCAGTAGCCTAGTGGATAGAGCATCTGCCTTGGATAAGGGAGGTTGCTGGTTTGATACCAGCCGAGTTATACCAAAGACATTAAAAATAGTACTAATTGTTGCATAGCTAGGCACTCAGTATTAAGAGGCTGCTATTAGAACTGGTCGACCTGGTGTCGGGATAATGTGATTGGATGGGAGAGACTTACATTATTAAAGTAAAAGATTAATTATGTGCTTAAGTAGCAGATGAAATATTGACAAGTTTGAATATCTGGTTAAATAAAATGAACTGCACTGGAATTTGATGTTACAGATCTTGCCATTATTTAACTTTTGGCTTCATTTATTATTTATTATAGTAGTTGCCCATGTATTTCTTAATTACTTCCTATTCAGACTAATAAATCATTGTGTATTTGCAAACTTTTTACATTTCAGCTTGGTTGACTACCACAAACCATGTATATTTTTATTGCTTGACACCTTGTTTTAAAATGGATATTCCAGTCCATCATTTTGTCACCTTTGCTAGCACCAACATAAGACTAGTGTGACAAGTAAGAAAAGTTCTAGGCATTTTTTTTCCTGATTAGAAAGCACCTCCATGTGGAATGCACAGCTTCAAGATTTCGGGAACATATAACAAAAATATTGTGCTCAAGGTGTTGCTTTACATGACGTAGAGTTTGCTCATCACTTTTTTTCTGACATTGCAGGGTGTGGTGAATAGCTGTACTACAAGGGATTTGTAATGGGTAGGTGGGAATGGGGCCTTGCTCTATTATTTGGCCACATGATTGAGTTGGATGACATCACATGATTGCTACCTATGTGGGCACACGAGAGAGCTTGCCATTAGCTTCTCATGGGTCAGTGGTTCTTTCCGTGTTTTTTTTTTTCAGGTTCTTCCTTCACCATTTTTACTGGCTGCCACGTACGGCCCATCATGTGCTGAAAAATGATGTTAAAAACAATATAACAACAATCCAAGATTCCAGCCTGTTTAAAACCTAGAGTCATTTTGATCCTCAATTTGTGTTATATTGAGATGTGCTGTTTGCATAAGTTGTTCATCTTTTTTATTTTTGAATCAATTACATCTAAATTCTCATGGATGTCAGTAACTCTATCCAAGCAGCTCAAGAAACTCAGTTATTCATTGTGCAGTTGAACATGTTGATTGTCAGGAAATGTGCACACCTGTAACATCATTACCATAATTCATACTGAAAACTACTCACTATTAAAAAATATGTACATACCTAGATCCTCAGGACAAAACAATACATTTTCTGATATTATTCATCATGTCTGTGACATAACATTAGTGTCATGATTTTATAATGTCTCAGATGAATCTCAAGTTTCTAACCATGTCTAATTAAATGGGTGTCAGAATGTTATGGCTCAAAATTTATAAAGTATTGGCAGCAAATACATCTATAAGCTTCTTACATATGATACAAAGGACCTTTTTGCCAAATGTATGTTTACATTTTTCCACAGTTGATCTTTGTAAACAGAAATTTGTGCATGGACTTTTAGTAAACATTGTAAGAAAGAAAATATAAATATTTATATCTTGATGAATGGTGAAATTTCCATATTATATGCCAAACATCTACATATTTTTTCAAAATTTATATGGAAACAGTTCAAGGGTTGTGACTTATTTTCAGCTTATGTTCATGCTGGATATGGCTAAATAAAAAAGACCTGTTTCTGTTTGCACTGGTTTCAAAATTAGGTTAGGCAGGAAGTATGGATGAGCCTACCTATCTTAGAGATACATATAAATTTCATTTACCTTGTTTTACAGATAACTTGGTTATTTGCTCAACAAAATGAGTACGTTGCTGAGTATGGCTAGTGTGAGTGCTTCACAGTCTGGACAGAAGGCAGCTTCCAGTCAGAGGATCGGTTCAGTAAAATCTATGAGAGATGAAAATTTCATTTCATCATTTCAGTCATTACCATGTAAGAAGTCTTGACAAATGAAGAATTCTCTTATAACACACACACACACACACAGAGTGCGACCCTGCTATAACATGGTGGTTGGTTTCCATAGAACCCAACATGTCATGACCATGTCAGTTAGTTGAAGATAATGATGCATGTACTTAAAAATGGCCTGGGAGTGGGTGGGTTAAAAGCTGGTGCAGAAATATGTGCTTTGTATTAAATGAAGACAAACTGGACTAAAATAAATTTGCATATTGACAAGTTATGTTTGGGTGTGTGTGCATATATATATATATATATATATATATATATATATATATATATATATATATATATATATATATATATATATATATATATATATATATATATAATCATATGTTATAACATTTTTATATAAGTCACACCCTATTAGAAAACACAATACATCAATAAAAAATGCTAGTCTTTTTGATCTATATCGAGTTCATCTGCTCCCATTTCAATGCAAAAGAAAAGAGTTGACAGGACCTTGGGAGGACTTTCCATTGTTGTGAACAATAGGGCTCCACATAGCATCATTCTCTTAAACACAAATTTGCAAGCCATTGCTGTAATCATCACTGATCATCAAGTGATATTCTTTTATTACATTTAAATACCACCAAACACCAACTTACTATCAAATGAATTGTATGACCTTATTCAGCAACTGCTTGCTCCATTTCTTCTGCTAAGATTTTATTGCCCATAACATTTTATGGGAATCAATTTATATAAATGACATTCAGAAAGGTTGAAGATTTCATTTCTAGACACAATTTGTGTCCATATAACATCAAAATGACTGACATATTTACATCCAGGAATGTATATATACACCTGTATTGATTTGACAATTTGTTCTCTGCTGTTTTTTAATTATGATTGGAATTTAAAAGTTAATGACAGCTATTCAACATTTTGCTTATACTTTAATGGAGATTGCAGAAGAATCCATTCCTTGGTCCAATAAAGAATGTAAAGAAGCCATTAGACAATTGTATTTTTCGGGGCTAAAGCTCGATTAAAGAAAGTAAAAGCATGGAAAAAATGTAGCTGTAAGTTTAGGCACTCACATGCTCAAGGAATACATTGTAGTTGAGAAAATTGGCTTTACACAGTCTTTACATGTTTGGTTTATTATGTCATTTACTTTGTGCTCTTTAGTCTTTACATCAGCCCAGTGCATTTCAGAGTTGTCACCCTCTTCAACCCTGTCAACTCTTCAACTGCATTAATCTTGGATGAAATATTCCAAAGCAGTTGTTAAATTCATCTTTGGTGAAGGGCTGGAACTCCTATTTTTAGCTAGGTTGTCCAGTAAATTGGATTAAGTCGGATCTCAATTACTCAAATCAATTTGGCCATCTGTGTATGAAATGCTTTTTCATTCTTTCTTTGTCTCCCTCCCATAGGCTTTACATTGATCAATAAAACTCTAAGAACTGTACACTTCTCCTCCCCTGGCCACACTTTCAGTGATATAACACTTATCGCAATTGCTAACAACCACAGCTGGAGTTCCGAAACAGGAAAGAAATGAAATCTTACTGGATACTCTGCCTTAGAACATTGAAACGAAGCGGTCTAAACCAAGAAGACTAGAAAAAAGAAAACTATGCACTAGTAGAATTAGTCTTTGTAGCCGACAGTTTTTTTTCAAACTTTTTCTAAATCTTCTTAGTATCTTTTAAATATTACTATAAGAATGAAATATCCAGTATAGAATCAAATATCTGGGATATAAAATGCATTACATAAATGTACACCGAGTAATAGATGTCATTTTGGCTTGTATACTTTTAGGGAATTATAAACATTTTTTATTATTCGCAACAAGTCTATACAGGCTGGTTGAGACAATGTATCTATAGGTTTAATTCATGTGGTGACAGCCATGTAGAGTTTTACAAACAAAATGTTCTTGTGTTTGTTTTGTATATATTTTGTATTTGCCTTTGAAAAAGACTCATTAAGCGCTCAGGCTAGTTAGTTACTAGTTTCACACTGTCTTGTTTGTCGTCAGTTTATTGCACATATATATATATATATATATATATAGATATATATATATATATGTATATATATATATATATATATATATATATATATATATATATATATATATAGATATATGATTTTTTTTCTAATAATTACTATTATTATCAATGTATTGATATGTTGAAATAATTTAATGCAAACTATTTCTTTTTCTATTCAGTAGTTTTCTCTCTTTCTTCCCTCTTACCTGTTATCTTCCCTTTGCTTGTCTTCTGGTTTAAATAATTTATTATATATGTATTACATTCATGTAGTCTTTATGTCAATTTAAAAAAAAAATTGAAGTTGGTTTGCAAAGTTACTTTAGTCCATTTGTTATGTATGTTTAATTTTCATTGTTATTTTTTTTTTTTAATTTATGTGTTGTGGATAATTGTATTTTTTTTTTTATTTGACCTAATCAGAAAGTAAGTTTATTTTCTAAATGACCTGAATCATTGATTTTGGTTTTTGTAATGAGTCCAGAACATTGGAAATTCCCCATGAAATGATGGGTCTGCCTGTTGCTTCCGACATTTAATAATATAATTTTAGTAACAGACCTTCTAATTATACCCAAGATTTTATCTTGTAAACATTTGGAGCCTTCAAAAATAAAATTTGCCATTAGGTAATATTTTTTATTTTAGAAGTCAAGTAAAGGACTTTATAATCTTGTGCTGTAAGATTTGAGCAGAATCAGTTGGATTATTGTTATGTCCAATATTTAAAGTTCTTGTCTGGAAATACAGGTACTAAAACTAACATTTTTGGAAATAGAGGCTTGGATTTATAGTTAAATTGAAATAAGGATTTCTGAATTGTGTTATTTTGATTCAGCAAAAGACTGTTATCACATCATTATGACATACTTTATTATTGGATTTATTTTGAAATATCACTAAAATTTATTTATATCTTTAATCATTGAGACCATAGAATTGTAAAACAACCCTAACCAAGTGTCCCGTAACTTGGTTTCTTCTTTAGAATAAACACTTCTTTTCATCCCAATATGACCATTCTAATACTAATAAAACTCCATACTAATCACCTCCCTCAAGCAGCCAAAATCTTTGGTCTTATGAGTGTCCAGTTTGGAAAGGTCTTGCAATACTAAGGTCTGTTCCATTTAAACATACATGGTACTGCAGGAATGGTACTCTAATGTTTCAGATAATTCATATGAATAGGATTTTAAAAAAGAATTCTAAACTGCATCTATGGGTGGCTACAACTTGGGTCACAAGCCTATTTTACTGGAACTGCCCAAAATATAAATAATTTCTTGATAAATAAATATCTGAACTTATTTGAATGAGGTTATTAGCAAAAAAGAGTTTAGAGAATAAAATCAGACTGAATAATTCTGTTTGTCATTATAATGTTTGCTCAGTTGTTAAATTTATAATATTTTCTCCTGCTTTTTGTTTTGCCTGCATAAGCGTGGTGATGTATAAGAGTTACTTTTCTCTCATCAAGAATGGTACAAGTTTTTCATTAAAAGTTTTAAATTTGAGAAACTGGTTATACTGACAAGAATATTGGTTAATACTGATAAGCATATAGATGCTGGTGAGATACTGGGTTATACTGCAAAGGATATTTGTTTTCTGCATATAGATATGCTGGGTTATTCTGACAAGCATATAGATGCAGGTGAGATTCTGGGTTATACTAACAAGCATATAGATGCATGTAAGACATTAGGTTTGCAAAACTTGTTTTTATTTTCAGATAATATTCAGGATGAGATAGAGCACCTGTATGACTTTGTACCTGAAGTGCAACAGCATTTTGTGATTCTGGACAAAATAGGAGAAGGTTTGATTTGTTTTTCAGTTCAAGAAATCACCTAAAAACAGTGTTAAATTATGAACTTGTGATGTTAGTATAATAAAAATTTAGTTTTTTGCATAGTAACTGAAAGAAAACATCTTTGTGTCCAAATAGTTTGACTGTTGCAGCTAATGACATCTTGAATTGATCATTAGGATCACTAAAGGAATGCAACACTCCCTCGATAACTCATGTCCCAATAACTTGTGATTAAGCTTATGACATGGAGTCAGGCATTGACCCCATTTTTTAAACTAAAAAATACAAAAAATATTATTCCTCTTTGTTGAACTTGAAGAAAATCATGCTCAAAATTGGTAACTGAAACATGTATCGCTCATTTTATTGTAGAAAACGATACTGGACCTGGATATTTTAATCGGCGTTATAAAAGTGTCTGCTTTAAATGAGAAGTCAGATTTTGTTGTTGTTATTGGTTTCACTGCCATTTTTAAGCACAAGATAGGCTATACATGGCAGCTATTGTAAATTGTGGAAGAAGAGCCTGGGAAAACACCAGAAAGAACCACCGACCCAAGAGAAGCTACTGGCAGGTTTTCTCACATACCCCCATGGGCTGTGCCTGTGTTTCAAACCCCTACAGACAGAGATGAAATGTTGGTGATCCGTAATGATGGGTGCTTTAGACCACTAAGCCACTTGGGGCCCCCTTATATATTTTGCAGTATGTTCTTTCCAAATGATCTTGAGTAGTATTAGGAAACCAGGTTTTCAACTCACTTTGTTTTTTTACCCTCCAAACAAGTATAAATTATCCCCCACCCCACCCCCTTTTCTTCCAAAATAAACCAGGTTTTCAACTCACCCTATAGGAAAACCAGGTTTTCAACTCACTTTGTTTTTTTTACCCTCCAAACAAGTATAAATTATAGTCCTAAATTATCCCCCACCCCACCCCCTTTTATTTCCAAAATAAAACAGGGTTTTGACTCACCCTCCCCCACCTCTTTTTTTCCCCCTACTACTACCTGTAAACAGGTATTTTGTAACCAAACAAAACAACAGGTATTGGAATGCGATAAGCTCTTTACACAGAGGTGACTAATTTGTTAGAACAGCGCATGTGTGGAATACAATTATTCTAAAGACGGCAAATAGGTTTTACCACAAGATAACAGGATGAAAATTAAACTGTGTTGGAACGTTTCAGTTAACAAGGTGGAAATTAAACTAGCATTAGAATGAAAATGATATTATTTTAGTTATATTATATCTTAAGTTTAGATAAAATTTTACGTTACTCATATTTTTTATGATATTTTTTTTCATACTTGCTAACCCTCATTGGTAGAATGTCTGTTAACATATTGTCAATAATACGAAATTCACGTAATAAATCATCCATATTATATTTAACTCCTCGTAGGTAAGACCGGATGTGATCAAGTAGTTTCTTATAAGTTTTAATTGATGTTAAACAACCATGCTTCTTTATCAAAAGTCTTGGTTCTACTTTTTTACACGCTGCTGTAAGTGAAACACCAATACCAGATATAATTAACAAAAAGGGATTTAACGATATCCCACTTGAAATTATACCAGAACTGGTCATTAACAATGGTAGATATGATATTACTCGAAGGATCTTGTTGTAGTATTTATAACATTTTTTAACGCACCAATGTTTTTTGTGATAATATTTGTAGTATTGTATTAGTGCGTCCACATCTTGTTTTGGAATATCTTTTGAAATATGATTGAAATCAACTATACTTCTTTTCATTATAATATTAGTTCACATAGTCCTATGTTTGGTTAATTCATAATAAGAGCTGGTTGTTCAGCTATAAATTCCAAACACCAGAGAAAAATTATTAATTTTAAAGTTTTATCAACTGGTTCAAGTACAAATTCTTCTTCAGAATTTTGGTTTATTATTACAGATAATACTCCAGATGAGTCATCATTTAGATGACGAGATAGATATTTGGTAGATATTCTAAACTTTGCACTGCTAAGCACTGACAATCTATACATACCAGTAACTTCTGCAGTGTATTTGATAGAATTATTTTGCCTCGTCCATGTACTAGACCCAGATGCAACAGTATACACAATATTTTTAATCTGTTTGTGAGGTATTTTAATCATATTTGTTTTCTCAACAATATTAGGAATTCCACTAATAATATCATTGAGTTTTGTGTTAATATTAGCGAGTGTAATGTCAACATTTGATGGATTTCCAAAAAATTCATCTCTAATTTTGTTTATGCTTCTGCGAAAACTTGAAAATGTGTTCACGTGACTGGTAAAATTATTTTTGAGTGCTGTGATTTCATTAATAATTGAAGCGTCCCAATCATTGACATATTTTTTAGTGACAGCATCCCCATCCTCAGTTGGGTTTCCAAGATCTGTAATCTTATTTTGTTTCATAACAATATTCCCACTAAATACATCACCATCTTTTTTAACAAAATCATTAACTGACCTACCAGAATCTTGTATATTACCTAGATTGTTAAAAGTAACGATATTATTAGCAATCGCAGCAGTATTTCGTACAACTACATCTGACAGTTTTACATTACTCGTCTTTAATCGTCCTTCTTTGTCTTGGAAAATGACAACTTCATCTGGATCTACGCTGGTAAGATTTAGTAAATTATTGATTTCATTTTTGAGCCGATCAAGAGTTGCATATTTGGATAAGTCACCTTTAAAACGTTTTGTGGATAAATCTTCTAATAGTGTTCCAAATTTTGTATAGTAGCTCATTATTTACTATCCTAGATAAAATTATCAACACTAGTTTAATATTATACAAAATGGCAAAATCGTCGATACTAAACTTTGATACAGAGAGACTAGTGAAGCATAAACATAACAATGAACTTCCTGATTGTCATTATCTTATTGTTGGGCGAACTGGATCGGGGAAAACAAATTTGCTTATGAACTTGCTTCTTGGTGATAATTTTAACTACGATAGAGTTTATATTTACACAATCAATCCACAGCAAGATAAGTATGAGTTATTAAGTGAGTATAATGAAAAGCTTCGTGATGATCTTAAAGCTGGTGAAGATTTTTTTATAATTAGGCAGCCAGAAGATCTTATTCCAGTTAATCAACTTGATGCAGATGAACATAAGATAGTAGTTTTTGATGATATTCCGCTAAACAACATGGAGATGAACAAAATAAGATCATATTTTTCACTATCCCGTAACAAACAGTGTAATTCTGTTTATCTCGCTCAAGGATTTTATAATGTTGATAGGTTTATTAGGCGAAATACGGGTTGTTTTATTTTATTTCCAGGACTGGATAATGTTGACGTTAGAAATATTGCAAGCGAGCAATGCGGTGGCGTGACAAAAGATAAGTTTATTGAACTTTACCGTAATGCTACAAAAGATAAATTTAACTTTTTCTTATTTGATAAACTTACAAATGATCCAACTAAAATGTTTCGCTGTTGTATTAACACTTACTTACAATAAAGCGTTTCAATTTTATAAAATTTATAATTATAATAATGGACAAACGAGCAAGATACAGACAACACATAGAAGATCTAAAAAAACTTGCTCAATCTCAGGCATCACTTAAGCAAAAAGTACAAGAAGCGCGACGTGGGCAAGTAACTGCTACAGAAACAACAGCTACAATTTTCAAGCCGGTTACTGAAGCATTATTAGGTAAACAACTTGAAACTAAACCACTGTCAGAAGAAGAACTTAAGCAACTACAGGAAAAAGGTTTGGTTGGAATTGTTAGAGAACAACAGGAAGCAGCTGCTGCAAAACTTGTTACTAGATCTGATGAAGAAAAGAGAAAACTGATTGAGGCACTTACAGCAAATATAGCTGATCCTGCGGCTAGACAAGCAGAAACAGATCGATTGATAAACAATCCGCTGGAACTTGAGCGAAGATTAGCAGAGTTAACAACGCAAGGAATAACAAATATTATAACAAATTTATCAGGAGACATAAAAGATATCAGAGAGGAGCAACAAAGAGTCGGTGATCTTACTGTAAAGTTTATGGAAGTTGGAGATCAAAGATTTTATTTTACAAAAAAAGCAAATGATGAGATAAAAGGTAGTGAATATGATGATTTTTTAAACAAAGAAAATATAAGGGGTATTGATGATATAAGCAAGTGGACTGATGCAGAATATCAAGCATTAATCGATAAATTTAATGTAATATTTAATGACGGAGCTGCTGCTAAAGATGAATTAAACACGGTTACAGAGATTAATAATATGATTCCACTTTATGAAAGAATGAGAAATGGTGTCATTGCTCTCACGTTTAAAAAAACAACAGAAAATAGCAGAGCAAAACCTTTTGGTAAAGGGTGGAGTTTTAAAAGAAAATTTGATAAACTCGATAAATCTCGTGTAGAAAAATATAGAAAAGAAAAAACAGGAACTGGTGTAAAAGTATTTACTTCAACTACTGAAATGATAGGTAGATTAATGTTATTAATATCATCAAAGGAAGCTGGGAATGTTAGTGTTGAACTTGATAATGAAATCATTGACATACTTGATCATCTAAGATCGAGTGAATTATTAACATCTGACGAATATGAAACTTTACACCGCGACTTAATCGCGGCGACTTAATTTTGTAAAATGATATAATATTAAAGGAATGCAAACAACATTATTACTAAACTCTAGCGAGTCTACAGAAGATAGCGCAAATTTTTCAGTAAATTATATTCCACCTATAGAACTAGATCCTGCAAAACAATATGAAATTGGATTAATTTCTTGTACTTGCTGGAATGCTATACCTAACGTGAAAAATGATGTTAACGATGAAATGTATTTTACTATGATTACAACACCTTCAATATCTACAACAAAAAAAATAAAAATTCCGCAAGGAGCTTATAATATTGAAGATCTAAACAAGACGATCAAAGAGCTCATAACAAAAGCTAACGGTGTGGCTGATAATTTTGAATTAGCAGCAAATTATAACACATTGCGAACTAGGATAACTTTGAAAAATATAGCAATCAATCTTGAACCAAGAGAAAGAAGTATTGCACAACTGTTAGGATTTACTGAAAAAACTTACACTGCACTTGATCAGCCTATTACATATGACAGTGAACTGCCATCAAATATAACAGAAGTAAATACAATATTAGTAAATTGCTCTACTGCTTCTGGCTCTTATACATCAAAAGGTAGCAAAGGTCAAACGATTTACAGTTTCTCACCCGAAGTCCCGCCAGGTTCTCTCATGCAAATAACTCCACGACATATTATATATTATCCTTTAAACGTTGAAGATCAAATATCAAGTATAAGGATGCAGTTGACAGATCAATCAGGAAAACAGTTATATGTTAGTAATGAAATTGTAACTTATTATTTACATCTACGCGAGCAAAAGTAAAAATTATGAAACATCAAATATAATGAAACAAAGAAAAAAAGTTTATCGAAGAAAAATAGTAGGAGGATTTTTTGGAAATATATTCACTAAAGTTATTAAAAATATTCCAGGACTAGCGCGTAAAGTTGCACCAATTGCTATTGACGCGGGTAAAGCTTTTGCAACTGGGGCTGCATCTGCCGCTGGGACTGCGGTGGGACAAAAAATAGCTAATAAAATAAAAGGAGATCCACCGACTGCATCTGAAATAAAACAAGCTATCTCAGAAATCGCTCCAACAAAAGAAACTCAAAAAGCTATGATAACAACAACAAAAAAATTATTATCACCAAAGGGCGAGCAGATCATACAAAAATTAATATCTAAAGTAACAATGCCGCAATAAAATTTTATATAATCTAATAAAATAAAATGTCTACTAAAAATTATCTCGAGTTAACAGAAACTTATGACATCGACAACGATGTGACAGAATTCGAGTTTGTTGAGTACCTTGATGAAAATTCTAACGAACCAAATAAAACTGGTATTAGAACCTTTAACACCAGAGACGAAGATGTATTTCTACTGCCACATAAGGCTATGTTAGAAGTTCGTGGTCAGATTATGACAGTAGCTAATCCACCTGCTGCAATTGCAGTTGGAGCAGAAGTAGCTCTTATAAATAACGGTTGGAGTCTATTCAAAAGTGCTAGATATCAACTGGCCAATCAAACTGTAGAAGATATTTCAAGTCATCTACAAGTTGCAAGTACAATTTTCAATATTATTTCATTTTCCGACGATTACTCGAGATCAACTGCAACTAATATGATGTGGTTTAAAGATACTGGACGGGGTATAGCTGAATCAACAGAATTTTTAAAGAGAGGCGCTATAGTACATGGAGCTAATGCTGATGAAAATACTGTAATTGTGAGAAATTTTCTCATTGCTAATGCTGCTGCACTAGATATTGTCGCACCTGCTGCAGATGCTAATGCAAACGCTACAAGAGTTTCTCTTACAGCAGCTTTCAATAATCTAAATATAACACCACCAGCTGCAGCTGCAGACGGTACTGCGATGTTAAATTTACTTCTTAACACACTTGATGTGAGAAATCCACGCTATAACGAAGGTTTTGCTAGGCGAAGAAAACTTGCAGCAGGATCACGTCAAATTACAATGATGCTTCCGCTAAGCATGATTTTCGGCTTTTGTCGCGATTATGATAAAGTATTTCGCGGAGTAAAACATACTCTTATTTTAGATCGAGCAGACCAAAACGATTGCTTGTTTAGATCTGGAGGGGCTGATGTACAGTTTATCATAAACAAACTTTCTTTGTGGATGCCACGTATAACACCATCAATCACTAAAATGTCAGAACTAAATAACACGCTTGATAAGCATACAAACAGAATTTACTTTAAGCAGCATAAGGTATATCAGACAGCGGTTCCAAATACTACTGACTACACGTGGAGGGTCACAACAACATCAAGCGAACAACTGCCGAGAAATATCTTTGTCGTATTTCAACAACAAGCTCGACGAGGTAACCAACAACAAAATAATGCAGTATTTGATCACTCTGATGTCAGACGAATATACGCTAGATTAAATTCAAAGCAATATCCAGAACGAGCTATCGAGTGTAATTTTGCTGATGATGTTAATAAAAATATTTCTCGACCGTACATGTACCTGCTTGACGCAATACAAAAATATCAAGATGTTGAAGATGGAACTCAAATATCAGTAGAAGAATTTCGTACGCTTTATCCTATATTTCATTTTGATGTTAGTAAACATAACGAGCGAGCTGTAGACAGCACAGCGGATATTGAAATTACCTGGACACTTGGGGCGGTTCCAGTAGCGCCGTTATACGTATACGCATTAGTGATTAGTGATAGATTTATCACGGTAGATTCTATTGGAGGTAAAATGACAGTTCAAGTTTAATCTACAGTTGTTATATAAAATGGCAAAGTATATTGTAAAAGAAGTGTATTTGACTGATGGCCAAGTTAAAAAATTAGTAGCTGCTATTGCAAAGCGAGAACAGGTATCATTAAAAATCAATCCTAATATTTCTGATGGTGTTTTAACAAAATTAATGCTAACAAAAAATCAAGTAAAAAAGTATGATCGTAAAAAAACTTTTGTTTTAAATTTGAGTGCTGCACAAATGACAGCGATGGCAAAAGAAGGTGGTTTTCTTGGTCCGGCATTATCAGTATTAACTAGTACAATAATACCTAAACTTTTGCCGGTGTTGGGAACATTAGGACTAGCAGCAGCGTCTGGAGCAATATCTGGCGCAACGAAGAAAGCAGTCGAAGGTAATGGTATCATTCGTGGAAGTGGAATAAAAAAATTGTAAATTTTATGTAAATAATATATTATAATGCCACAAAAGAAAAAGAAATCACCAACAACAAAAAAAAAGAAAGTAATAAAAACAAAATCACCAACACCAAAGTGCAAATGCATATGCAATCAAACAAAACAAGGAGGAATTATTCCATTCGCTCCACTTTTGGCGGGACTAGCGGGAAGTCTGCTGCCAAATCTTTTAGGAATCGGACGTGGTCTAACATTACCAGGAACTCGTCGACCCCGTTGAGTAATTTTGATATCATTGATAAGTTAAAAGCGGTTCCTGGATTTCACGGAGTTTATTCTAAAGATGAGCTCTCAGCAATAAAATCACCATCTGCTGTAAGTTCATGTGTTATTAATATACAAGATTTTAATGACGGATCTGGTACGCATTGGGTAGCAGTTTATAATAATAATTATTTTGACTCGTTTGGACTTCCTCCAAGCGATGTAATAAAAAAGTATATGAAAAAAAAATTTACAAAAGTATATTATTCGTCAAATCAACTCCAACCTGTTGGAACGTCTGCTTGCGGATATTATTGTATTATGTTTATCCGACAGATGAGCAGAAATCTTAATTTTTTAAAATTTATTTTACAGTTTGATAAGCAACCTTCTCACGCTAATGATGAGATCGCAATTAATTTTATCTAAACTTATAAGTATAATAATGTCAACATACTGTCTCAAGTGTAAAACTAAAACAGAAGGTATTAATGAAACAACAGAAAAAACAAAAAACAACAGGATAATATTAAAAAGTATTTGTGCAATCTGTGGAAAAAGAAAAAATACATTTTTAAAGAAAACGTCCCCAGCGATAGTATCTCCAGCGACGTCGCTAGGATCTGGTTATCCTAATATTATTTTAGTCGACGACTAAAAATATAGAATGATATGCAACTGTGATTCTGACAGAGATTTGTGTATTGAGCAAAATAAAATTGTCGCATACTGTCAATGTTGTAACAACAGAGAAATAATAGGGTCAGGTATAGATATACATAAACTAATTGGAAAATTACCAAAACCAAAAGGCGGTTGGACATTGCCAGGGCATCGGTATACTGGTCCATGGAATCCGCTAGATCAACAACTAGATGAAAACGACAATCCATTGCCAGGACAAGAGCCTTACAATCAAGTGGATGCAATAGCAATGCGTCATGATATCTGTTATCGTGATCATGAAAACTCAAAATTAGATTGTGATAAAGTAATGTTAGACGAATTACGTGATATGGAGCCAACAAATCTACGAGAACGTTTTGATAGAAAATTTGTTCAGGGAATAATTGGAGCAAAATATAAACTTGGACTCGGAGAGTCTCGTCAATCACCTCACGATCGGGGAAATAAAGTATATGATGATCTTGCAGTCGAACTACACAAACCTAAAAAAAAAAGTTCCAACGACGTAAAGTTGTCGCTAATGGTGTAGATGATATCTGGGCAATAGATTTGGTGGATGTATCCAATCTAGCTCAGTTTAACGTTGGCGCTGATGGCGCTCCAAAAAGGTATTTGTTTAATGTTATAGATGTTTTTAGCAAATACGCTTTCAGTATACCTGTTTCAGATAAGACAGGAACTTCAATGACCGATGCGCTAAAGCAGATAATAACAAGCACAGAAAGAAAACCAAACAAAATCTGGACTGATCATGGATCTGAGTTTTTTAACAAAAAGTTTGAACAGTTTCTAGAACAAAATAATATAAAAAGGTATGTTACAGGAAATGAGGGTAAAAGCGTTGTTGTTGAGAGATTTAATCGCACGCTAAACGAGAAAATACACAAACATATGACAGCTAAAAACACCAACAGGTACATCGATGACCTTTCTCAAATCGTAAGCGAATATAATAACACGAAACATCGAACCATCAAAATGACACCTAAAAAAGCTGTTAAAAATCCAATATTAGCAAATGAAAACATGTACCGCAGACATAAATTTAAGGTTGGTGATAAAGTTAGAATTTCTTTGACAAAAAAGGTATTTGCAAAAGGATTTACTCCGAACTGGAGCGAAGAAGTTTTTGTAATTGATAAGGTACTTTTAACAGTACCTGTAACGTACGTTTTAAAAGATCTGGCAGGGGAACCGATTGTAGGTAGTTTTTATGAACAAGAACTACAGAAAACTGAGCAGGATGTTTTTGTTATCGAGAAAGTGATTAGAAAAAAAGGGGATAAAAGTTTAGTCAAATGGCGTGGGTATAGTGATAAATTTAACAGTTGGATCCCAACCAAGCAGATTATGATATAATGCTATTATAAATTAACTCATACTTTTGTTTGACAGATTTACATTTTACTGGTTTACATAATGATATTAGATACTGCTTACGATCGTTAGAGATCGTCATTAGATTAAAAATCTTGACAAATATGAAATCAAATTTAATATTTTTCTGTCGGCCTGGAATCTTGATATTTAAAAAAGGTTTGATTAACTGCCAGAACAGTTGTTGTTCGGCAACAGTAAAATTAAATTTAATTAGCTGCTTAGTAATGTGATACTTAACATTATACCGTTTAGTTGTTGATCTGCTGTAATTAGATCTGTCAGCAACAGTGACTATTTCACCATCATCAGATTCATTGTTATATAAAATATCATCTTCGCTATAACCAACAGATTTGTCTATAAAATCTTTGGAAAATGTAATACTATGTATGACATCATCACTGACGACCTTATCACTGACGACCTTATCACTAGTATCTTCTTCGTAGAGTTCAGCGAGTCGTTTCATCAAGTCCATTATTATAATATATTTTTATCTAATTTATTATTATAAGATGACCGATGAGATAAAATATCACCAAAAAGTTAATATAGTAAATTATAACGAACTAGCTGAAGCGGTAAGAAAATGTTTGTTGGGTTATAGTGTTGATGTTATTGTAATGCAAGGTGATTCTCATAAAATATTACTAACAGAAGCAGAAAAAAATAAAATTAATGAAAGTGCAGTAACGACGCTAAAATTTAATCACGATGATATCATAGCATTTGCTCATCATTGCTTGACTAAAACCGAATTACAAAATATTATTGATCATCATATCTAAAACCAATCCTAGCATCGTATTCTCTTGAAAAAGTTGATTTTGTTGCTCCATCAGCTATAATTTTTACGACTGCGGGATTTATCTTATAATATTTCGCCGCAGCTGAAATCGATTTGAATTCGATCTCCTCATCCGTTTCGAGGTTTTTTGAAATAACAGGTTTTATTGGGCATCTAAAATTAATACCATTACTATTTTTTCCTTTTCTCACATTTTCCTGTTGCGTTACTATCTCCAGATTTTCCAATCGATTATCAGTTTGTATATTATTGATGTGATTAATAACAAGACCATTGGGTATAGATCCATTGAACACCTCATAAACAAACCTATGACCAAGATAACGAACTTGATTTGTTGATGTTCCTCTAACAGTTACCCTAATATATCCCATATTGCTAATATTACTAAGAACTTTTTTAGTTTTTCTATTTCTAATAATACCACGATCGTTAGCCTCGTATAAATCAAATACTGGGTGCGGCTGAAACTCATCTTGTAAGGATAAATTTTCAATATTATCATCAGTGACTTTACCATTATAATGATATACACGCTGTCCCTCTGGAATATCATCGCAGAACAACGTGTAAATAAAATCTTTTCTAAATATTGCAATCCTCTCGGCATTATCTCCCTTTACACTAATATTATAACCCGCTGACGTTAATTTGCCAACAGGTATTCTAGTTTTAATGTTAATAACCGAACCAATTACATTTCCAGCGTATAAGTTATACTTTGGGTGAATTTGATAAATCTCTTGCTCACGTGCGCTTGTCAGATTTACTGTCATTATATTATAGGTAATATTTTTTATCTCTAATTGATTTTTAGCGCATGCGCAGTGTGAGATAAAGTTATATTTTGGGTGAACTTGATATGTTTCTTGCTCACATGTGTTTGTTAGATTTGCTGTCATTATATTATAGGTGATATTTTTTATCTCTAATTGATTTTTAGCGCATGCGCAGTGTGAGGTAAAGTTATGTTTTGGGTGAACTTGATATGCTTCTTGCTCACATGTGTTTGTTAGATTTGCTGTCATTATATTATAGGAGATATTTTTTATCTCTAATTGATTTTTAGCGCATGCGCAGTGTGAAAAAATTATCAATTAGATATTACATTATAGTATAATAATGTTAAAATTGCGTGATATAGCTAAGAGAAGCTTTATGGGAGAACCTAATAAAATAGCGACTGCTTTTGCAGGTTTTGATAATAGTTATCAGTTTGATAATCAAATTGTTTTAGTAAATTTTAATGCAACTAATCTTTACCACCTATTACAGACAATTGTAAAACGTGAGCTCGAAAAACATAAAAGTATCAGATTATTTGTGCAATATCATGTTATATTTTCAAAGTTAGTTATAATGGAAGAATTAACTAACAAGGAAATTGCAGAACCTTATATTAACGCAAAATCGAGACGTGTTTTGCTTGGGACTGATCTATTATCACTATCTGATGAAATACACCAAGAAATTGGAAAAAAAATAGAGGAATTTAGTCAATTAGGTTCGGGTTGGAAGTTTGAAATGATCAAAGGAATATTGTTTCACACGATGAAATATAATGTATTACGAGGTAGTTCATACGTCGACCTGCCACCAAAAATAAAAAGTAAAAGATGTTGTATAAACATCAAAAACGTAGATAACAAATGTTTCCAATGGGCTGTTCTTTCCGCACTATTCCCAGCAGAAAAAAACGCTACTCGTGTTGAAAGGTATATCAGTCATGTGTCTAGATTAAATTTTAAAGATATTAACTTTCCAGTGGCAGAAAATCAAATACCAAAATTTGAAAACCCGCCAAAGTTCCAAATACTTTTGGACTGTAAAAGGAGGACGTTTCGAAATTTCAAAAAAGTCTTCCATTTAAACATAATTTACTGTATTACTCTAATGTTTCAGATAATTCATATGAATAGGATTTTAAAAAGAATTCTAAACTGCATCTATGGGTGGCTACAACTTGGGTCACAAGCCTATTTTACTGGAACTGCCCAAAATATAAATAATTTCTTGATAAATAAATATCTGAACTTATTTGAATGAGGTTATTAGCAAAAAAGAGTTTAGAGAATGAAATCAGACTGAATAATTCTGTTTGTCATTATAATGTTTGCTCAGTTGTTAAATTTATAATATTTTCTCCTGCTTTTTGTTTTGCCTGCATAAGCGTGGTGATGTATAAGAGTTACTTTTCTCTCATCAAGAATGGTACAAGTTTTTCATTAAAAGTTTTAAATTTGAGAAACTGGTTATACTGACAAGAATATTGGTTAATACTGATAAGCATATAGATGCTGGTGAGATACTGGGTTATACTGCAAAGGATATTTGTTTTCTGCATATAGATATGCTGGGTTATTCTGACAAGCATATAGATGCAGGTGAGATTCTGGGTTATACTAACAAGCATATAGATGCATGTAAGACATTAGGTTTGCAAAACTTGTTTTTATTTTCAGATAATATTCAGGATGAGATAGAGCACCTGTATGACTTTGTACCTGAAGTGCAACAGCATTTTGTGATTCTGGACAAAATAGGAGAAGGTTTGATTTGTTTTTCAGTTCAAGAAATCACCTAAAAAAAGTGTTAAATTATGAACTTGTGATGTTAGTATAATAAAAATTTAGTTTTTTGCATAGTAACTGAAAGAAAACATCTTTGTGTCCAAATAGTTTGACTGTTGCAGCTAATGACATCTTGAATTGATCATTAGGATCACTAAAGGAATGCAACACTCCATCGATAACTCATGTCCCAATAACTTGTGATTAAGCTTATGACATGGAGTCAGGCATTGACCCCATTTTTTAAACTAAAAAATACAAAAAATATTATTCCTCTTTGTTGAACTTGAAGAAAATCATGCTCAAAATTGGTAACTGAAACATGTATCGCTCATTTTATTGTAGAAAACGATACTGGACCTGGATATTTTAATCGGCGTTATAAAAGTGTCTGCTTTAAATGAGAAGTCAGATTTTGTTGTTGTTATTGGTTTCACTGCCATTTTTAAGCACAAGATAGGCTATACATGGCAGCTATTGTAAATTGTGGAAGAAGAGCCTGGGAAAACACCAGAAAGAACCACCGACCCAAGAGAAGCTACTGGCAGGTTTTCTCACATACCCCCATGGGCTGTGCCTGTGTTTCAAACCCCTACAGACAGAGATGAAATGTTGGTGATCCGTAATGATGGGTGCTTTAGACCACTAAGCCACTTGGGGCCCCCTTATATATTTTGCAGTATGTTCTTTCCAAATGATCTTGGTACACCCTGAATAGTGATATTGAATGAAATTTTGAGCATTGAAAATATCATGCCTGCTGAAGTTATTACTTTAATAAATAAATATGAGTTAAATAATATTTGTATTTTAGTGATGTCTTTTAGTTTGATTTAAGTGTAATCATAAATGTAATGTGCCCTCTTGTATTCAATCATAAAATGCATTAATCAGCTGTAATAGCTATGTCTGCAAACACTGAGAACTAAAATAAGTGCCGACCATGTTTTGATATTTGACTTGTAGGAAGTATTTGTTGTATGGTTGGACTGAATTAAGAGCTGGCCTCCTTTGTGCTGTCATGTTAATGCATCCTTTGTATCAAATAAATGAGTCTGAATAAAAGAAATGTTAAATGGCATGCAAATCCTTCACATGTAAGATCTAGCTACCCAGTCATAATTTGGATGAACTCATTCCACTTGATCTATAGAACACTGTTATAAATATTATTGTGTACATCATATAATTAAAGTGCCTTAAATTAACCTACTCATTCAAAGATATCAAGGCCACAAAGTGAAATGAATACTTTGGCAGATAAAAAGCTTTGTTTCAGATAGGATCATTGTAGAGAAATGAGTTTCAGAGAATTCCTTGAGACATCCTAAAGGATAAGGAGAAGTATCACTAATATTTGCAGTGAAATAACGGCATCAAGTTTTTATTAACTGAGCAATACAAATATATAATAGATGTTGATGATTATTTCATGAATTAAATGTTGTTTGTTTTTTGAAAAAGGAATCTAGTTTTATGGTGTGTCAACAGTTAATCTGGTCCTCTAATGGGAGAGTCCTTGCTTCAAACTTGGTAGCCATTTTTAAAGCAGGAAACCAGCCTAATCAACAGCAAAAAGCAATGTTTTAATAAAACTGTAAATTAAACTGTACATTTACCATTCCCTGTCTAGATGTTTGCTAGATGTCTAGTGGGATAAATCACTTAATTTTGGGAACTCCTTCAGTAACTTATGCCCTTGGTTATAGCATGATCTATGTTTTTGGACCCTGCAGTGCACAAAGTTTTGAGGGAGAGGTGTATATATGGTAGCTGCTTGAATGATTTAATTTTTCAGTCTTCTGGAGTAATTTACATGAAAAGCTGTGGTAGAGCGAGCAGATCACTGGGGAATTTAATGAGGTAACACAGAATTCCTATTGGAATATGTCTATCATGAATTTTTGTATTCCAGGCACTTTCAGTTCAGTGTTCATGGCTAAGTTGCGGCACTACCCAGACATCAGTCAGCTGTTTGCCCTGAAACACATTATTCCTACCAGTCACCCAAACAGGATAGAAGGAGAGTTACGCTGTCTAAAACAGATAGGGTATAATGTCCTGTTTTGTTTTTTCTGAAACCAGCTGTTTCTTGAATTTTTTTCCACAGTAAACTAAAGAAACATTCAGTCATGTTGAACTGATACTAGAATCAAAAGTTTAACAAGTTTGAATAAAATGAGCAATTTGTTTATGTCTACTTCAAATGCAGTACCCTTTTCTCCTTCAAATACTCTTCCAGATCACAATAAAATTTAGAGTATAAGGCTCCTTCCTCCTGTATTCAGCCCTACTAAAAAGACAAATATTCATCTTTTCTGTCTATCTCATATAGAGAAAAGGTAATTACTCTTTCCTTTTACTTACCCTTGCCACCCCTAGGTGTAGACTGTTGTTGTTCTGAGGCTTAAATGCCATTTTTTCAGCACATGATAGGCTATATATGGTGGACGAAGAAACCAGAAAATCCATGGAAAGAATTGCAGACCCATGAGAAGCTACTGGCAAGCTTTCTCACATATCCACATTTGCCAAATCTTAGACTCGAACCCACACAGACAGGTGAGATAGCAGTGTAGACTGCTTTTAGTTATACTTCTATACTGGAAACTTTAGATAGCTTTGCAACAATCCATGTGATTATAAGTGAAAACGTTTAGCCATCCACCTGGAATTTGTATTTATTTTGTGTAGGCATATTCCTCTACAACAATGGTTCCCAGGGTGTGGGCTGTGTATATGTGGGAGCCACGGTTATCCGAGTCCTTGAATTCACAAAGCATCACAGGTCTAAAAATCTAACTTAGCATGTGGAGGTTTACATTTTTTGATGTTAAAAAAGGGTTCTTATGCTTATAAAGATTGTCAACCATGTGCTCTAAATTTTGTATATATTATACAAGGTTTGAGTGAATTTGTCACAGTACAGAGATTTTGTCTATTTTGCAATGTGTTCGACATACTGTCAGTGAACCATGCTGTCACTCGTAGTTTTTAGCAAAATACCATTTTAACTTTATTGCTAAAGTGTTTTCTACTTAACACTCTAAATTGCTAATTTGTGGAGGTTTTTTTTTTTCATCTTGTGCTATTTTAGTATAAATTGTCAACCAAGTGCCTTTACAAGCAAGAAATTTAAAACAACGGAAGACAAACACTAACCTTATCAAGGACATACAAAATGAATGTCATCTTTTCAGAGCAGCATCTGCACTATGTGGTTAGAATAAGTTTCAAATGTAGTTCTACAAAAAAATCCCAGCCAAATAAGATATTCTAAGCATTCATATGAAGCCTTTATGAGCCTTGTAGGGGATGCTGCTGCACCCCAACCTCCTTGTGTAATGTTTACAACCAGCAACTGGTTACTTGAGCCGAAAATGTTGATGTTTTGTAAATCACCATGGAATCAGAGATACTGCATGATTGCACGATTTTTGTAAAAATATTAGCATACATGCCAACCATTATGCTTTTGGCATAATCATTGTGCTTTTTTTTTCACTAAATTACAAATTACGCGTAAATGTATTTGGATTACGCTTTTTCGGTATATCCCCCTCCCCAAAAAATCCCACTAATCGCACAGAACGTATTCTAGGAAAGATGGTTTCTGTGTAACTATGACATAAAAGTACACTTGTCAGTAGACTAGTGATGACCTTACCATGTGTTATGTTCTATTTATAGCAGCTGCCCTATTTCGAAGAAGACCTCTGTTTCTATTTATAGCAGCTGTTTAGCTTAGGACAGAACAGACTGGTTTTCTAACTTTTAATCTTTTCTCACATATTCTTTGTTAAAAATAAAGAATACATTATTAACAATACAGTGCCATTCTAGGATAGCTTCACATCCATTGCAGGATGTGTGGAAAGGATTTTAATATCAGTCATAGTGTAAAACAGATGTCTAGAATTAGATCATTTTGCTAACTCCAGTATTAAAGTAACTTCTTTTTTACAGCAGAACGATATTGTGGAAACGAATTGAATAAATGCAGGGGTGTTATTTAATGAGTTCTTAATAGAACAATGATTACAATTAGTGCTAGAATACAAATTTGGTTCTTTGTTCAAATGGATGCTGCCTGATGCCAAAATATAGTTTTGTACATATGCACATTGAATTTTATCATGCTATATGTGGATTACTCTTTTTCTGCTCAGATTACTCCTTTTGTCCACTTAGATTACGCCTTTTCCTCCCCAGGGGTTGGCATGTATGCATTAGTCACTCAACTTCTCATAACCAATGGGGGAAAGATCACGCAAATTATTTGTGGTTCCCACAATTTGTTGTGCCTAGTACACACTGGTGTTTCTTTTTATTAATGACAAATTAAAAATGACAGTTCAATCAATTTACCAGTGATCAGGTAATAATAAGGTATTGTTTCGAGACAAACTCAAAAAGTGAGATCACCCGCTGTTTGTTTTGTTTTATTTATATATATATATATATATATATATATATATATATATATGACACCAGTCTACAATCTTTACAGAAATTATCCGATTTAATTGCCCTTGAAATGGGTATAACAATCTAATCCATTTATCATTCATACTTAAAAGTTACAGTATATAAAAAGCAGGGAAGTTACGTATGCTGAAAAGGAAGATATGATTTCTTTGCAGTTAGATTGTCTGCTGTGGATGACACAATAAGATCTGCTGTGATTGATATTTTAGAGCAAGGTTAAAGGGCATGTGGAAGGGGAACTGGAGGCTGAGAAAAGAGAAAACAGGAACCTAACTGCCATGTCAAGTGGCTGAGTAATGGAAATAACCAAAAGATTGATGCTCTGTGTTTAGTGTTAGGAACATAAGAAAAATAATCCATTCACTAACGACAATGGTTGCACAAAGTTTCTAACATCAACTTAGATACAGCATATGGAATCGGCAGATTATGTCCAAGCACTTAGTGATGCTGAGGGAATTCCTGGCAGCATGCAGTTTTCAAAATGACAGTAAAAAGTGATGCTGTCATTTGTGCTCTAAACAGCTGAGGAATTCCTGGCAGTAAAAAGTGATGCTGTCATTTGTGCCATGCAAACAGCTAATTGATGGTGCTGCAACCTTGGCTGAATAAAGCATTGTAACAAGTGTGCTCTTACAACATAATTATCCTAGGGACAACATGAGTTGTAAATTATGTTCCAGTATTTTTTTTTTTTTGATTTAACAAAAGTGCAGTGGTTTTTCTATTACAAACAGCAGATAGTGAGATGGGGATTTATTTAGTTCACAAAACTAAATTCGTAAAGTTCTGACAGCTGAGTAGATGTAAGACAGGGCAAATGGGTTTTTTATTAGATCAGTTGCATTCATCTATTAGTGAGAGTTAGCTATCCAGAACTTGCCTGACTTTCCAGCCATCCCATCCCATTCATTCAGCCAGCCAGTTTTGATTAGCTTTGGGGACAGATCTGATTGCCTCCATTCTGTGACATACCCATATTATGTCAGATTTTCGTGAAAAATCGATCGATTCAGACATGCACTTGGCAGGATATTTTGTCTGTAGTGGGATACATGCGATGCAAGCTATAAGGTCTCAAATGAAGATTTCAGCTCATGAAATCAGAGTGATCTCTTCAATCCTAACCTAACATAATGTGTTAATCTGAGACATAATAGAAGTAGCAGGCTGGCATGCAGAGTCGATCTTCAATTTTTTTTTCTCAGAGATTTAGCTTTACAGAAACTTTGGATCTGGTGGGACCGTTGGTGGCAGCCCAGATGACCACCAGACCCAAGTAAAAGACAACACACCTCTATTAGCTTTGCTGGATTCACCAGAGAAAATTTGTTAGTAATACAATTTCAATAATCATCTTCATAACTAGTGTTTCCTTGGGAACAAATGGTGTGTAGGTGGCCGATGTGTGCCCTGAATGTTCTCTGGCATTGTGGTCATGGGATAGTAGTAATGCTAAATATGGGGTTACTGGCTTTGGGATTTCCTGGACTGTCTCCATTGTTCTGCCGCAGTTGACCTGTTGGCCTCATAAGCTGTAGCACATTTAGTGATGGAAGAGCACCACACGACCCTGTCCTGGGAAGTCTGCTCCCTCATGCCATAGCTAATACCAAAGTTCTTCCATGACGTCTTCATGGTGTGCTTGTGATGTTCTCTATGGCCTTCTTTGTTGCATTTTCCTTGTTCAAGATCACCATAAAAGAGTTGTTTTTTTTTTTTTTTTGGAAGCTGGTGGTCTGGCATGTGAGTTACATGGCCTGGGCATCTCAATTGTGATTGCATCAAGATGGCATCAGAAGCAGGTAGTATTGAAGTGGTTCCACTTTGCATGGCACTGGTACGCTGTCCAAGTTTCGCAGGTGTATAATAACACAGAGAGTACTATTGCTCTGTACATCTGTAACTTTGAAGACTAATGCCTCTTCTGTTCCAGACCTTGGGGTGTAGTCTGCTGAATGCTGCACTGGCCTTTGCAGTCCTGGCTTTAACTTCATTGTCTATTACAACATTTTGGGACAGAGTGCTGTTCATTGCGCTCATTTTGTAGCTGTTGATTGTGATTTTTAGTTCAGCATACGGTTTTTCTGGGGCTGGCTGATACATTATTACAGTCTTTGTGTTGATTGTAAGGCTGTAATTTGTGCAAGCATCAGAGTCAGAGAACTTGTCAACACTGCTTTGCATGTCAGCTTCAGACCCAGTGTGGAGGGCTCTGTCATCAGTAAATAGAAATAAATTCTTTCCCATGGTCAAGCAACAGCTGAATGAGGCTTCTCCATAGATATATTGGTTACAGATTACATGACCCTATGCTGCCTAGTGTGTCAGATCAGGAGAATGAGTTATCATTTGCTTGGGGAATCCAGCAGTAGTACCTAAAAGGATACCTGGGGTATAAGTGGGATCCTCAGCATTCCTCGTACTACTATTCCACCAACAGCAATGTGATCACAGAATGTTGTTGAAGAAAAAAGCAAATGTTTAGATTATGTTTGACTGAGAATACTTACCTGGTCACATTACTTAGTAATCCTCCCAAATACCCCACTATATGATCATCCTTGTTGGTATATTGCACATTTGAAAAACTGGTGGTGGCAATAGGAGGGAATGCACAAAAATTATTACCCTTTGTCTATGAGATATACTTCAAGAAACAAAATTTACTTTAAAATTTGTTTTCTCTGTTATTAGATTCAGTTGTAATATGGGCCATTGATATTCTATTAAATATGCTTATTGGCTTTGTTAACTTATAGAGACATTATAATTTTATGTCAAGAAAGAATTATAGTATTGTGAAAATATTATACTGTCCCCCACTGCTAGTGTGGCATGGAGAAGTAATGCGTAAGATATATTCAGACCTGTGCACCCTCGGTAATTAGTATGGGAAAACATCAAATACGAAATACGACTTCAAGAGCTAAATCCGAATTTGTGCGAGGTAAAATACGGACAATTTGTATTTGGCAAGTGTGAAAAACAAATGAAAGAAGTACAAAAATAAAGCAGTACAATCGAACCAGGATATCTCAATTACATCTGGGTGTAAAAAAATTTGTGACCTAACCGGATCCCAAGATATCAGGGTTTAGCTGATAAATTCACTTGCGGAACAGTGATTATGCATCTGAAGTACCTAAAATGAGGAATTTTCTAAAAACAAATGGCATTTCTAATGCACAATAAAAATAATAATTCAGTCATGCTTGGTTGCAGAAAAAAAAAGGTTGTATGTCTTTTAAATGAGATTAAGTAACAAGTCACACATTTTTACAACAATAAGTCTAAAGTTGTTTTTATTTACCTGTGAATAGCCTCATACCTTTGGTAACCTCAGCAAGAAAATGGTTTTCTCATGCTATCCAAAATCTAGACCAATTGAAGTACATGTACATGCTGATCAATGCTTTTTTTGTAAAAGTATTTTCTTTTGTTACAGCTGACTTGTAACTAGTAGCTGAATTTAACTGACAAATATTATTTGTGAAAATCGATGGGTTTTTGTTTTTAGTGTCACTGGTTCCTTTACACCAACATATGCTAGTTTTACCGATAAAATTTGCTTCTGTACCTGAAAAAGATGGGGCTGTTGGTATTCATGTACCTACACACTGTAAAATGTGTTTGAAGTCTTTAAAGTTAACTGTCCTGACATCAAACTTTGTATAAAGGCAAAATTAATCTATTCATACAGTTGTAGTCCCATATCCCTCCCAACTTTGTTCACTGGCTGTTGGCAAGAACACAGCACCTGAAAGAGGGTTGGTCAGCTAGTCTCTTTGATGGATTGCAAGACTTTGACATTCAAGACAAAAACAATACCTATGAAAACACTCTTCTGTTTCAAATTTTAATCCTATCAGTTACCTTTTGCTTCATTTTGTTTGTGTTGAAGAATTTGTAATTGTGCTACAGCAATCAACAATTTAAAAAAAATACTGGGTGATATGGATTTTTTTTCACAATACTGTTGGTGCTTTTATTTACTCTTGTTCAAAACAAATTAATAATGGTGCGGGGACATCTTAGCTTGGAATTTTGTGGGTTTATTTTTATTAAGTCACATGATCTAGTCATGCGAACAGCTTACACTCGCTCCAAGCATGGAAACACTTAAACTGTTATTGAATTTGTAACTCTGTATTAAATAGAAAGGTCGTGTGCAAAATGCTCTGCAACAGCGCATGTGTAGTTTCTTGTTTCTGTAACGTAGTGTAATCAGCATCATGGCTGAGCGTGATTCGTGAAAATATTTGAAATGGTTTCTATCAGGAAGAGAGAGGCTGAAGAAGAATTAACTTCAATCAAAGACACAAAGTGACGAATACAGCAGTTTTCTCACATGGCAGCCAGTATTAACTCATTGAAAGGTAGACAGATGTAGCTTTACGATATCAAATAATATGGATGTTCTAGTTGCACTACAAAATACAGAGGTAAAATATCACTTTTTGGACCCAAGTTTTTTCCAGCCGATATTCGACTGAGGTTGTGATCTGGTTTTATGTCCGGATTTTAGACTTTTTGGACCCAGATCTAAGACTGACCAGTCTGAATTGCAGACAGACATGTGAACCTTTGCAAAAGGTAGGATAAGTTGGGCATTTAGAAAGAAGAGTGGTCTCGACACGAAAATGATGGGTCCATTAAGCAAAAAAAAAAAGAACTTCAATTTTTACCATCTGCTGATTTTAAGATAAAAAGAGCCAATGAAAATCAACGTTTCTAATACAAATAGGCATTAAGTTAACCGAAAATGTCTTGTAAGTCGATGTATTAGGTTGTATTCAGAAATATTTCCCAAAATTGATTTCCTACTCACATTTCAGGTGAAAACGACAAAAACCTCCAGGGGTTAATGGGTTAAACAGTGCATTTTGATGATGTCATCAAATTTGAAAATTTCTTGTGTATTTGATCTCTTGTGCATAGATATTGCACATAAATTACAAATTTTGCCATTTTTTGACAATTTGTAAAAATATCCCAAATTCTTGTTTAACTCATTAACCCTTAGCGCTGCGTTTACAGGGCAGGAGGTGGTAGCCAACTTTTGAGCTCTGTAGAGTTAAGGTCATGTGTGACACAATAAAGTGGGTGGTATTATTGAAAGGTAGACAGATGTAGCTTTACAATATCAAATAACATGGATGTTCTAGTTGCACTACAAAATACAGAGGGAAAAACGTCACTTTTTGGACCCAAGTTTTTTAAAGCCGAAATTTGGCTGAGGTAGTGATCCAGTTTTGTGTCCAGATTTTAGACAGACCAGTCTGAATTGCATACAGACATGTGAACTTTTTCAAAAAGTAGGATAAGATGGGCATTGAATGAAGAGTGGTCTCAACATGAAAAAGATGGGACTTTTAAGCAGAAAAGAAAAGAAAAAGAACTCCAATGTTTGCCTTTCTGCTCTTTTCAGGCGAAAGAGCCAATAAAAATTGACATTTCTAACACAAATAGGCATTAAGTTAACCTAAAATGTCTTGTAAGTCGATGTATTAGGTTGTATTCAGAAATATTTCCATATTTCCCAAAATCTATTTCCTACTCGCATTTCAGGCAAAAAAACAACAAAAACTTCCAGGGGTTAATGGTGTAGGAAGAAACCAAGAAATTCGCATAAAGAACCACCAACCCACGAGAAGCTACTGTCAAGCTTTCTCACATAACCACCTTTGCCGAATCTTAGACTCAAACCCACACAGACAGAGATGAGATGGCAGTGATCTGTAACAGAAAGCGCTTTAGACCACTCGGCCACTCGGAACCCTGGCCTATGTGTAGTGCACTGCACTGGATAACTTTGCTAAATGCGTATTAAAGGGCTAAAAAGCCATACACTCTATGAGGGAAAGGGTTAACAGTTTGGATACAAGATGCATCGGTAATATTGTGTTTCTTTTAGTGTGTACCTGTGAAGAATACTGAAAGCTGACATGAAATACTGAAAATATCCCTGAAAATACTGAAAAGCATTACAAAAGGGTGCACAGCTCTGTATTTTCCTTTCGTATTTTAACAAAGCTACTTAAAATGGAATTTTCATCTTTTTGGGACTGCTCAATTCAGGAGCTGGTATAGTCTGTTTCCTAGAATTAATGTGGTCTAGTAAATATTATCTGAGAAATTATTTCAGTCATGAAAATATTGATGCATTCGAAAATTGAATTCACAGTGTATTTGTGATAAATTTTTGTTTTTACAGTATTACCTGTTATTTAACATTTTCTCAATGTATATATGTGTTCAGAGATATTAGTTTGATTTTGTTTATAAATTTCAGTGGCCAAGATAACGTGATAGGTGTGGAGCTATGTCTCAGAAATCGGGATCATGTTGTCATAGTGATGCCATACATCCCACATGAAAAGTTCCAGGTAGGAGCTTTCAGAAACCTTTGTGAGTAGCAAGAAGTTAATTTAGCATGATATGGTTGATTATGGTGCATTGCAAATATTAACCCTTTCATCACTAAGTAACTTTGTAGGCATAGAGTCCTCAACACTAAGTAACTTTGGAGTTGTAAAGCAAAATGACTTGTGGACTTTGAAACAACATAACTTTGCCAATGTTAAAGATATCTGGCTGGATTAGGTGTCAAAATCAAGGTTAAAAATCAAATTTTATGACTAATTCAATAGATATATGCATATCTAATACAACTGTTAAAATGCAGGTACAAACAGATAAGACAACAGGTAAAATACAAGTAATTATTTTATTACCTCTTAGAAAACTTAGAAAGTTCTCAAAACTTGTTCAATTTACCCTAGATGTACTAGTGAATAATCACAGTAGCAACACAAGTCTTTCTTTCATGGTGTCCATAATATATAAAATTCTATAAAATGAACCAAAATGATCTACAAGGTGAGATCTGTCCACTCACCTATTATCGTCTCTGCCACGTTTGATCGTCACATTTAAGTTCATTAAACAGACAATTTTTCAAAGAACTTCATCTGAATAGAATATTTGAAAATATTCAGAAGCTTTCCTGGAGCCGTCTAACTCTCGGGTGTGCCCAACTCTGTCAGAAAACTGAAACAAATCTCTTTGGTTTTTGGGCTTCGTCAAAAAAAACCCAACCCACGTGGAACGTACAATTCCTCTGGTTCAAAACCTTCAAAGTCATCTTCATTGTCATCACTGTCACCCACAAGTGCATTCCATTATCTCTCCATACGTCTTCTCTCATTTTCATCCAAATTTACCAGGTCAAAATTATTTAAATCCTCCGAAAACTCTCCTCTAAAATTTCTTCAAACGTCGCCATTTTGGATACAAATTTCAGCATTCGGAAAACACGTTAAAAGTTCCTACTTTGTTCGTTATTACTAGTTGTACACAAGCTAAACTCACGAGATCATCCAAATATAACATCTACATTACCAGATGGAAGTTATTAGAGGTACCCCGAAAGATATTTAGTTGGGTACTAAAACGTTAAAGAAAAACACTGCCTCAGACCGAAAAGTCGGTCCATAGTGTTGACGGATATAATTCCCCTGGAACGGTTATGCGGTCTGCTGTGATGAAAGGGTTAATGTCGGGAAAATTATCAGACAATTTTGTGGGAGATGTGAAAGGAGTTACATTGAATATAAATAGTGAACATAAGTTGTTTGATACTACAAGTAAGATTAATATTTGATAATATTTATGTGTACCTCACTGATAAACACTCCCTACCTCCCACATGACCATCAAATACATTACTCATTTACATTTATGTTAGGATCAACTTTCAATCAAGGTCTGTACAGTCCTTGAAAATCTTTTAAAATGCGCAAATTTTAATGGTGTCATTTCAAGGCCTCATATTTTAAGAAAAGGAGATAGGTTCTTGAAAAATGGTTGCATTTTGAATTTTACAAACGATTGTTTGTTGTAAATAAAAATGTCATTTTACTTTTTTCATTTTCATTGTACTTTCTGGTTTGTGAGCATATAGCACTTATTTCGAATGGAAACTGAAAAGAAAAAAACGTGTTTAGACTCTTTAAGCAGCATGTGCATGCATTTCATTTAATATCCTCCAAGAAGATGGATTACACAGAAGATTTTTTGTGTACTATTACACAGCTACAAGTTTGTGAACATTTCTAGCTGAGATTTTATGAAAAATAATGGATACTTGTAACATGCCTGAAAATTAGTTTCAATGATGCATTGGTAACAAATGATAATTATTAGTTGAGGCTTAACAGGATGGGACTTACAAGAAAAAAAGCAGTTTGTATCAAGTGCAAAAAATCGATAGTTCCATGGGAGAGTCAATATTGGCACATCGTGCAAAAAGGAGAAAGTATGTTGATCTTCTCAACAAATGTAAAACAACTTTCTCAGTCAAAAACTTGTAGGCTTCATCTCTTGATCATTTAAGTTACCATGTGTTACTCCATCTACACTACTTCTGTGACTAAACAAGGCTGTGATCAAAGAACCTAGGAAAGCACAGCTACAGGCTTTCAAGCATCAACTTAAGTTAGGTTTTGAAAGCTGTGGATAGTCAAAGTAATAAATAGCCGCTGTAGCTATACTTAGTGCCAGGACACATCCAAATTGTTTCATTTAATGTTTCCAGGTAGCAGTATTACATTTTGGGGATACAAAAAAATGGCATAGCAGTATTACAGTTTGGGGATACAAAAAAAAATGGCATATTTGTCAACCATAGGAATTGTTCCTTACATTCATTAACTATTTAATATGTCATACTCTTTGATGAAACTTTAAACCACAAGTTGCAAGAAAAGGAAATGGATGTTTATATGAGAATATGGAATATTAATAAGGTAAAAACCATTAATATGACTCTCAAATTCCATGGCCATCCAACTGCAGAAAATATCCATTATCATTAAAATCCATCTTTTTACAGTTGTATCACAAATGTCTAAGGACTGTTCCAGTAAATTGTATATTCCCCCCCCCAATGGCACTTCAAAAATGTTTTGTAGGATGTTGTGTTTCAAACTATTTTGATTCTGACAGTGGCAGTCTAATTAGGAAAATCACTTCTGTTGTGGGTTGTGTTAGCAAAATGAGAAATCGCTGATGGAGTTGTCAGAAAAAAGGAATATATACTTATAATCTCATCTAACCCCCTCTTAGCGTTCTAACAAGAATTAAACATTGGGTCAGAAAATGATACATGCGAGTTCACCTAATTTGTACGAATTTGCATACTTTTCAAGCAGTGATACGCATTCTGCAAATTACATCAATTATATATAAAATGTCCTTTGTGCAATTTGCAATTTTTATTCAACTTTTAACATTAAAAGTACATTTTGCAACATAATAGTTGCTACCAATAGCAGTATCGCAGCGCTTGATGCAACATCCAGATTCAGAAAGGCAAACAATAAAATAACTAGATATTTCAGTTTGGCATGAATGGCTGTTAAACTAAATTTGATTGGTTATTTTGGCCCAGGAACAAACATTTTATGGGAGTTTTAACCATACATGTGATATGTTGAAAATTGCACAGCCATAAAGAACAGTAACTTATTCAAGCTAGTTATGCAAATGCATTTCAGACAGCTGGCATTGAAAGGGAGTTCTCAGCATAGAATAATATTAATACACAGAGAAGGAGGATCATATTACATTCAGAAACAACAGATTAATGCTGATAGGGAACATCAGAGAATTGCCATAAAACATAATTCTGTGTGTAGATCTCTAGTTGGAAGAACCACTATGGCAACAAAAGAATAATGAGACTAACTTTGATACCATGCAGATGTATTGCCAAATGAAGTACATGTTCACAATGTGCAGAATTTCTAAATGACATTAAACATAAGAAACTGACTGAAGTTAGTAAACTCAAAGCAAGATGAATAAAATTTGTCCTGTTTGAGTTTGGTTATTTTTTTGTATATTTTGAGGATATTGATATTTTCTGCAGATCTTTTGGCACTTAGATCCAAGCCATCATTTGGTATTTGTATTATAAATTTGATTACTGTTATCTAGTACACAACATTTTGAAGCTGTGTCATTAACTAATGATGAAATGGATGAAAAAATACTTGATGTCATGCTTTATTTTACTGGTACCAATACTTGTAATAAAATTGTAACTTCTTTTTTCTTACAATCTAATTATTTGTGATCATGTATTATTGTCAAAAAGTAAAATGTGCTTAGCTTTGTTGTAGAATCTAAAACTATTAATTTGCAAGGGACTAAAGTAAAGGTGAGTCAACTTCATGTGTGCCAAAATTATTGTCATATTACAGTGTTGTTAGAAACAACATAATAGTTGTACATTGTGTATTTTATGAAGTTGTAGAACCAACACTCATATTGTAACCACATATTCCATTTAAATAATAATATTATTTCTGCATATTCCTATCAGTTTTTTCACAAGTGGTATTAATTTCCTTATCTAATGTTTGTTTCTTGTGCAATTTTTACACAACAAGAATTTTCAGTATCATTAAAAAACAATGTAATCTGTACCAAATTGAGTTGTTTGGGAAGAAATTAATTTTTTAACCCAAAATTCACTAAAGCATTTAAAGCAGTCATGATAGTAATTTAAGATGCAACTGTTCAAATTTCACCTTTGTAATATTCAAATCTTGAACATGAAGGAGGAACATAGCTCCCAAAATAAACACATCAGTTTTAGTTTTTTTGCTAGAAAATTTTTAATTTTTTTGACATCATAATTGGCTGTCAAATATGGAGTAAGCCTATGGTCTTTTTGCCAACCCAACCAAGACTCCACCACAACCAAATGACCATGCCCAATGACATCACAGTAATGATCACTATACAGAGATGACATCTCTCTGAGTATATCGATTTCATTCGATCCTTAGGAGTGGAACAGTAAGAAAGAGTGACATATTTAAGTGTTAGTGAGATAATTAGCAATGGCTATTTCTCCTGCCACCACTTCCTCATTGGAGATAACACAGACGCACACACACACAAAAGTTAAGATTAAATCCTGAAATCCTGGCAGCATCCTGGCATAGGAGATAACTTGACCATTTCTTTTGATTTTATTGGTCTCTAGTTATCTCGTGTATTTCTGTTACTTAAACATCTTACAGTGTGTCCAGAATATACATGGTTTGACTGTCCCAGATTGATTGATAATGAAAGTAAAATTTTAGTAAAAGGAATCTTTTGAGAGCTTGTCCTACTTGTAACTGAAAGAAGTGGCTAGAAGATATGGAACCAACTAAAAGCTGATGCCATATATCAATGAAAATTTAGAGCAGCAGAATCAAGAGAATTACTGAGTGCATCAAATCCTATCAAACTGCGTAGCAGGCAATTAAGGATGCACTGGTATGACATTTTTCATTCTTGGATCATCTGATAGCTACAGAGGAAAGAGTAAACATTAAGAAGCTCAGCACCACACTTAATATCTTAGAAGAGGCAGGCAGGATCCTGCAGTCATCATGTGATGCCATTATTTACCAGTATAAGACACTTATTTACACCATTCTTAGTGAAGATGCTTCATAGTTTAAGATGATTAACTCCTCCAAAGATTGACTTTGTAGTCTCATTTATTTATGTCTGACTATTGACTGAAAGTATATGGAGCTATTGCCTGTTGTACAACAAATACTGCTTCCTTCCCATTATCAAGCAACAGCTGGATGATGTTTCTTTGTAAGCAACTGTTGAAAACTTGGCAAGCAGTCTTTAATAGCCTAGAGTCTGATTGTTGATTATATGCAAATTATAGGTGGAGTAACTTAAATGAGATTCACAAAGGTGCTACTTTCTTCATGTGCTCTTGCTAGAATAAAATATACTCAGTATCTGGCTGAAAGGGGAAAGAAAAGCAGATGAACTTGCTGACTTGAATGGAAGAGCTGTAATGAAGACATACAAGAAATACATGCTTCAGCCAATCATTTGGCTTGTGAAGCAGAGCAGCATGATTTTCAGTCAAATATTATCAGTGAAAAGGGAAAGGATAAAGAAATATGTGTGCATGTAATGGACATTAAAATTAGCCAGAAAGAAACAGCTTCAAGATAATATTTGACATTAATATCAAAGTTGTTCAGATATGTTTTTTTTTTATAAAAAAAATAAAATTTGTATGCTATTGCCAACAAGCCAAAGTTCTTTGTATTATTGATTTTTAGGTATACAGTGATGAATTGTACAATATGTGAAAAGTTTAATATTTCAAACACATGATATTCACTTTAACTTTACTAAAAGTACTTTATTGTAACCATGTGGTATCTGTGCAGAATGGTCCACTGTAATTTATAAGAGTCTGAATTCACAGACACTGACATTCTTTGTCTACATCTCGGGACTGAATTTTAGCCAGCATAGTATGGGAAGGCCCCTCAATCTGCCAAGATTCCTAGACTATTACATCAAGAATGGGAAGGCCCCTCATCCTACCAAGATTCCTAGACTATTACATAAGTATGGGAAGGCCCCTTATTCTACCAAAATTCCTAGAACATTACATCAAGTATGGGAAGGCCTCTCATTCTGCCAAGATTCCCAAGATTCGAGACCATTACATCAAGTATGGGAAGGCCTCTCATTTTGCCAAGATTCCTAGACCATTACATCAAGTATGGGAAGGCCTCTCATTCTGCCAAGATTCCTAGACCATTACATCAAGTATGGGAAGGCCTCTCATTCTGCCAAGATTCCTAGACCATTACATCAAGTATGGGAAGGCCTCTCATTCTGCCAAGATTCCTAGACCATTACATCAAGTATGGGGAGGCTCCTCATTCTACCAAGATTCCTAGACCATTACATCAAGCATGGGAAGGCCCATCATTCTACCCAGATTCATCAAGTATGGGAAGGCCCCTCATTCTACCAAGATTCCTAGACCATTACATCAAGTATGGGAAGGCACCTCATTCTACCAAGATTCCTAGACCATTACATCAGGTATGGGGAGGCTCCTCATTCTACCAATATTCCTAGACCATTACATCAAGTATGGGAAGGCCTCTCATTCTGCCAAGATTCCTAGACCATTACATCAAGACCATTACATCTATGAAAAACCTATCCTAATCACTGCTGTTTGTCTCAGATGAGTGAACTGACTCGGGAAACAATTGCACATTTATATTTTGTATGTGGCCTTCATTCAGTTTTCTTTTTCTAATACTGATTTGGACTTGATGGGAAAGTTTACTTCTACTATCTGGCAGCGCAGTGGGCACAAGTTCCTCCACAAACCTGGACCAAAGTGACTGTAAAATACTGGTACATGGGACATAAGTATGATATTGCTAACTTTTATCACAAGCTGTTCCAGTTGTCTTTGCATCTCTAAGATCCTGGTTTCTGATCAGCCAGTTCAGCCATCACTAAGTTCATCTATAGCTGTTATCAACCGGTGTGCAGTCATTTCAACAAGTCACGATACAAATTGGTGAACCTATTTGTTGTATGTAGTTGTAATAGGGAGCCATACAACCATGTCCATCAAGATAGTTACTGTGGTCAGCCTGATGACACAAACCATATCATTTGCCTGTTTAGTCAACAGGCCCAATATTAATGTGGTATCTTGTCAACAGATATTGCAGCTTGCCCAGATACAGTGCAGTTATTTCTTGCATTCTGTTTAGTATGATGCAAGTAAAATGTGGAAACAGTTCCAGGAGAGGATAATCTGCCCCGCCCCCTAGTCCCATTGAGTGTAGAAAAAACCACTCTTATCCCTTGATAGAGCAGGCACAGTTTAGTTTAAAGTGGTAGTTAAGAAAATTTATCGAGACTTATAAAAATATTGAAAAAAATTGAGAATATTGTGCAAATATAGACTGATTTATTTATAAATCATAAGTAGAAATGTTAGATGTGTTATGCCGGTACATCTGGCTTAAGTCAACAGTGTCGTCATTAGCATGTTTACAGCATGGAATTTCTCGCTCACTGCACCATCGTTACACATATCTTGTTCATGAAGTGAGCTAACCTGTACGACTAGGAATAGCCTTTTTAATTATACATACATGTTAGGCTTAAAATGTTACAGTTTTAATTCACAGATGTATAGACTTATTTCGGCGGACGTGATTTGAATGTTCATTCTTGTGGAGTACATGTTGTTTATTGCCGCTACGATGTGTTGTCGAAGGATGTTGTAAGAAACGTATTTCGAACTGATTTGACATTTTGATCACACGGCTTGTCTACTCACATCTTAAATGTATGATGCCTTGTGTAGTTGCATTTTATTTGTAATCATTCTAGTAGAAATCTGTAGAATTAATTCTTTAGCGTGTCTCATGTTCTTGGGTCTTCATGTTTATACGATTACGTCACTTTCTGCATAGAATGTTTGATACTTGATTTTGATTGGTCAGTAATTCTTTCTTGCCGATGATCGCAAGTGATAAATTCTGATTGGTCAATAATAAAGAGTATAAAACGAGGTCAGCGTTTACAACTTTTGTCACTCTCCAGTCTTTGTCAAAGGCTCGAATTACAAAATAACTCAACCAAACTTGAAATCAGATGTGGCTATGGTAAAAAGAAATGTTAAAGTTGCCTAACTAATTCCATTGCATGAAATAGCACTAGCTGAGTGTTATTTTGTGACTTAGTATAATTATATGTTTTGAACTTATTTCTTTTGGAATTTGAATAGAAGGTGCATAACCTACATCTGCACCAAAGCAACTCTATTTAGATTCAGTGCGCCTATAATTTATTATTCCAAATTCACAAACATTATATTTATACTTTATTCCTTTTATAGAAATTTACACTTTTTGTGTGAAATTCAAATAAAAGGACTTTGTCTTCTGCTTGTCTGCAAACCATTGCACCAAGATGGGTAATAAATCAGAGGCAGTGAACCAGATATGCTTGGTGCACTCTTGCACCCAAACCATAAGAATATTGTGAACCAGAACCATAGGCTTTGGGCGTGTCTGCACCCAAACCATAAGAACACCATGCACCAATAACTGTGGTGCACCAACAATAGCAAACCCTGAACCCAGACTAGGTTCTTTTGTTTCTGTTATCCCCTCCCCCTTTTATGAATGAATAAAGAATAAATGAGGACATATTGAACACCAATAGTTTGCATGGCTCATTACTAACCGTACTAACACTGAATATAAGTAATAACAAGATACACATGAGTATTTTAGCCTTTATTGCTAGTTAGTTGCTTGTCAAACTGCATTCTCATGTGCTTGCATGCTTCAACTCTGCACATCTGTGAATTAAAACTGTAACATTTTAAGCCTAACATGTATGTATAATTAATAAGGCTATTCCTAGTTGTATAGGTTAGCTCACTTCATGAACAAGATATGTGTAATGATGGTGCAGTGAGCGAGAAATTCCATGCTGTAAACATGCTAATGACAACACTGTTGACTTAAGCCAGATGTACCGGCATAACAGATGTTAATGTTATGAGCTATTCCTTTCAAGTAATCTTCTAATGGTACTGTTCCATATGTTGGGACCAAAGCCTGGAGACGATGAATAAGACAAATGTACTTTGATTTAGATGCAAGTAAATGTGGAAACAGTTCCAGGAGAGGATAATCTGCCCCGGTTGTCTTTGCCGGAATGAAATCTCTCAATTTTCAATTTGTAGCGAAAGTTCTTTAAGAAAGTGTTCATTTGGCATGGATGATGACAATCTACCATCTGTTGAAATGAATGATACCAGGCTTTTTCTATTGTCTTCTCAGTTAAGCTTTTTTATTGCCTACTCAACCTTATCTTTGTATAAATACATGTTTTGGTCTTACAATTTATTTGTCAGGTTGTTTATCATTGCGCGTATTTGTTGGCAAACTTTTGTTATATCCTCAAATCTGTCACATTTTGCCTCCAGAATAGTGATCCCTATGGACCAAGATTCATGTCTACAAGTCAAAACCTTTGTAGATACGAATGATTATGATGAGCAATCCATCTACTGCCAGTTGGCAATTATTTAGGCAAGCTTCATTCCATCTCCCACTGGTACTGAACCCACTTGGACACCTGCCATGTAAAGGTCCTGAGCTTAAATACAGGTATTGCAGAAGTGGCCAGGAATGACCTTTAGTTTTATCAAAACGATGTCATGTCTTTCAAGTGACATCCAGACTTGTAATGAATATGTAGTGACTTTTTTATTGCATTGCCTACATCTTTAAAGATTTTTCATCAATACAAAAAAATCTTGTAAGCAACACACTTGGCAGTTGACCTCATGCATTGCCATGGTAAGAAACAGGATATGTTAACCACTCCATGGACTACACTCAGATAGTGTCATGTAACCTTGACCTAGTAAGAGGAGGAGTCTTTTGTTCATCTGCATTTAAGCCATGTCACTCATAAGCTCTGCATTCATTACCTTTTGATTCTCCGTATCTGTTGGATGTACAAATGGAGGATGTTCAGAAGCAAAGTGCTGCCTTCATAGCTTTCCTTCCACTACTGGTTACCCACATCTCCTATAATTTAAGCAGATAAAAAGAAGGTATATTCCCATTCAGTAGTAGCAGTTCATTCTTAATCTAACTTAGGAAGCAACATGCCCTTCAGTTCTGTTTCTTCCTGCATAAAAATTTCAAACCCCTGGTGTTAGACACAGTGCTATAGAAATTGAACTTTATTATCTTTATTATCCGAATCGGTCGTTCCTGCCTCGTCCGAGTCCGATTATTTGGAAGTTCATACTATCGGGTGGAATCCGATTTCTGGATTAAAAGTCGGTTATGCCCTAATGGGAATGTTAGTAAGATTGCCATTAGTTTTTTTTGTGAATTTGTGGTTCTTCTTGGGGCTTTCCTGGGTTCTTCCTTCATCAGATATACTGGCCACTATGTATAGGTGATCATGTGCTGAGAAATGGTATTAAAACCAACAAAGAAGTGGGTAGTTGAGATAGTTAACAGGCAGAACTCTCCAGGGCTATGACCCATGACTTTACTTAGTGCTGAAAGCCAGCAGAATGCTGCAGCTGGTTAGAGACCTAAACCAGCTTAAGAAATATATAGCTGTACTGCATTTCTGAATTGATACTGAACAGTCAGTAAGCTTTTTGATCAAGGAGAGTAACTGATGCAAGACATTTTACAAGCTTTCAGGTACAGTCATTGTTCTACTGGCAGCAGCATCTATATTGAGTAAAAGTATTTTTTAAAATTTTTCATAAGCTTTTATCTTTCCTAAATCCCTTTGTAGGTTTTCATCATAACTAGTCATAAATCCTTTTATAAGCTATAATGACTTATTCTCTAATATTCTAGCTCACCCTTTTACCTTGTAGTCAAACCATTCATAGAAAATTTGCTCAGCATGCAAGCTTAAGTCTTCTTGCTATTACTCCAAGTATTTCTTTCCACTTTTGAATTTTTTGAAAGCTCTATTTGTCATAGACAACATCAGCTTTTAAAATTGCATTTTGTCTGTTATATGACCATTTCACATCCGATGATCTAAATCATGAATGAAAATGGTGCTTATCTGGTTGGTTTTATGTTATAGTATTTTCACCAAAACACTTCTTATTGGTCCTTAGTATAAAAAAAAAATTGTTCCAGTCTGACATCAAGTACTGGGACCATCTTAAAAATTTGGTAAATACCAACCATTACGCTTTTGGCATAATCATTATGCTGTTCAATTCACTAAATTGTCTTACACTCACCTGTATATGGATTATGCTTTTCTGGTATGTTAAAGAATAAAAATAAGTCAAAAGGATGTGTTGTAATTTATATTATCATCTCTTTAAGATCTCATCGTAAACAAATTGAGAATATTCTAACAAGAAAGACTGCTGCATAAAAATAGCATAAGAGCTAATTTATCCAGAACAGAGCTATGTGTAGTTTCCTACTTTTTTATCGATAGCATCTACATGACTCATTTACCAGAAAACAGATGGGTTTCTTTAATTTGAAACTTTGCCTGGTAGATTCATTATATTGATAATGAATTTAGTTACCGGACAAGTCTGTACTTTTAAAGAAAATGGTACCAGATGTTAAGCGTAATTTGACTTGAATCGGTGGACATGTGGATGAAAATTCTTTGAGTAGATGGGTCTTATTAAACTTCAAAGTATTGTTTGTGAATATATTTGATGAAGCCATTGAATGATGTCACTTTAATAGCTTGTTTTTTCTTCAAAAGTATTGTAATTGACCAATTGTAGTTGACCAAAATTAACATCAGTTTTCTATCTGAGGTTCAAGGTCATTGGTCATGACAAAGAATTTTGTAGTGCACTTACAGAAAATAAATTAAAGAATAATAGTACAAAAGAAATGGATTTATGTTGAATTTCAGGAAAATCTTTTTCTCAGACACATCAGTATTTGTGAAAGACTGGTTTATGGGGGTTTTTTTGTTGTTTTTTTTTTGTGATTTTCAGATTCAGAAATTTGATTGTATGTTTCTGCCTACTTGATTGCCACCTTTTACAGGAAAAAGACTGGAGATTAATTTTGAGAATCCTACATAGACCTGTTTTTGCTTTTCAGGATTACATTTTAAAGCTGAGTGTCAGTGAAGTGAGGGAGTACATGAGGAACCTCCTACTTGCCCTGAAAAGAGTGCATCAGTTTAATATCATACATCGAGATGTCAAACCCAGCAATTTCCTGTACAACAGGGAAACAAAGCAGTATGTTACCTTCTGGAAAATGTTTAGTATATAAAATCTATATTTACCAGTACAAACTAAATAATAATTGATTCTTTTCTTTCTCAGCAAGAATTAGAATGGATGAGAATCTTAAGATTGTCAGCAGTTTTCCGATTTTTTTAATGACTCATCAACAGTGTTAAACTTTGCAAAATTTTGATCTGCCCAAAATGCATTTTTTATTAAGGGATTATATGGGTATGTGTGTCTTTGTGTGAGAAAATCTATTTCATATTTTGTTTTATTTAGAGTTAGGGTTGACCCTAACCCTAGCCACCATACCTCAGATAAGTTTGATGAAAACTATTGCTGTTTGTGACCAAAAAAGTCTATTCAGCAGTGATAAAATTTGTTGATCTTTGTGATCAAATTAAGTCAGATCATGAGTCATAAAAAAAACTACTGATCTTTGTGACCAAAAAAGTCTATTCAGCAGTGATAAAATTTGTTGATCTTTGTGATCAAATTAAGTCAGATCATGAGTCATAAAAAAAACTACTGATCTTTGTGACCAAAAAAGTCTATTCAGCAGTGATAAAATTTGTTGATCTTTGTGATCAAATTAAGTCAGATCATGAGTCATAAAAAAAACTACTGATCTTTGTGACCAAAAAAGTCTATTCAGCAGTGATAAAATTTGTTGATCTTTGTGATCAAATTAAGTCAGATCATGAGTCATAAAAAAAACTACTGATCTTTGTGACCAAAAAAGTCTATTCAGCAGTGATAAAATTTGTTGATCTTTGTGATCAAATTAAGTCAGATCATGAGTCATAAAAAACTATTGATCTTTGTGACCAAAAAAGTCTATTCAGCAGTGATAAAATTTGTTGATCTTTGTGATCAAAGTAAGTCAGATCATGAGTCATAAAAACTATTGATCTTTGTGATCAAATTAAGTCAGATCAGGAGTCATAAAAAAAACTACTGATCTTTGTGACCAAAAAAGTATATTCAGCAGTGATAAAATTTATTGATCTTTGTGATAAAATTAAGTCAGATCATATGTCATAAAAAACTATTGATCTTTGTGACCAAATTAAGTCTGATCAAGAGTGATAAAATTGACCTTTGTGACCAAATAAGTCTGATGAAAACTACTAATTTTTGTAACTAGATGTGTGAGCAAATTTTGTGTTGTTGCAAACCTGAAATAAGTGGGAATAACTATATGTAATCATGGATTTAGTTGTGTTATACCAGCCAAGTTTATTGAATAGATTCTGCTCATTGCCAAAGAAGTACAAGATTAACAATTGTTTTGACTGACAGAAATGTCTGAGGGATTGTGCAAGTTTTATTTAATATATCAGCTTACCCCCAGAGAATGTTGACTGAAAAGTTTAACTTTTTCTTAGGAGTTTTGAACTTGCCAAAAATATTTCAATATAATATTACAATAACGGTTGAAAAATATTTCAATATAATATTACAATGACAGTTGAAAAGTATTTCAATATAATATTACAATGACAGTTGAAAAATAAGGTGAAATATTTCTGGAAATTGTTTAATTTATTTTACAAATAAGGACAATTTGGATTCTTTTTATCTTTGTACTTTACATTAATTAAAGTTGTGAAAAAAGGTGTATAAATCATTATTGACAATATATATATATATATATATATATATATATATATATATATATATATATATATATATATAGGCGAAATCATTGCTGCATTTGTTTCTGAGTAGTATATAGGGAGAAAACACATTTGACACAAATGTTCTAAATAAATTCTAGACAAGAATCAGGAACCATTATTGAGGTATAAAGAATTCAAATCCACAAAAAGAAGGCTAATAAAGTTCACAAGCACTCAGGTTATGGATTTATTAATTTCTGCAAACTTTTCTCGCATTGTATACTTGGTGTGGAGTCAGACTATACAATGTCTTTGTTAAAAAACCATGTACTGAACAGCTGACATGACTATTTTTGCAGACACAAAACTTGTAGAAAACCGTGCCCTCTAATGTCAGTGGCAAAGCCTAGGTTGGCTTACAGCTGGAATTTCTCTGGAAAACCTGCAGTTACAGTATTGATGGATATCACTAAATATGGTTGGGAAACAGGGTTTCCGTACTGTTGGCTGCAAATGTTGTAAAGCGCTTAGAGCTTCTAAAGATTAGGCGCTATACAAAGTCCTCATTATTATTAATATTAAGTGGGGACCACTGGAAACGCCTCTTTATATCAGCCTTCTGAAATGAATGCCTTTCTCTGAAGGAACATTTCTGCAGAAAAAGAGTCCTAAGCATGTCAATTCTATATTTGTGACTTGCTTCCATGAATTGAATAAATGTTTATGACTATTCTGGCATATTAACCATTTTGCATATTAGGATGTTTATTATTAAAAAATAATAAAGAGGGCAAATATCGTTACTGCCACATGGAATAAATATTAAACATTGTAATCAAAAAGAAAATATAGAAGAATATTTTAATTGAAGCTAATTAGTGTTACAGGGATTATACATATTAAAAAAATCTATGACTATTCATAATTTTGTGTACCATACAATAAGAAAGAGATCTTCATACTTGGTTTTCAGCGCAACAGGTACTGCCTGATATCATTTGTTCCTGGAGTTTGATGTTATGACTGTGTAAATAAGGGCTTTGTCTTTTTCTCTTATAAAGTTATTTGGGTTTTATTCTTCTGGATAATGGGATCCTGAAAAACTTGTCTACCCAGTCATCCTTTCTTTTTTTTTAAACCAAATTTCTAGATAAACAGTTTTTATTTTGAACTTGTCCATATTTTCAAATAGATTAGGTATTTTTTTTAAAAAAAACGATTTATACTTTTGGATTATGAATGATGGTGAAATAAAGGTGTTTTTAAACTTTATGGATAGTACTTGTTCCAGAAAGATGAGAAAATCTCTCTCTCTCTCTCTCTCTCTCTCTCTCTCTCTCTCTCTCTCTCTCTCTCTCTCTCTCTCTCTCTCTCTCTCTCTCTCTCTCTCAATTATGTAGACAATGGGAAACAACTACAGAATAAGTCTCTTTGAACCCTCTAAGTTATTACATTATATCCAGATTTACTAGTCTTCAGTTTCACTGTCCTGCTGTATAGATGTCTTCCATGGAACCACTTTCATGTTGTACCATCTTTTATTTTCAGTGGTTCAGCAAGTTAAATTGTTCTATATGATGCTGCAACATTTTTGTGAATCCATATTTTTGCACTTATACCCTTTGTTATTGGCACATGTGATTTTCTTTGATAAAAGTCTGTTTCAGCTATTATCAACTATTACACTTCTAAATCATTTTGAAAAGATGGTTTACATTTATTAAAATGTATATATATGTATACATATCCTTGGTTTTGTTCATTAAAGTGATGACAACTAAGTGCAAGAAGTGTAAATAATAGTTCTTGCAACTCCTCAGGCTCAATCTTATCCTTCTGAGTCACTTTTATATGCTCCCATCACAGATGACTGGTTCATTTGCAACCCTTTTCCAATCCACTTGACTAGAAGATCTTTATCAAGAATGAGGTACAATCATTCCTGTGTCAGTGGCACAACCATGGTTGGCGTATGACAAGAATTCCTCACAGCACCAATTCACCCCAGCAAAAATGGTAAGATGTGCAGACTCTAGTATATATGGTTAGAGACACCACTTCCAGCCAGGCTTGAATATGATCAGTGGCAAATGAGACCAGGGGAACATGCTCTTCTAGAAACAAGTGCTCTGTGGCAAGTCAGTCTTGATTATTTTGGACAACTGTAATGGTGACAACCTCCTTCAACAACAGCACCAATTCACCCAACCTGGGCATATTGGAATGACATACAAATCAGACACTTCTTAGCAGACTTAGCAAAAGTGTTCTGGCTGATGCTCTGTCCTGATAGAGTCAGGTTATTTGTATAAAATGGTCCCTTCATCTGTCAGTTTCTCATCAGAATTATGCATTTTGGGGTGTCCGATGATTGACATGTTCACAACAAGCTGGAACCTTCAGCATCAGCAGAATCTATACCACTTATTAATTGATTTCATAAAGGCTTTTGATAGGGTATGGCATGCAGCCTTATGGGCAACTATAAGGAAGTACAACATCAGCTCAAACCTGGTGCAGGTTGTTGACCATCTGACAAAGCCACCAGTGCTCTCTTCTTCAATGGCAGCAGAGGAAGGAGATTGGTTTCAAGTAACAGTTGGAGTCGGTCAGGGATGTATACTGTCAGACTTCAACATTTTCCTGGAAAGGATCATCAAGAAAGCCTTGCATGACCACAATGGCACTGTCAGCATCAGAGGAAGGACCATCACCAACCTTCGCTTCGTAGATGATTTTGATGGTTTAGCAGGAGATAAAAAAGAACTGGCTGTCTTGGTTGAGTGCCTCAACACAACCTCCACAGCATACAGTATGGAAATTACTGCCAAAGAATCTAAACTGATGACAAACAACACCAATGACATCAGTAAAGAAAAAAAGGTCAGTGGACAGAAGTTGGAAAGAGTCACAAGCTTCAAGTACTTGGATCAATTCTTTATGCTTGTGAAACATGGACGCTCACATAAGATTTACAAAGAAGCATTCAAACATTGGAAATGAGAAGCCATCGCAAGATCTTGGGCATTTCATACATTGACCATGTAACCAACAAAGTCCACAATAGGATCCAATGAGCCATAGTATCCTATGAAGACCTTTTGACTATTGTAAAAAAAAGTGCAAACTGAAGTGGTCATGTCTCAAGGTCATCTGGACTGGCAAAAACGATCTTGCAAGGCACAGTGCAAGAGTACAGAAGAAGAAGCAGACCAAAAAAAAAGAGGTGCAAAGACAACATTAAAGAGTGGACAGGCATAGGATTTGGCGATTCCCAAAGGGAGTGGAGAATAGGGAAAGATGGAGAGAATAGTTGTAAAGTCAACTGTGGTCCCCCAACAACCTCTTGGGTTTAGGGATTGATGATGATGATGGAACCACAAGCTGCCCACATCTGTCACACCAGATCTGGACCCAAAATTTTGGCTGGGTATTTGCTGTCATTTAGTTGGAGGGGTTATGGACATTTTCTCTTGCCCAACTGTCTTAGTACCAAAATTAATACAGAAAATATTGGGTCAGAAATGCAAGATAATTCTGATAAAACCTTTCAGATGGGACAAGTACAGGAGCAGGATAATCCCAATGTTGATGAAAGTGATAAAACCGAACGTCTTAAGTTGCAAAAATTACTTGGTATCTCTTTTAGAATTTATGATCATGGTAACACTCTAATTTTTTACATGCTTTATTTAGATGTTGAAAAAGTTCAGACATATCTTTAAGACTGGAACTAGTTTGCAATATTGTGTTGACTTCTTCCTTACTTGACATAATGCATCAATGATTTTTTTTCTTTTCATCTAGCTGAAAGGGCTGCTAACAATCACTGCTGTTTTTCTGTGTGCTTCCTCCCTTTTGTTTCTACTCCAGTTAAAACACTCCAGTTAGGCATCATTTTGAGGAGATGAGAAAGCAAGAGGCACAAGAGTTGGCATATTAAATTTCAGCACTGCTTCCTATCTCTAATGACCTATTAGGGATTGTACAAGAGAAGGAATGATTCTCTTTAGAGAATTTGCAGGCTTATCTTTTGCTTCCTGGTCAAGTGATTTTATAGGCTATCATGCCCCTATTTTTTTCAGGCAGGGAGGGGTTTCATCTTCCTCAGACCTTCCTTCAGTAATTAGTAATCCATTGTCATACATGCCCACTGGTGACCCAGTCTACTACCATTTCATCACTTATGAACCACACATTCTCAAAAATGATTGGTGATCCTAATTATGTATGACAATCTTAGGATTTTGTATTCAAATCTCTCCTACCTTCAGGAAGGAATTTCCCAATGATCCCATCAGGAGTAATGATTTTACACAAGAAAATCTTAAGTTTTCTGCTTTTAAAGGGCAGTGCAGATAATACGGAAACTGCAGATAGGGTTTTTACTCCAGAACATTTATGGTTTTATAGTCCAATGGCGGTTGAGGCTTACAATGTGTACGTGATCAGTCTTGATATTCCTGAAGCTTACTTCATATACCGCTTGATATGGCCCCAGTCAGAGTCCTTGAACCTTCATTGAGATGTGTCCATAGCAATGATGGCAACATTCCTGCATGACATGTCACAAAATATTCAGTAAGTTTGGTTTTTGGTTCATGTCATGAACAGCTTTACTTCCCTCATTGTATGGTTGATAATATAGAGATATTGGGCCTTATATCTTCTCAACATTTCATCTGTCTAGGTATGGAACCGTTAATGCATGCATAACAAGTTGGCATGTTCATCCAATTATATCAAAATAATGTTTCATGCATTAAATAAGTCATCAACAAAGTCGAAGTTGGACCTTCAATTAAATTTTAGACCAAATCTTATTACAATCAGGAAGTCCTCCATGGAGAAAGTGGCCTTCCTAGTTTTTGATTCACAACATGAACGACCTTCCTTCCCTCATTCACAGTTCAGAGAGGATAATCAGTGTAAATCTTATCCCTTCTCAACATTTTGTCCATCTTGATATGAAACTATTAATGTATTAACCTTTCTTCCAATTGCATCAAAAGTATAGCTCATGCATCAGAGAAAACATCAAAGGTGACATTTAAGAGAAGTTTGTTACAGCACATCAATTTATTCCATGTGGGGTTGAACCAGTTAAAACACCAGTGTATCAGTTTTGGGAGTACACTTACTACTGGACTTGGGATTGCAAATGGATCCTACAAGAGAAGGATCATCATATCAGCCACTTAGAAATGATAGCCATTTTCAGTGCATTCCACACATAGGTGGACATTGTCCATAGAAATATGGTCCTGATAATGTCCTAAGAACTTGGTTGTGGTGACACATCTCTAAGGGGTAATAATCACCATACCTTTGCCTCAAGGTATTCTCAATACCAGGTAACTTTAATGCCTGACATATTCCTTTCATTGTTCCGTCCGGCTATTTATCAATAAAGGACAACTTCATAAAGAGTTGTCCATCCAAGAACAATTATCAAGTCTGGGCCCTTCAGGCTGACAAGTATTTGACATTACTTTTTCATTTTATTTTCCTGACACCTACATGGATGGGCTATACATGCTTTTTTGGTCATCCAGGAGGTAATGTGGTCCTTCACTCTGTTTTGATCATGAAGAGTAATAGATGAGAACAACAGACTGAATTGGTTTAACTGACCTACGATGAGATTTCAAAATGTGATGTGCTTGATTCACTCATTAGGTGACTTCAAACTAACATGCATCAACTTTCTTGTAAAATTCAACAAATTGTAAATGAGCATCCCTCACAGATGTAACCCACATAATGGTATCAGGAGTAGTGAGTTTTAGCTACTGCAGAACACTCTCTCATCATTTTAAAAAGAATATGTCAAAAGATTTTCTTATCATTGTTCATTTTTACAGCCTGAATGATCCATGTTACAGTAGGGTTTTAGTTATACCCTTGAATTTTATGTGATTTAATTATTTTTATACTTGTGTATGGTTTTGGTTTTATGAAAATGGGGTGGAGTGTTTCCAATATTTATTTAGGTATGGCACCCACCCAGGCTCGATTATGGTTCAGAAGTTAGGTGAATATGGTTCTGAGCCCTCAGTCAGCAATGCCAACAGTTAAATACAAAAGTACTAAAGGGAGAAATTAAACAATTAAATACAAAAGTACAAAGGGGTGAATTAAATAAAAACAATTTAATTAATAATAAAATTTCAACATGTGAGCTTCCCAAACGCTCAACCCTTTTGTGCCTATTTCATCATCTGAATCAGTGTGAGAATTTCGCCCTGTCCTTGGTTCTACTCATCTGTCTCTCTAAATTTCTCCTGCACTCCTCCTTTACTCCTTCGACTTTCCTCTCCACTTCTACTCCTCCTTTGCTCCTTCGAATTTCTACTCTACCTCCACTTCCCTTTCCGTCGACTTCCTCGTCGAACCGTCGACTCCAATCCATCGACCCTGACTGTACCGACAGTCTTACTTCAGTCTCCTCTCTCAGACTCTCGGGACTCTCCTTCTAACTGAAGTTGTCCAACCCGGAAAGCTTCCTGTAAAACACTTCGCACATACACTCACACTACCCAGATAACTTATCATCAGATAAGGCTAACAAATTTCATGGGTCATGCATCCATTCCCACTGAAATACTCATACATTCATGGATGGTAAACACAATGTAAAATCATAACATAATAACACATCATAATGCACGATATCAATTACTCGTATACAGGCAACGATAATTGATTCACATCAGTACATAATAACCAACACATCTATTTTGCATCACAAATCATACAAATATATAAATATGCAACTATGTATGCTCTGAATATATTCAAACATACATTCATAATCTTGCTTACATAAATCATTTCCCAACTCCAATACAAATCTCAAATAAGTACACAAATGAAACTTTACAAAGTAATTTTTCATTTTAATAATACTATTAGTAATTGCATAACATAATATTAGTACTTACAGTTACAGCGTTGCAATGTGTGAGTCAAAAATCAAACGAATATCTACCTTCTTGAAGCTTTCTTTTTGTTCGCAATCTTTTCCCTGCGATTCACACCAAATCGGAGTAGCCTTAATCGTTCAATCACCTAGTAATCTGCCTTGGTCTACTAAATAATTCTGGGATATCCTCGAAATTCAGAGGTATGCCCACCCACTAGCTTAATTCTGATTGGATGCTGAGGACTAACCATTCCCAAGTTGTAAATCTGAGGAACTGTCAATATAAGTAGCCTACCATTTTATTACAAATGGCTCTTTTGATGTCCTACTAAAGGATTAGCACCCAGGTGTAATTTACTATGCCCTGTTCTGCACAAAGAACCATTTTGGTGACTACATCTGCCTTGGCTTCTTGCTCACAGTGTTTGTCCACAGATCAAATACCGGATTAGTGTCAGTTGGATAAACATCTGTCCACCTAGGTAGACCTTGACAATCCATGCAGTGGTATTTGGGACAGAAACACCAGTCTTGCATTGCTGAACTGAAAATTATGGTGTGTACAGCAGTTGTTCACAACAAAAAAAAATTTCCAATTTTTCCACTTGATTTTATTGTTGACTGTTGCAAGTCGGTTGTGAAGGATGTCTGCAGTAATCCAAGACTTTGTTTGATTCTTAAGTGGTGCAAAATGATCTTAAACTAAATGATCTAAGACATTTTGGATTACAAGTTATAAGTAAAGTTTTTGTCCTGTTGCACTGCATGCTACCAATAGTGTCAACTTCTCCTGTTTCCTCACCGCACCCCTAGTTTGAAAATCTTTTCATTTTTCCAATCTGTCAGATATTCCTCTGTAAAACAGTCTTGTATCATCTGCATTGAAAATGTCACAAAGCTTTTATGGATGGTGGTCTTTTTCCAATCATCAGCTATGTATAAATTGACTTTGATTCTCCACTGAGTACACAAGTTGTGATGTTATACTGATTTTGAAGTTTCCCAGCCAGAAAAGTCATCATAATGCAGGTCATGAATCAGATATTCATTTTCTTTACTTGATCATTCATATCACCATACATTGTCCATTGTGCCATATCTTTTCTGCGCCTCCACACCATTCTGCCATTGATTTCAAAATGAACTCCCGTACTTTTATGATTGCCTAAACTTGAATTTTACTGATTTATTTTTTTGTGTGGTTCTCAGTGTTTGCTTCTATAAATTATATTCTTTCCACTTTATTAGAATTTTTCTTATTTCTTTTGTGGTTCTACTATTGTTATTATGGTGTGTTATGTATATTTAATTTGTATTGTTATTTTTTCATTTTCCTTTTTTCTTTATATGCATTGGAAAATTGTATGTTGGTCCTGATCTAGTCCAAAATCAAATTTATTTTCTACTTGATCTTAATCATCGATTTTTGTTTTAATTCTGTAAACAACTATTACATAGTAAATAGTTTCCTATATGAGAATGGGTTTATTATTAGGCTTGTTATCTTGATCTGAGTCAAGGACTTTGTGTTTACCAAATTTCTAGTTATAACTAAAATTTTATTTTGTAAAAATTAGGAACCTTCTAGAAGGTTATTTTCCATAAGGTAATTTTTTTAAAAAAATGCTTATTGTGATATGAGGTTAAATAGAGAACACTATAATCTTATTTTTCTAGAAAGTATTTATCCATGCCTTAAGTTCTGTACAGCATCAGTTGTATTATTATTGTGTCCAGAGGTTCATTTGGCTGGAATTTTATTTATTCAGATTATTGATCGTTGTAAATACAAAGTGCTCATCAGAAATAACATTCCTGGAAACAGAGACTTGAATTTATATTGAAATCACAAATTAGGATACATTCTTGAATTGTATTATTGTGATCCAAACAACAATGTTGGCACATCACCCCTGAATAGGCCACCACAGGCATAGCAACACTTCCAGCATTGGATTTAATTTGATTTCCACTAAAGTTTATTCAGAACTTCAATCATTAGGACTTGTGAAAGGAATTCTAGGATTATTTTGGGTTTTATTTGCAATATTGCAAGTTCCTTTTCTTTACATCTTCACATTGTATACTAGTGATATAAATTCTTTATTGAATTTTGCAAAGATGTTGCTTCTCACTAGTTTTATTTGTTTTAAGACCATATAATCATATCAGTTAATGATTTGTGTCATCAGTGATCAATTGTAATAGTGACTGTAGCAGTTTTAATGGGCTTTTAGGAATGTATGTGTTCATTGACATCCCCCACCCCACTGACTCCATCCCAACATGTCTTCCCTTTACTCCCCACCACCCCCCACATATAGGACTCCCCACCACCCCCTTATCTTTATACTACTTTATTTATGTATAGTAGCATTTAGCTTTTGATGTATACTTGCATAACACACACACAATCATGGATCTTAAGGGTAGCTTGACACCACATTTGAACTGTGAACATAAATTCACACCCATTTTTAAGCATTGTTATAACAACAATGGGCATTATCTATTTGTTAATCAATTTCTAGTGATTTGCTGAATGTAGGACAGGTTTTTTTGAAGTATGTTGAAGAGGCTTGAGTCTAACCTTTATTTATTGTGCATATTTTGTATATTTTAAGATAAACAACAGATAGATTAGCCACCATTCAATTAATTGTAGTTGTTACAGTACAGTACTCAGGCCCTATGTGGACATAAGCAGATTATGATGTAACAACTAAAGTACAAAGACTGTTCTTCAAGAATTGCAAACATAGTCCCTGACTTTGACAATCATCACATCATAATATACTTAAAAGCAATTGCTTAACTTTTAAACAATACATTTTTTAAAATGTGAGAATGTTAACTTTGTTTACAACTGTCTACTGAAATTGTTTACAACTATCTACTGAAATTTATTTTGCATAACCTTTTTCTTTTAACATAACTTAATATAAGTTTTTATATTTTGTTGGCAAAATGTCATATTAAATGAAATAAGTTTTAAGATTATGGGGAGGGGAAAATGGGAGGGAGTCCTGTTTGGTGAGAGGGGGTATGACCAGGGGAAGGTCGGAGGAGGGGATGTCCTAGACTCCATGTTTTCATCTGTAAATAACTTATCTCATGTTTGCCATGTAAATATGTAGAAAATCAATATTTGTTTAAATGAATAAAACATGACATACAATATGATGTGATGAAAAGTAAGGAATGTTGATAAAAAACTAATGAATGCTACATCATCTAAGCTTCATTTACCATTTTTGCTCTAGTGATTTTGAGATGATCCCTTGCATGTGCCTAATAACCACTTGATGTAATATTGCTGTTTGATTTAAACTACATTGTGTTTAAATGGCAACATAGAAATTGAATTAGTAAATTTTATATCTAGTAAGTTAGAATTAAAGAGAAATTGAATCTTAGTTACATCTGTAGAGTATTTATTGTACTTACCATATATCTTAGGACAAATTTAACTGGTTTTTTGCAGTCCTATAGCTTACAGTTCTAATAACCTAGATCATATCTCCCAAAACTTACAGCCACAAAGCAAATTGTATTGAATTAGCCACCACCACCCCTGTATGTTACATTAAAAGTAGGTAAATATAACACTAAAACAAACCTTGTACTATTTTTTATTTTTATTTTTTGTTCTTTTATAACAATTTTGGAATGTATGTCTTAAATTGTATGGTCCTGTGATGTAGTATGCAAATCAATAATGTATATCACTTAATATTGAATATTGTTCATTGATTTGAAGATGTATAAGCAAATCATGTTTGGTTATCCTCAAGGGTTTCAACTTGTTATCAAAACTAAACAATGTATCCAACAAAAACACACTGCCACCCCCCCCTCAGAATAACAATTACTTCTAAGTACCAGCAATTCATGCATGTTAGAGTATTTGGTGCAAGATAACCAAATGTGTGTTAAATCTAGGTTAACAATATAACAATATTTTGCAAATAAAAATCATTGTTAAATACATTTACTGTGAGTGAAAATTGAGTGAAAATGACAGTATTTTTGCTAGTATGGGTTACAAAAGTATTTTAAAAGACTGTTGTGTATTTTATTGTGCCGAGCAGACATCAGCGACTGTTTATAGCAATTTTGATAACAAGTTGGCAAACAAACATAAGCTTGGGTAGATAATAAACACACCTGGTAGAGAGGAAAAAAATCGTTTGGGCTATCAAATGTAAAGTTTATTTTATTTACAAAGCAAATTAATATCAGAAGCCAACTTTGGATTACTATAAGTATGATCATTTTTTTTTCTACATACAAAAGTGGCTGAAATTGGCTTCTTTTTATTGTTATTAACAGGAATTTCAAAAATAAATTTAAAGAATGGAGCAGTTTGGGTTCTAAGTGTCACTTTCAAAATGTCTATGTGAAATCTATGCTGCAATTTAATAGAATTCAATTGTGTGGCAAGCTCACAGCAAGTTGAAATAACTGAGTATAAAACTTCTTTGCAAGGAGCAAGCATCAAATTTGCAGATAAATCAAAAGGTTCAGAAAATAAAGTGAGTGCTGCCATTACAAGCTATGGGATTTACAATGGCAGAAAACTAAGAAAACTTTGCTTGGGAAATAAACATGACTTGTGAAAAAAACAAATATAAATCAACTCAGAATTTTAATTGCATCAAACAGCAAAACATATAATATAAATACGGATTGTTCAGATTTGGCTGAAATGGGAAGCAATCTACTTTCTAGTAAAAACTTGATGGTAGCAAAATTGTTGGACACCTCACTATGGCAAATAATGTTTTAAATTATTACTATCCAAACAAATGCCTTGATGAGATAGGTAATATTTTAATTTTACCAGTATTTACCATTATGCCATTGCATGTGCATCAGTTGTCCAGTTTGTTTAGTGCATCCTGTAAAGAAATTTCATGTTCATGCTTTGTATTTTGGAAAAGGTTCTTCAATCCCAACTTGTATCTCATCTGAATTCAAACAGTCTTTTTAGCAATGTACAGTCTGCATATCACCCTCACCACAGTACTGAAACCGCTTTTCTGAAAGTAGTCAACAACCTTCTCTTCTTGGATGGCAGAAAGACTGCAGTCCTCACTCTCCTTGACTTGTCTGCAGCATTTGATACTGTAGACCATGATATATTATTTCAATGTCTCCAGCTTGTATTTGGCATTCACGATACGGTCTTACTATGGTTTAAGTCCTACTTGGTCAACAGGACACAAATTTGTGTCTGCAAATTGAATACGCTCCAGCCCATTTGATTTATGCTGTGGTGTTCCACAGGGGTCTGTTCTTGGACATGTTCTCTTCATTCTGTACACTCAGCCACTCTCAAGTGTCATAGATCATCATCCAGTGTCTCACCAGTTGTATGCTGATGACACCCAAATATACAAATCTAGCCATCCAGCTGAAGTTGAAGCTACCATACAAGACATAGAGCAGTGCTTTTCTGATTTGAAATGATAGATGACATGTAACAAGCTGCAGATGAATGATGATATGAACATATGCCAGGCTGCATATCTTGAGCTGAGATGCATCAGCTCCATTCACAAGTATCTGTCAGTTGATGCCACAAAAACACTTGTGTGTTCCTTAGTACTTTCAAGACTGGACAATTGTAATTCAATTCTGACTGGTTCATCTCAATATCTACTTCAGAAACTTCAAAAAGTTCAAAACACTGCTGCTCGGATCATCCTTAGAGTAACACGATTAGAGCATGCCTCTCTGCTGCTCTGTGCCCTACACTTTCTATCCATACAATCCAGAATTAAACACAAAATATGTTCTCTGTGCTACATTTCACTGATGGGTTCCAGTCCAACATACCTATCTGACAACATCCATGTGTATATACCCGAAAGATGCTTACGTTCTTCTGACACTCGCATTCTCAATATTCCCACTATGATTTTAAAATCACATGGACAATGTTCTTTTGCATACCAGGGCCCAGCAATGTGAAACAAATTGCCCACTGCACTTAGACACAAAGACACAGTGATCTCATTCAAGAGCACCCTTAAAACTCATCTATTTCAACTGCAAGAATAGTCATAATGACCTAATAATGTATCCCTTTTAACCTATCCCTACCTTAAAAATTTGCAGCGTGTTTTCTGTTTTTAATTTTGCGGTGTTTTTATTTTTGTAATCATTTCATTATATGTTTTTTTACTCTTTTTAAGCTTTGTCAAATGTTGTAAAGCGCTTAGAGCCTCTAAAGATTAGATGCTATATAAAGTCCTCATTATTATTATTATTATTATTATTATTATTATTATTATTATTATTATTATTTTGTCTGACAATGTTGTCATCTGCATAGAGATCTATAAATGAAATTGAGTCCCCTAGTAAAAGTGTTCGGTTATTAATAAATAATATAAATATTAATGAACCTAGAATTGAGATTTGTGGCAATCCATATCTAATTTTACCAAGTTCACAGAAAACTTCATTTATATAAATATGATGTGTTCTCTCACCTAAGTATGAAGTAAAATAATTAAATTTTGTGCTTTCATCACATCTGTAAATTTTCAGTTTCTTCGAAAGGATTTTATGATCCACTATGTCAAAAGCTTTCCTGAAATCTACAAATATATATTCTATTATTCAACTTGGCTTCATTTCTTAGTGAGATCAAGACAGTCTCAGGGAATGTTTCTGTCTTAAGCCTGATTGGTTAGGGTGTAACAGTTGTTGTCATTGTTATAGGATTTAATGCCATTTTTCAGCACAAGATAGGCTATACATGGCAGCCAGTATAAATGGTGGAGGAAGAACTCCAGAAAAGAAACAATGACCAGCTACTGGCAAACTCACATACACACATTGGCTGAGCCAGAGACTCAAACCCATGCAGATAGAAGTGAGATGGCATTGATCCGTAACAGTGAGTGCTTCAGACCACTCGGGGCCCTCAGGGGGGTAACAGCAAGTGTTTGGTTAAATATGATGTGAATGATTCGTGGACATGTTTTTCAATCAATTTTTTGTTAAGTTTGGTAGTATTCAGATTGACTGGTATTTATCAGCATTATCCTTAGAACTAAATTTGTGAGTAGGCATTACATTTGCAGTTTTCTATTTTTTGTGGACAGATGAGGTTGCAATACTTAAATTGATTATGAATGTTGTGCTATCTGTAGCTTTCTTGGTATCAAGTTCACTGAGACACTTTTTAACAAAGTTTTTTATACTAGTGGGATAGAAAAACATACCTCCTTAGAGATTTTGCAGCTGCAAAACTTTTCAGGTCATTAGAGTTGTTTTTCTGTCATTGTTTTTTTAAAAAAAACTTTGTGGTTTATGTTGGTGAAAAAAGTCATTGACAACATTTGTAATATCAGTATCATCAGTGACAGAAGTGAGTGAATTTTATATGTCTGATCTTTGTGTCCCCCCCCGATTTTGTAGCTTTTTTAATCATACCTTTTTTATTTTTCAATAGTTTATACTGTGAATGTTTTTCCATAGCCTTGAATTTGTCTCATGTTTCCATGGCATCTGAGATTTTATTAGTAAGCCAGTTAGGTTGGATTTTATACCTTATTTTATGTACTTTCCATCGTGCATCTTTGGAAACTACATCCATAAATAAGTCAGTCCACTCTCATAGCTTCATCCAAATTTTGGATTATATTACATGGAATTTTTTATAGCTCATCAAGAAATTGTTCTTCATTAAAATTTTTGTACAATTTGAAAACAATGATAGTTTTGTGTCTATGTTTCCTATTTTGCTAGTATTTTACCTTTTTGGTCAAAAAAGTGGGATAGTGGTCACTAAGACCAACCTCTGGTGTATTAACATAAGTGACATTGATAGTTTGGTATAAATGTGATCAATCTTTTTGTTACCCTTCTGGATTCTTTTACCAGCAGGAGAGGCCTAATGATTTAATGATTATCATCCAGGTGATATTTGAGTATGGAGTAAGTCCTTATTTACATTGCCAAGTATATATGTTTCTTTCTCTTGTGCAAGAATATTTTCCATTTGTTTCTAAAAGCTGCCATTCCAAATTGGACAAATGTGGCACATACACAATAATTCTTCACCATCAATGATAAAAAGGCTGATCAAATCACATTGACTTTCTCGTTTGTCATTGTGATTATATGCTTCTTTGACACAAAGCAAAGTTACATTTAAACAAAATCATTTCATTTCTTATAAGACATATTTACATTTCTAAAGATGATGTTCATTTTCCTTTTACATGTACTAACATTACCTTCCTTTTGCTTTTATTTTTGGCACATGTTCAACCAGTAATTTTCCTATTTTTCACCAGGTATGCCCTTGTAGATTTTGGTCTTGCTCACGAGTCACCAACACCAAGGAAAGGTACTGACGGATTAGATGACTCCAAGTGTGGTTTGCTGTCTCAAAAAAAAGGAATTTTTACATCATCTTTAACTAACCAGGTAGATCAACTATGAATTTGAGAAGATTTATTGATTTTTCATATTACCTGTATCAAAGTTTCCTTATGGCCAATTTTGACTTTTTCTGCTGGTCAGTTTCCACATTTGCATTTAAGCGTTGTTGTTTTTATGGAAATCACATTCATTTTCATTTCGATCAGCAATCAGTGAATTGGTGGTTTCAGGTTTATCTGCCTCTTCAGAATTCTATGATGTTTTGTCTATTATTCACCACATTGTTTTGCTTAGATATAAGTGTATTCCTATCACATTTTGTATGTAATGTGGTCATTGTTGGCCTATCCATGTTTCCATCACCAATTTTAATTTGCTGTAGCCAGAAGGAGTTCGTTGAGTTTTGCATATGTTTGCCATAAAAGAAAGCAGTGACTGTTTTTTCTTTAAAACACTCAGTACCACTGGACATTGACCAATAGAAGCAATGTTGAGCTAATGGGATTGTTTATTGATTATACAATAGTTGCAGATATAGCTATCGCTAAGTGTATGTCTATAAACATTTCAGTTCACAGAGCATAATTTTTTAACTATTCAAGGTATCTGGGTGAAACTTGGTACCCATATTGGACTAGTGTTTCAGGTGTGTTGTTTGCTTTGCAAGGTTCTTCAGCATTTTAAATGTTATTGCCCATCCATCCAAGCATTATCATTTTTCATTTCCAGAATATAACTCTGAAATTGTTGAACATCAGTCCGTTGTTCCAGACGTGTCTATTTCTGTTCACATTATTTTCAGTTTAGCATTTTTTTAAAAAGTTTTGCAGACCGCTCTGTTGGTCTTAGTGGTGAGAATGTCCGTCTCAGGTGTGGGAAGTTGTAGGCAGAAATTCTGGCCAATCATACCAAAAAATGGTGCTAGCAGCTGCCTCACTTTGTGCTCAGTATTAAGAGGTTAATGTTAGGAATGGTTGTCCTTGTGTCAGGATAATTTTACTGGGTGGCAGACCTGCCAACTCTTAAGATTTTGCCATAAGTCTTATGAAAATTGCCCTTAAAATATGGACTTACGGCATAAAAGCAAAAAACTACAAAAAATTTTCATTGCTGAGAAATCCAGATAATTTGTTCATCTGTGTTAGATTTGGATCCAGGTTTCAATTAGAACGAGTGAAATTCGTCATGGAACCAGACTAACTTTACAGCAGTACCTCAGATGCTTTAAACTGCCAATATTTATTCTTGCAAAGCAACTGCATGATCTAACTATTAATTATAGAATTTGTTTAAAAATGGCATCCAGCAAATGATGCATGTTTAAGACAAAAGGGAAAATAAACCTTTTAAAAATGTTTATAATCAACACCAAAGAATAAAAGGAATATTCAGATTCTTGTGAATAAAAGATTAAACGGACACAGGTGTTTTTGGACATCACTTGCCAATTTGAGTATGACTCGTGGCGGGAGATATGATTTTGTCATGTGCAATGGAAAAGTATAAGAATTATGTCTTGTTGAGAGACAGCAACAAGCCAATGAGCTGCATAGGGGTTGGAACTCGAGTTTGTGCAACTGTACTAGTGGTAAATAACGTCTATGCATACTTTACAATCTTTTCAGTTGAACATAATGTTTATTTTCACTGCAAGTACCAAATACCAAACTTTTCATTATGTTTTTGAACTTTACACTAGCAGTTTATGATATTTTTTACACCTTACTGAAAACTGGTTAAACTTATAAAATCAACTGCCTTACTGAAACAGACTTGTTAGGGTTGGAAGGTCTGTAAATGCATTTAGAACTTAAACACGTGCATCTTGTGATGTCTTCTCATATTTTTGGGTCATGCAAGTTTTAGTGTTTATACCTATTCATTTAAGGAGTGGCTTATGCAGGAACAGATTTATACGCAAGTATATATACAGCATGTATTTTGTTAACATATTTTATCTTCTTTTGTGTTTTACTAGAAAATGACTTGGTTATGGTCTACACTCGGAAAAGTTAATAAGGTTACTATAAAATGAATTTTTTTCGCTCTTATTTCAGAAAACAGATTTTTCCCAAGAAGCCAGACATAATTCCACAAGTAAAAATAATCCAAGATCAAATTTTAAACAATACACACCTCACACCCCAGTACTTGGCAGTAAGATTTGTACCAAGAAAATGAAGTCTCCACGTCGAGTACTGCTGGCTAAAAGAGCCTTGATGGTAAAAGAGAAAGAACAAGTTCTTACCAACAGGTGTCATTCCACAGGACAGTGTCATTGTTTTGGCCTCCCACAGATCTGCTCCTTCTGTATGGCAAGGTGAGGAATCATTTAAAACAGATGCAGCCTTGATTTGCTTTATGTCATGTGCTCTAGTATTAAATTCTGAATGACTTTAATCATATTTTTAATGATATGTTTTTTGTCTATTTTATTTGAAGTGAATGTAATCAATAATAGCGTTAAGATTCTTGTTTTTTGATTTGTTCGTACTTGGAAAAAATGTGTCAAACAATTCCATTGTTTAAGTTGTTATAAAACTACTAAATGTGGCATTACATCATAGAACACTGCAATAACATCTATAAGTATTAAACACATTTTTATGCACATACAATTTTTGCCAGATAAATAGAAACATTTTTCTCGCAGTTTGTCAGTCTCATGCTAAAGATACATATTGATGAATTGATATTGCTTATAATTTGCTAATTTTTTTAACCCCTCTAAAGGACCTCCTGCTGATCCAATTTTTGTCAGACTTAGAATTATTATCATTAAGATATTCAATTTCAATAATGAGTAAAATGCACACATTAATTAGGTGAACATGAATCAGAATAGCTGCACTGAAAATCTAAGGGAGGGGTAATATCCCTCCATTTAAATACTGGAGGGGGAGAATGAATATAGGAGGGAATTAATGAAGAAATAAAGGGAGTATTTGGAAATATAATGCCAGATTTTCAAGCATTATGTTGATTTTTCAATGACATGTTTATATTAGAACTTCATATGAATTCCTCAATTATGCACCCTCAAATGTGCCTTGTGCATAGATGGCTGCCAGGATGCATGAATCGTGAAATTTGTACAAATTGATGCGGTTGGAGAGCAGTGATGCAAGAGATCTCCCCACAAATCAGTTTAAAGTTGCACATATAAAAATGTAGTATGCACAGTACACAGTATTTATAGGTTACTGCATTTGTATGGGAAAATATGATCAAGTTTTTTGAGTTGTATACTGCACGACCTTGGGAGTGCAGTATATCCATCCGACAAAATGAATTCATATTTTTCCATACAAATGCAGTAACCTTTTTATTATTTGCTTATTTTATTCTTCCCAATGCTTAAATATATAAACAAAAATATACTACAATAAACAAAGTAACCGAATGTATGCCATTTTCCAAACTAAATATACAAGTGTAGCTGCATCATTACACAACATTATTAATAAGCACGTAACTCCGCCCAGACAAGTTTGAAGTAGATCACACGTTAGACATACATTTTGAAAGAAAATGGTGTTTGGTCTAATTGCAATTGAAATATGGAGTAATATTGTTAATGAATACAAATTGCAACAACTTTTCCATTTGATCTGGAATAAATAGGTTTAGGTAATTTTGTTGATTTGACACAGTTTTGTGATTATGGTCTGGCTTTATCTACATGAAGTAAGATTCCAGCAACGCCTGCCAATTTAATTGGATTGAAGTGTGTTGACATCCGTATTAAGAAGAAACATTTTCTGTGTACAAGAATAATACATGTATGCAATATTTCGGGAGCAACGCCACAAATGTCTTTTATTCATATTTATAAGCAATCTCTTTCCCAAAGTGATACCAAAGCATTATGTAATTTATAAGCAATCTCTTTCCCAAAGTGATACCAAAGCATTATGTAATTTATAAGCAATCTCTTTCCCAAAGTGATAACAAAGCATTATGTAATTTATAAGCAATCTCTTTCCCAAAGTGATACCAAAGCATTATGTAATTTATAAGCAATCTCTTTCCCAAAGTGATAACAAAGCATTATGTAATTTATAAGCAATCTCTTTCCCAAAGTGATAACAAAGCATTATGTAATTTATAAGCAATCTCTTTCCCAAAGTGATAACAAAGCATTATGTAATTTACTTTTTGTACTTAAATGTTTTTTGTTTATGAGAAAAATACAGGTAATAAGCTAAATTAAATTTTGAGAGCCATGCCATGATCGTTTCATATTAGAATCCATAAGTGATTCCCTCCCCTAAATGATAATAAACTTTCTACGCATTTTGTGCACTTTTAAGAAGAAATGTTTTCTTTGTATGAGAATAATATCTGTACATGTATATGATATGTCGGGAGCCACACCACAAACATGTTATATTAAAATTTTAAAGCAAATTTTTTTCCAACATGATAATAAAAATTTATACAATTTACTTTATTTACTTAAAATATTTTTTGCTAATGAGAAAAATATTGGTAACAAGGTGAATAAAATTTTGGTAGCCATGCCACGACCGTATTATATCCAAATTGGTGTTATAACAGATCGAGTTATAGCGGGGTCACACTGTGCCTTGCTAAAGCAAGCCTGTGCTTAGATCTTATTTCTAGTTTAAAGCTCAGATGCAGCAATTTTGCTTAAATTTTTCCATGCCAGCCCATGTTCAAAGGTCTTGTTTAGCTATGAAAAAGAAATTTATATGGATATTTAATGCAGAATGGGATGATTTATACATCGAATAATACAATGAGATAGAGAGTTGTGAGATTAACACATTAAAATTGGGACAGAAAATGGCCTTTATTGAATATAGTCCTTTGCATTTATAGTTGAAATTTTTATTCAGGAAAGTCTTTTGTTTTGTGTCACATTGAAGAGCATGAATTATGATCATATTTTTGCAAATGTTAGTTCAACAGGAATGGTTAGCCTAAAAGTTTGATGGATATAGATGCAGAGGTTATTTGGTGGTGTGTTACTAAGGCTGCAGTGAAACAGTTACAAGCGAGACAATACATTTATTTTTTTTCATCTCGAAGGGGACAGCAGCAAGCTCCAAGAGCTGGAACACCAGGCTTCAGATCACCAGAAGTTCTCATGAGGTGTCCTGAGCAATCCACAGGTAATTTATTTTCATTTATTTCATTAATAGTCATCAACATTGTATTTTCCCTTCTTTTCATTAAAAAACTGAATAAATGGTTAACACTAGAAGCTTAGTTTAATTGAAGACTATTGTTGAGACTGATTTCTGATATTTGTTGCTTAACTTGTACATGCAATGTCTGAAACAGCCTGGGCTATACTCAGAGCATTTTTGGGATAAGTCAGAATAGCCCCCATGGTTTAGCTTGTCTGTACAAAGTAATGAACTGGCTAGGCTGTACATGGCATTGTGTGTGTCATGTTATCCCCTGTTTCAAACATGAAAAGTATTAATTGACATCACACTGATGCCCATTTTTTTATGACTGCAAGCATTTAATTATGAAATTGCTTTTGTGATGACTTTTCATTATTTGGTCTTGTGATGACTTTTCATTATTTGATGGTCTTGTGATGACTTTTCATTATTTGATGGTCTTGTGATGACACTTTTCATTATTTGATGGTCTTGTGATGACACTTTTCATTATTTGATGGTCTTATGATGACACTTTTCATTATTTGATTGCAAGAGGACATGTTGCATTAATGATTAAACTGAAACTGAATTAGACTAAAAAATACTAATTTAATTGGCATTTATTTCTTAATGTGTTGTCATAAGTATGCAATGCTCACATTTTAACTGATTGATATAATGTTGTGTGTTATTATTTAACAGTGTATTGATAACTTGGTGGGGATTTTTTAAGAAACTAACAAAATATATGACTTTAATTTCATGGAGTTGATTCAGATTTCTGGGCAAGTAAACAAATCAACAATAAATACAGCTGTGGCTGTTTAAATCACCAATCCTAATTTTTGTTAGTTGGTTAATTTCAGTAGTAAAATAATGTCAGCTGTTAAAAAGATTGATTACTTTACATTGTCTGCATCTTTATGACAATATATACCTTTGTAAACGTGTAAAACGGCCTTTTGCAGAGGTTATTTTTAACTTTGGGTTATCCATCCAAAACCAAATTCAGTTTTCATGAGTAAAGAGGGATCACAGTTAAACAGTAAATTAGATTCAAAAAGACTGGTAAAAAGGTGAAAGAGTCCAGAGTTAACTTGTAATCTATGATGATAAATATAGAATTGTACATAATTGCAGCAAAAACGGGAGCTTAAAGTTTGATTTCAGAATGCAAACCCTTCTATCTCTACATTTTGTGATGCAGCTATGTTAGCTATATGGTGTTGAATGTTGACAATTATGACTTTGCACTACTGCTGAGCACAAAAAAAACCCACAGAGTAGCATTTTTCATTACAAGAGCAAATCCATCCACCACTGTAACTTAAATGGTTCTGTTCCAGCCATTGTCCAACTACAGTAAAATATGTAACAGTATAGCATTATGGGCCTGTGTATATATGAATGCCACGAAGTTGATGCCTGTATTTGACTTCATTCGAAGAACATTAAAAAATGATTTTGTCATATCTTGAGCATATGGATTTATCACTTGACTTTACTGTTTACTATTTGTCTAGATGATACTTGTAGGCTTGTACAAAGTAACTAAGAAGAGGGTGATAACTGCTGCATGTTAAGGTCGCCCTGTTTTGTGATATCATGTTCATTGTTGCATATGGACAGGGGACACTTGAGTTTGTCACGGTATAGCTTGACCTTTCATAAGCATATGTATTAGCTTAGTTCACCAGAGGAAAAGATAGAGCATAAATTACACACACTCCATTGTGAATTAGTTAACTAAGCCAATGTACTGCAATACATATTTTTGGAGTAAATATTCTACAAAATGTTTTGTGGCTGGGACATTTAGATCTACCCATGAAAAGAGATAACAATTGCAGTGCCAAACACCTGTATACAGGTGAGCATTGTTATCTATAAAAATTCTTTTTAGTTATTCCTATGCAGTAATCTTGTTTATATATTCTTTACAATATAAACTCACAATATTGTATATAATAGGATGAATTCTTCTTAAATGACATTTAATTGAATTTGTTCTTTCAGCTGTGGACATTTGGTCAGCTGGGGTTATATTTTTGTCCCTACTTAGTGGGCGTTACCCATTTTTCCGTGCCAGCGATGACTTGACAGCACTTGCTCAGATTATCAGTATCTTTGGAAGTGACGAGATGAAACAGTCAGCTAAATTATATGGTGAGATTTTTTTTCTGAAACAAATGGACAATTAAGTTATCTTGTGTACATGGTTCCTGCAGGTCATGGAATCCTGGAAAAGTTTTGGAATTTAAAAAATAAATTTCATGGGCCTTGAAAAGTTAAGGAATTTGTCAAAACCTTGCAAAGTTTTGGAAAAGTCATGGAATTTGTGACAATGGAGTTGAATTGATTACTTCAAATTTCATAGAGCACCGAAAACCGATTAAATAAAATGATAAAATTACAATCAATAAATGGTTTCAATTCATATAACAAGATTAAGTTCCCTTAATGGAAGTATCACATGATTTCCAGTGTAGTTCACTAAATAAAAGAAAGCAACTGGAAAGTAATGTGTTTTGTTAATATTGTAAATAGGAACACATACAAAAACTACTTAGAGTCGTTTCCTTTTTTCTTTTGAATACAAATTACATTGAACATTGGATTATGACATAACTTACTACATAAAGTCAAAGTGTGCTAGCCCTGGTAAATTTAAAATGTACATATTAAAAATATTTGTTGTTAACTTATTTGTTATTTTAGATTGAAAGATGTTATTCTTTAAGTTCATTTACTTGACAATGCAAGATAGTGCGGTCCTTGAGTTTTATGGTATGGCCCTGGAAAAGTCATGGAATTTGTTTTTGTTAAGTCTGCAGGAACCCTGTCTGTCAATTTTCACCTCAGCATCATGAAGTTCAGATACATTTACTTGATTAAAAGATCATCTGCTTCATGTAGTTTTCTTTAAACTAATTTACATTTTCAGTTACTGGATATTTGTGATATGTGTCGAATGAGTAGACTTTGCTTACCTGTGGCATGAGACGATTCTGTTGTAACAAAAGAACTCTTCCATAGCGCCAGAGGCAGCATGATTGATTACATGTACACATGCCACTCTTTTTCAGGATACAGTATATTTTGAACAAATGGTGTTACTATGTATGTTGATACAAATGGTGTAGAAAAATGAAATGTTTTATTATAGGAGGCTTGCATCTAAAATTCACTGAGCAACAGTCTCAGATATCATTTTCAATACTTAGCACAAACTATAATTGTATTGTCATGGTCTTTTTATACTTCCTGTTTCCATATTCCAAGTCAATTCTGTAACTGAGCCATTGTTCTCACATAGTATTGCTTTTGAATTGTTTTTTCCCCTGACTGTGTTTGATTTTTAATCAGTTGTGGCTTCCAGGCATCCAAAAACTTCATGTTCAAATTGAGAATCAGAAACAAAGACAAATCTTTTTTCCTGAGTTTAAAGCATCAAGTGTACTCAGATTAAATGTAAGATATTCACCTCATTTCACATGGAATCACATGTGGTGATAAGAAACAATTCACAATTTTTATCTTTACCTGGTCTTTGATATCTTTGAAATAGCGTAAAAAATGTATAATATACTCAGTATGCCAAGAAATCCAACTGTCCATACAGAATGGATGCTCATTTTTTGCTCCAGTCCACAGTGAAATTGGCTGGCATCAAACCAGCACTAATTACACACACTACTTTGATGTAATTGCAAGTTATAGTGAAATTTCTGCCAGTTCAGAATATTCAGTTTCACTGTCAACTTTTAAATTTAATTATTTAAAATGAATGCTGTCTGCAAAACTAAGCTTTCCATGCAGCTATTATGTCTTTTATTTAGTTATTTTGATTTTGAAATCACTGATCACATTTGTAAATAAACCACTGATTAATGTTCAATACTTTAATTAAGTTAGAAGTAATTCCATGATCTGTGTTCAGTTTGTCAATTGAAATGAGTCAACTTTACTTTCTTTTATGCAAGTTGGATCAACATTCCTTTTAACTTTTTTAAAAAAAATTTCATACTTTGATTAAAATCCAGGTCAACATTTAATTGAATGTAACAACACAACACTTGTGCAAGTCTGAGATACACCCCCCCCACCCAGTTGTTACCTAATTAGGTTCTCATGGAATTATGTGATGGTTGATTTGAATACAAGGGCACATCACATTTATAATGATTACACTAAAAATGAATTAAAAGTTAAAACTGAAACATGAATTTTTCTTGACAAGACTTATTTAATTGGCAAAGTATTTATATCAGTAGGCATTGGTGACATTTTCATAACATAAGGTATTGATTTTTAACAGTATACTGAGAAGTTAGTTTTTAATTTTATTTTAAAATCATTAAATGTAACAAAAAATATGACTTATAAAAAGTAAGTTCACATTTCAGGACACTAACTTCTTATTTCTTTTATAGAACAAGCAATATACTTTATTAAAATTTAATTTGCTTACTTAAATTGTGATTTTTTTTTGTGTTCAACAAACTGGTCATATCTTCGTGTTTTTTCTAGAAGAATAAAATTGGATCCATACCTGACCCCACATGATAAATGGGTTTATGGGATATCTGGGCACGCATTATTGAGGGTAAGGTGTACATACGGTATTCAAGGCATGAAAACTCTACTTTTTTGAAGATTATTCCATATTTGACCTTTAAGAATTGGATATTGGCTTAGGCACTTGCTTTTTTCTTTGACATATACTTGATGTATTAATATTATAAAAAAATGATTATTTGGTGGATATTTTTCCTTTCCAGGCAAAACACTGGTGTGCAGTCCATTCAGTTCCAAATTAAACCTGCAGACATTATGTACCAAACTCAGAACAGGACCAATAAGTAAACAGACAAGCAGACAGTGTGATGCAGACAAAGAGAATGCTGCTATCCTGTCATGGAACAGTGTGCCAGACTCTGCATACAGTTTGTTAGAAAGTCTACTAGATCTCAATCATTTTACAAGGATAACAGCTGCAGAGGCACTGAAACATGAATTTTTTCAGAATTAACAACGGCTGAAGTTTTTAGATTCATTGGATGTGTTAGGAATTTGTATTTTTATTAAAGACAGAACTTCAAGAAAAATAGGCATCAGTATTGAATGACATCACATTTTGTTCTATTAATTTTGTTTGAGGAATTAAAATTGAATTATTTTAAAAGAAGATATTGTCAAATCCTAATCAGTTATGGATCTTCTCCATGACTGGTCCAATGAAATTTTCCACAGATGACTTTAATAAAATTCCAACAACTGTCAGATTTTATTGTTTTTCTCAAGTCACACAAGTAGAAAATAAAGTTATTTCTTTTCCACTAATTCACAAGTCATGTCCATAGAGGTTTGTAGTGCATTTCATGACAAGTCATGTTAGTAGAGGTATTATAGTGCTTGACATGACACAAGACATGTTATTGAGATATTGTAGTGCTTGTCAAGTTATATCAGTATTGTAGTGCTTGTCATGATAAGTTACATCAGTATAGATATTGTAATCGATGTCATGATACAAGTCACATCAGTAGAGGTATTGTAATGCTTGTCTTGACACAAGGCACAGCATGGAGATATTGTAATAGATATGATACAAGTCACGTCAGTAGAGGTATTGTACTGCTTGTCATGACACAAGACACAGCATGGAGATGTAATAGATATCATGATACAAGTCACGTCAGTAGAGGTATTGTAATGCTTGTCATGACACAAGACACAGCATGGAGATGTAATAGATATCATGATACAAGTCACATCAGTAGAGGTATTGTAATGCTTGTCATGACACAAGACACAGCATGAAGATATAGTTCTTGTCATGATACAGATTGCATCATTAGAGGTGTTGGAGTGCTTGTCACAATACCGGTCAGGTCAGTAGTCATGACACAAGTTGCATCAGTAGAGATATTGTAGTGCTTGTCATGACACAAATCATGTCAATAGAGGTGTGCTGTAGTGCTTGTCACGACAAGTCACAGCAGTGGAGACATTGAATTGGATGTTATGACACAAGTCATGTCAGTTGAGAAATTGTGCTTATCAGGACACAAGTCATGTTAGTTGAGGTAATGTTTGTCATGACATCCATCTTTTTTTGGGTAGGCAACTAGTTACATATCTGTCTTTCATTGTGATATAAAAGGTTAAACTAAATTTGATTGCCACAAGACCAGTGAACAAGCATTTTATCAAAGTTTTCCAAATGTGTGCTAAAATCGGGCTACCTAGAAAACTCCACAAGGCTGATTCCCCTTGTGGATCATCATTAGTTAACAAATTTTTTTTTTGCATATACTGACTTATAATAGGGATAACGACAGTGATTTTTAAAGCTAAGAAGCTTATCAGGATATTGGAGCTGGGATAGTGTTGAAAGAGATAACAGTGAGTGATTTTGAAACTGAAGATGGTGTTAAATTGTTAAATAAGAGTGTTCATACTGTGTATGTTTGTGTGTGTGTGTGTGTGTGTATATATATATATATATATATATATATATATATATATATATATATATATATATATATATATATATATATATATATAGATTGACAGCATGCTGGTCAATCTTTTAGCAGAAGTTTAAACTGTTGTTAAGGCAGAATACCAAGCTTAAGAAAAAGCTATGTTGAATGATTAATGGGGAGAATAGAGTTTATATGATTTGGAATACTGCTTGAAACTAATATTATACCAAATTTGTTATGTTTTTTTGACAAACAGCAAAAAATATTTTCATTCAGAAGTTAATGTTTCATTTGAAACATTGATCCTAAAATACAACTATGAAACTCAACATGAATCCTAAAGGACCATTGGCTAAATTCAAACTAAAAATGATTCCTCAAGTGAGGCTTTATGATAGATTCACAAAAACGTTATAAAGAAAGGAAAATTAACAGCCTTCAACAGGCAAGCATAACATTAACCATTAGCTGCAAGGAATTGACATAATTTAAAGCTTGTTTAAGATTCTACTCTGCTTATTACACTATGGTTGTGGATGAGGGGTTGGTTGTAGGCTGAGAGACAATGAGACGTGGAAGGAATGGGATAGAGTTTGAAACAAATATGCTTGTTCAAGTTTAGATGAGTGCCATTACACTATGTTCTAAATTGAAGTTTACATGTTTCAAAGTTATTACACCATTTCTAAATTCAAGTTTAGATGTGTCAAGGCCATTGCTCTACTGTCTAAGTTCAAGTTTAGATGTGTGTCAAGACCATTACACTATGTTCTAAATTTAAGTTTACATGTTTCGAGGTTATTACACCTTTTCTAAATTCAAGTTTAGATGTGTCAAGGACATTACACTACTGTCTAAGTTCAAGTTTAGATGTGTGTCAAGGCCATTACACTATGTTCAAAATTTAAGTTTACACGTTTCAAGGTTATTACACCATTTCTAAATTCACTAAATTGAAGTTTAGATGTGTGTCAGGGTCATTACACTACTGTCTAAGTTCAAGTTTAGATGTGTGTCAAGGCCATTACACTATTTTCTAAATTTAATTTAAACAGTAAGTCTAATTGAGAAAATAAAAAATTAATTGTTAAATTTTTATATAAAACTAGAGACCAGTTGTACATGATTCAATGAAAACTTAACATCAAATGCATTTCTCAGTCTGAATTTATTTTTCACAAACGTCTTTTTAAGAGGTGGGGTGTTGTGATATTTTAATTCAAGAGCTAATGTACATTTTGAATTCAGCATTAGATGTTCCATGTACTGGCCTGACTGACTCGTTGACTATTCTCCCCATTAATCATACCTCTACTAACATGACTTGTCACAAAATGCACTCCAACACCTCTAATGATGCAATCTGTATCATGACAAGAACTATATCTTCATGCTGTGTCTTGTGTCATGACAAGCATTACAATACCTCTACTGATGTGACAGGAAGGAAGCTGCAGTGGCAGACAGCAGCTGTATTAAAGAATGTTACTCCACAGCCAGTGTAGATTTATTTTAAAAAGGACAGAATGAAACTTTTTAAAATTTAAATCACTTTATGTCATGAATGGCTACTGATAAGATAGATCTCAAATGATATCATCAGATGCCATATTTGTGGTATGATGGTTGATTTACGTTTGATTTTATATGGTGTTCAGAAGTTGAAATAAATTCATTGAATCACAAAACTAACTTACAAAACATGCATCAATAGATTGGTCTTTCTGTTAGTGTTTATAATTATAATTTTCAAGTTGATTTTCCTTCAGTGAGTCTTGCTCAAAATGGCATGCTTTGATGTTTCCATGCAGGTAAATCTTCTAGGTAAAATGGACAGAAAATCGTATGCTGTTGACCTTATTGGGAAGCATATATAGAGAGCAACAGTCAATACAGCGTACACATTTTCTGCACATTTTTAAAAATTTTGTACTTGTAAACAATGTTTAATTTCAAAGTTTAAGGGAAAAAGTACAGGAAAAAGCTTGTATCTTTTTACATTTTAATATATGATGCAAGTTCTTATAGAATTAACTTTGAAAAGAATTGTGACATGCAATTCATAACATTCCATTGTTTTTGATTGTACATGTCAGATATTAATAGCAATGACATTCATTAGTAATCTCTTCATGTTTTATGTGTATTATTGGTTTCAATAATTTCTCAAATAGTGTTATGAAATAGTATGGAAATAAAAGAGAAATTAAGACAAATTAATAACCAGTACTCTAAGAACTTTCTGAATTAACCTTTATTGAAAAGGAATATTGAAATTACTGCTCAATGCAAAACCGTATGTAAATTTCCACTTTGGTAGATGCTATAAATGAACATAAGAAGTGCAAGCATGACCTCATCCCACTGCTTCATTTGACTTTTCTCATTTGTCAGATTACATGTAGACATAAGTAGATTTTTTTTTAAAAAATTCAATCTTTTTTACACTGTATATCATTTTGAAGGGTTTTTTGTCAAATTTTAAATAAACCTTTCCTAATTAGGCCTTTTTAAGTGATGGAATTTTTAAGCAAATACATAAGTTGTTTAGGATATTTAAAAAATATTGTTTGCTTCTAGTTTTTATTGACACAAAATAATTCAGGGTTAAAACATTTTTACGTTATGATACTTTGCATTTGTTTGGACTTTTATAAACAAATAGATTCCAAGTGGTACATGACAAAAAACCTTGGTTTTGAATGGAATGCTTGAAAGGAAAACAAAACTAGTTTCAGTTCTTCCTGCTATTGTTCCTCATACCAAATAAATGTAGTTTGGCAGAGCAAAATTAACATCTTTTTTCTGTAAATTTAAATGAGTTGCAATGCAAATATATGTGAATTTTCAGATGTCTAATTGTTTCATGTGATACATTTTGTGGTTTAATGCATGGTCAGGCCTAATTAGATGTTACAGAAGAGTCTTGAAATAAAAACATTTGATTTGAAAAATTAATGTTTTTGTTTGGTTTTTTTTAAGCTAATTATTTCCATTCAGTAATGGTCATAGATGAACCTTGCAACTATGAATTTTATCATGGAAAAGGAATAGAAAAGACCTAGAAATGTTTCTTTAAAAAAATGTGGAACCTTGTTTGTGTATTTATTTTTATACTTGTTTCTCTTTCAAATACGATAAGAAGTGGTTAGGGTATATGAGACTGCTACCTCACGAATCCAGCCCTACTGAAGGATGAAAACCTCAAATACACAAAGGCAATAATTCCTGCCCATAACCTTCCCATGCCTGATGTTTAATTTTGTAATGATAACATTGTATATTTTATCTCGGATAATCTGAGTTATTTTAATTTTCAAATTGTACCATGCAACTTTCATTTTGGATTTATTGTGTGGGACAATCATTCTCTTGCAGGTTGTATACATTATTTTACAATATCTACCTAATTTTGAGTGATTTTTAATCTTTCAAACTTCATATATTTAAGACCATGTTACACCACACTATTGTTGATCTCATGTTGTCATTTACAAGTTAGCAAGACAGTGACTATTTTAGCTTGCTCTGTATTTTTAGCGAGTTATTAACTTGATGCATTTCTGACTTAAGCTAGCATTTTCTTTCTTGCATTGTTATGGTAGAAATGTCAACTAAATACATGTACATGAAAGGCATAAATTCCAAATATTCTATAAGCATCTAATGTGACACTGACCATTTTTTTATATATTTTTATATATTTTTTTTTAATACTCCGTTATTAACAGGGAATATAGCAAGTAGTAACATGTTGAATTATTAATTTATGGTTTGTTTTCTCTTGTGTTTAAGCAAAAATTTGAACTGAATGCTCGAAAAAAGTGCTTTATAGCAAGGAAGTGTATCATGACTCTTGTATATACGAAGTGTATATTGTCTATGTGGCATGTGTAATAGTCAGACGAAGCTTAGGCTACAGCTAGTTAGTAACATGCAAAATTCCTCATCTATAACTTCGTGTCATTTCATAAGATCTGTATGTCTGCTAAATGCATGCAGTGCAAGTTTAGAGCAATAGTCCATAAGGCATCGAAGGGAAAGAAAGATGGAATAAGTCAAAGAAAACAACTTAAAGTTTGTTGTTGGTAATTCTTAGTCATCAGAGGAGTGTCCCCGCTATGTTAAGCAGCCTGGTGGGTGTAAGTCATCTCGCAAGTATGGTCTTTGGGCCAGTCAACCTTCATACCTGTGTGGGGTTTGTACCGGATAAATTGGATTCAATGCATAATACAACAGCACCATCACTGTCCATCGAGGATGTTCCCAGGATGGAAACTCTAGTTGAAACGGTCTAGCCAGCTATGATTTACAGGTATCTTATTGACAGATCCATTCGTCTAGCCATACTGTTGGCAACATACCATTACTATGACAAATTTCAGTGAAAAATCTGTTCAGGCCAATCCATTGGAGTTTGCTGTACTGGTGATAGCTAGACCTGCTTCTATACCACAAGCATTCAGACTGATCATTCACTGGGCAAAACACCAGTATGCAGTGCTGGACTTCTGTATATTCACTGCTTATTCCCAAATGATAGTGATATTTTCAAAGGGGAATTGAATCGTTAATGCTGTCTGGTGTGAATTCTTCAGAGCTGCAAGCAGACCCAGGTTGGGACTCGACATGCAGTGTGACAAAACTCCTTCAAATCAGTCATGCTTAGATCCAATCATGGAATGGAGCTGTAAAGCCAATGGTAGGAAATTTATAGGGTGTTGGCTACTTCAGAATGCCTTGAATCCCCCTCCCGAGACTCAATGACTATAAAGTTAATGTATTACATATATGTAATTAAATTTCTTGTTTGTTTGTTTTAAATTCTTTTTTTAAAATTTTTATTTCAAAAACAACTTTGCCACATTACCATGTTAAAGGATCATATTGAAAGATAACCAGGTAAATCATACAATTCAGTTGTACCTTCCCACCAACTGAGGATTTAAGTGATGAAATTCAATTGGACTCTTGATTTTGGAACATCAAATCTTCCAAAATTATGAAAAATCTGGAGTGCAACAAGAAAGGAATAAACTTAAACAGGTATGATTTGAATATGAGCACTTATTTCCAGATGTTTCAACAAAGATAATATTTCATGATGTTGAAATTGTGAATTATAAAACTGAAACAACACACATACAGGATGAACCCTCTCAAACAGGACTACTTGAAAAAAGAAATTCAGTATTTGCTGGAGAATAATTTTATAGAGCCCAGTAACAGTGACTAGTTCACCACGTATACTTTTACTGAAACTGGATAAAACTTTACATATGTGCACTGAATATAGGAAGGTGAACATTGTGACGAAACATTCATTTCCATTGCCAAGAATTGATGACTGTATTGGTAAAATTGTTAATGCCAATTATGTCACCAAATTTGACCTTCTGATAGGATTTTGGCAAATTAAACTAATGGAAGAGCAAAGGAAATTTCAGCATTTGTGACTCCAGATATAAAGTAATGCCATTCGGGATGAAGGGTTCTCCAAGTACCTGTCAGTGTTTGATGAATTTGATTACCTCTTCTGGTCTAGATAATTGTGATGCTTACATAGATGATATCATCTACAACAACACCTGGGAAGAACATCTAGCAGCAATTTGGAAATTGTTTGACAGACTCACTGATGCCAGTTTGACAATCAATTTATCCAAAAGTGAGTTCTGCCAAGCTTGTGTAACATTTCTAGGACATTTTGTGGGACATGGACAAGTTAAACATATAGATGCTAAGGTGAAGGCAATCTTTAAATTTTCTGTGCCTGTCAGTAAAAAGCTGATGAGATTTTTAGGTATGACTGGATACTATTGGAAATTTTGTTCCAATTTTCATAATGCTGAACTCCTGACAAATTTATTGAGCAAGAAAAACAAGTTTCTTTAGACTGATAAATGTCAGGAGGCTTTTGATAAGTCAAAGAACATACTTAAAAGTGTAACAGTTCTTACAGCTCCAAATTTCAATCAATCTTTTAGACTATCTGTGGATGCAAGTGATGTTGGTTTTGTGGATGCAAGTGATGTTGGTTTTGGAACAGTATTGATTCAAGAAGATAGAAATGGTGTTATCATCCAGAGTGCTATTTTTTGAAGCACCAAAGACATTACTCAACATTCAAGAGGAAATATTTGGCTTTAATTTTGGTATTACAACATTTTAAAGTTTACCTCATTTTAACTCCTGATTGCTGTGTCTAGTGATCACAGTTCCATACATTGACTAATTTGGCCAACTTAGACCTGGTATGATGTGACGCCTGTCTGCAGTCCATGACTTTTGCATTATGGTGGATACTGTTTGGATTGTTGCTTTTGGAAGAAAAATCTAAGAAGTTCAGAGGCAGGCAGATCAGGAACTGTACATCCAATTCTCCTCCCAACCTACAGAAGTGTTTGGAAACACTTGGCCTCCGCTGGTGAGAAGGAATGTAAAGTGGCATCTAGACAAAGTATTTTTACACTAATATTGATCCCAACCAAGGAGACAACATAACAGACAGTCATATAGAGGTGTTGAGAAACCAAATTTCTCTGCCTTCAAAACTCATGAACATGGTCACATGTCAAAAAGGAGGCAGTGAATATTGTGTAAAGGCCACAATCACCATGGTTTTATCCAGTATGTTTCTTATTTGGAATGGGAAAGGCAGGTTGAGGATTTAAGTTGTCTCAACCAATTGATTGTCCACGGAAAGTCAAGATGGAAATGGCAAGATTAAATCACCTCTCAGTCTGAAGTGATGGGTGCCATCAGTCTCAACCTGACTGACACATATTTTCATGTCCCTATCCACCCTGCATCAAAGAATGTCTTCTCAACAAGGTTGAAAGTCTTTGGCCTCAACATCAGTCCTTGTTGATTACAGATTGCATTGTCATCTGTTCCAGTTGATCTACAAAAATGGGAGCATACCTGAACAACATCCTCCAGAAACATAAGGTAAGTTATATTGTACTGCAATGATCTCTCCCTTTTAATCATCTAGGTTTTATAGTGAATTGAGAAAAGTCCCACCTCTTTGACCATTTGAGTATAAATAATGGAATTTATCACCAACCTGAATCTGGAACAACTAATGTTCGTATGATCAGGATCGTCAAGTTCATTGAGTTAGTTTCCAACAGGACTTGGATTTTAGTGAGAGAATTCTTGGATTCCTAGGATTATTCAATATTGCAGTGGACTTGATCATGCTCTTTCGTCTTTTTATGCGCCCGTTACAAATGAATGGCCTAGGACAATGTTATGTTCCCTTCAATAATCATGATCATGCCTGAGATATGATCATTCCTGTATCACTGGCATAACCCATGTTGGCTGACCATGGCAATCTTGTTGGAGAAGCCCCAAGCAGAAATACCAAATGTACCATTGCCAGTACATACGATTGGGATGCCCACCTGTTGCAGGACTTCACTCTTGTCCATGGCAAGTGGGAGCAAGGGAAGCAGTCTAGAACACGTGGTACTAATGGTATGGAAAAATGGGAACCAACCTGGATATGGGTGAACATAAAATAGAGTATATATGGTTCGGCTGGCCAGGATTGGTTACTAATGTTATGTTTTAGGAAAGAGAACCTTTTGAGAGCTTATCCTAGTTGTAAGACATTGTTTTACTGATGGAATTTCAATCCTTTAAGAGCCTTGAGTTTGGAACACTCATTACTAAAATTAGCACTAGACTCTTTGGTGCACAATTTAAATCACATATTTAAAACACATGCAGGTCCATAAAATATGTGGCAGCTCATATCCTTTCCTTTACACAGAAGCCGACATTCAGGTCTCATAAATAGTGATTGTTATGTATATGTAGTTAAATTGCTTGTGTGTTAGTTTTAAAATTCTTTTTTATTTTATTTTTTTTCATTGCATCTTAATTGTCATGATTATTTTCACAAGATTCTATATATTTTCCAGTAAATTCTGTTTGTATAGAATGCAAAATGTGTTAGATTAGCATTTTTGTTTAGCTCACTCTCTTTCATATAGTTTGTAAAATGATTGGTCATAATCAATGTCATACTTCTTTTGCTTGATCACCATTTATTAAAGTTTTTTTATTTTTATTGGTCTTTAAATTAGACCATTATGACATACATGTCAATATCTTGTAGTAAGTGATCATGTGATCCATCACAAGTGTCGAAATAACATTTTAGTGGGTGTAATACTCATCATACTCAATATCACTGTTTTCTAATTTAGTCATAAAATAATACCTTTATAGATCAGGTATTTATTGTTGTTGCTAGATGAGTTTGTTTTTTAATTTTTCTGTTCTTCAGAATAAATAATCAATTCTCTAGAAAACTACATATGTGTTTCATATTTATAAACTACTCCAGTGGCCTAGTGATTAGATTGAACGCCTAGGATGCAGGAGGTCGTGGGTTAGATCCCCGGTCAAGTCATACCAAAGATTTATAAAAATGGTACAGCTGCTTCGCTTGATGCTCAGCATTAAGAAGTTAGTGTTAGGACTGGTCACCCTAGTGTCAGGATAATGTGACTAGGTAGGACATCATGCTACATGACTGTGGCATGATGCCCCAGTGCTAGACATCACTATAAACTGCCACACTGCAGAAATCATAGCGATATGACTGACAAATTGTTAAAGCTATGTTAAAAATCATAATCGCATCACGTCATATATTTATAAAAATTCTTGGACATTCATTGGAAATTCTTTTGAATTCTAAAACAGGAATATTACTCCTGATTCATAAAATTCAACATGGAACTTTTGACACATTAATACTGCATTCATCTGATGTCATCTTTCTGCCATCTTTGGAACTTAATAGAGATTCGAACCCAGATTCAATTAGAACTGTTTAGTGATAGTACTTTTTCAATTCTGTGATTAATTTTTGGACTATTTTCACAAACTGTAAGTCCTATTTTCTATTTTTACATTGTTTTCTAAGGAAATAAATTATTTTTGTTCAAATTTACAAAATTTGTTGACTTAACTCTTTTTTTTTTGTTTCTTTCAATGAGCTGAGATTTATAACATGATAAATATAAGTTTGATCATGAGTACTCAGAAATTTTAAGTTATTGAATTTTTAATATCATGGAGTTTGCATATGTTTACTATGGGAACTGAATTAGTACCACGAGTCCTCTAGCATCAGCGAGGGTGAACAGACCAATTTTATTTGCGAAAAAAAAAGCTTCCTAGAGAGGGTGAAAAAATACAAGCATCACAGATACCTCTAATCGGGTTAATTTGGGGTTTTATTATGACAAATATATTTACTGGGGTCATCATATTCTCTGCTGCCATATGTGGTAAAAAAAAAGTAACAGGTCTCTAAACAATTTTTTTTTAATCAAGATCTATGTGATTTTGGGACTGGGTATCGTGTAAATTTATTGTTATAAATCCATTAGGAATCGCTTGTGCATTTGAGAAGTTTCTAAACCTCATAATATCCATATCCCCTGAACACCAAGTCTGGTGAATATGTCTTAGTGGGTGGGTATTGACACCATTAAAAACAACCAGAAGATTGTAGTTATCTCTGATCACTTTGTGCATATCGCTGAGTAACATAATATCGGTATTTTTGTGTCTGTTATTAATACATCCATAAAGTTAATCCACAGATGGAGCATTGTTAATGTCAATGATAAAATCAATATCATTGCTGTCCTCGTCCAACAACTTTCCATTTTCATTAAAATCTTTTTTCATTAAAATCTTTAGGCACATTGTAGCATCATTGATCATCTACAGATGGTGCCACTAAACACAACTTATCCCACTTGAGCCATCTCATTATCAGGTTAAGCAGCAATTGCGCCTTACTAGACCCAGATGGATCTATGATAATTGCTCTAATAGAATTTGAAGCGCTAGATGATGCTTAAATGGTCCATGCTTTATCGTCACTGAATCTGCGATGAAAGGTAAAGTAATGCTAGGGGCAGGTAATTAGTCGGCTGATTATAATTATAATATTGGAGTCAATTTATTGTAGCCTAAGAGGATATTGGAGAGGTACAGCAGCAATTAGTAAACTTCCTGATGCAGCAGTGTTGCACATTCTTTTGCTACAGATTGGTTAGCACAACAGACAATATGGCACATTGATCTACTACCACCTTAAAAAGAAGAACGCACATTTTGATGTCAGCACTCCCAAAGAAGTTCATCAGGCACATATTTTGTTTTTACCACATGATACAGTTAAAAACTGGTAGATGTCAATCAATCACAAACAAGTACACATTGACTGGCCTTAACATTGCAAGTATATATAAAGAAGCAAAACCACTATCAACAAAGACAGCAACTTAAGTTGCATATGTTTGAACAAACTTTTTGATGAGAGTACTGCAATGGCCACAGTTTCTACAGGTTGAATTTCTTGGTGCATTAACATCTCTAATGAAATGTCAGATGCAGAGCTTCCATCGCCACAAGTGAATTAAAAATAAAGACAAGGAATAAAAAATGTGCACTTACATGTGTGAAATGTGGTACAAAAAATATTATGAAACCGGCGGAGATATAGCTGCTTTTTACAGAAAACATGAGTAGAACACTAAAACCAGAAAGATTATCTTGACCCTGCTGACACTTTTATACCTCAAATCACTCAGGCAGCCATGAAAGCTGTCAAACAGGATCTTAGAAGATGAGAAAACTAAATAGGTCAGTTGATATTGTGACTGGAAACCTGGGCATTGGTTTTATCAGGTTTAAAGACATTGGTAACCCTGTACACACACAAGTTACAACAGCCAAATCTTATGTTGACTTCCAAGATGAGAATGTTAATAAGAATGCCCATGATAAAGATGAAAAGATACAAAGTTGCGTCCATGCCAGATCCTATAGCAGATCCTATAGCTACCCCAAGATAGAGCAACAGCTCCTGTAAAACTTAATCTGAAAGACAAAATCTTTGAAAGGCACGTCTATGTATTCACTGTGGCATCTAATTACATGTATGGGATGCATAACGTGATTATGAATAAAAAGTATGAATAGAAGGTCTGATGGATAGAAAAGTTGGAATCCCACAAATTGATGTGGAGCCCCGATGACACTAACTTTATTATTGTAATCTCACAAATTGATGTGGAGCCCCGATGACACTAACTTTATTATTGGAATCCCACAAATTGATGTGGAGCCCCGATGACACTAACTTTATTATTGGAATCCCACAAATTGATGTGGAGGCCCGATGACACTAACTTTATTATTGGAATCTCACAAATTGATGTGGAGCCCCGATGTCACTAACTTTATTATTGGAATCCCACAAATTGATGTGGAGCCCCAATGACACTAACTTTATTCCGATGACACTAACTTTATTATTGGAATTCCACAAATTGATGTGGAGCCCCAATGACACTAACTTTATTATTCGAATCCCACAAATTGATGTGGAGCCCCGATGACGCTAATTTTATTATTGGAATCCCACAAATTGATGTGGAGCCCCGATGACACTAACTTTATTATTGGAATCCCACAAATTGATGGGGAGCCCCGATGACACTAACTTTATTATTGGAATCCCACAAATTGATTGGGAGCCCCGATGACACTAACTTTATTATTGGAATCCCACAAATTGATGTGGAGCCCTGATGACACTAACTTTATTATTGGAATCCCACAAATTGATGTGGAGCCACGATGACACTAACTTTATTATTGGAATCCCACAAATTGATGTGGAGCCCCGATGACACTAACTTTATTATTGGAATCCCACAAATTGATGTGGAGCCCTGATGACACTAACTTTATTATTGGAATCCCACAAATTGATCGGGAGCCCTGATGACACTGTAACTCTCTTTAGTTTTGAAAATTTAGATATCTTGCACACATAGAGATTTTTTTTTTATACTGAACAAATCCTGGAACATGGGTCACAGCAATCCAGTTTTTGTGACATACCTTTGTGCTAAAATGGAATTATCATTGCAAGTTTGTAATCAATAGGTAAATTTAAATAGAAGGCAGAAAAGATAGAAAAATGTATTGAAGGTTAAAGTGAATCTTAAAATCACAATTAGTAAAGGTTCAAAATCATGCATTCATATTCCTTCTTTACCATGTGCATGATATGATAACTTAACCTGGACTATGTCCAGGAGGTAAAAAGATGATCATTTCAACTTAATCCAGAGACGCATTTAACCTACTCCCATATATTAACCCAGGCACTTATATTGGCCAACTGCTCTGTTAGCCAAAGCAAGTAGTATGTCCGTTAAGAGGTCAGTGTCTGGTCTGGTCGTTCCGGTGTCAGGAAAATGTGATTGGGTGGGACATGATGCTACATGTTTATGGCATGATGCCTTAGTGCTAAACATCACTACAAACTGTCACACTGCAGACATCATAGTGATATAACGAAAATTGTCAAAGCTATGTTAAAAATCTAAAAAACACACACAGGCACACAAAATTAAATTGACCCAATTTTGTATCTTAAACCAGTCACACATCTTAACTCAATCCCATATTTATCTTGTACTAAAGCCTCTCAAATAATCCATCATGATGCAAGTTGAAATACCAATTTACAAGCTCAAGACTGCTGCATATTTTGATAAATGGAAGAGCACGCTCCATTGCATTTTAAACACTATGTATGCCATCTTATTGTGCAAGCATTATGGAATTTAAAGTTTCAGTTAAATACGGTAAATTCCTATATTTTGGTGGATATAAATTTGTTGTTTTGGCCAGTATTTTCGATGGCATTTCTACAGAAGAATCCTATTGAATCATTTAATATGTGGTTTATAGCAAGTACAAGGACAAGGCCATGAAAAAAGGCAACATAAGAAACAAAATTGTTACGTGTCTAGGCTCCTACTAAAATAACAAAGAAAAAAGTGAAGCTAACAAACTTCATAAAATTTTATAAAATAATTAATTTCCCAAGAAAATAAGGTAAAATAATGAAAATGGGCATACTATTTGTTAATACAATTGAAAATTATTCCTAGAATTAAAAACTATAAGTCCTTTCACTAAAAAATTAAATGAATCAAGTTCAAATCCCTATGAAGTTCCAAGACAGAAGGTGATGATGTCTTCTATAACCTGTTTTGTTTTCTTGTCAACAGTTCCTTGTTGAATCACAAAAATTAATATCCAGGCTTTAGAATTCCAAATAATTTTCAGTAAATGTCTTTGTCCAAGAATTCGGATGAGCACTAGATAAGTTCAGGAAAACATAAATCATTTTGAATTTTTATTTAACTCTAAATGGTCACAACACAAAAATACCTTTAAGCTTCAGAGGTATGATTTATGACTAAATTAAATCACATCAAATCATTAATTTTAAGTACAATCTTAAATCATGTGATGGAGTCACATGGTCACTTAGTTCGAATGGCGTAGTAAGAACATAGCAAGCCAAGTATGCCCTTGATTACGACCAATGATTTTCACTATGGGAAAGAAATTTAAAAAAAGTTGACCAATTCTAAATCAAGGTCAGCTAAAAATACAATGTAGCAATACTGGTTATTTACTCACCTGAACTGAATTTTCTATATAAAAAAATGTCAAATCCAGTGAATCAAGTTATTACTACAAAAACATGAAATAAAAAAAATTAATTTAAAACTAATTCACAAGTAATTAAATTACATATATGTAACAAAATAAAATTTACAGCAAGACATAAAAATCAAATTCATCCATATATAAGTGACATATTCATCTGTTGTATGCTTATATGAATGCCAATTTGGCAGCAGCCTCCTGTGTGTGTGCTATTCAATATACCTGGATAAATGTACAATCCGGAAAAATAATTTAAAAAAAAAAACTTTATCAAGTTTGGAGGACACTTGTAGGAAAAATGACTCGAGTACATCATATCTTTAGAATTTTATTCTATACAAGATGACAATATGAACACAAGATGAGAAATATAACAAGAGTGGACTGACAAGAATAAAACATGACAAAACATTTCATGATCTACATACAGCCTACGTGAAAACTTTCACAGAAGAATGTTAACATTTACCAGGGATATGCAAATATACATTGTAGTCAGGTTTGAAATTTTGAAAAATAAAAGGAAAATTGGAAAATACCCTTGAAATTTATAATGGAAAATGGTCTCGTCATTAAAACACTTATGCAGAGTATGAAGAGATTTGATATTCCACAAGCCAAAGAGAATTTCAAGGAATCAACAATAAGGCCATTTCTTCTTTCAAATTGCCAGGTGTTGAAACCATCTCCAATATTCTTAAGCAACATGATTTTCAAGATGCCACCATGGAAGCTATACTGGATGCAAGATCAGCACCACCAAGAGATCATCCAAAAGTCTTTTGGTGAAACCCAACGTTGATATAACCATCCATTTATGAGAAGTAGTGATTACAATTTTGTAAGATGGCTACTGTAACATCATAAGATGATTTTCTGTGGAAACTGTATGTCCAAATGACAATCTGTTCATGGAAAGTACCAATAACAATTTTAAGATGGTGATCATGGTGGCCATATTGGATGTAAATTTAACACCATTTTCATTAAGGAACAAATAGATCTCATTAGAAGTCCATGTTAGAACAAAAGCAACAACATTTTTTTTCAGAAAAGCCATCACGACCATATTAGATGAAAGAAGTCACAATTTTCATCCTGGACCAAAAAGATGCCAAAGGAAGTCTTTAGGTGAGACCCTCGTGTCAATATGACCATTCAGAAGAAGTACCAATAAAAATATTATCAACATGACCTCCATAATGGTCATGCTGGATTTCAGTTTGGCATAATTTCTTTTAGGACATACTAGACACCAAAGGTAGTCTTCTGAAAAGTCCACAACTTTTCCTTTTTGAAGCAGAGCAACAAGATCCTCAAGCTATAACAGATATCAGATTAATATCATTCACTTAAGGCTGTCCAGTGATCATTATATACAGTCAACAAAACGTGCAACAATCTGGTACAGTTTGGTCAAAACATAAATGAAATTTCCACTTAATATTTATATGTATCTGTTTATAAATAAATACACTTAAAATAAATTAATTTGCAAAGAGTCATCAATCGTACGTTTCTAATGTTTAAGTATATACTGAATGGAATTAGGAAGAATATATAACTTGAATGTCATTTGGCAAAAATACATTTCTACGTATGCTGAACAACAATTAGGTCAAATGATTTCCTCCTAAATTTCCATTCACCAATCCTTTTCATAGATTACTCTGATTACTATCACTGAAAACAGATATGACAAGTTAACAAGGAAAATGGAGTATGTCCTGTCCTGGCAACAACTGCCTTCAAACTTATGCTTAATTTAGTTTTTGTTTTGTTTTGTTTTGCTTTGTTTTTATAATCCAAATACATGATGCCTGACTGACCTGTAAACCTTAAAGATGTAATTAATGCTTTACAATTTTTAATCAGTTCATACAATTTTTAATCAGTTCTGTCTGACATTGTATAAAAATAACTGGACAGTGATACTGATGTTTGCAGGTATTACTGTATGAATGACCCAATAAAAAGTTTTCCTAAACTTGGAAAACTGCTTTTAAATAGACCTACTATCCTACTCATTATATTCTATTGCATTCATGTTCATCTCTACTAAATATATTTACCAGATGTTGCTTATATTTTTGACTCTTTCAATTGAGTGGCTGCAATAATTCATTATATAATCCAACATTAGTTATAACTGTGTCATATAACCTGATACTTAAATTTCTGACCTTTGCAAACAGTCCTGTATAACTCTTGCATACTACTGTCTACCCCAATACCATGTCTTAAGTATAATAGTATAAAGGATGATAAATTCTGAACAGAACACTATATTAATGAGGTAGATATATTATTATTATGAAATAAAAAAATATGTACATAGTGCAAAGGTATCTAATACAAAATTTCACTAATATATAAATGATGTCACACAAATGGATAGAGCAAGTGCCAAGATGTACAATATACTTCTAATCAAGCATATGAAAGGTTGATTTTATTTTCAACTTTAAAATAAAGTCAAGAATCCATCACTGTAAGGTAAGCATTCAAGCTACACTAAATAGTCCAACTCCTGCTAATGTTAAAATATATTCTACAGCTTGTAGCTGATCTTGTCAGATATGTAACTTGCCATAAATATTCTTAATACTGTACCATATATTTATGGTTTATGCCAATCCTATAAATTATCACAAAATTATTCTTACTTTAACCCAAAAATACATCCCCACCACTTTTGTTTAACTCTGATTTTATGGTCAAACAAAACAGACAACTTACACTATGACAATAAAATCAATATTCTTTCTTACCTAATATACAAGTCATCCACAAGCTTTGGTGACAGTAGAAGTTCAAGAACTGATATTCTATGCAGAATAATTGTTGTTCTTTCAGTCAGTGACCCACATAGTTAGGCAAGTCTGTGCTGTAAAATTAAAGTTACTGTGCAAAACACTTTTTTCTGTTATATAAAATGATTGTTACCTTTTGACTACAAAACTGAAAGTTTCATTCCATATCTGAAGTGTAAACCATCCATAAAGCTCATTATATTTCTGCCATGCAGAAAGAATGTTACTAAGTGGAAACCATTTTTACTCTTTCAGGCTCAATGACCTTGACCTCAAACTGAAGGGCTTCCTTATCCGAAGTGCAAATCATCTACAAAGCTTGGTCCAGTTCTGTGATACAGATCTAATCTTTCTGTGTGAAAAACTCAGTCACAGTGACCTCAAAATTTAAAGAAAGTCAAAATTGGATATACAAGGTATCAACATTAATGAATTTGCAGTTTTTCGCCTACAGATTTCAGGCAAGAAAAAAGGCTACATGAAGAATGTCTCAATCAACAATCACTTTGGATCATTAAAATAAATTGCTGGAATCGAAATGTGAAGTACCACATATTCTAATTTTTATGTTCAAATGCCAATTTTTCAATACTTGATAGAGGTTGGCACCTGTTTATGATACAAGTCTCTTTTTATACATATGTAGAAATGTTTTGGTACCAAAAAAAATTTCTTTGTGTGTGTTTAATCTTTTCATTATTCATAGTCAATACAATATTTGAAAGGATGACTAGAGCTGTTTCTGGATTATACTTTAAACAGGCAAATATACAAAAAAAAAGAACAGCACTTCAAATGGAAGCTGCCAGCAGTCATCATAGTTCTCTGCAGAGGTGGGGTGGCCTGCACAATTATTTTCTGTGGAGGGGTGGAGGCAAACATGTAGTAGTCAGCTATTAAAAATTTAAAGATGTAAGCCAAAACATGTTTTTAGGTGAAATGAGGGGGGGGGGGCAGACAAACACCTATAGAACTGTGAATAGCTCATTATACATTCACCTTCAGTTATATGCTTAAAGTGGAGTTAAACCAACAATACTCAAGTCTTCAGTGTCTGGTATGGTAGACTAATGAGTCTTCAATGTTTGGTATAGTAGACTGTTGAGTCTCTAATGTCTGGTGTGGTAGACTATTGAGTCTCATTTGTCATGACTAAGGTATGCATGCATCCATCATGGTACTTATCCTGGAACAAATGTTATTTTTACAAAAAATATTTCCTTAAACCCCTGCAACGATCTTGACCTTTGATGAATTGAACTCAAAATTAACAGTAGTCACCTTCCAAATCCTATTATGCAATACCCATCTTTCTTCTTTCAGTCAGGACCTTGACCTTTGCCAACAAAAATCAAGACACCTTTTTAAATAAACTTGCAACAACCAATAAACTTGTTGACAGTACATGGTACAGAAATTTCTTCCTTCAGTCAGTGGCCTTGACATTTTGATCCAAATGGCTAATTATCCACAAAGTTTGGTCAAAGTCTGTTATTGTACTGATGACATTTTTTCTTCAGTGACTTGGCATTGGACTCCAAAATCTAAAGGCATATTCCATAAAACAAGTGACTTGGCATTGGACTCCAAAATCTAAAGACTTCTTCCTTACCACAAGTGACTAAGTGCAGTAACTGTAAAGAACTTGAGTTAATTTGTGAATATAAAATGGATAGATGGGTTATATCAAATCAAAATACATACCACTTTATAGTAGGCATATACCAAATCCCACAAGACTGTAAAACAATCCATATTCAAATGTAATGTCAACTAAAAATCTTGTTAAGGTTCATAAATTTACTTTCTTTTAGCAGTGCCAAAATTTAAAGTATCGATGAGAAAAAGAACAGCTTAAAAAAAAATTAAAAAAAATTCAAGACTTTCTTTTAAACTGTGGAGTGCTGAAACCATTCTTGATAATCTGGAGCAATAACAAGCTTTTCAAGATTGTGCCATGTTAGATGCAAGATCAGTACCATTTTTGTCAATATAACCATCCATCCAAAAGAAGTAGCAAAAACCAAATTTTCAAGATGGCCACCATGGTAGCCAAAATGAAGTTAGTTCAGCACCATTTTCACTCAAGGTAAAACTGCATGATGATTTACTACTTGAGAAAACCTTGGAATGCAGTTTCTATAACAAAATTTGTCCCCATGTTTGAAGGATGTTAGATGTGTTACAAATATCTTTTTTTTGATATACACTCTTCAGGTTTTATATTCTGTCTTTTACTTCAAACTGCATATATTTAGAATGGTTTATCTTCCTAAATTATTGTGTCATTACGTTTAGTATATACACACAGTGATGAGTGGGGGTTTGAAGTTTGCATATGTTCGAGTATGATGGGAAGGGGGGTGTAGACCAAGTAGCACATGAACAACACAAACTATATTATAGCCATTAAAAATAAAATGTGTGCCTTTGCCAATAGCAATATTCACACACCTTCCCGTTCATTACTGAATTAAAAAGTATCAAGGATATTAATAATACCTAAATATTAGTCATTTCATTTATCAATTTATAATTCTGAACCAGACTGTCACCAAGAGGTCTCTAATACTATCAACCTGTTATTATTTGAAAGCAAATGGATACTCTTAATGTAAGCAAGCATACAGACTACTCACTGTCCTTTTCTGATTATTAGAAGAGTCCACTTGAGTCAAAACTGTGTCATCTGCAGCCAATGTATGCAATGTCTAGCTTACATATTTCTTTTTTTTTTTTTTTTATAAAACTGAACAAATTAAAAGGAGGAAATCCTTTACACATTTGTTCAAAGAGAATTGAATATTCATGCCTATTGATTGAAAGCACTGACTTGCTCCATTAAGTTTGGGTGGGGTTGGGGACTATGCAACATGTGGGGAAGAGGGAGTTAAAAATAAAAACTGTTTTGCATACTAAATCAATGGCCAGTAAGGTGCTGCTATATACATACACAGCAGATAGACATCCCAGTCTTATAGCAAGAAATGCATTTATAGGAACAAGTATCCTAGTGAAGTAGCAAGATGGCCTTAATGGTGGCCATTTTAATGTCCAAATGGCACCATTCTGGACCAAAACAGTCCCTGTAATAAATGTGTGTTAAGTTTCATGGTAATCCCCCAAATTGTTTAATAGCAGAGATAAGAAACCTGTGCTAATGGATGGACAAATAGGCCATTACATTCACTCTTATAGTTTATAACCAGTCGAGCTAATAAAACACCATTAAAAATTTTTTTACAATGAAATTTCAATTTTCATGACAAATGAAATCAATACAGGTTAATTATTTTTTTCTTGCAAAGTACTTTGTTAAGAACCAAGCATATATAGCATGATGCAGACTTGACAGACTGTCTCAGTAAGGCAGTTTATATTTTGGGGGGTAAATTTGACTGGTTTTCAGTAAAAGTGTAACACCATATTAGAAGCTGTTAATGTAAATGTGAAAAATGTATTTATAAGTTCAATATTTTAAAGATGCAGTGACAGTAATCATTACATTCAAATGAAAAGTTTGTAAAGTACACATAGACCTTATTTACCTATTTACCTTTAGCACAGTTAGACAAACTTCAGTTCCAAACCCTATACAGCTCAATAGCTTGTTGATATTTCTCAACTTGATGTAATTCATGTTTTTTCTTTTCATTTCCTGTGATGAGGACAATCAGATCTCCTGCCTTGAGATAATCAAATTGACATGTCCAATAAATGTAATTGTGTGCCTTTCTTCTTTTATAAACAATCTAAATATTCCTTTTCATTCTTCTATGCTTATAATTAACACTTTTCAAGAGGCTTATTTTCTGTCTCTAATCATGCATCACTTGCTGGACACCATGTTTAAAAATTTATGTAATCAACAAGTTGGATCATGCAGATGCTTTACATGAAAAAAAATATGTGCTGTTTAAAGTGTCTGAGGTACTCTTGTAAAGTTGCCTGAGAAGTTACATTAATTCTAATATGAAACCCAGATCCAAATCAAACAAGGATGAAACGATTATCCAAAGTTTTTGGCAGTCTTCATTATTCCATAATTTTTGCCTTAATTCTTTAAGTCTGTAGTTTAAGGGACATTTTTGGAAGACTTGTGGCAAAATCTAAGGATTGCCAGGCATCATAATTATTTACAGTTCTGTGTCACATCTTTGAAAATAATCCGAATGGAAAAGAAGGTAGAATTCCTGAGAAAGAATTGGAGATAAACATCAAAACAGCTCACATTGCAACTCTCTAAAAACAAAATGACATAACTCATCTAATTTTTTGTCAGCACTTAATCTGAACAGACAAAATTATAATACAAACATACTAAACTTGCACAAAACAAAAAAACAAAAAGACAGACATGTATTAGATAAACTTTGAAAGGTTAAAACATTGCCATTTATTAAATTGATGAAGCCTAACAAAACAAAATCAGAATAGGCAATCCCAATCCTTCATCAAGTGCTCAATCCATGAGAGATTTAGGTTTTATAACAGCTGGAGCTATTTAATGAGACAGTGGCAACCAATGTAAAATAAAAGTAAGGGGACCTTTTGTTTTAAATAAGGATCAATGCCAAGACACCCTGTGGAGACATTTTTGAAATAAAGATTATGTTTATGAGTTTCTTGTAACACTGAAAAAACAATAAGAATGATTGATATTAATGATATTTTTCATATTTTGTAAGATATGATTGAGGAGAAAAAATACTTGATGACATATAGAACCTCTAATAAAACTAATCTACATGAAGCTTTTTTTTAAAAAAAAAAAAGTCACACAAACAAAAACTGAGGTAGGACGTTGAAAAAAAACCTAAATGATGATCAATGCTAAATTGATGCTTGTACAGAGTTGTGTCAGGGAAGAAAAGATCACTGATCTCCCTTTAAACAGAATAATTAATCTATCCATAATTACTGCAAAATTGACCCTAACAACTGACATGTTAAACTTAGTTCATTGGAAACAAAAAAGAAATGCATTTAGTTGGAGATTTAAAACAACTAGGATACCTTAAACCTGAAGCAAAATGTGCCCCATTCATGGTGCAGATAATAAAGTTTCATTTCTATTTACAGCCACCAGTATAGTGCATATCAGAATAATACTATACACAATCACCAGTACAGTGCATTTCAGTATAATACTACACACAATCACCAGTATAGTGCATTTCAGTATAATACTACACACAATCACCAGTACAGTGCATTTCAGTATAATACACACAATCACCAGTATAGTGCATTTCAGTATAATACTACACACAGCCACCAGTACAATGCTTGTCAGTATAATATTACACACAGCCACCAGTACAATGCTTGTCAGTATAATATTACACACAGCCACCAGTATAGTGCATGTCAGTATAATATACTACACACAGCCACCAGTACAGTGCATGTCAGTATAGTGCATTTCAGTATAATACTACACACAGCCACCAGTACAATGCTTGTCAGTATAATATTACACACAGCCACCAGTACAATGCTTGTCAGTATAATATTACACACAGCCACCAGTATAGTGCATGTCAGTATAATACTACACACAGCCACCAGTACAGTGCATGTCAGTAGAATACTACACACAGCCACCAGTATAATTCATGTCAGTACAATTCTGTAACTAGCATTAATTGAGAAAAGCCGAATAGACAAATGAAAGTTCTACAAATATAATCTGGACAAAAACAACCAATACTGTACTACACAGTATTAAGGTTAAGTATTAGGTGTTTATTTGCATTTTATTTACTTTGCTTTCTTTTTTCTAAATAATCAATCAAATATTTAAAAAAATCAAAACTTAAGCATGATTTAGAAATTCATACATAAAGACATTACATCACAGACTATCAACCAAACAACCTGCCATTTTAAAACATTCAGTTCACATAGTTTTATGTGTCCTGATATATATATATATATATATATAATACAGTCATAAATTTCTTATTGACTGAAGTCCACTGGTTACTAACATTAAAAAGAAAGAATTTAGGAACCAAGTTGTTTCTGTGCCAAATGACAATGCAGACTCAAAGTAACTGGCGGCATTCCTATGATAACTTTGATTTTCCATTCAACAACCACACTTACAATATGTCAGAATCAACCAATACCATGGTATTTTTTATGTCCCCTGCTTTCCAGATTAAAATTATCAGCCAAAATATAAAATTAAGTATCACATGCATTCAGCATTTTTAAGAATTCAAGCTAATTCAACATCACAACTATGAATATCTTATGGTTTTCTCAGCCAACCCTGCTATATCATTAGAAAAAAGCAGGACTTGAGATGTCTTAGGTAGATGCCTCTATAAATAATTTTCAGATAATTCTATTTTTGTTTTAAAAAGAGGAATAAATAACAGCTTTATTAACAAGCTAACTACTAGTAGACAAAAATTGTTTTAAGTTTTGTGATATCTACAACTTTATTCATCTAAATATCTATGAAGAAGAATAATGGCACCTCTATGAACCCTGATTTGGAATGATGACTGGATGGACTATCTGAGCTGTAACACTGGCCATGGTCATAAGCAAAAGTACCTTCAAGGCAGAAATAGGGAGATAACCACTACACTTCATTAAGAGTTTACATGAATACAATATCAAAAGCATTCACTGTATACCATGAATGATATAAGCTATAAAAATTAAGCTACAAGTCAGAACTTAACATTCACAATTGTCATACAGGCACCACTGAACAGCATCAAAGTGTTTACCCGCATAATTATGATCCTTTCCTAAGTACCAAACAAGATAATCATTTCTCTGCCCTGAGCAGTAACTCTTCTGACCTGTGAGGTAATAATGTAGATCATAAGTGTAAAAATTTCTGAATGATCTATCTATGCATAATTTCTATGACTCTAATCCAAAACCACAACGTAATAAGACACACAATGTAATGGTGCACAACAAATAGAAACCCATAACACAATAACACATCATTATGTACAAGTACATAGTCTGCATCTTTAAATTTGACAAATTATGAGCTTTCATTAAATTACATTCTATATTGTACTTACACTTAATAAAAAGTCATTTTTAATTAGTTAAAATAAATATGATACAATTCTCTTTGGTAAGTCATCAATGACAGGATAAAGGCTTACACATAAAATAGATTCCTTAACACAATTTCAATATAACATTCTTTCAGTAAGATTTGCAACAGATGAAATAAAGGTTTTTAATCAAGTGCGTGTCTAACAAAATCAAACATGTTTAAAGAAACAATATTTGCAATAAAATGGGAATAAAACTAAGAAATATATTATATCAAATTAAATCACAATCCAGTGCTAAAATGAAATGCAAAACACGTTACCATAGACAAATAACTATTAGGATGCTATGAATACATCAGTCATCCACATACATGTATGAATTTATCAACACGTACAATATCATTCTATATACAATATGTTATCTATAGTCATGTATAATAAACATGAATTCCATATTTAGCTACCCGTGTTTCCATCATCGTGTTAAATAGCCATGTTACCTGGCAACAGAACTTCAGGCTGTCTAAATAAGAGGCAAGAGAAATCATTCAAGCTAACAATTTAACTTTTTTGTTGCACCACGCACATTAAAAATATGCACAGTTAATAATCTACAAGTCATATTTATAAAGAATGTGAGGAGAAGAATTAGGTCAAAGTTACTAAAATGAAAAATTCTTGTGATTCTGAGAATTTCAGTTTTTATAAAATATCCATACTGAGGATTTATAGTTTTCCATATAAATCAAAATGGGCTTACTGTGATCCTGGGAAACTAAATATATAAAGATGCCTTCAGCTTTTGAGTGCAGATCCAGGGCAAATAAATATATAATGATGCCTCCAGCTTTAGACTGAATCTGTACAGTCACTCAGATTAATTTTTGTCCATTTATGAAAAGTAACAAACCTTAATGTGCATAATCGAGGTACACCTCTCCCTCAATACCTTGTGCACAATGGGGTCCAAAAACATGGACAGCACTATAAGCGATAGTGCAAGTTACTGAGGGAACTATCAGAAAATAGGTGATAGCAATCCCAACTAGACATCGAGAAAACTGTGCTGGGGGTGGGGAACTGGGCAGTTTAATGACCAAATACTTGTTTAATAATCATGATGAGAATAATTGTCAATAAAGCACTTTTTTTTAAAGAAGTTTTTGTTATTCAGCATAAATTAAATTTATTTTCAAGATGCTAACATCTGAAAGATTAACATTCCAACTGGTTTCTACATCCTTTACATGTATGCGAGAACATCTGTGTCTTATGTCAGTTTTGTTATTGGTGATCAGTCCAGTTCACTGCTTGGTATGTACAAAATGAGTCTGAAGCAGGACTGATTGTTGCTACCTCACAAAAAAACAAAATTTATTTTGTAAAACAATCATCTATGTCAAAACTCAATTTTTGTATTGTTCAGTTGGTAATATATTAATGCCATCATTTCATTGCATGTAATAGTGTAACTTCTTATCCTTTAGGATATCTCTTAGTGTTAATTCAGATTTTCTGTGAAACTCATTATTTCTCCACAATGGACCATATCTGTGAGGTAAAGTTCATTACTTTATGAAGTACTCATTTCACTTGGCTGATCACATTTATCATTGATTAGGTTAGTTTAACTACGAAACACAAATTTCACTTGATAAAAAAATATTATATAAAAAAAACTATATATAAAAAATATAACTATTTTTTTAATAAACTCCTGCTTCCTCTACACAAGTGACATTTTGAAAATTTGATTGAACATCATTATTTACGGTATACTAAGAATGTTGTTTGGAAAGAAAATGTAAAAAAAAAAAAACAGATAGAACTTAAAATTGAAAGTTGCTAATTTCATATTGTCGATTAAAATTTTCAGGTCCTATCTACTGTTTTTGATGCTAAAATCAGTTTCATTGAACAATTTTGATATAAATTTTCTTCATGTTCAACAAATAAGGATCAATTGTTTTGGATATTTTCTGGTTTAAAAATATGGGACCCATGCCCAACCCTGCATTATAGGCAGGTTTGCGAGTTATCATGGCACAAGATATTGAGGGTGTGGTGTACAATATAAGAGTCAAACAGTGCCTTACTTTATCAGTTTCTTTAAAGCTTATTAACCCTTTAATCCATGGAGTTTTTTGTTGTGTCGCCTGAAATGTGAGTAGGGAATCGATTTTGGGAGATATTTTTAAATACAATCGAATTGGAAGACATTTCTGGCTTACATGATGCCTATCTGTGTTAGAAACGTCGATTTTCATTGGCTCTTTCGCCTGAGCATGAACAGAAGGGCAAAAACTGGACTTCTTGTTTGTTTGTTTTTTTGCTAAACAGACCCATCATTTTCGTGTTGAGACCACTCAACATTCTAAATGCCCATCTTATCCTAATTTTTGCAAAGATTCACATGTCTGTGTGCAATTCAGACTGGTCTGTCTTCGATCTGAAGCCAAAAAGTCTAAAATCCGGACACAAAACCGGATCGCGAGCTCAAGAGAATTTCGGCTGAAAAAAACTTGGATCCAAAAAGGGACATTTTCACTCTGTATTTTGTAGTGCAACAAGAACATCCATATTATTTGGTATCATTGTAAAGCTACATCTGTAAACCTTTCTATAATACCACCCACTTTATTGTGTTGCACATAGCCTTAACGCTATAGAGCTCAGAAGTAGGCTACCACCTCCTGCCCCGTAAATGGTGCGCTAGGGGTTAATGAGTTGTGTAAATGGACTTAATCTGGTCTTTTTCATACATGATGGGGTTTGAAGAAACTGAATCAGTGTGAAACAATTGTCTGAATTAAGTTGATCAATATTTTCAAAATGTTTTTCTTTTCACTAAAATTCCTGTAAATTTCTTTAGTACATTATAAAATATTGTTCAAATATGGCTCTTGCTTACGTATACTAATCTTTTGTATGTCTAACTATCAATAGTGCAGATTCAGCTCTGCCATCTTAATGACACATAATGTCCCACAGATTAGAATTAATGAAGTTCACTGCACTAGATCTGCAAACTCAATGACACATAATGTTCTATAGATTAGAATTAATAAAGTTCACTGCACTAGATCTGCAAACTCAATGACACATAATGTCTTATAGATTAGAATTAATAAAGTTCACAGAACTAGATCTGCAAACTCAATGACACATAATGTCCTATAGATTAGAAATCGTGCAGTTCACAGAACTAGATCTGCAAACTCAATGACACATAATGTCCTATAGATTAGAATTAATAAAGTTCACAGAACTAGATCTGCAAACTCAATGACACATAGTGTCCCATAGATTAGAAGCTGTGCAGTTCACAGCGCTAATCTAAAACTCAATGACACATAATGTCCCATAGATTAGAATCAATGTAGTTCACAGATCTAGATCTGCCATCTCAATGATATATGATGTCCCAGCAGATTACAACCAAGAAAGTTATTCCACTCAGATTTTAATGCAAACAGCACAGATTCATTTCAGACATTTGGTCATGTCAGTGTCTATGTGATGTCTGCTAATGATATACAACCAACTACATAGACCCAACCTGTGGGCAAATTATATGATAACAGAACTGAGCTGCCACTATGCATAGTTTAATATAGATAGTGCATATGTTTTTGGGGCGCTTCAGAATAAATACCAGTCTTGTTTTTACTGTGCAAAATACTTTAACATAAAAAATGTATTGGAAGTCCTAGATTCATCCTTTCCTTTGTGAATTTCATTACAGTCCTTTCCAGGCCTATATGAATCACAATCTAACAATGTATTGTACTTTTTCCCTCTATCTTGCCATAAGTTTCTATTAAGCCTTTTCCTTTGGTAACAGTACATAAAGTCTAAATACATTTTGATTCTTTTTGTGGATGACTCTTCTGCTGTTTTCCTTGATAAATCCAGTCTGTGCCCAGAACAAAATATCACGTATGTAAATATAACTCCATTTTCCTCAATAAAAATGGTACTCTCTATCCTATCACCGGTATCAGCCAAACCAGACACAACTCAAAATGCTGCAATATATGGATATTATGGACTCACATTAGACCCTGACCTGCCATTGCATACTGCACTGGTAGACCAAGGTCTTTGCTGTTTGTTCTACTATTTCTAACAAAATGCACAGACCCAGATATATGAGCATGTTTTACAATGGTCTGTATAGGTCAGTGTGGTCTGCTCTTTGACTATTTGGAAAATGAGAAATTGTTTGTGATGAGTCAAAGAAATCCATTGTTATGGGCATTTTAACATTAATTCAGAACTCAATGATAAATTGTTTCAAATACAAGTTCTTTAGCAAAAAAAGTGTAGTGTACTGCATTAAAAAACGTTTATGAATATAAATATTTTAGAAAGCAACTGCTCCTCAGAATGTTTCTTGAAGTATGCATTAACTGTACGACTTTTGTCATGCCTGATCTTTACAGGGCTGAATTCTCTAAGTATTGTCATCAACATTCTAAAGATACACTGATTGATGAGTTTTCACATTCCAGCAGCAAAAATAAATAACACAAACAATTAACTCTGAATTCCTGAGGAACAACCATCCACTTTGAATGTCAGCAATTAAAACATTACATCTTTTAAGTCCATGCTAGCAAATACCAATCCTTTATTACTGACATTTCATATTGTTTTTAAGTGAGCTTTTTTTGTCACAATATCTACCTGAGATACAAAAAGTTTTCTCAAGTCAAATGCATTCAGGCTTGATTAACATCAGGAGGTTTTTGTTTAATAAAAATATCTCAATAGTAAGGACTGATTATTTCAAAATTAACTACTTCCTGAAATGCACTTCTGCTCCTCCATCTACGAATTATATTTCAATCAGTCACAAGTGATCTTCCCTTATGAATTTATTTCTGCAGATTTGACAAGAACTTCTTTTTTTTATAAAACACGAAGTCTATTATGTGAATACTGCCAAGTTATTCAACTTAAGATTTCATTTAAGACCTTAATATCACACCTGTTTTGTATGCCAGCAAAAACATCCTTGACACAGCTGAGCTTCACTTCTCCTGAAGATTTTCTCTAGTTATGAAATTATTTATGAAATGATTCACTTCATTTCTCTTTGCTGCAAACATTTTGTTCTCTTTTCAGATTAAGATAATTTGCTGAACTGATATTCAAAATTTTTCCTTGCAACATTCAAAACTTCAACATGAAAGGAAAGTCTGTCAACTGCTGGATATTGAACAAATGTGCTCAAGAGATGAAAGTTTCATAGTTGACTTTGTGCACTGTGAAGTATCCAACAATACAGGATATCTTCATCTAACATTTTCATTAAACTTGCAAATTGTTTTCAGTCAGGAGGCAAAAAAATGATGTCAATATTAGGAGGACCAAATCTAGCCTGAGATGATGAATATGTCTTGCTTGTTTTCAAGGCTGTGTAACTGTAAGAACTGCCTAATAAAATGAGTCCAAGATGTCTGACCTTAGACAGGTGATCTGAGGTAGTATGCATGTCATCAATAACTAACAGCTGTAAGAAATCCTTGAGTTTGAACACTTAGTAATAAATAATTACACTGGTACACAATGTATATCATATTGAGTGTGTCCTGAATCAAAAGCAAGTCATAGTTCAAACAGATAAGACTTATGTGGATATGGGAACTGATGAGCCTGGGGTTGATTCACCGTAGTCCCTTTCAGTGTCTGCTGGATCTCGAGACTGGAAACTACGCTTGAATGGTCCAGATCCAAAAGCTGAAACAGAGACAAGAAAATACTGCCAACCCATTTTACTAGTACATCATTTGAAATAAAAACTGTAATACAAAACATTTAAAAACTCAATATCATTTAAATTACTTGTTCATAATTTTGAAGAATGTTAAGTAACATTTTAAGACTCTGACATTATTTGTAGTTTCTGTCAAATATATACAATATTCTATCAATTGGCAGGGCATGGAAGCTATGAACTTCCTGAGAACCCAATTTTTTTTTTTTTAATTTTGAAAACTGTAAAAAGATCTCACTCTGCAGAAATGTGGAGTTGTCCAAGTTCCTTTATAGACTAGACACCATGGTGTCATATCAGTGGATATAAGTATGTTAAAAATAAGCAGCAGAAACCAAAATATAACAATTAATTTCAATTTTTGAATGATGCTAATAATTCTGTTCATTTAAAGAAAGATACGGTATGATGCAAAAAACTCGACTCAAAATTACAGTAAGATACATAACGATTCTAAGAACTATTCAATTATAGAAAGATACAGAATGATGCAAAGAACTCGACTCAAATTACAATAAGATACATAATGATTCTAAGAACTATTCAATTATAGAAAGATAACGAATGATGCAAAGAACTCGACTCAAATTACAGTAAGATACATAATGATTCTAAGAACTATTCAATTATAGAAAGATACAGAATGATGCTAAAAATTCTGGTTAGTTTACAATAAGATGCAACATTATGTTGATAAAGTATGGCCCTGAAGTGGATTAAGGGTTCAGTAAAATGCATAACCTTTGAATGAAGAAAAGCAACCTTTGTCTTGTACATGTATATAGATATAGGACAAATATAGCAATTGACTAATTAATAATTACAAGAAGCAACATAACCACAGTCTCATACTGCCAGTTCTGTTATGTATATTTAATTTGTATTGTGTGTTGGCCTTTGTCCATGATTATATGCTATGTATATTTAATTAACATCATGTAAATGACTTTTGTCCATAAATGAAGGTTGGAGCTGGGCCTCCCTGGCTGTTTTTTTTAATAACATATTACATAGCCAATTCTTTTCTATTTTTTTTAAAAATTAAATATTAAGATTATTATTATTTGGAGGCAAACAAGTTTACTTCAATCTGAATTCATAATAGTGGTAAATACCTGGGAACAACATGGTCTATCTGCCCAGCCAGCTTGCTAAAATTAAAATAAACAGACCTGACCCTATTTACAAGTTTGAAAGTTGACAGAATATTTTCACAAAATGATCATTGTAAGATAGGTCAGGTAGGAAGCTATATAAATGTTGTTTACTATATAATTACTCATTCAATATCTTAACGACAGTCTTAGTGGAATCAATTTAAGTTATGTTCAGTTGAGAGGATTTCATTTGTTTATTTAAATCATTCATTTTGAATTACAAAGAACTCATGGAGTTAGGATTAAATCACTATGTTGGGATTATTATCAATTCATTCAAGGACATTTAAGATTCTATAACTGTTACACATCAAGTGAGTTGACTAATTAGCACATCAGCACATTAAAAACTGGAATTTATTCAAAACACCACTGGAATTCATTTGGGATACTGGTCTTGTGATAGAACTTATAACTCTATATTTAATTAATAATACTGTAAGTTCTTTTTAAATTTTCTGAAAATTCATTCTAAATTGTCAAATTGTATTTTATAGAAAAAAATATTTGTTGAATTTTAATAAACTGGTTGTTTTTTTCTTCTTTCTTTTACTTAGTTTAATACCAGAGTCATAACAGTATATTTCCCTAAAGTGAAAGTTTTATTTGAAACAGACAAATTATAATTAAAAACAAGTTATTTTATGCAGATTAAGAAAATTCCATGAAAACCATATGAAAAATAGTGACAATAACAATCTGCTGTTGGACATGATAAAAACTACCAAGGTGACAGATGACAGGAATCCACACTGATGCCATGGTTGACAAAGCTTAACACCACATCACTGAATATGTAATATTTTATACAAACAAGGAATGGAAACTAGTCAGCCACCTGCTAGTTTTTTGAACAATAAATGGACAGATGTTTGTAGGCTGGTGTATATCCAAGATGCTTTCATATCGACAGACTTTGAGATTTGACAAAATATTCTGCAACATTTGAATAAATTCTGCTTTTTTCCTTGCAGTTATCAATGTCAATTGATGTAAAATTTAAACCAACTTTTTCCATTTGTTACTATGTTGTAGAACATTCACACAGCCATGACAGAAATGACCCCTGCAACATTCCATTTGCAGGTCATTTAACAGACTCAAACAGGATTAACATAAATTGTGAGATACTGATAATCATGTTTCTTTTTATTATCATATGCAAATACCACAGGTAATCTGAATAATAAATATTTTAAATCTTTTCTTCTATTTACCTCTTAACTGAGAATTGATACAAAAAGCTAATAAAATATTTAGAAAAATATTAATCAATTACCTCTGATAAGCATTTTATGTTGAACTATTGTTTTGTTGAAAGTGCTACATAGAAACTGTCAGATTATATCATGGAACCTGGACCAATCATTTCCTATCAGAATAAGACCAGATCTTAACTTGACCTATCAGATTCAAAAGGTCAGAAAAGCTCAATACAAAAGGTGCCTTAGTATTAGAAACATAAACTATACTTAGTAACAGAAAGTGAAATGCATGCCATGACTTTTCGAACAATGAAATCTCTTAAAGTCAAAATATTTTTCATAACAAATCTAGGACTCAGTAGTAAATGGAATTCTGGAAGTGACACTGGAAGTGGCCCAATACTGTTGGCTTATTTTTCCTCACTTTGTGAGTTATCACTAGTATGAACCTAGTTACATTGTTTTTCCGCTGCTTTACAACTTACCAGAGTGGGTGTGAATGAACCATAGTGCTCCCATCATTAACACCCCAATAATGAAAGCTGCAAAGGCAATTCCTACAACTGTTCCTGAATCTAAACCTTCAATGACAATAGGCCTGTTAGAGTCTTCTCCCTTGCTTGAAACAGTTCCCTGCAGATTGCACTTTGAGCTGGCTTCCGATGGTTCTGTAGCTGCTGAACCTGTAATTCAAATTACATGCTGCCTTAAGGCAAGACATTTTATATCCAAGTATTAAAATGTATATCCCTATGTGTAATATGAATATTAAAAATGTTTGAAGCATATCTTCTATTTATCAACAGAGAATTAAATAAATTCATAAAAAGTTTTGAACTAAAATTAAACTATTACCTTTTTACAGCATCTTCTACTGGAATGATTCTGTGATGTTCAAAGTAATACACAAAAGCAATCAAATTATATCAAAAGGAAGTAACCACATGTTTATTCATTTCCAGAATGTGAGTTTGAGTCAGATCCCCTTGCCTGCACTTTCCAAAACCTAATGCCAATAAAGATAAATATATAAAGTGTATTATTATTCGAGTTTTGTTTAAAAGCATTAACTACTCCTAGTAAAAAAGAAGCAAACAGAACACAATAGACTTTGAAAGAAATCCATGATGCCAAAATCTGTCACACAATGTTATATATCCAAGGAAAAACAATTTGACCATCATTATTTCCCCATTTCAGCATTGCAAATACTTGCACAGCGAAACATCCTTGAATTAGCCTTCTGTAATTTAGCCCCCTCTGAAGAAGATGCAAATATTTTGGCCACATTAAAGCCATTCTTTTAATAATCAGGGCTATACAACTCATGCAATGTCTAATCTAGTTTGGGTCAATGTCTTATTTGGCATAAGCCTTACTACACAAATAGAGTCATGGGAATGTTTATTATTTCCAAAACTGAAAACCAGGCATGTGCTGTTTTAAAAGTAATAAATTAACTGGTTACCAATAAAGAATGATCCCTTACTTACTATCAATTGTCTAAAGAACAAAGTATGAATATATACAGGATTAAATTGAGTACACCTTGATATCTTTTGATACAGGCCACTTAACATGCTATGTATTGCTTGAAGCTAGATAAATAACACTTGACTGGTTACCCAGTTTTCACTTCTAAGCACCCATGTTTTCTGTGTAATCTGGAATACTAATCAAAATCTGGGGTATTGTGCAGTGAATTTGACCATTCAAACATGTTACTTTTCTCAGGTTATCTTAGCTGACTTGCCAGACAACTACCCTGCAGTTCCATCAACAAAATCAGATAGGAATTTCCAAGTTCAGTGTGTACCTGTCCTAACTGCAAAATTGTTGCCAAAACTAAAACATGGATAGATTGACAAAAAAGACAGGGTAACTGATATTAGATCTATACCTGTTCATGACCAAATATCACACTGGAATATTTGATGAGGATAACATACACATGCTCACAAATGAAAATTTTTCCAGAATGATCAAAGACAGAGCCATCAGATAAATTCTTAATTCAAAATAAAAACACTCCATATAATAATATAAAAAACTAGTTGAATTAAGCTGTTAATTAGTTGCGTCTCAGGTGATCTTTGAAACTCAACTTTAACCAAAGGCTAAGGAATGAAATTTAAAATGACTAGTGCAGCAGTTCCCATTCTCAAGTCATGACCAAAGGCCTAATTAACATTGTATCATAAGCATGAGAATGGAGAGGTCCTCTTGGTGGACAATTAACGGCAGCAGCAAGTTGGGAATCACAGTTCAAATCTGTGAAAAACATATTTTCCAAGTAAAAATAATTTTAATTATACCTACCTGCTATTATTACATTACTATATCTTTTCCTGGTTCTAGTAACAAGTCACTGGTAATTATTCCCTCCTATAATTAGTAACTAGAGTTCTAAAATAGAAAACAACATTATTCCAGTCTGAAGCCTTATGTCCATTTCTGACAAAAATATATGAACTGGAAGGACAACAGAGGTAGGAGGCATTGAATATGCCTGTCTGCTGGGAGGCTTATGGTCTATGATAAAATGTCAACAGTGGACACTTAATTGATGTCAAAATGGTGCTCTACTGCAGACTGAAGGATGGCTTGACCACTTTTTGGACTGGTACAATTCAGTCCAAAGCATAAATTCCTTCTTTATAGTAAAATACTAATTGCAACTAATATGACAAAAATGTGGGTCTCGCCAGAAGGTAACTTTCAAGCTTTACGTACATGTAAATATTTGTGTTAGTTTTAAATTCTTCTTTATTTTATTTTTGTTTCATGACATGTTATTGTATTAACTTTATTTATTGGATTTGACATTTTCCCAGAAAATTCAATTCAGTTCTGTCAAAACTGATAAACACGGTAGTTTGAATCTTTGTATCTTTTGGTGACCTAGATTTCAGAGCCACTTTTAGCTCTGTTGTAAATAACTTTATTCTTTTAAAAACATTTTATTACTGAATTTTATAGTAAGATATTTTCATTACAATAAAATTTGTCCATGGTGGACATGACGGCTGGCATATATAGTTATGTTATCTCTTGAAAGGAAGTGATCATTTGACCCTATCATGTGATTTGTTTTGCATTTCTGTTGGGAGTTAAAGTGACATATCATATTGTTTTTGGTCATTAGTAAATAATACCTTCAGGCTCAAAGGATGTGATTATGATTTTTAATGTAACTTTGACATATCGCTACAATGTCTGCAGTTTAGCCGTTTATAGAGATGCCTAGCACTGGGCATCATGCTGCAGACATGTAGCATGATGTCCCAACCAGTCACATTATCCTGACACCAGGCCGACCAGTCCTAACACTAACCTCTTAATCCTGAGCGCCAAGCGAGGCAGCTGTTAATAACAATTTTGTAAGTCTTTGGTATGTTGTTGCCAGTTTGATTTGCTTTTTTTCTTATTCAGAATTAATAATTTATCTTTCCTGGAGACTTTATCAAGTGCTCATCAACATTTCTGGACAAAGATAATTATCATATATTATTTAGAATTCTAAAGTCAGAATATTATCCTTGATTCTTAAAATTCAACAAGGAACTGCTGAAACAACAGCAAAAAACAAGATATAGAAGACATCGTCTTCCATCTTGGAACTTCATCAGGATTTGAACTTCAATTTATTTAGAACTTTTTAATGATAAGACTTATAATTTTAAAATTCCAGCATAATTTTTTGATTAGACACACCATAAGTTCTTTTGAAAATTTTTACCGATTTATTTCTTGGGAAATAAATTATTTTGTTAAATTTACAAAGCTTGTTTGCTTCATTCTTTTTTTGCAAATTTTGAATGAGCCTAGACAGGTAACACAAGACATCACCCAAAAGATGAATAACTGAAAAAGTCCAAGATATATCAACAGCCCTGACCTCATGGGCTTTGATTTTCATGAAAAAGAGAGATCACCCTCAAAGTCTGAAAAGCTCTTTTAATAGTTCTCACCCTTTCAGTGGGAAAAATATTTACAATCTTTTTATTTCACTTTTGATTTTGATAATGGCCAAGAATCTATAATGGGAATTTAAATAGGAATATGAGCTACCTAAGAAAGTTGATTCTTAGCCAGAAACTCTAGTTAGTAAAGAAGAAAGACCCCATCATAGATATTAATATATTAATAAACTGTAAACAATCTTTTTCCATTGCCTAGGCATAAATTTCACTCCTCCTTTCTACCGCTGCTTGTAAAAGAACTAAGACTATTTGAAGGGCAAGGTCCTCAAAAGAAACTTCAATCAGAGGTTTAGATAATGACCACATGAGATGTTCCACTATGGTTTTAAAACATGAGACTGGTCTCAGGAGCTTTAAGTACTTGATCAGTTCGGAAAGATACAAGTCTGATCCACAATTCAGCTTAGAGAAAACATTAGAGTACTGGAGAAGGCTGCGCTATGGACCTGTTTTATGGATATGGAGCAGTCTTTCTCCTCAAAGAGAAAAAGAACAAAATCATTAATTGCAGTTAAAGGGGAGTAGACATCATCAATGCATATCCAACTGCAGTAACTGCACTTGGCACTGCAAACCTTGTAAGTCAATTACCTTCTAGACCGAGCAATGCACTCTCCAACATTGCTCCAAAACTGCTTCTAGTGAATAAATTAATTTTAACATTGAGGGCAACAAATTGCTGGAGGCTTCTTATTTCATTGATATCTTTCTGATGACCAATCCTTTTTATTACTTTTTTAAAAAAAACACTATTTTGCTCCTCTGATTTTTAATAAAATATCTCTTTCATGCTACTTTTCTTCACTCATTTTTCTGTTTCTCTTTGTAGATTCATTTTTAACTCAAAAGAAAGTCTGTAGTGCTGTCCAAAGTTTAGGCAAATGACTAACACATTTGTCGAGGGATAACCATCTCATACACAAGGGATATGACATTTACCAAGGGATAACCATCTTGTACACAAGGGATAACACATTTACCAAGGGATAACCATCTTATACACAAAGGATAACACATTTGCCAAGGGATTACCATCTTGTACATAAAGGATAACACATTTGCCAAGGGATAACCATCTTGTACACAAGGGATAACACATTTACCAAGGGATAACCATCTCAGACACAAGGTAACACATTTACCATGGGATAACCATCTTGTACTTAAAGGATAACACATTTGCCATGGGATAACCATCTCCGACACAAGGAATAACACATTTGCCAAGGGATAACCATCTTGTACACAAAGGATAACACATTTGCTAAGGGATAACCATCTTGTACACAAGGGATAACACATTTACCAAGGGATAACCATCTTGTACACAAGGGATAACACATTTACCAAGGGATAACCATCATATACACAAAGGATAACACACTTGCCAAGGGGTAACCATCTTGTACACAAGGAATAACACATTTGCCAAGGAATAACCATCTTGTACGCAGGCTTTATAACCTGATACTTTTCAAGGTCCAACCAATCTTGCAACAAACTGAGAGCCTGTTTCCATTTACAGCTTTTCACCAAATAATGGTAGATATCATTTAGCAAATGACCAGTATCTACTTTAAATTAAACAGCAGTCCTTCCATTTGCAATGTGTCAAATGACAGGGACAACAGCTTTTATCAAAACTGATGAAGACTTTTCAAAACCATATGATGCAACTCCTTTATAAATTCCATTCATTACTAAGCCCTGTCATCAAAAAACCCAATACAGATCTGCAAACTTGCATCACATTTCTGAAAGCATTTTTAAGTAAATCAAAAATGTTTCCTTTATTGGGATCTAGTGTTTTAATTCAGGTAATGAAAGAACACTCCTTACTTCCCTTTTTTTCATTATCAAAATATCAAACACAGATGGGGTACATTTTGTCACATCGTGGACGCAAGTGGCCTAGTGTTCTAATGCGGTCTGTTATGGATTATTGCCATCTCACCTCTGTGTGAGTTTGAGTCTAGGATTCGGTGAATGTGATATGTGAGAAAGCTTCCCAGTAGCTTCTCATGGGTTGGTGGTTCTTTCTGGTTATTTCCCGGTTTCTGCCTTTACCATTAATACTGGCCGCCATGTAAAGCCTATTGTGTGCTGAAAAATGGCATTAAGCCCAACAACAACAATACTACTCACATCTGTATCAACACTACATGATCCAATTTTCCTAACCTCTGCTATTTTAAGTTAAGTATCTTCTCATATACACTAAACAATATTTGATTCTTTGTACAAGCATATTTTTCAACAATTTTGGAATCGGTTTAAAAATTTGAGAGCATGATCTGCTACTGCTAATCTATTTAGAACTTTGTAAATAACACCTATGCATTGATCACACTAATATCATGTTTTGATGTTGAAAAGAAGTTATCATAGAATTGGAATTAGTGAGATGAGCTAATCCAAAGTGCTTCTTTGTTTTCGTGATGTTTTCCCACATCAGGTTTGCCTCCATGACCAATCATAAAGTGCATTCCATGTAGCTTACATTGGATATATTGCTGCTCAAGACTGAAATGCTTTTTTTAATTCATGTATTTATATTTGAGTCTTAAGTTTAGAAGGGGAGAAGGGAATTCTTTGATCCATCCGAAAATTAATTGAAAATATATTCTCTTCTCCCAGACATGAACAGATTCCGTTTGACTTGCCCTTAAATGCCAAATATCTACAGACTGATTCTGTACTAAATATGAATCAGAGCAATGAATCTGAAAACCAGTCTGTATTTCTGTAAATATGCCATACTGTTGGCATAAATAGAATAAATGATAGTGCTAGAAAAGTACATGTAGGTCTATTGTACTCTTTTACAAAATCCATTCAATGACTTTTAGCAATCCATTGATTTGTTCTCTACCAAAAATGAATCAGAACAATGAAACTGGGATCAAACGTTCTAATGTACGAAACCAGTGTTTTCTTCAAAATGTAACAGCTGCTATAAAAAGAACAATTATTAGCATTAGGTTTTGTTTTGGTGCTTTATGGCGCTGCAACGCAAATAAGTTATTTAGTGCCGAGGTAATTGGAGTAAGGAGTCTTGCCCAAAGACACAGCAGTAGCTAAACAAGGCTGGTCTGATTATAGGATACGAACATGCACCTTTTCATTTGTGAATCTTGCATGCTAACCATTAAGCCTCCTGATAGGAAAGTGCATGCAAGTCTATGGACAAGTGCACTCTTGTGCCACAGTTATGCAGAATTTTTTTTAAAAAATCATAATATGTGGGAATATCAGATGTTAACAGCATCACAAAGCAACTTTTTATTGATTTATTTTTTGGGAGGGAAAGGGATATACCAAAAAGGTGTAATCCAAATACAAGTGAGCCAAAGATGTAATTTAGAGACATATAAAGTAATGAATATGCCAAAAGCATCAAGTATGGGAGTCCATGGAAAAGGAATATACTCCTACTGTCTGAATTGTACTATGGTGTTAGGCAGGGATCATGCATCTTTTTTAATATAGCATACATGCCAACCTTGGCGAGGAAAAAGTGTAATCCATGTGGACAAAAAGAGTAAATAATTTAAAATTCAATGAACATGTGTCCAAAATGATTCTTTTATCCCTTTAGTCTTTTAACATCAGTAACTGATTTATATGCAGCACATTTTGCATTACAAAGCAACAGACTCTCATACTGCATTTCAAACACTTTGTACCAACTTAAACTATGAATATTTTGCACTAAGTAGCGCACTAAGTGCTGGGTTACCGAGCCTGGATCTAAATTTGGTTTTATTTTTGTTAACGATACTGAACAATCTCTCACAGTCAGCATTACAATGGTAAAGAACCCATATTCTTTTCATAACCTGGCAGGGAAGAGAAAATTTATATATTCCAGTTATTGGGTCTTTTGGCTGGGAAATGAGGTGCCATTGCTGATTAACAGGAAGTACATTGTCATGTAGAATGCCAACTTGATTCTTCAGAAGTTCTCCTTATTTATCATCAGCCATCAAATAACAGAAACACCCTGTCATTTACACTGATGGAGATATTTTTCAAACATAAATTGCAGCTCCTTTATGAATTTTTGTTATCACTGATGCTTTATAAGCTGAAAACCCCATACAGTTCTGCCTACTTTATGTTTATTCAAAGCATTTTCAAGCAAATACACTGATGCTTTATAAGCTAAAAACCCCATACAGTTCTGCCTACTTGTGTTTATTCAAAGCATTTTCAAGCAAATACACTGATGCTTTATAAGCTAAAAACCCCATACAGTTCTGCCTACTTTATGTTTATTCAAAGCATTTTCAAGCAAATACACTGATGCTTTATAAGCTAAAAACCCCATACAGTTCTGCCTACTTGTGTTTATTCAAAGCATTTTCAAGCAAATACACTGATGCTTTATAAGCTAAAAACCCCATACAGTTCTGCCTACTTATGTTTATTCAAAGCATCTGCCTACTTGTGTTATTCAAAGCATTTTCAAGCAAATACACTGATGCTTTATAAGCTAAAAACCCCATACAGTTCTGCCTACTTTATGTTTATTCAAAGCATTTTCAAGCAAATACACTGATGCTTTATAAGCTAAAAACCCCATACAGTTCTGCCTACTTGTGTTTATTCAAAGCATTTTCAAGCAAATACACTGATGCTTTATAAGCTAAAAACCCCATACAGTTCTGCCTACTTATGTTTATTCAAAGCATTTTCAAGCAAATACACTGATGCTTTATAAGCTGAAAACCCCATACAGTTCTGCCTACTTATGTTTATTCAAAGCATTTTCAAGCAAATACACTGATGCTTTATAAGCTGAAAACCCCATACAGTTCTGCCTACTTGTGTTTATTCAAAGCATTTTCAAGCAAATACACTGATGCTTTATAAGCTAAAAACCCCATACAGTTCTGCCTACTTGTGTTTATTCAAAGCATTTTCAAGCAAATACACTGATGCTTTATAAGCTAAAAACCCCATACAGTTCTGCCTACTTATGTTTATTCAAAGCATTTTCAAGCAAATACACTGATGCTTTATAAGCTGAAAACCCCATACAGTTCTGCCTACTTGTGTTTATTCAAAGCATTTTCAAGCAAAAAAAATTGGTTTTCTCCAGTGGAATCTACTTTTACGTCTGCTAATGAAAGAAGAGCACTCATTGCCCTTTTAGTTGTAAGAGTCTCCTAAACAGACTGAGAACGCTTTGTCATCATAATAACTACTTCTGTCTGTGGCAATACTAAACTGCTCAATTTTCATGAAATCTGCAATTTTAAGTGATTCAGTATCTCCTTCTGAATACATAACAATATTAAATGATTTTCTTCTTGTACAGTACATGCATATTTTTGGCAGTTTTTTTTAACAAAGGACCAACATAATCTTCTACTGCTAGGGGTAGTACGTATTTTATTAAGAACTCTGTAAAAATTGCCTCTGCATTTATAAAATTTGTGTCCACAATCGAGTTCTTCTCTAACAAAGAAGTTACCTTGGTATTGGAATTAGTAAAACCATGGTATTGGAATTAGTAACCAACTATTTCAAGGTTTCTTTGTTTTACTACTACGACCAATATTAAAATCCTTTCCACACAGCCTGCAATGAAACGTTTTCTAATCCAACTGTGAAATTATTTTTAAAAAAAACACTTTTGTTCCCAACATATATATCCACATGAATAAATCTGACTTGACTTTTAGCATCAGATACCATCAGACTGGCTCTGTAACATATGAAGCAAAGATGAAATTAGCAAACACTCTGTTCTCTCCTAACTAAGCAATGCAGCTGCTATAAATAGAAACCTAGGTCAAAAGTTTGAAAGTATGTTTCTTGGAAATAGGACAGGTGCTACAAATGGAACATAACACTGTTAGGAAAGTTGATGCCAGCCTACAGACAAGTATACTCTCATCTCCAAGTTGAGTAGATGCTGTCTTTTCTATAATACAGTTTTTGGGATTATTGGGATGTCAATAAAAAGAAGAAAACAAATTATTCATATTTTTGAGCGGGATATACAGAAAAAGCATAAAGTGTAATGATTGACATGAATGATACAGATCTCCATTTACTTATATACAGAGGGAATTATAACTTTGGATTGAGGACTAGGAAAGGATACATCATCAATCAGAAAATTTACTAGTCCCACCTTACTTTTCACTGGTCCCAAAATGGTAATCACTTAATGAGATTTGATGAAATATATGTATTAAATCCATAGAAAACACAAAAAAATACAACATAATTATTTCTATTTCTTAAAAGAATTTCATTTTTCAAAAACATTGATTGTTATACATTTGCCTTCTTCAGGTTCATGTATATACATTTTAACTAATGGATTTGAAAATATGTCCACGTATATGCCAGTCACCTGCGCCAGCAGTTGATAGCTGTGTCTGGGATAAAGTCCTCAAGCTCTGGTCCATTTGCAGAAATGTTCTTCTGGGTGAATTTCCTACCTGTGCCAGTTTTGGATATTGTTTGCAGTAACTGCAAAACATCTTTCCTTTTGAGTCAATATATTCAAGCCAGGGATAATAATCAGCCCAATGCAGCTGAAAATTTCTGTCTCTTAGTAGTGTCATATTTGACATTTTCTGCCATCATGGATTGTTGCTTATATCTCTTTGGAGAAATAGCTACTGCACACTCATTGTCCATCTTACGTTTTATCTGTCCATTTTCAAACAAATTTACCTTCTCCAAATCACTGTTTATTACCTTCCTTACGAAAATAGTTTAGCAAACTCATTTTATCCACAGAGTATCTATCAGCTTGTTTGATAACTACTTCTAAAGTGATCATAACATCACTTTTCTTTTTTAAATACGAAAAGAAACCATTCATTAATTAGCGTACTTGTTTTGCTTCAAACACAATATTGCACATGGAAGTTAATCATCTGTATAATCAGTTATAAATTAAAAAATCATTACTGTCATTTAATCAGTTCATAAAGGGAACAGACACTGATGTCAGTAAAAGACCTATCATTAATTTAATTACACTGACTCGCTGGATTAAAATGATAGTGAGTCACTTATTATGATATAGTCCGAGTTTCCTCTGACCCTTGCCACCCATTTTGATATTTGGACATTTATGTTGGGGTGAAGGGTCAGAGTCCAATCCCTATCTAAAAGTTGGAATTCGCTGACACCATATGGTGTCGACATAGGGTAGACACTTATAATTCTGTATAGTGAAATTTAACGACCTTTCATCAAGATATACCTGAAATTGATAGGAATATGATTCATTTTTTTAGATACTGCGAGTATAACATTTATTATAGCTTTAATCTGCTGACATGACTACACAAATCTCGCATCCCACATGAGAATGACTTCAGGGTTTTAATTGTCATGTACAAATTATCACATGATATCAACAGTTAACCATTTCTAATGTTGCTGTGGGAAAATAAATCGAACATATATATACTGGCTTTCTTTTGTTTCACATGTTTTGATTTGCTTACAATTTGGTCGCTTAGCCCAATATGCAGATAAGCGGTAACAGGATGTAAATGTATACACGAAGAGGGGCTAGAATCAAGTAGTCTGTACACCTGGAGGGCATGACTGGCCAAATAAAAGTAGATATAATGATTAAAGCATGAAAATAAGGACTAGTCCGACTTAATTTTAAAAAGCACTTGTCCCAGACTAGTGACTTGGAAAATTTAACTTGCCCAACTTAAAAAATGATGTGTCCTGGATGTCAGGCTATGGGATTTGCTCAACCCTGTGGTGTCATAATACTGTGTTTATAGAGTGTTACGGTGTCATATAATTCTATGGTGACAGCTGAGGTAATGTTATTCTTGCTCTGATTTAATTCATATTGTAAATATTCGAACAAAAAATTTCCAAATGGATGCAAAGAACTATTCAAACTTGTAAATCAGTGCCATGCATTAATTTGCATGAAAAGATGTACAGATTTTGGACCTTTCTCTGTAGCACCATTATCTGAAACGCAATATTTCTTAATTGTTTTTTCTTTGACCTATAGAAACATTGAAGATTTTTAAAAAATCAGTAAATAGTTAAACAATGGTTGCTAATATAAAAATGGCAAGATTTCCATTACTTACCATGTATAATGATGGGCCCAAGGGTTAGGACCATGTCAGGCATTTTATAAGACTCCTGTGACCCCTGCCTCTCTATAGTACAGTCCTGGGAAAAATCGGGGGCACACTGAAACAATAATATATATATATTTTATAGCTGCCAATGTTTCAATGAAACCAATGTTCTATTGAAATTAACATGCATACATGACTGAAGTTTTTAGAAAAGGATGCAATTTTTCAGAATACCTTGTGTAATAAAATTTAATGACAAACTGGATCACTCTCAACATCCAAAATTTTGTGTAGGGTGGGGTGGTTAAAACTAATTTTACTGATATAATACTAAACTGTAACTTTTGCATTGCTTACATTCAGGAACAAAATAAAAAACATTACTAAATTCCATCCACCCATTATATGGAATATCTAGAATCAGCAAAACACAACCCAGTTAGTCCACCATGTTACAAGCCATGCAAAGTTGCTGTCCTATTGTTAAAATTTTGCAACAATTTATTCCACTGTTGCTAACTGTTCAGTACTGCAACTTAATTATAAAGGAATTGAAACATGTACAGTCAGGTGATTTTTCAATTTCTGTCTGGTACCCTGTTTTATTTATGGTTAATTTCTCTCAATGTGTATATTCATAAAATCTCTACTTAACCAATGCTAACCATGTTTTGATCTTGAAAATTATGTTGCAATCATCAATAGTTTGGTGAAGCCCCAAACTATGACAACACTGTTGACCCCATTTCCTGTAAATGTTAGCATTATTTGGACCAATATAAGCCCAAATGTTTTTTCAACCTTAATGGTATAGGTACTTTAGCCAACATTTCCTTCAGTAATGAAAACCTGACATTGGGAAACAGACATCAGTAAAGATAACTGTATTACTTACCATATCATAGAATTACATACTGTATCTGGACACAAGTTAAAATAAAATATTCAGCTTGTGTGTGGTAAATTGTACATTTTTGCACTAATATGCTGTCCACTAATCACATTTGAGGGGTGTCCATTCTTAAGGGGTACTTTTGAACACAAACTAATTGCCATGGGATTCTGGCCATCTATAGTGAGTGGCCGCTGGTCTGAGGGACCACTTTATCATTGATACATTACCTGCTGCTACTGAACTGATGAAAATTTGCCAGTGCACCAGTCACATTATCCTGACATCAGGCCGACCAGTCCTAACAGTAGTCTCTTAATGCTGAGCACCTAGAGAGGCAGCTGTTAGTACCATTTTTAAAGTCTTTGGTATAACTTGGCTAGGGTTCAAACCTATGACCGCCTGCATCCGAGGCAGATGTTCTTACAATAGGTCACTTCAGCAGTCATATAAAAATTGACATACTCATCTTTATGGTAGAAGTGTACTGCAAGTTGGCATCAGCTTCAGTCACTTTCTGTGTTGCAATCATTGGGTCAAGAAAAAAATATGTCTTTGCCCTGATATACTAAAGAAAAGAAGGGAGTGATCAGTTTCTACCAATTATGATTCTCATAACAAGAATGAGTCAGACAGGCCCATGCAGTAGCAACAATCTGAATTCCATGGGGATAAATTTTGGTGAAGGCAAGGTCCCTCTCTGTAATGGAATGATAAGCTTTCTCTATAAAGAGATGCCAAAATATCTGCAGAATTCAGAAGTAGTAGCAAGAAGGCTTCTGAGTCATTCTTCTTCCTCCAGAAGGCCATTAATGGGCATAAGAGTCTATCATTCCACACACAGACAAGACTGAGAATTTTTATAAAAAGTAGACAAACTGAGGAAGCTGGCTTTTTTGGCAAAAATTTGGGTTGATAAAGGAGATAAAAAGACTGCTCTAGAGCTGAGTCATGAACAACCTTTCTCTACAGTCATGGCATGAAGCTCACTCCTTTCTTCTGTAGATGCTAAGGTGAGCAGGTAAAAAGTTTCAATAACAGTGTTCTGGAGCATTTTTTTTTTTTTACAAAGACAACAACATGCACACAAGATTCAATCCAGGAATTGGCAGACAAGAATGTCTTTGCAGCTCCAAATACCTGATATCAGAAATAGAGGATCTTAACTAAAGGTTTTGTGAACTTCATTTTTGATAGGGCTGCACTAACATAATAGTAGAAGCTGTGCATTCTCTATCTTCAAACAGGATGTGCTTATAACATCTCAAATCAACAAGAACCATCTTTGATCCATTTATTACTTATAACAAATCACAAACCATCTTGGAACATTTTTGATCTCAATAATACTTATATCATATTAATAAATATCCCACCAAAATTTCCTTAAATTTTCCAAACTACAACCATAAGGTAATTATTTACTGTTTGTTGTGTAATAATTCTAAATCAGATTACTCATCCATCATCCTTGTACCAGTAAACTGGTTCTGACTGGTTTCTGTGCTTTGCAGGTGTAGTGCAATAAAAATACTTATTTTCAAAAGCTGATTCAATCTACATCAGTATGTGAAATAAGAAGGTTTTGTTCTACTGCATGAATGTTTATGACTGGTCAATGGTTTTGTTCTACTGCATGAATGTCTATGAGTGGTCAATGGTTTTGTTCTATTGCATGAATGTCTATGAGTGGTCAATGGTTTTGTTCTATTGCATGAATGTCTATGAGTGGTCAATGGTTTTGTTCTATTGCATGAATGTCTATGAGTGGTCAATGGTTTTGTTCTATTGCATGAATGTCTATGACTGGTGAATTTAATATTTTAATAATATTGCAATTATGAAGCCTATATTTTCCCCTAGACCACATTCAGTTTTTAAGACCAATATTGATTAATGTCTATCATCAAATGAGATATTACCACCTGACAATTACTTGCACCATTGTCAGTATAAAAGCATAAATATATCTAATTAGTGACCAACAAATCCAATAATTATATTCAAAATGATGCACCAAACAACCAGGTTGACAAAATTAACAGTGGAATCACTATCATGCTGAATTTATGTACTTTTGAACACGAGTTACTTGAAAGAGACTCATGCTCCATTCATTAGCCAAAAAAACCAACACAATTTACAGGAATTCAAGATAAGACCATTTTCAGCTGCTGACTACTCATTCATGAGTTCCAAGATTTTCAATTTTAAGCCAATATATCAGCCATATTGGTGTTTGTGTCTGTAATTTGGATTTTTAATGTTGCTTTGACAAATTTTTGGTCATATCACTATAATGTCTGCAGTCTAGCATTTTATAGCATTGTCTAGAACTGGGCATCATGCTACAGACATGTCCCACCCTGTCACATTATCCTGACATCAAGCTGACCAGTCCTAGAACCTATTATTGCTGAGGCCAAGCAAAATAGCTGCTAATACAATTTTTTAAGTCACAGGTATGATTCCGCCATGCTTGTTTCAACTCACAACCTCTCCCATCTGAGGCACACTCTGTAACCACTTAGGCCACCGAAAGAAGATGGCAGCCATATTGGAAGAAAGATCAGAAGCATTATGTTTTGAGGACAAACTAGATTAGAATTATAAGACTTACATGCATTTAGTATTCATTGTGACAAACTAGATTAGAATTATAAGACTTACATGAATGTTGTGTGTTCATTGTGACAAACTAGATTAGAATTATCAGACTTACATGAATTTTGTGTGTTCATTGTGTCAAACTAGATTAGAATGAATTATAAGACTTACATGAATTTAGTGTGTTCATTGTGTCAAACTAGATAGCATTAAAAGACTTACATGAATTTTGTATGTTCATTGTGACAAACTAGATTAGAATTATGTCTTACATGAATTTAGTGTGTTCATTGTGACAAACTAGATTAGAATTATCAGACTTACATGATATTTGTGTGTTAATTGTGACAAACTAGATTAGAATTATCAGACTTACATGAATTTTGTGTGTTCATTGTGACAAACTAGATTAGAATTATAAGACTTACATGAATTTAGTGTGTTCATTGTGTCAAACTAGATAGCATTAAAAGACTTACATGAATTTTGTGTGTTCATTGTGACAAACTAGATTAGAATTATAAGACTTACATGAATTTAGTGTGTTCATTGTGTCAAACTAGATAGCATTAAAAGACTTACATGAATTTAGTATGTTCATTGTGACAAACTAGATTAGAATTATGTCTTACATGAATTTAGTGTGTTCACTGTGACAAACTAGATTAGAATTATAAGACTTACATGAATTTAGTGTGTTCATTTTGACAAACCATTTTAGAATTATAAGACTTACATGAATTTACTGTGTTCATTGTGTCAAACTAAATAGCATTAGAAGACTTACATGAATTTAGTATGTTCATTGTGACAAACAAGATTAGAATTACAAGACTTGCATGAATTTAGTGTGTTCACTGTGACAAACTAGATTAGAATTATAAGACTTACATGAATTTTGTGTGTTCATTTTGACAAACTATTTTAGAATTATAAGACTTACATGAATTTAGTGTGTTCATTGTGTCAAACTATATTAGAATTATAAGACTTACATGAATTTTGTGTGTTCATTGTGACAAACTAGATTAGAATTTATTTTTATGATATTAGTTTAATCTTTCATAGGTAAGTTATTCTGCAGATTAGATAAATATAAAAATGTTCTTAACTAATTATAAACAGGGGACATAATGCAAACCCCACCACAACTTCCAGAAAAACAAAAAAAAAATAAAATAAATAAAACTTAATGAATGTTGTATGGTGTTTTGGAATTTAACTCTTGTTAAAATGTACAGCAACAAGAGATGAAAATGATTGATTGGTTTAATTTTAATGTCTGACCTTTGTTGGTTCTCATGTTTAGATTAGATATTTGTTGACTGGTTTGTCCAATATACTAGATGCCACATGTTTTGCATGTGATCAAATAAATGACATTTGATGCTGCACATTTACACATAATAAAAGTTTCATTCATATTATTACTATTGAAAAAAGTATTTTCATTAATAAGACAACAGTGCAAACATCTAAGTCTATTACATTTAGTTGATGACTCCTTTTTATATGTTTTTTATCCAGTTTAGTATTAATTAGGAAATCTTCAAGTTTTTAGTCCTTTTATAATCAAGTTTGGGTTTGCTTTCGTGTAGTGATTCAACACTGACTTTACATGATATTTTTAATAAATCCCAATATTTATTTAAAATCTTACCTATATCAGGCAAACTTGGATTATATTCAATAACAAAAGGAATTATATCATTTCTAGTTTTGATTTTACATTGACAAGATTCAAGTTGTGTATGAGAAAATATCTTTTGGAAAAGCAGTATTAATGATATCAATAGAGTAATCTCTATTTTAAAAATTGCTGACCTATGTCAAAGATGATTTAAAAACTGTGGCATCCAAAATAATTCTTCTATATCTTTTTGCTTGACTGCATGGTATCCTGATTTTACATGATTTAGGATGACATGAAGAATACTCAATATATTGATGAATATTCCCTTTTTTAACATGAACCATGGTAGTGATGTCATCTATTCATCTTTCATGAACTCTATGTCCAAAACTGATACATTTGTTTATTGTTTGATATAATTTGCTTAACAATCTATAAAATAATAAAGATCTTCTAATGAATAACTCCTTATCATAAAGATATTGTCTAAAAATCATAACCAAACATCTGGTTTTAGGAAGCATTTATTTAAAAAAATAATTTTCTAATTCCCCATAAATAATGATGCATAAGAAGGTGCTACAAGACTACCCATTGCTGTTCCCAAGTTTTGGAGATTACCCATTGCTGTTCCCAAGTTTTGGAGATTACCCATTGCTGTTCCCAAGTTTTGGAGATTACCCATTGCTGTTCCCAAGTTTTGGAGATCACCTATTGCTGTTCCCAAGTTTTGGAGATCACCCATTGCTGTTCCCAAGTTTTGGAGATCACCCATTGCTGTTCCCATGTTTTGGAGATTACCCATTGTTGTTACCAAGTTTTGGAGATTACCCATTGTTGTTCCCAAATTTTGGAGATCACCCATTGCTGTTCCCAAGTTTTGGAGATCACCCATTGCTGTTCCCAAGTTTTGGAGATCACCCATTGCTGTTCCCATGTTTTGGAGATTACCCATTGTTGTTACCAAGTTTTGGAGATTACCCATTGTTGTTCCCAAGTTTTGGAGATCACCCATTGCTGTTCCCAAGTTTTGGAGATCACCCATTGCTGTTCCCAAGTTTTGGAGATCACCCATTGCTGTTACCAAGTTTTGGAGATTACCCATTGTTGTTATCAAGTTTTGGAGATTACCCATTGTTGTTCCCAAATTTTGGAGATTACCCATTGCTGTTCCCAAGTTTTGGAGATTACCCATTGCTGTTCCCAAATTTTGGAGATTACCCATTGCTGTTCCCAAGTTTTGGAGATCACCCATTGCTGTTCCCATGTTTTGGAGATTACCCATTGCTGTTCCCATGTTTTGGAGATCACCCATTGCTGTTCCCATGTTTTGGAGATTACCCATTGTTGTTCCCAAGTTTTGGAGATTACCCATTGTTGTTCCCAAATTTTGGAGATTACCCATTGCTGTTCCCAAGTTTTGGAGATTACCCATTGCTGTTCCCAAGTTTTGGAGATCACTTATTGCTGTTCCCAAGTTTTGGAGATCACCCATTGCTGTTCCCAAGTTTTGGAGATCACCCATTGCTGTTTCCAAGTTTTGGAGATTACCCATTGCTGTTCCCAAGTTTTGGAGATCACCCATTGCTGTTCCCATGTTTTGGAGATTACCCATTGCTGTTCTCAAGTTTTGGAGATCACCCATTGCTGTTCCCATGTTTTGGAGATTACCCATTGCTGTTCTCAAGTTTTGGAGATAGTCTGTATTATCAAATTGAAAAAACTTTTTTTTCCAGCACAAGTTTTATCAAATTGCAAACATGTTCTTTTGATAGTTTACATGTATATTGGTTTTCTTCAAGATAATATTTACAAGCTTCAATACCATCAATGCGTAAAGTGAAACCACATCAAGTGCAACTAGGAATGAATTTTCAGTTAGTTATGGTAAAGATTTCAAGATTTCAATTTGGTAATGAAATCAAATGTATCTTTGAGATATGAAGGTAATGATTTCTTCAGTAGTTTTAAGTTGTGTGTGTGTGTTTGTGTGTGTGTGTGTGTGTGTGTGTGTGTGTGTGTGTGTGTATATATATATATATATATATATATATATATATATATATATATATATATATATATATATATATATATATATATATATAAAGTATATGAGGTGCTGCTGTAAAGTTAGTCTGGTTCCCTAACTAATGTCACAAATTCTAAAATTAAACCCTAATCCAAATCAAACAAGGATTAAAAAAAAAAATTCTGGATTTTTCGGCAATGATCATTTTTCTGTAGTTTTTGCTTTAATGCCATAAGCCTTTATTTTAGTGGTAATTCTCATAAGACTTATGGCAAAATCATAAGGGTTGGAGGTCTGCATTGTATTAATGAAACCAAATATCTGTATATATACCAATGTATTCTTGAAACCAAACATCTATTTACATGTCACTGTATTATTGAAACCAAATATCTATTTACATATTATTGTATTATTGAAATGAAATATCTATTTACATACCACTTCATTACTGAAACCAAATATCTATTTACATACCACTATATTACTGAAACCAAATATCTATTTACATACCACTATATTACTGAAACCAAATATTTGCATACCACTATATTACTGAAACCAAATATCTATTTACATACCACTATATTACTGAAACCAAATATCTATTTACGTACCACTATATTACTGAAACCAAATATCTATTTACGTACCACTATATTACTGAAACCAAATATCTATTTACATACCACTATATTACTGAAACCAAATATCTATTTACGTACCACTATATTACTGAAACCAAATATCTATTTACGTACCACTATATTACTGAAACCAAAATCAAAGAATATCATCCATGAATTTAAAAAAATTGTTTGCTTTAATCAATCTACAATCAGGCAATTCAATCTGGCAAAAACATCCTCTTTAGACACAAATAAAAAAATGAATTTTCCCAGTCTCTAAATTAGTTACAGATACATGCCATATTTAAGGCTAAAAAGATACACTTTCCCCCATTAATAAATATAAATACTGATTGAATAATAAACATGGCAGAAATAATTGGAAATTGATGCTGTTTAAACATAATCCCATTTACTGAAAGTTAGTAAATATATTTATTGATTTTGAATATCAAAATTAAAACCTACATTATGCATATATATATATATATATATATATATATATATATATATATATATATATATATATATATACATACATACACACACACACACATATACACCCACACACACACATATACACCAAGTTTATGTGACAGAACAAATGGCATTCTTACCATTGGATACTTGCGCTGCCGACATGCCTGATCCATGCAGCACAGAGAAATGTTGCACTTTAAGGTGGCATTTTTACTACTGGTCTGTTTAACAAATTCTTCTAAATTAAAGCTGAACCTTGGGTTGTGTTCTCTTTGAACTTGGTGCCATGCTACTGAGCGATCAGATGGGCACCTACAACAAAGAAATATTTGTTGACACAGCACAGTCAAAATGTATGTCCTGAATGATGCAACAAGAGACAAATTTTTTACTGGATTCTCATGTACTCAACACAACAATGAAAACTTAAAAAATTCTACAATCGTTTTGTTATAGCAAAACATATTTTGACTTTTTTTTAACCTTCACTAGAACCCAAAAAAGTAAATACTGGAGAATTCTGAATAGAAAATGTATCTGTATTGTGGTATTTTGAGTCTTTGGAAGTCATGTAATTTGAATATCTGCACAATTTATTACAAGACTGAACACAAGGTCAAAGGTCATCCAAGATACTGTTTTGATTAGGCACTCTGACCAAGTTTAATGACAAGCAGTTTTAAAGCCCTCTTCCACTAATTCCACTTGTCATGCAAACCAAATAGTAAATTGTAATCATCAATACCACCATTAGATTTGTGTCTGCTTTTTATCAATACGACATGATCAATGTCTCTCAGTTCAGGCATGTGTAACAAGTATGATACATCATTAACAGTTTTCTGTGTTTATATATACCACATAATCATGGGATGTCTATGCAAGTATATACCAAAAAAATGTGTTAGACCAGTAGTCATATAAAATAGCTGACAATAAAGTTTTCACAGTTCTAATATTCTAATCCAGGTAGAAAGATCAAATTATGACCACCATGACCTTCATATCCAGCCTTCTTTAAATACAATATTCCAGTGTTCCAATTGCTACACTTAAAAATGAGGTTAAAACACAATTCCAATGAAATAGTATTTCAAATACTACACTTCAGCAAAGGGTTAAAAGAAGGCTATAAGTTGATGCAGTCAAGTAAGGACATTGCCTTTTCTCCATGGATTAATAATCTCTTCCTGTGAATCATTTATCCAATGTGACTTGGACTGGCTATAAGCACAAAGAACAAATTTGACCTCTGCTGTGCACTATGGACCGTATTCAATAGATGGTTCACAAAGAGAACATTGATTTCTTCTCTTCAAAACTGAAAGACCCAACATTCACATCTGAAAGTTTTCAATTAATTTATCTTGGAATTCAACTGGATTACTCAAATGTTATTTCTAAAGTTTCCATTTCTGATACATTTGAACTGCCTTCTTTGCAAAGCAGTCTTTGTTCCCAACCAGTGAAAACAATTGATGCTATAAATAGAGTAGCCATGGTGCTATATTTAGTTACAACAGCGGGAAGAAATGCATTGTTATTTCCAAGACGTTTGTATTATAAAAAGACGTTTGTATTATAAAAAGGATAAAGTTACTGTGTGTAAAGGTTTTCAGAGTAGTAATCAAGATTATGCATTCAATGGCTAAACAAGAGTCCCACAGAGACTGATGCTTTACTGGACAAAAAAAAATTCCAGAAATTTAAGAAGACCATTTATTTCACTGTTGAAACCATCACTATATTTTTAAGTGATAACAGAGTTTTAAATGAGCTCCTGCAGTGCAGATAATGGATGTCAGCTGGGGGTCATTTTCATTTAGGACTATGTACACACCATCAAGAAAACCATGTCATAATGATTTTCCGTTCTGGGCTAGTAACAAATAGATTTTTTGCAGCCATTTTGTTTACATGACAGGTACCATTTTCATTTAAAATCAACCAGGTGTCACAAGACGTCTATTCGGGAAAACCCCAGGTTGATACAGCCACCTATTTGGGAGGAGTAGAGAAAAAAATATTTGGAAGATATGACTTCATATTTAAACGCAGCAATAAGAATATTTTCAACATGGCCAGCATGTAGTGGTCATATTGAATGTCAAATTAGCACCATTTTCATATAAACAAACAAGACACTATAAAAAGTGAAAATCTTGATACAGTCATCCATAAAACTGGTGTATCATTAACTAGGTTTTCAACATAGTTACTATTTACTGTCCATACCAAATGAAATAACTACTATTTACTGGCCATACCAGATGACATAGCTACTATGTACTGGCTATACCAGATGACAGAGCTATTACATACTGGCCAAACCAGATGACAGAGCTACTATGTAATGTCCATACCAGATGGCACAGCAACTATGTACTGGCCATACCAGATGACACAGCAACTATGTAATGTCCATACCAGATGACATAGCCACTATGTACAGTCCATACCAGATGACATAACTATTTACTGGACATACCAGATGACATAGCTATGTACTGGCCATAACAGATGACATAGCTACTATTTACTGGACATACCAGATGACAGAGCTACTACATACTGGCCATACCAGATGACATAGCTACTATGTACTGGCCATACAAGACGACATAGCTACTATGTTCTGGCCATACCAGATGACATAGCTACTACATAATGGCCATACCAGATGACATAGCTACTATATACTGGCCATACCAGATTAAATAGCTACTATTTACTGGCCATACCAGATGACATTACTATTTACTGGCCATACCAGATGACATAACTGCTTTTTACTGGCCATACCAGATGACAGAGCTACTACATACTGGCCTTACCAGATGACACAACTACTATTTACTGGCCATACAAGATGACATAGCTAATACATACTGGCCATACCTGATGACAGAGCTACTTCATACTGGCCTTACCAGATGACACTACTATTTACTGGCCATACAAGATGACATAGCTAATACATACTGGCCATACCAGATGACAGAGCTACTATGTACTATGTACTGGTCATACAAGATGACATAGCTACTATGTACTGGCAATACCAGATGTCATAGCTACTACGTACTGGCCATACCACACAACACAGCTACTACGTACTGGCCATACCAGATGAAGCAGCTACCATGTACTGGCCATACCAGATGACTACTATTTACTGGCCATACCAGATGTCATAGCTACTATGTACTGGCCATACCACACGACGCAGCTACTATGTATTGGCCATACCAGATGACTAACTACTATTTACTGGCCATACCAGATGTCATAGCTACTATGTACTGGCCATACCAGATGATTAACTATTTACTGGCCATACCAGATGACATAGCTACTATGTACTGGCCATACCAGATGACGTAGCTACTATGTACTGGCCATACCAGATGACATAGTTGCTATTTACTGGCCATACCAGATGACATAGCTTCTATGTACTGGCCATACCAGATGACATAGCTACTATGTACTGGCTATACAAGATGACATAGCTACTATGTACTGGCCATACCAGATGACGTAGCTACTATGTACTGGCCATACCAGATGACATAGTTGCTATTTACTGGCCTTACCAGATGACATAGCTACTATGTACTGGCCATACCAGATGACATAGCTACTATGTACTGGCTATACAAGATGACATAGCTACTATGTACTAGCCGTACCAGATGACACAGCTACTATGTACTGGCCATACCAGATGTCCAAGAAACACCATTTTCATTTTAGACCAACCTGACATCATCAGAAATCTTTCAGAAGGAGTAGCAATAACAAGATTTTCAAGATTGCTGTCAGATGGCCATATTAGATGTCAGATCAGCACCTTTGTCACTTATGACCAACTAGATTTCACAATGCATATTTTGGTGAAAACTCCATGTTGATAAAACCTTTCACTGCAATAAAGAAAAAAATAATGTTCTTTCCAAGTTTTAATATTAGGTTAGGTAGGTGAGAGGATTAATTATATATATATAAAAAAAACAAATTTAACGCGATTTTTTTCTTTTTTTTTTTCATGGCAGAAAAAATGTTTTAGGGTTGGTAGTGAGAAACAGGGAAGGTCAGCTGACTGGAAACATATTTTTCTGCTGCCTTTAACAAGATTTTCATAGCAAGACATACAGGATGTCCAAGACGCACCATTTCTGTTTAGACCATTGGACAAATGTATTTGTAACAGTTCATGGCAATTCTCCAAGTTGTTTAAGAAAAGTGGCAATAACAAGGATGAATGAATGATGGACAGACCACACTGAAAATCTCTTCTGGTCTATGACCAGTATAGCTAAAAACACAACAAGCCAATTTACCTTTGCCTAATCCTAGCCAAGACATTTATAGGTAAAGCTACTACTTCCTACTTGGATGAGTACGTTCTAAAATGGATGACAAAAGAGCCACATATATTTTGATTTGGATTCAGAATACTGTTTTGAGCCACACTTGTATGCCCTAAAAGCACAGTAAAAGTTAACTTGAAAGGGAAATAACAAAGTATTTTCTTTGATAACTTTGAAGCCAGAATTGTACCTATTAATCAAAAATCCTGGATTAATGACTACTGACCTATCCTTGATCAGACTGTGATTGTCCAACACCTGTCTTGTCTTGGAATGCAACCAACAGGACTGAATCTCTGCTCTCATACTTGATATGTCATCTGCCACAAGAAATAATTATGGATAAGTATTTTCCTTGACCAAACTGCAGGTAGCACACACTCCAATCTGTCTGGCTCAATATAAACAATATGTTTGACCTTCAAAACTGTGGTCAACATGAAACTTTTTAAAGATTTGTTTTTAAGAAATCCTTTTGCTTATATAGATTTCAAAAAACTGAGGTAAGTGATTTTTTTTTCACTTCTTAACTTATAAAAGTAAAAAACTGACAACTTACAGTTTGTTCTAATTATGTCCATTAAAATCTACAATGCTTGACATTTTAAATCCATGAATTCAATTATATTTCACAGACCTGTATAAAAATAGTTTAGATTGATTTGATTCGACTTACAAATAAACCATGAAAGTCTTACAAAATAAACAAAGAAAAAAATAACAAAATAAACAATGGAAGTCTTACAAATAAACAATTAGTCTTACAAAATAAACAATGACTGCCTTACAAATAAACAATATGTCTTACAGATAAACAATGAAAGTCTTAAAAATAAACAATGAAAGTCTTGCAAATAAAAGATGAAAGTCTTACAAAATAAACAATGATTGTCTTACAAATAAACAATGAAAGTCTTACAAATAAACAATGAAAGTCTTACAAATAAACAATGAAAGTCTTACAAAATAAACAATGATTGTCTTACAAATAAGCAATGAAAGTCTTGCAAATAAAAGATGGAAGTCTTACAAATAAACAATGACTACAAATAAATATTGAAAGTCCAGTCCACATTTTTATGATTCATAATATGCTACTAATGTTGCTATCTTAAGCCATCTGTTACAAAGTCCAAGAATTCATCCCCATTATCTTTTAAAGTTCTGAAGTCTTCCATCAGCTAGTCATTGTAAAGATCATCTTTTTCTTTGATATCAGGGGTCATATGTGGTTGTTTATGTGGAGACTTGACTAATAGTCTGAGGAACAATCTCCAAGGGAGACAACTACCATGAGGTCTAATGATTTAATTCTGAGTTCATGTTCATATATATATATATATATATATATATATATATATATATATATATATATATATATATATATATATATATATATATATATATATATATATATATAAACTGACTGGACAGACCATTGGCTACACTTTATTCCTCATTTTACACAAAAATAAACTATTAATTAGTAATGCAAAATCATATATAGGCAAAGATAGTGGACACTATGCCATAAATATGACACGACTGAAAGCCAATTCCTCCCTAGAAAGGCAAGTAGATCTAGAGTTTTATTAAGACTATATACATACATTTTGTTACTATTTTAAGTAATGTATACTATACTTGGCAAAAGAGAATGGACACTATGACATTAGTGTTGTGGCATTGAAATCCCTCCAACCCAGGAAAAATACCCATATAAAAGCCACTTTAATTCACAAATGGATTAGTGGTCTTGTCAGCCATACATCACATGATCAATCAACTAAGAGCTGAAAATCAATCAGTTTTTTTGGAAAACAATAAGCTCTCTATAAATTAGTGGTTTTTTTGTCTGTGTATATGTGATTTCACAAGCATGCATGAGTTTATTAGCAAGGAACAAAGATTTGAAATATCTAGCTGAGAAACTTCTAGAGGTCTGACCCTACTCAGTGACCATATCAGATATCCATACAACTCTGAATAGTAACTGCGCTTCTTCTTTTGCTTCGTGGATGCATAAATTACTTAAGCTTCACTTCAGCATTATCAGCCTGAACCTGGAATAGGAAAATCAAATATACCTGTTTTAATTTTTGCCTCCACAAAGACTCTGCTGTTTATATTGACTGAAAGCGGATACTGTTGGACTGGAACCAGGAACAGCTGGGACTGATAAATGCCCATTTCCAACATGCCTTCATTAATAGAAGCACTGTATGGCCACTAAAATTAACAACAACAAAAATTCATGGTTTTAAAAAATGAATTTGCATCTTGCAATGAAACATTAGCATCCTAAAATCATACTGACAACACTGCTTGTCTACTGGATCACAAATGATAAGGAAATTCTGAATTGAAATGTCACTATTTTATACCCGTTCCAATTTTGCATATGCAAGTGAACGGGGTCATTGCGAGCTTTAACTGGGTATATACCTGCCTTTTTACCCTGATGTGTATTAGCATATCTGAAATCTCTCTCTCTCTCTCTCTCTCTCACGCGCACACACATGCACGCACACACAAAATGATTCCCAACTCCAAAGACCCTTCAAAATGTTTAGTTTACAAAAACTTGATTTTCGTTAAATCTCATGAACTCTGAACGGGGTCATTGCGAGCTTTAACTGGGTATATACCTGCCTTTTTACCCTGATGTGTATTAGCATATCTGAAATCTCTCTCTATCTCTATCTATCTCTCTCTCTCTCTCTCTCTATCTCTCTCTCTCTCTCTCTCTCACGCGCACACACATGCACGCACACACAAAATGATTCCCAACTCCAAAGACCCTTCAAAATGTTTAGTTTACAAAAACTTGATTTTCGTTAAATCTCATGAAAAGAGTGATTTTTTTGAGACACTGCAATCTATCCCCATAACCTTTTGCCTGATAGTTGTGACTGACATGGACAGGAGATTCAGATAAGTATGGCAATTATGAGATGAACAACCAGTATTCTACAACTGAAATAATTTTACAACCATTATTTGTAATGCTAATCAGTTTGAACATTCCAGCAGGGAAACCCCATTAGGTTAATTTGCATAGGTAAAGTATATGATGTGAACAACCCAATCAATTAAATTAAATCAGTTAAATTAGAGATACATGTTAAGAAACAGTGCCATGTGCATCCTGTTGCTTTAAATGATATCATTTAAATCATCCCTTTTAAAGATTACCCATTAATTTTTGATCAACTGCAATTGTTCTTTGTATCAGGTTTTACTACTTAAATGTTATCATGAAAATGGAAGCCATGATCATATCAGCAGTTGAAATTGTTGAGTTTGGAGTAATATGGTTGTAGTATTTTCAAAGCACAATGTTATATTGTAGCCATCATCTGGTGTGTGTGTGTGATTTGGATTTTTAACATAGCTTTAAAAGAATTTCAGTCAAAGCGCTACGATGTTTGCAGTGTGGCAGTTTATAGTGATGTCTAGCACTGGGGCATCATGCCACAGATATATAGCATTATGTCCCACCCAGTAACATTATCATGACACCAAGCCGACCAATCCTAACAATAACCTCTTAATGCTGAGCACCAAGCGAGGCAGCTGTTAGTTCCATTTTTATAAGTCTTTGGTATGACTTGGCATGGGATCGAAGTTATGACCTCCCACATCATCACTAGGCCACCATAGTGGTCGCCATCATCTGGCATCGGAACTGTCAAGATCTAACATGATGGCAACTATTCTCATGCAGATTATTTTCAGACAAAGTAAACAAGTTGGCTGTTATTTGGCCTTTTTTAATGGAACTTAAAGCACCTTTCCTAAAGATACACTGCAGGAAATGGCCTGGACTGACCTAGTGGGTAGAGAAATTGCGAACTTTAGATTCTAAGTCCAACATTCATAACAACAGTAGATATTGCACGGTCTCCATTGAGTGCTATGATGAATATTAATAAACCTTGAATTAATTTCAAACTCTATGATTAACTACTTTAAGAATCTACAATGTAATAATTCTTTACTCCAGTCAAACAAATAGAGACAAAAAGTTGATTTTGGTTGGTTTTTTTTGCTTTAATGCAATTTCTAAGCATAATATAAGCGTTACATGGTGGCTAGTGTAACTGGTGGAGTTACAGAAAACCCTGGCAAGAACTACTAACACACAGGATGCTACTGGCACCCTAAATTGATAGGCCTGAGACTCAAACCCAGTATGCTGAGATGGCAGTGATCAGTTGAGGTAAACACTTTAGACCATTTGGCCACCCAGGTCTCTGTAACAAGAGTAATTTATGACCAATCATAATGAACAGTGGATGTTAAATAAATAATGTCTTTGTTTAACAATGGATTTTAAAGACAGAAACTTGGTGTATGACCATTGTGTAGGAATACAATATTCCTGTTACCTGTCCACCTTCACACATTGGTTAAGTTCTGTGATAATCTGATTGAAATCAAAATTGACCATTTTGTTAATGATTTTGATTTCATTTTAATCAAGTTTTGTGTTTAGGTCATGTCAAGCACAGTGGTGGGACATCCATGTTCCACGAACACACAGTTTTACATAATATCTGTGCAGTTACAATTTTTGTCTGCATGCATATGTCTGTGAATGATGATAATATATAAAAATGCTAGTTTGCCACCCACTTAAGATTGAAATGTATTTAATTTTTCCAATAAAACAGGTATTTATTTTCATTTATTCAAAACTAAATTTCTAGTGATCTTCTAGCGTTTATATGACTAGATAATATATTATCAACTCTAAAACAATACAAACATTGGTGATGTGCAATGGCCTGATTTTGATCAACAAAACCCACTTTGTGTATACATTAAAAAACACTAGGCATGATAGTTGGCAGGTATGTATCAGTTGCTTATCTAAATTTCTCCATAATTTTATCAAGTTGTCCATAATTATAATCATCTTAAAACTAATTGCTGGGCAATTTCATATAAATAGTTTTTAACCTAATATTTCCAGCAACTCAGCTGACATTCACCAAGCCTAGTCTGTATGACCTGGCTATTGCAAATTCAGAATTCTTGCTACATGTATGTAGGCTTAGCCTCACTCCAACAGAAGCTCAAAGAAAACAAATCACAATCCCTCATTGAAATTCCACAATCCCAAACTCCAATTTCCATATGCCCAAAATGTCCCATTTTAAATATTATTTGTCACTCAATGGTGCAATTGTTCTAATTCAAATATAAATTTAATAGGATTTAATTGGGTGAGGTGTATATTTAGCATTTATCACTATACTGACTGGAGACTGGATGGTCCTGGTGTTCAAACTTCTCTACTGGATTCTCTGAAATGCTGCATGCAAATTTTGTTTTCTCCAATTTGGATCAACATACACATCACCAAGAATATACAAGTACATGTGACAGAATAAATTAACTAAATTAATGCAAGCTAAACACCGCGATGATGGATTGAAAGAAAGAATGGACAGACGATTATTCTGATACTCAGGTCACGTGTATAATTTATCAGATAATAATTTATCTCCTCTGAAACCAATAAAAAAAAGGCTTTAAGATAATAAGAAAAGATTTTAAAATTCTGGCATGACAGCAAACTAAAACAAAACTCCTGAACCTCGTACTTTTCATTAAAAATGTAATGAATACAAGTATAATGTGTACAACTCAAAGTATCCATGATACTTTTATGTGCAAGTACAATATGTACAACCCAAAGTATCCATATTACTTTTATGTACAAGAAGACTGTGTACAACCCAAAGTATCCATATTACTTTTATGTACAAGTACACTATACAACCCAAAGTATCCATATTACTTTTATGTACAAGTACAATGTGTGCAACTCAAAGTATCCATGATACTTTATATATATATATATATATATATATATATATATATATATATATATATATATATATATATATATATATATATAAAAGGAGATTAAATAAGTGGATAGTTGTTTCTTCTCTAACAGCAGTATATTATTTATATTAAACTGAGCAAAAGAGTCTTTGGTGTCATGTGATCTAAAATGCAAGCCATTACTGATCACTGCCATCATATCTCTCTCCATGTAGGTTAGAGTCGGCCAATCAGAGCATGTGAGAAAGCTTGCACTTCCAGAATCCTGTGGGTCAGTGGTTTTTACCTGGACTTTTCCATGTTCTTCCTCCACTTGTTATATGGATCTCCATGTATTGCCTATCATGTGTTGAAAAATGGTGTTAAACCCACCACAACACCAAATTAAATTAAACACCAAATGAATTCATAATATTGTACCCTTCCAATTAATCTAATAGCAGAAATGGACTGCTGAAACTAAACTCACCAAGACTCTCATCTCTATACAGATGGACATCACACCACAGCAATTATAAAATAAAGTTATGATATGAAACTAATGACATTTTACATTTGACCTTCACACTTTGACCACAAAACGAACAGGCTTCTTCATTACCTCAGATGCAAGCTATTTACAAAGTCTTGTAATGGTAGACTGTGGAGAATTCAAGTTATTGCACAGGAACAAAATAAGTAACAGATGGTCAGTTGAAAAGAAGGACAGGGCATGCTCCATCTTATGGCAAGAAGTGGTAAACAAAGCTGAACCATGATAACTTTGGAACAGGCAATCAGGGCCCATATTTGAAAGCAAATTGTTCTAGTTATCCAATGTTGAAACCTGGTCAGTTTTAATAATGCTATTAATTAAAAGATTTCAATTTCTGTGTAATTAAGTTCTGATCCTTCCAATTGTTTAACTCATTAACACTGTCTGCCACATCTATGCATCATTAGGTTGTACTCTACTTACAAACACTGTACCAATCACATCATTTATGACACAGAGTTGTGTAGAATTACAGAAAAGCAGATGGAGTTAGCTCTTCAATTATACAAAATAATGTTGACTTTATACTTGTATTATGCTTTTAGTAACAAATATATCAATTTCATGACAACTGGTGTAGACAAAAAAATTAAAATCCAATCTTGTAAATAACATTTCAAGCTCCAATTTCACAACCCATTATTTCAAAATTAAATTGCAGCTTTAAAAAAATGACTGCATGAGACTTAATTTATGCAGCTAATTACTAAATAAAAATTTCAATCTCTTTGTTTTCAATCAAATATGCTGCTCACATAACATTTACAAGTAACAGATTCAGTTGCAGTTTGATTGTTAATGTATTTGTCACTGCAAAATGTATTTAAGAAAAAAAACCTCCTCCAACACTTTTTCTGCTGTCAACATACTCACAAACTAACCTGAGAGACCTGGTATTAATATTCCTTCATTTTGTTCTGCAGTAACAGATCGAAATTACAATACAAGACCCATTCTATGTTGCCATTCAACACAGCCAAAAAACTTGAAAATAACCACAGTTGGTAGGGTTGTGCTATTCCATGTATTATTAGAACTTCTCAAACATAGGATTTCATCTGGAATATGTATTTATTGGGATTTCATCTGGAATATGTTATGTATTGGGATTTCATCTGGAATATGTATGCATGGGGATTTCATCTGGAATATGTATGTATTGCCAAAAAGGCCCCTTCTGCAGACTACCATGAAAGGTCTAAGAAATACTGGTATGGTATATATAATGTCAATGGATTTTCACATTTTAAACAATAGACAAAATGTTCAATCAGTATCAGTACAGGTTTGGTGGGCTGATGTATCAGACTGACATTGACAATTATATTTGACCTTTTAACCTCATGTGCAAATCATCCACAATGCATTGGTTTAGGTATGTGATAATGTTATTGTGTGAATCTTCTTTCCTTCTTTCAATCTCAGTGACATTTCAACCACATAGGCTTATTCCTTAACAGAGTACAAGTTATCCACAAAGATAGATTCAGGTATCTGATGCAGAACTAACATGATTAAATAGAAACAACTTGTCTTATTATTGTATAGAAACAACTTGTCTTATTATTCTATAGAAACAACTTGTCTTATTTTAATCACAGTGACCTGGACCTTTTGATCTTTTAACTCTCAAGTTCTTAAGGTTCAAGAATATTTTGATAACTTTTCACTATGTTGTTATTGAAGGTGATAACAAATAATGATACTATGACTTTAGAGAAAATTACTGAATTAAAATAAATGGCAATGAAAAAGGGACGTTCAATGTAACATCAGCACACAAGTCAAAGTTGAGACAATTAAGCATAAAAAATGCACAAGCAAATGAAATAATCAAATCCTGAATAAAAAGGTTGGATCAAAATGACCAAATAAAAGATAAAATTTCACTTTGCTTGCAAGTGTGCAGCAAGAAAAAAAGAAAACACACATGATATAACTAGTATGTGTCAGCAATGTTATCTCATCGTAAGGTAATCTGTAATGCTGAAAATTAATTCTTAAACTGAATAAAAAAAGCATGCAATGCTCTGACATTAATATCAAAGAGTTTTACTAACATGAATTTCCTGTACACAATTCAAAGGCTTTTAAACATATTACAAATGATGGTCATTCCATCATTTTCCTATTTGTACAAAACTGAAGTGAGAAATCAATAGAGTTAGATTAAAGCTAGATTACCCCCTCAAGATTTGCTTCACAAGCTATGTCAATTCCTAGTGGCAGCTGGGAGTTGTTATCTTCATCATCCACATAGATGTCAGAAGGATTCATTCCGGATCCATCTGTAATCTCCTCTGGATCCATGCCACTACCAGCATCTTCAAGATGGTCAATGTCTGAATGGATTAATACCTGAAAAATCAAGAAACCTAATGTCCTGAATAAACATAAAGACTATAGAATTTATTATTAAATGCAAATTTATTTCTTCAATCTATTTCAATTTATTAAAATAAGAATTAATATGCAGTCTGACTTCTTACATTTATAATATACTTTCTGGACTAAAGAACAAATAACGCCTTGTAGCATTAGAATTATTCATTTTGTTTAAATACCCAAAATGCCCCTTTAGCAACTACATTAACCTGCACTGGGAATAAAAACAAGCCCTGACTCACAGTGTTGGAGAAGATGACACTGTCCAACCGGGTGCCAGTGGTTTTGGTTCCACACTGCCCACTCTCACTCTGTAGAATGACATGGGTCGCATTCTGTATGGCTCTACAGTAGGGCTTGGACAATGAGATCTGGTTAGCTTTCAAACCAAACATCTGAAACAAAATTTTTTTCCCTTGTAAAGCACAGGTAATAAATACAATATTTTTCTATTTTTCCTGGAATACAAGATAAGACCATTTCTTCATTTGAACTTTCAAGTGATCAAACTATCTCTGATATTCTTCAGCAATAATGAGATTTTTCTGCTGTGGTATCTATTGTATATCAGCCTGGCACCATTTTCATTTAGAACAAGTATACATTCTTAGTCTTTTAGTGAAATCTCAAAGTCATAATTATCATCCATTTAGTGGGAGTAGGGACGGTCTTCATGGCAGCCCTGTATGACTCAGCACCATTATCATTTAAGATTTGGTACTGGGTATTCTTTAAGTAGTGACAACATTTGTCATGGCAGCAATTTTCATAACACTGTTCATGAGGAACAGCAGTATCATAAGTCTTCTGGTAAAAACCTAAAAATCAACATAACTTTCTGTTCATGTAGAGTTGTGACGATTTTCAAGATGGCTGACACAGAGGCTATCCTAGATGGCACATTGGCACCATATTTATTTCAAACCATCGTAAGAAGTCTCCTAGTGAAAACCCCATGTTGATAAAAACATCCATTCAGAAGGAGTTAGCAATAGCAAGATCTTCAGGATGACTGCTATGGTAGCCACACTGGATGTCAGGTTGGTACGATTTTAATTCAGGGCCAACAAGACATAATAGTCTTTTAATGAAAACCCCATGTTGAAATGACCATCCAAAATCAGGAGTAGCAATAATAGCATTGTCAAGATGGCTGCCAAGGTTGCACAGCATAAATTTATAGAAAGCAAGACTTCTTAAGAAGCAAGAACTCAATGTTGATATGACCATCATTGTGGATGGAGTAGCAATAAAAAGCTTCTTAAGATGGTCACTGTTATGGTAATATTGGAAAACACCATCCTGATTTAGAGCCAACTAGATAGCATTAGAAGTGAAATCCCATTTTGATATGACCATCCCTTCAGGAGGAGTAGCAATAACAAGATTTTCAATATGGCCACCACTGTGGCTATAATAAATGTCTCTGAAGCACAATTTTCATTTAGGATCAACTATGCCATGGGACGTGTGTAAGAAATCTAAAGGCAATCCCTCCAAGAAATTTAGAAGGATTAGTGATAACAAACTAAACCATTCCATGATTCAAACCATGAAACTTTTGCTAAATTTCCTTGTCCATATTTTAAAAAGTTGCAATGCAACTCAACTGTCACTGTAATTTGATTGAAACTTGCAAATTGTTTTAAAAAAGACCGTTCTAATTTCATCTTAGAGGTATTCTGAATTGACATATTATCTATAAAATAAAGATATCAAAATTTATTGTTTACCTTGTTGATATATAAAAGAAAACAATATACTTTTGGGGCTTATAATGACTTTACCTCCATTTCATTAAACATGACAAAAACTACACATTTTAAACAACAAAATCCTGAAAACATTCTTTAAATTATCAGCTTATTTTTTATTATCATATACTATGGATAGAAACAGTATCTTTATTTCAAGCTGTTTACATACATGCCAACCCCAACCCCAAGAAATACAATGTGACCCTGCTATAACACAGTCCGTTAAAACACAAATTCAGTTATAACACTGTCGTGGCATGGCTCCTAAATTTTTCATTTACCTTATTAGCAGTATTTGTCTTGTAAACAGAAGAAAAAAAAATTTAAGTACCAAAAGTAAATTATGTAAAGTTTTATTATCATTTTGGAAAAGAGATTGCTTATAAATCTGAATATAAAACATTTGTGGAGTCACAGTAGAAACAGAATATCTAGTTTATAGGTTTATGTTGTTAACATGGCTAGTGCCAAATTAAAAACTTGAGTACTTGACAGCTTACAGAATCACACTGGTGGGGTTACTGCAATAAATTCATCTGGTTGGCATGACAGATTTGATGCAAGACTTCAAAATGCTGGTGGTTTTACACTCAGCAATGATAACAATCAACATCCCAAGAATGTCAATTCATTAGCCTCTACAATACAGTCAAACCCACTTATCTTGACCTCAGTTATCTTGAGAACTCGTGTATGTCAAGCACTTGGGTCTGGTTCCAAAAAATCATTTGTTATGCTAATTATTTCCCTCTTATCTCAACTCCTATTAAGTCAAGAAACCTGTTATACTGGGCACAAGTTTCAGTCTGAGGTAACATGTGGACCAACTTAATTTGATGAAATGCAGCGTTTAATGTCCATCTCTGAGAAATTTTAACAGAAATGATCCAGCATTTCCGCTTCTACCGGTACCTCATACAGTCAGCACAAAGCCAAATTTTACTGGCACAATGCAATGTTTTTAATGCAATGTTTATAACTTTCACAGAGTGGAGAAAATTATCATGTAAACAATACTTTAGACTAAGGAAATTGAATGCATGCATTTCTGACCTTTATGCAAGTTGTGTTTAAAAAAAACATTATAGCATGTCCACACCACAACAATACAGTTTGTCTCTCAGAGCATTGCAAATTTGATTTTATCTATAACTTGGAAAATTATCAGGTTAACATCGTTAAATGTAGCTGAAAATACATAATTTGTTTTACACAATCTATTTAAAACAAATTCGGTAATAAAGTGTTTTCATGCTTGGGTAAGCCTTCAACTTCATCACAATAATCTATAAATAAGAACCCACAAAACTCCAAACTAAGGTGCCCCCACCCCTTAAATCCACCCACTGGTTATTAATTTGGTTTGAACAAGAGTAAATAAAAGCACCAAGAGTATTGTAAAAATAAGTTTATAGTACACCCAGTAATTTTTTTATGCAACGGGTGATCACTGTACCCATTAATAAATAATTACATATTCTTCAAAAAGAATGAAGCACAAGGTGACTGATATGATTAAAATTTGAAACAGAAAGAAGAGTGCTTTCATTTGTGTTGTTTTTGTCTTGCAATCCATCAAAGAGATTAGCCAGCTCTCCTTTTTGGACTGTTTTCTTGCTGACCATAACTAATCTTGTAACTAGTACATCTAATAACTAACTAAGTTTGTATAGATAAGGGGCTACAACTGTATGAATGGAGTAAGTTATCTTCTAACTGTATGAATGGAATAACTTGGCTTCATACAGAATTTCATGTTGAGACAGTTAACATTAAAGACTTGAAACACTTTTTACAGCTTGTTCGTACATGAATACCGACAGCCTCATCTTTTTCAAATACAGAAGCAAAATTTATTGGTAAAAACTGGTATACACTGGAGTAAAGGAATCTCTGATAATATTGGTCAGTTGCATTTTGCTGCTAGTCAACTCTAACAACAGAAAACACTTTCAAAAAATTAAAAGTACAGTCCTACATGTACATGTACTTCAATTGGCCTAGATTTTGACAAAATCAGTATTATCATTAGTACCAACTAAACATCGAAAGAAGACTTCTGATCAAAACCCAGTCTTGATATGGAGTAGTGATATGATTTTCAAGACATGGTGGTACAGTGTTTCTCAGATTGGCATAAAAAGCCTTACGGTGATTCCTGATGTTCATGAGACTTTCTATTCTGGAGAAGCAATATAAACCATTTAAAAATGGCTACTGTGGGGGGACATAATGGATTTCAGTGCAGTACGATTTTCATTTAGGAACAACCAAATATCACAAGTCTTTCCATTCAGAAGTAATATCAAGATTTTTGACATGGCAGCCATATTGGACATCAGAGCGGCACCATTATCATTTAGAAGCATCTAGTGAAACCTAATTTAATTAACCTAATCATTCATTCAAATTTTCACGATGTCCACTATGATAGATGTCCAAGTGAAACCATCTGTAGTGATGACCAATTAGACTTTACAAGAAATATTTTAGTGAGGCTCCCATTATGTTTATTCAGTTGAGGAGGAAGATTTTCTAGATCTCTGTCATGTTAGCCATACTAAACTTCAGCTTGACATCATTTTTATTTAGGACCAACTAGACAACACAGTAAGTCTTTCAGTTAAAACCCTATATTAATATGACCCTATAGTCTGGAAAAGTCAGAAAAAGATTTTTAAGATGGTTGTTTTTATGACCATATGAATGTCAGAGCATTACTACTTTATTTAGGACTAACATTTTTTAGGAAATCATTTTTATTTAGGTATGGCATCCACATATTTGTCCAGTGATGAATACAAGTCTAATAGCAAATCTTCAATAACAAATATGTAATAACAGACAGAAGACATTGGACATCCCATAAGCTCTTCTAGTCACTGACCATTACAACTGTAAAATATCCCTCAATCATACCTGAAGAATATTCTTATCAATCGCAACAGTCAACTTGTTGTTGGTACAACTTGTCTTAACCACTTTTTGAAGACTGTCCTTCATCAGACTTGGCTTTACTGGAACAACAGGATTGGGTCTCTGAGTCTGTTCTGGATAGGTTTTTGTTTTATCTGTGAAAATGCAGTAGAACATAACGTCAATGTCTGTGCATAATTGTCAGTTATTACCTGCAGTGGAGAAATGCAAAAACTTTTATGCAAATTCTTACAAAATTTTTAATCATTAAAAAAATAACAATTAAGAAACATGATAGAAGTTGAAAAGGACAAAAATTTAAAACTGAGGTAACTTGACGCCATCATTTTACAACATTCCCAATAATAATCGGTGAATATATCTTGAACAAAGGTACACATGTCAGTTCCCTTGACTTCCAACCTTCCATCCCAAAATTCAACAGACTTTATCCTTACACCAAGTACATGGCACCCACAAATTGTTTTCATGGTATGTGATGCAGAGCAAATGTTGCAACAAAAGAAAAGATGCAACAAAGAGATGGACAGCTGTCAACATTATACACTGGGTGAATCCAAACAACAGGCAAATAGGCTGGGTACTTCCCAGTACAGTATTTGTCAATCTCATATTACCATGTTACTGTCACAGTGGCATGTGCAACTGTACAATTTATTATTAACTCCAGGGTGGCAAAACAAAGCATAGAGAGGATGTGCTCTCACTGCCCAAGTATTGTTGTACAACTGGCCTGTCTACAGAAACATAGTAAACCCAATCAAAAATAATTTTGAAAGCTGCAAAAAGCCAAAATGGACAAATGGTGTGGCTTTTGGTGGAAAGACCACCATTTTACACAATACATTCAAAATAAAAGTTAAAAATTTGCATGTAAGTGAGATACAATTGTGATCAAAGCTAAGACATTAGGAGCTGTAAATGAAAAAACGCAATGGTAATGCAAATATATACATAGGAAGCTAAATCTTAAACTCCAACTCATGATTTCCTGATTTTCCAAAACTCCAGAAACTCAAGCCAAGACTTAATATCCAAAGCCTCCAATAATCTAAAACATTATTTGGAACTTTGGTGGTCAAAAACTTTATTTATAATAAAGATAGAACTCTGAAAGTCTAAAACTGCACTTTGAATAAAGATAGAACTTTAAAAGTCTAAAACTTTATTTAGAATATAGTTTTAATAGTGCAAATTTTTTTATAGATGCTTTGTCGCATTTTGTAGCAAGACATAACCATACCTAACAATTAGGACTGACATATGGGCTAGGCTCACAATAAAGTTAGAAACTTGTCATGGTAAACTTCTTGTTTGGAGGAAGGATGAGATTTTAATTTGGACCTGCTGGGGCAACAGTCTGTCAGAAGTTTATGAGTTAAATAGAGGAACTGACAAATTAGATCCAAGTCAGAGATAAATTTTGGAAAATCTTGGGCCATTTGAAATAGGTGTCATAAAGTGATATTGTCCAAGAATAGTTATTAATAAATGTGAACTAGAGAGAACTAGTCTGACTTCAATGGCAGTACTAAAATTTGTGGTGATTAAAGAAAGTTAATCCTAACTGGCTAAGCTTCACCCATGAAATTTAATGTATTAAGTAATTTCCGTTGTGAAATTCAGCAGTCTAAGGGGGTTTTTAGGTGGAAAGAAAAGGTGAGGTACTTTTCTCATTAAAATTGTCTAAGGGATGAGTGTCAGGAAAGTTTAGGGATATGGAACTAAAGCATCAAATCATATTTGGGAATTTTGATGACATGGGTACAACGAAAGTATCACACTGAATATGGGCATTTTGATGACATGAATACAACCAAAGTATCACACTAGATATAGGTGTTTTGATGACATGGGTACAACCAAAGTATCACACTGGATATAGGTGTTTTGATGACATGGGTACAACCAAAGTATCACACTGGATATGGGCATTTTGATGACCTGAATACAACCAAAGTATCACACTGGATATGGGTGTTTTGATGACATGAGTAGAACCAAAGTATCACACTGGATATGGGTGTTTTGATGACCTGAATACAACCAAAGTATCACACTGGAAATGGGCATTTTGATGACATGGGTACAACCAAAGTATAACACTGAATATAGGTGTTTTGATGACATGGGTGCAACCAAAGTATCACACTGGATATGGGTGTTTTGATGACATGGGTACAATCTATGTCTCAAACCGGATTTGGATGTTTTATTGAAGATGAACGATGTTGGGAGTTGGCCATTTGGGGTTTAAATCACATTTTTTAAACAAGCATTCGTGTTACTTCCTTGATAAATTTAAGATTAAATCTATGATACAATTATTCCATGGCCAAATTCACTGATCAAAAATTGGTGTAACAAATTAGTGTAGTAAATCTAAGTACTCAGATGTACATGGTTGTCTACCTGAAAAAAGGCATGTGGTGACAATAAGACCTCTGCTGGTAGCATCACTTATGTCACAACAAGTACTTTAATGAAAATGGTGTACCACACAGACCACATTTTAAAATGCGCAAATATAATAGGAGTTCTTGTGCATTTTTCAAATGCTCTCCAAGTGAATAAATATTTTGCATGATTCATGCACTTGCCAAAGTAGAATCTCTGAAAACAAACTGTCACAGACGTGACAGAGGCTCTAAAGACATTTTTTTTAAATGCTGATAACTCTTAACCTTTTCCCTCATAGAGTGTATGCCTTTTTAGCCCTTCGATACTCATGTAGCAAAGTTACACAGTGCAGTCCGCTACGCATAGGCCTATTAACAGCAATTTTAACCATTTTATGTTTTTGGTACACATATATTATGTATGGAAAGATTTAGGAATAAAATATGGTCGCTACAGCTGTATAATTATTTGTCACAAAATAATTTTCTATGTGCTTTAAAATCTTGAGAGAACTAGTTCACTATCAAATCAGTGAAGCCACGTGATCAACCATAGCAGGAATTTCACATACTCCAAATTTACAAGTTCTTTGTCTGCATCTACATCACTAAATCAGCTTAATTTGATAATTTATAAAAACTAATGGCTTCCTACATTAGTATCAGAGCCTTTACCTAAGTAATTGAAGCTTTCATAGTTGTGATTCTACTCAAGCAAGTACTGAACAATATCAGAAACCGTCATTTTGTCAAATTGAGAATATGACAGAGTAACGACCTACTTACAGTAAATAGTCTATTTCGACCAGAACATAAAGTGACTACATGGTCTGATTTAATGGTCATTCTCACCAATGAATGTAGTATCTAATAGGGAGTTTACCCCTGAAGGTGGCGCTATGAAAACCCGCTCAAAACGGCTGCTGTTTACAGAGTTGCCAAAAGGCGCTTATGTGGGAGTCGGGTAAATTGCCAAAAGGTGCCTGTATTGGACTTCAGTAGAGGGCCAAAAGGTGCTTGTATGAGGCAAAAGGTTAAACTGCTCATCAAACAGGACTTGTTCTTTTCCACTACACACACTCCTGTCATGATGTAAGAGATTACAAAGTCTCATAAAGATAACTGAAATTGTTTATGAGGAAAGATGAAGTGTAAATACAGTTTACGAAATATGAATGGAAACAAAAGTATGATGGACAGAATGACTAGTGAACATGTTCACTCCATTATATCTCCCCAGAAACTTCATTTGCTGGGACTCTAATAATATACTAAGGTGTCTATAAATTCCATGACTTCCAAGCCTGCAACACTCTTAAAAACTCACCATCAGGAGGTAGGACTAGCTTAACTTTGTTAGCTGTGGATAAAGCTGCGTACAATGCCACGGGACCAATGTAGTAATCAACCCATCTCACCAATTCGCCACCTGATACATCTATCTTCTCTGTCCTGTATCCCACAGTATTCATTCGAATTCCCGTCATGTCTATTGAATATCCATTTGACTGCACATTTAAAAATTATCTCAATTATGAAGGTGTCAAAAAATAAAAATCAGATTTTTCTTTTTATTTACAAAATGACAAATTTCAATGAATAAAACTTTGACCTTTCATTATTATTGTAAAATAAAACTAAATTCAAGCTTGGTAAGCAGCTGAACCAACACTAAATGTAAAGGCGCTGGTCCAATATCCACAAAACTCCTAAACTTGAATTTACAATCACCCCTAAAATTATCCTCCCCTGCTTTAAAGAATTTTATACTACCCTCATGTAACTGTTCAAACTCTGCACCATTCAAATCTTTTCAATGTAAATTAATTTACATCCACACCAATACAGGACCTGGTCCCCATCCACACAAATACCATACCAGGTCCCCATCCACACCAATACAGGGTCGGGTCCACATCCACACCAATACTGACTAGGTCCCAATCCACACTACTGCAAGGCCAGGTTCCCATCCACACTAATACAGGGCCAGGTCCCCATCTTTACCAACACAGTGTCAAGTCCCCATGCACACCAATGCAGGGCCAGGTCCCCATCTTTACCAACACAGTGTCATATCCCCATGCACACCAATACAGGACCAGGTCCCTATTTTTACCAGCACTGTCAAGTCCCCATGCACACCAATATAGGGCCAGGTCCCCATTTTTACCAACACAGTGTCAAGTACCCATGCACACCAATACAGGGCCAAGTCCCCATCCACACCAATATACAGCCAAGTCCCAAACACCACTGATATAACTCAAAGTTATGGTTTCTTTTCTAAATATTAACAAAATCTGTACATGACATTGTAACAAATAATCCAGTACATTCTGGATAAATATCAAATTTTTTTAAAAAATTAGCAAACAGAACATATTGTACATATGGTTATGTAAATCAAAACTGCTTGTCCAGAACATTTTACAAAGTCAAGACAAGAAAGATGGACTAAATAATGCTTTTGGAATAAATGCTCTTCTCACCTTCATAAAATAACATGGTAACATGGACTTTACATAAAGAAAGTTAAATTGTAGAAAAATGGAAAACCATCATTTTCTACTATAATATTAGGCCGTTGATACTGATATCATGTGTAACATTTATCACCTGTAGGGAACAAAATTGAAATGATAGAACATTAATAGAATGTGTTACCCTATATGAAAAGAAAACCTTTCAAGTGAAAGTCATCTTAAACTTAAAAAATAAATTTTATGACATGGATAATATTAAAACCTGGTCACATACAGTAGAATTAATTTGGTGGATAATACTAAAATCTGGTCACATACAGTCTGCATACAGTAAAATTAATTTGGTGGATAATACTAAAACCTGGTCACATACAGTCTGCATACACTAGAATTAATTTGGTGGATAATATTAAAACCTGGTCACATACAGTCTGCATGCACAAGTATTAATTGAGTGGATAATATTAAAACCTGACCCAATACAGTCTGCATACACTAGATTTAGTTTTGTGGATTATACTAAAACCTGGTCATATACAGTCTGTATACACTAGAATTAGTTTAATGGATAATACTAAAACCTGGTCACATACAGTCTTCATACACTAGAATTAATTTGGTGGATAATACTAAAACCTGGTCACATACAGTCTGCATACACAAGTATTAATTGAGTGGATGATACTAAAACCTGACCCAATACAGTCTGCATACACTAGAATTAGTTTTGTGGATTATACTAAATCCTGGTCACATTCAGTCTGCATACACTAGAATTAGTTTAGTGGATAATACTAAAACCTAGTCACATACAGTCTGCATACACTAGAAATAATTTAGTGGATAATACTAAAACCTAGTCACATACAGTCTGCATATACTAGAAGTAATTTAGTGGATAATATTAAAACCTAGTCACATGCAGTCTGCATACACTAGAAGTAATTTAGTGGATAATACTAAAACCTAGTCACATACAGTCTGCATACACTAGAATTAATTTAGTGGATAATACTAAAACCTGACCCAATACAGTCTGCATACACTAGAATTAGTTTTGTGGATTATACTAAAACATGGTCACATTCAGTCTGCATACACTAGAATTAGTTTAGTGGATAATACTAAAACCTGGTCACATACAGTCAGCATACACTAGAATAAACTAGCACAAAACTGATCATAATTTTTTAGGGGTGGGTGAGTGGGTTGCAAACTGCAAGACTGCTAATTGATATGCCAGCTCCTGACATTGATATTGGCAGACCAGAATTTCACAGATAAATGATGTAATGTCTTGATGCATACCACAATATTAATATTTCCTTGCACTTTTCGAGTCTGGATGTTCCAAGACACATTTTTAGGTGCCTTGAGGACCAACTTGAACTCCTTGTTGATGACTCTACGAGATGGTCCAGTAATCTCAAGGTCCACCTTCTGGTTGGATCCCTCTGGTGGCTGCTGCATCTCTATCACATAGGCTAAACTGCAAATAGGAAAAGTTCTAAATGACCATTCTGAAACCTTAAACATTTTCCAAAACGTTTTTGTGGGGTACGGCTTTCCTTAATAATGTGTTGACTACCAACCACACATATAAGCAACAAGTGACACAAACTTGTGAGAACAGTAACAGCCATTCTTAAACCTGAAATTTAAGTGATGACCAAAATGTTTTGTGAGGTGAGGGTGGTGTTTAAGGTCATTATAGGCAAAACATAGACAATGCATGGCGGCCAGAATATCTGGTGGATGAAAAAAACCTGGAAACCCCTGGCATGAACCACCAACCCATGGGAAGCCACTGCAAGCTTTCTCATAACCATAATGACAAAGGCTCCAACACTAAGGCTACTAACATTTTCTCCCAAGCACAAACAGAAATAAACAAATTCACAGTTATTCCAAAACATGCAATTTTACAAATATATTATCTGAACTTGTTGAAAATGTTTTCAAATTTTGGATTAAAAAAACAAAGTAATACTTTACCTTAAAGTTTCAATGCAATCTTTAAATTTTATTCCATTTTGTGGCACAATAACATAATTACTTGACTTAATATCACAAGAACATAATTAATGATGGCACAATAACATATTTACTTGATATGTCACAATAACATAATTACTTAATTTAACATGTCAAAATAACTTAAGTACTTAACCCTCTACACCCCAGGAACGCTATTTTATGCCTTTCCCTTTGCCCACCCCATCTACGTGTTTCTATGCTTTACACAGTACCTATTATGAATATGTTACATCTTCAGTTAAATGTTGATTCGATGAGAGGTAACTGAACACTGGCAAAAAAATCTAAATTATCTTTACTAACATTTTATTTTAATGACATTACCTAATATTAGACGATAAAACGCTAAAATTAACTGACATTTGGGTTGGTTTCCATCGCCACATCCAAAATGGCATCCTTAGCCGATTGTAATACCTCAATTCGATGTAAATATTATGGCCTTTTCAACATATGTCAGTTACTTATAATTGTAATTTTTCCAAATACGATGGTGAAGTTTACATTAATAATATAAATTAATAATGTTATTGTGTTATTTATGCGGAAAATCACATTCTTTTAATGCATGCCAAGTTACAGCCATTTTCCTGCCATACATTGTAATGTATAATGTAGCTTTAATGTGTTCAAAACAAAATTTGCCATAATTTCGGGCCAAATAAAGAAAGAAATAAAAAATACAAATACACACATGCATGTATATTTTAATGTATTTCATCTTTACATCAATGTGATAATTTTAACAATAAAAATTAAAAAAGAACCCATCAAAGTAATGGTGGTAAATCATTTCACTATAAATATATGTATAATGAATGGTTTCATAACGGTTGAGAGCCATCAAGAGAGTCATGAAAGAAGAAAACGGTTCAGACAGTTAGATTTTCAAATCAATTTGGCAAAGCACCTCTTTGGAAGTTTCAGGTGCAGAAGGTTGCCATGTATCCAAAATCTGTAGCCTCAGTGACAGTGGGCAATACTGAGACACAGTGCAGACACAAAAAAAAAAATCCACCTGCAAATACTGTACCAAGCATGGAGAAAAGAGTAAAGAAACCATATTTGGCTGTGTCATTTGCAATGTCCATCTATGCTGTATAGAATGTCACAGCTGTTTCATCAAAGCATGTTCATCATAGAGGGGTAGCTGTCACATACTCCAACACAATTGTAGATATAAAAAAATTAGTCATGTTTGTTTGAGGTTTTTTTGGTTCTTGAACATGAAAGTTTGAGAACAAGTGATTTGCTAAGTAGCTGATATTTAAATTCGAGATCAGTTCTTCAATGAAATGTAACATCATTAGGTAAGATACATGCTTTTCTTATATACATGTATATAGGACTACTAGATAGGTTTACATATCCTTAAGCGCATCACTAATGACAGATAAGAAGATCTATCAAATATTTTTAACAATCTTTAATAAACCCATGTATCGAAAGCAAGCCAAATGAATGAATAATTTGGTAAAATGTTTTTGTAAAGGCAATTGCATTTGAAAAATCTTGTTGATTAGCAACATGTAACCATGCATTGATGCATACATGTCTATAGTTTATATATACATATATATTCTAAAGGATGAACAAGTATCAACACTGTGTACATGCCCTTGAATCTCATCATATACATTGAATCCACAATACAATTATTCCCATCGAAAATATCCACATATGTAAAATATTCAGTAATTTTGTCAACAGATATATATGCAACTGAATTCAATGGGAAAACCTTCTTTAGACTCATTGGAGTACATGAATATTGCCATTTTGTTTCACTTTGACAACTGACCTCATTTTCAAAACAAATCACCACTTATATGCTGTATAACCACTAATAGAACACTTTCATCACTTTATGCAAGGATTATTATCATTGGCTAAATGTTAAAAATATCGGATGTTTACGATTTCATCTAATGCAACGCTTTAATATAAAAACGTTTATATGTATCTCTGGGGTTTCCCAACCCTTGGCTGGAAACGCATGTATGAGCCAGCCAGGACAGAAAGAGTATTATTAGCAGCTTGTATGCGTGTCTCTGAGGTTACAAGACTATTTTTAGCATCACATATGCATTAGCAGAAGGTAAAGTGTGTGTGTGTGCGTGAGAGAGATTTGAATTTCTAATGTAGCATTAACAATTTTTCAGTCATATTGCTACGATGTCTGCAGTGTGACAGTTTATAGTGATGTCTAGCACTGGAGCATCATGCCACATTCATATAGCTTGATGTCCCACCCAGTCACAATATCCTGACACCAGGCTGACCAGTCCTAATACTGACCTTAAAATGCTGAAAGCCAAGCAAGGCAGCTGTTAGTCCCATTTTTACAAGTCTTTGGTATGACTTGACCCTGGCTTAAACCCGCAACCTACCATATAAAATGCAGATGCTCTAACCACTAGGCCACCAGAGTGGTTATTTAAAGAGCACTGAAAATGTTGTAAAGTGACATTTTTTTCCAAACTACATTCCTCATTTAAAGTACAAGAAAAATGTTGTTTTGAAAAAAAAAATTAATAATATATATCACATTTTATTAAAAGCTGGGAATTTCAAGATGTTGATACAAATTTCCAGGAACAAGCCAACCTTTCTTTGATGATAAAGTGAATGATAGATCAAAGTTGTGTAATCTTGGGGTATTTTCTAGTTGAATAAATGGGATCCAAGCCTGACCCCATCTTTTATGTGGATTTATAAGTATTCCAGGAATGAGATATTGAATGAGTGGTGTAATTGCATGAGAGAGGAAAATGAAGGGGCAAGAGAAAATAAGCTATGAACTGTCACTGAAAAGTCCTTATTAATAAAAGCACACAGGAAGTGAGACATGCTGTAATAGAATTTAGCTAATGTAATGAACTACACAAGCTAACAAACATGTGCTATTGTTGACAGTATATACCACCAAGGCTGCTTAAAGACAAAGCACATGGATCACATTTTCAGTGTCCAAAGAGTCAATGTTGTAATACACTTAAAAATAACATTGGCATGACAAAAACCCATCCCATTCCATGACCAATGGTGCCAACCTACCTATTAGGAGACTTGTCCTGATCCGAGACAATACAGCCTTGTATTTCCTGTTGTATTTCCATGGTAGCAGCAGCTGACAACTCCGAATCTTCCTGAATGACACATTTAGATGTTTCGACCTCTATAATGAACATGAAGAAAAAACTAGTTATCTGCTGATGGTCCGCTTTGGAAATTTGCATTACGCTTAACAGTATGTATTCATTTCTCACAATTCACAAAAAAAAAATATAGCACAACCTGAATAAACATTGGACCCCATAAATACAACATTTGAATCAAGAAACATGTCTTTTTCATGACCTATAATCCTAGTGCTCATGTTACTTTGCTGGCAATATAATGAAAAATAAGATCAAAGCAGAAACATCATTAGCAAATGAAATAGTAGCCTATCATTCAAATTTAATGACAGTTGATACATGTTACACAATCATCAATTTCATGTGTAGTTATCAGGTATTTGATCTATTTCCTTCAAAAACAAACAATATTGCTATCTGGTTCATCCTTGAATAATACCCATGATGCTGATGAACTTATTGTATTCTCCTTCATTCTATATAAAAACATTTCTCTTTCATGCTTGTTGTAGCTAACCAACATTTACTTGGAAATGTTCCAAGGCAAATGTAACTTACTTTTACCAATAGTGAGCATGATTTTGCTGCCCTGAAAGAACTGTGAAAAGGAGGTGACTACAATGTACTTCTTTTCAACCCAGGCAAGGAAACTCTGAGGCTCCTGGGGAATTCCTCCCTCCCGCTCTACTTTTGGTTCTTGCAGCTGTTGTTTCCCAAGAAACCTCACACCTGAGCCTCTGGACACCTGTAAACAAATTATATCTGATAAATTTCCAACAATACACATTTTTGGCAAAAATAATAAACCACTAAAAGAAACTACTGTCAAATAGGAAATCCAACATAAAAATGTTTTTTCCTCTAAACTGCCGATTGTTGAAACCATCTCTAATATTCTTGAGTAATTGCAAGTTTTTATGACATGCTGCCATAATGGCCGTCAGTCTGATAGCATAAATTTTCATTCAAAATCAAGTAAAATGTTAAAATCTTTGGGTAAATATTAATATGACCCTCTAAACAATGATAACATGATTTTCATTATGGTCACCACTGTAGTTACAATGGATATCAGATTGACCTCATTTTCATTTAAGACCAAACACCTGCAGAAAGCTTAAAGAGAAAAGTCCATATCAATATTTCATGATGGCTGCCATAGAGACCTTACTGGACCAGATTGGCACATTTAGGACCAACTAGATCATCTATCAGTGTAAAGTAGGCATAACAAGGTTTGTAGGATTGCCATCATGGAAGTGAATATTTATTGTCAGCTTGGCACAATTTTCATTTGGGTCTAACTAGACATAGACTTCTGGTGACAATTAACATATTGATAATACTTTCCTCATGAATTAAGATTTGAATTTTCTTTCTTTACCATTATAACATATAATGTAAATTTAAAGATAGTGTCTCATATTGTATTTTTTTTGCTTCAATATTCATTTTCCATTTTTAACATGTTTAACATCATCATCTAGCAGGCGATAGTCATGATGTAATCTTTATATAATTACAAGGACACAACAGTTTTCATGTTGTAACCCCAAGAAAAAGTCACAAGAGCGCTGGGATTGACTCTGGCATCAATGTACACTTTTGTCTTTTCATGCCCTCTAAGTCTGTACAGTACATGATTATAGGGTAGGGTCTTCAAAAGTATCTTAGTTATTACCCAAGGGCCAAGTTCTTGGGAAAGTAAAGTCCTTAAGGCTTCGCAAACAGGTCCTAGTCTGACACATCATTGGATCACTGAACACTTATTCAAATTTTCCATCATATAAGGCATATAGTTTGGAAGTTATTTGAAATTTATGTAAAATCACCCTATCTCCCTAGCCCCAATGACATGATTCAAATTCAAGTCTAACCTACACCCATATGACCATCACTGACTCATTTTCATGCAAATGACTTGGGCAGTGTAGTAGGAGTTCAAAAACAGTACAGTGGTTTCCATCACCCAACCAGTGACCACCCACTCTTTACAGCCAGAATCTTTTGGCATCAATGAGTTTGTGTTCAAACGTAGCCTTCATGAAAGGAAACCCCACTAGCACAACCAGCAGCCACCATATTAGTGCTCAAAAATAAAATTGACCCATCAAAAGCAGCCATATTTTATTATTAATTTGTCCAAGACCAATAGTTAATACATTGAGGTAAGTAATCTGATAGACTTTTGGGCTTCACACAGTGGATATTTTTTAAATATACGATTATGATTGGACGTTTTTAATTGTCAAGATCATAACATGGTCAAAGAAAAATGTTGTCTGCAGTGTTTTGATAGAGCTTTGGTCTTCACATAGTGGATTTTTGTTTTTAAAATGATGATTACAACCAACGTAATTGTCAAGTTCATAACATGGTCTGATAGGCTAAAAATAGATTTTGTGGATTACCATATTTTATGTATTTTTTGCATCCTTTAATTTTTCCTACACAATCCATTAATCAAAAGAATAATTATTTAAATGTATCATAATTTTTTGTACATATCACTTTGTATTATTTGAAAAATTCTTAAAATTTTTATACATAAAATTTCCACTAAGATTTACGTTTACAAAAAAGATTGAAAATACCTTATTCAGATTTTGTTTTTACAAAAAAAAATGATTAATTGTTGTTGAGAAAATATGACTGATGCATAAGCAAGGGTGCCCGCATCATAGGTCAAGGGAAGTCAAGTGACACCCCCACCCCCAGAAATCATACTGCAATATATATTCCTACAAGTTTAATCATGCAAATGAAGCTGAAAATATGTTACAAGATTCTATTCAAAACACTAAATATTAGCTTTAGTTTGAGATTGCTTACTATACTAACTCTCCCAGTCATGACTCACTGACCCCCACCCCACCCAAACTTTTGCAAAAGATTCTGCGTGTGCCCACGTGCATAAACTTTTACAGTCATTACAATATCTACTGGTGTTTATTAGCAAATGAATAAATGCCTTTACAGACCATTCAGATTTTAGCCCCTCCATTTAAATTGTCCACATATCTAGCTTTCCCTGGATGATCATGTAGTCAATTTTTGCCACTAGCATGATGATGTACTTTTAGCAAGAAAGCCAAGTTGCATGCCTCACTGACCAATAATGGTCAAGAAAACTAACTCAACCCTAATCATGAAATTTTGGTTACAGTGACCTACACTGGATAAAATAGTTGATACTGAAATCACCAACACTAATGGCCAATTACAAGTTCCATGATTCTTGGTTGACTATTGAAAAACAGATCTAAACACAAAACCAAACTATTGTTTTTACTGAATGTTTTTGGATGGAAAAAAACTTTTTTTTTGTCCACATACATATTAAATTTTTTTAAAAGTTGTGCCCCACCCCGATAACGAAGTTACCATTAGCTCACATGATGATGTGCTGCCATGAAGTAAAACATGCATTTTGTTTAACACCACAAAATGGATGAACGAAAAACAAGTCATTAATTGCCTATTTTGTCTATTTGATACATGTCCATACACCAGAAAACACAGCCATACATGTATTAGAACCAAGACTGCCATATATTTTTCAAAATAACCCATATTAGTTAGTAATCATGCAATCCAGTTTAACCTTCTACTTACTAATCAGTGATCAATAAAATCTACCTTACATGCAAGTTTTATGTCTGTGCAATTAAGATATTAATAAAAACTAAATTAAAAAACTTGGAATATAATTCTGAACATATCTATGACAAACATTTTAGTATTGAGAGTAGAAAATACATGTATGTTGGCTAATCTTAGAGCACCAAGGATGAGAGGCTCCATAAGGGGCAAGAGTTGTATGCACACCTAAGAATGGTAATAATAACAAGCAAGTTGCAATATGCAAGTTGTTAATATGTTGGTTATTTTTTTTTTTTAAAATAAAGGTGATCAATTTGTTGTGGTTCTTCTCTTCATTTTGTTTCCCACCTAACAGGAGGGTAGCTTCAAAATGAATAGAGCCTGCTGACTCAAAACAATAGACTGTTCAAAGATTGTTTTGATGCATGTTGGAAATTTCAGGATGTCTAAGAGATAATTGTTCTTACTATAATTTTTAAGATTTCTTTAACAGGTGTGTTTGAAAATACAGGGCAGCCATTTGGATTTTTTTAAAAGAACACATGATGTACTAAACATGTTGAACTTACAATCAATATTTATCATCTACAAAGAGGTTTTTTACTACATTTAAACTCATGGTACATAATGCTTTGGGGATACAGGGTTTGTTTTGTTGCAGATGCCAATGAATTTACTAATCTATACTGAGTCTTTGATGTATTGTTTAATGATATAAAGCAGTAGTGATGGTTTCTAATCAAAGCCACAACTGTCACACATGCATGAAAATTCATGATCACACTGAATAACTGGCAACCAAATGAAGCAAACTTTGTATCAGTAAATTAACTGCAAATACAGTGGGAATTTTACTTTAAAATAAAGCAGCAGATCTTCTTAGATTGTTTCCAAAAACATAAATTGTAGAAAAGATTATAGTGGAGAAACCTCCGAAAAATTACAAGGCATTCATATATTATATTTGAAAAGAAACAGTGTCCAAAGATATGCAGTAAATATGGGGTAATGTCGGTTTAGTATGACATTTAGTTACAGTGTACAATGGTATTACTCACACATGTCATTTCAATTTACATAGTTTATTTTCCTTATTTTAATAGCTGCTAAGGATAGTGTAATTTAGACAATTCAGACTGATTGTTTGGGGCACAAGGAAGCAGTCATTTTAGTTAGCAGTGTGCTAAGATCATTTACAGTTTCCAAAAGTACAATATCCAAAGAAATGTCAGTCACATTACATCAAAGTAGCATAAAGGTATGCCAACATTCTCTGCACCGTGCATGTTTTAAAGGCAAACAACTTCACCTTACATATGTCACTCTCTAAAAAGTACATAAAAGCCTGATTGGAATCGCTTTTATTTGGACCCAATTAGAACTTGGGTTAAATTTGTTGTGCATAGTTTCTTGGCAATCCTCCAATGCAGTAAGAAACTTCTGCTATTGGACTAATGATGAACATATGCTGATGAAACAAGAGGCCATCCTACAAAGTCTACAGAAGCTATTGTATTAAAATTGCTCAAAAATACATCCAGAGTGGTAATATGTTCAGCCAAACAGATGCAAGATCTCTTCATTAATGTGTGTGAAGTTCACTCATACTGAACTCAAAGATTATGATGTTAAAAGCCTATATTCCATGTATGGATTCCACTGTGGTAGCAAGAATTTTTTACCATAATTACTAATTTTATCAGCCAATCAGATGAAGTCTTATACCTTCATGTTTGGGAGATAAAGCATTACAGCTGTAGAACATCCATGTGAGCCAAACAATTTAATTAACTTCTAAAAATTGCATTTCCATTACTAAATTCAAAGTCACCTTAACATGATCCCCTAAGTGATCACCGTCAGATTTGAACATAGGAAAATAGAGATCTGGTTTAAATCAGATTGGGCACCAATTGTCTTATATGAATATGAAATGCATACTTATCATCTTTGAGGGGCATTAATCATGTCTGACACAAATTACAAATCAACTGAGGGGCATTAATCCAGTCTGTTTCAACTGAGGGGCATTATTCCAGTCTGTTTCAACTGAGGGGCATTAATCCAGTCTGTTTCAACTGAGGGGCATTATTCCAGTCTGTTTCAACTGAGGGGCATTAATCCAGTCTGATGCAAATTAATTATCAACTCTGAAGACATTAATCCAATCTTATAAAAATCTGAAATGCATGGTAGACATACCAAGTTTTCTGGAAACAAATCCAGGAGATGTGTGTTCAAAATCAAGGAGATTGGGTCAAAATCTGGGAGATTAGCATAACAACTATTTTTCTCATAAATTTAAGTGCAGATAGTACCACAACTAAGTCAAATAATTATATTGGTTAGAAACCAATTCTTGCTGCAAACCAATTGACGTCATATTAAGTAAAACTCGCAAAGTTTTGGTTCCTATTTAAAAAGTGAAAAGAGAGATTATAGCTGACAAGTCAGATGGAAATAAACATCAAGTAATTATTATTAACAAAGTTATTATGGCAACAATTGGTACACAGTGAGAATTGGTCTCTAACCAATAATGAATAATAGCCGCAAAAGTAGTTGTATGAATATGCATCAATTTTTATGTGTTTGGTGATTCGCCTCTTCGGGAGCCCACTACTTACTGTAGAACAGCAAAGACCAATGATATTCCGACTGTGATTTGTCTCCTACTGCCAAATTGCTCCATGTAAGCAAAAGTAGTTGTAATTCTAGAAGGGGACGAATTATATCAGAGGTTTATTTCTCAATTGAGGATAAGGCAGAAAACATTCTGATTGTAATAACTTGATTGTCTGGTTCCCTGACCTCTCTCCATAATGAAGAGAAAAAGAGTGGAGAGAAATAAGGAAACCAGACTAATAACTTCATTGACATTACAGTAGACCTGAACAGTGTATTGAATGTTGTTTTAGCTGGAATTACCTATGCTGACAGTTTGTTTTTTTTATTATCTTGAGATCTTGTAGGCAAATCAGTAGATCAAATGATTGGGTAGAAAATCAAAAGACTCCAGGACAATTCAGTAGCCTTAGCATGTATGATGGTAGATTTGTATGAGTTTTATTTATGGTATTAATCTCAGCCATACACATTTGTGTGGCAGTCATTTTGAGGCATAATAAATACACTGCATATTAATATTTGCACCATAATCTACTGGTAATTAAATAACTTTAGGTTATCAATTCAAAGACAGTTGATTTTTGAACTGCACCACAGTAATGCAATGCAACAGTCCGCTGTCCTTCCCATATGAATCTTATGATATAAACATGTGAAGTAAATGTGTAGCCAAAATATTCAAGAGATCTAACATTACACTATGTTCAATGGATATCATCCTTCCAGAAAATGCCTAATGTAACACAACAGTTTAAAGTTCAGTCTGGTACAATTATTATTAACCTTATCCAAGCATCCTGGTGAGACAATTACAGTTCCCCTCCTAGCCCCACCTAATCTTTGTGGAGTTTTGTGACTGCTAAGTTAAATGAAGCAGGTCTTGAACTTCTGCAGAAAACAATCAGCTGGTACCTCCATTAAAACAGTCCTGGCCAACAATGCAGCATATAGCTTTTTAGCTATCTACTTGCCAGTCAACACTTACAAAAAACCCACAACTTCCAGAAGATTGCTCTAATTCAGGGTAGATATAAAACATCCAACTTTAAAATGTACTCAGTGTACTTATAAAGTATTTCCATTCAGTTATTAAATTATGAGCAGATATGAAGGGAAAGAATGCACTGCTTTGCATTATTTCTACATTCCTAATTTATGTAAATTATAAAAATAAAAAATACTTTACAGATTACTAGTATACAGATTACTGCCATTACCTTACTTTTGGCATATTTAAAGAGAAAAAAAACAGGAAACATTTATGGATTAATGGTGTAGTACAAAAAATCGGACAAGAGGAACTGCAGACTGGTGGACAAAAAAAAAATGTTTAGATACTACCCTGAACTATGTCATTGTAGGAGTAAATCTTTTAGCTGCATAAGAATATTCCTTTGTGGTAAAACAAAATAACCCAAAGGTGAATTGCCCATCATTTCAAGTTGGTTCAGGACTGGCCAGAAATGCTGTATACACTCATGCATAGGGAGCAGCTAAGAACACCACAAACTAATCTGCATAACAGGCCAATACCAAAACAGAACAACATTAAGATCTGGCATAACAAAATGGACAGGCACCAACCAACCCAGTTACATAATGGGACAGTGCCCTACTATGAAGAAATATGAAATCGATTTGTCATACAATGAGAGACAGGCATATAGTTAACAACAGCACAGACCCTGCCATTGATTAATGAGAATACACAATTAACTCATTAAACCCTGGCACTGCATTTACCCAGCAGGAGGTAGTAGCCTACTTCCAAGCTCTTCATCATCAAGGTCATGTATGATATGCTAAAGTGGGTGGTATTAAAAAAAGGTAGACAGATGTAGCTTTGTAATAATACCAAATAATCTGGATGTTCTAGTTGCACTACAAAATACTATACTGAGGGAAAAACATCATTTTTGGATCTCATTTTTTTCACCCAAAATTTGCCTCTGGTTGGAATCCAATTTTGTGTTCAGATTTTAGACTTTTTGGCCTCAGACCTAAGGCAGACTGGTCTAAAATGCACACGGACAGGTGAACCTTTGCACAAAGTAGGATAAATATGGACGTTTTGAAAAAAAAGGTGGTCTTGATACAAAAATGAAGGGTCCATGAAGCAAAAAAAAATGAAAAAAAAGCCAACTTTTACCTTCATGTGCAGGTGAAATAGTCAATGAAAAATGATGTTTCTAACACAAATAGGCATTTGGTTAACTGGAAATCTCTTGGAAGTTGATGCATTAGGATATATTCAGTAATAAGTACAGACCCTGCCATTGATTAATTAGAATAACCCAATTAATAACAGCACAGACTCGGCCATTGATTAATTAAAATAACCCAATTAATAACAGCAAAAACCCTTCCATTTATTAATGAGAATACATCCAATTAATAACAGCAAAGACCCTGCCATAAATTAATGAGAATACACTGAATTATGAACATTAAATACTTGGATCTGCCATTGAATAATAGGCAAAAGTATAAGAAGCCATTTAATTAAAGCTCTATGATGATATGACCACTCATTCGAAAGTAGCAATAACATGATTTGCATGCTGACCACTGGTAGCCACATCAGATCCCTGATGTGTACCATTTTTATGTTGGAATTAGCATATCTTTTAATTAAAAGCTCATGTTAATATGACCACCCATTCTGAAGTAACAGCAACATCAAGTTTTTTAAGATGACCTCTGTCTGGTTACAGTAATTGACTCCATGTTAATTTAAGACCAACTGGACATCATAAGAGAGCCGGGTGAAAATCCCACATTAATAAAAATCTTTCTGTTTAGGAAGAGTTGAATAAAATGACTTTCAAGATGATCACAGCAATGGACACCAGGAAGAAGCATTTTAGTCCATACTCCGTATTCATATGTCCTTCCATTCAGGAGAAGCAGCAACACCAAGACTGTCAAGAGGGTTCCAATCATGGCTATAATTGTTGTCATACTGGCACAAATTTTATTTAAGACTAATCAGACTTCATAACTCTTTCTGTGAAAATCTCCTGTTGATATGATTATCCATTTAGAGCTAACATGATTTTACCATGACCTCAGTGGCTGCCATATTGGATGTGCAATCAAGTAGACCATATGATGAAGCTATTGTCAATCTTCCAAGTCATTTAGCAGGAATAATACAAAAAACTTGTGCTAACTAGTGAATGGACACTGGACAATGGATAAAAAACCATCTGATAAGCTCTTCTGGTCTATCACCAGTAGCAACTATGGCCTTGTTGGGCAAGTGACTTTTACACCATGGGTCTGAAAAAAAGATTTGTGCAAACAGCACATACCTCACCTACCACCACATTTTGCAACAAACACAGAAACCTATTTTGTAGTTGGACCCTACAGTCTAAAACCCTTGTGTCTTTCTCGTTCACATTAATTTCTCAACTTGTTCTTAACTGTCAAAGTGGTATAAATAGTGAATGAACAAGACCAAAATGTGTCAGAGTGGTATAAATAGTATATGTGTATGTCAAGAAGACCAACATGTTTCAAATCAGTATAAATAGTTATCAGTATGTCAAGACCAAAATGTGTCAACACAGTGTAAAAAGCTTATGCCAAGTCCAAACTGTCAAAGCAGTAAAAACTGTGTATATGTCAAGACCAAAATGTGTCAAAGCAATATAAATTGTATGTCAAGACAAAAATGTGTCTAAGCAGTATAGTGTATGTCAAGACCAAAATGTGTCAAAACAGTATAGTGTCAAGACCAAAATATGTCAAAGCAGTATAAATAGTGTATGTCAGGACCAAATTGTTAAAGCAGTATAAATAGTGTATATGTATGTCAAGACAAAATGTGTTAAAGCAGTATACATAGTGACAAGACCAAAATGTGTCAAAGCAGTATAAATAGTGTATGCCAGGACCAAATTGTGTTAAAGCAGTTTAAATAGCGTATATGTATCGTATATGTATGTCAAGACTAAAATATGTCAAAGCAGAATACATAGTGTCAAGACCAAAATGTGTCAAAGCAGTATAGTGTATGCCAGGACCAAATTGTGTTAAAGCAGTTTAAATAGTGTATATGTATGTCAAGGCTAAAATATGTCAAAGCAGTATAAATAGTGCATGTCAAGACCAAAATGTGTCAAAGCAGTATAAATAGTGCATGTCAAGACCAAAATGTGTCAAAGCAGTATAAATAGTGTATGTCAGGACCAGATTGTGTTAAAGCAGTATAAATAGTGTATATGTATGTCAAGACCAAAAATGTATCAAAGCAGTATAAATAGTATATGTCAGGACCAGATTGTGTTAAAGCAGTATAAATAGTGTATATGTATGTCAAGACCAAAATCTATCAAAGCAGTATAAATAGTGTGTCAAGACTGAAATGTGTCAAAGCAGTATAAATAGTATATGTCAAGACCAAAATGTGTCAAAATGGTATAAATAGTGTATGCCAAGACCAAAATGTCAAGCAGTATATTGAAGCAGTATACAGTGTATTTGTATGGCAAGACTAAAATGTGTCAAAGCAGTATAAATAGTGCACATCAAGACCAAAATGTGTCAAAGCAGTATAAATTGTATGTCAAGACTAAAATGTATCATATCAATATAAATAGTGTATGTCAAGACCAAAATATGTCAAAGTAGTATAGTGTGTCAAGACCAAAATTTCAAAGCAGTATAAATGTCAAGACCAAAATTTGTCATAGCAGTATAAACAATGTATGGCAAGACCAAAATGCATCAAAGTAGTATAAACTGTGTATATGTCAAGACCAAAACGTGTCAAAGCTGTATAAATAGTGTACCTGTATCTCATGCAGACTTTTTCTAGTCCTTGTATAGATATTATAAGCTTGTAACTGATATGTTTACAGATTTTGTGTGACTGCACATATACTAGCCAAGGCATAACCTAGACAATCTTCATTCCTGCTCTTAGTTGCTTGACGTCAGATTCATTATACTTGGAATGTGCATGTGATATCCTTAGTGTCACAGCTAGCAAATATTACTAACACTTCTTATTAACATAACATCCAGTCTCTATCACCAGAGATAAAGAATGTGCAGTTGGAAGTTCACCATGCTAAAGTGATGGAAATGCCCATCTACTTAAAAACAGCTCAGGAAATAATCTATCAATCAAATGAATGCAATTAGTTAAAAGAAAAGTGTAACATCCTTTTAAAATATCATGAGCTTCTGGAGGAGAAAATATCTGAATAAATATTTAAAGACTGCAATAGTTATCATTCATTTTGATGATGATCTACATGTCAATCATAATAGGAATGCCTGTTCCCAACAAAAAGTCTTGATCATGTGCAAAAATGTTAATAGTAACAAAGATGGCAGCATTGTCTGTCGATTGTATAACTTCATAAACAATGGCTTGATATGGCATCCCCAGCAAGCTCGCTCTTCCTTGGCAGTCATATCTCAAGTCAGATAAGCACCATTTTCTTTCAAGGATTACTAGATATTTTAAGTAGTCCCCCTGTTGTTAACATGAATTTCCATTCAGGAGTTGCAATAACAAAAATGAATCTCAGATCAGTACCATTTTTGTTTAGTACCAACTACTTATGTCTTCTAGTGAAAACCCAATTGTGACTTTCATCAGGAAGGAGCAGCAATAAGATTTTAAGATGGCCACTGGTGGCCAAGTTGGATATAGGATCAGCATTATTTTTATCTAATACATCGGTGCTGAAATTTTGTCAAAATCATGTTGTCCATGGACAAGTAAATGAAAAAAATCCACTTTTCTATATTTTCATAGTAAAAAAAAATAATGGAAGACAGGACTGTTAAAAAATGTTTACTTTTATTAATCTGTAACCACCAAAAGATGTTGCCTAAACCAATACTGTCTGCTTCCATTGCTTGCTTCTTTAGAAGCTGTAGCCATTTTCAGTCCTAATTAATAAATTTTAGCATACACTACATTATATATATATATATATATATATATATATATATATATATACATACACACAATGTACCCATATGGTGCTTGCTGGTATTAGTATGAATGGGACTTGTATAAACATCACTCAGACCAAAATACAGACAAAGCTATAAAGCTACTTCAAGTTACAGGCCACAGTTATCCACTGAAGCTGAAAAGTACTCATGCAAAAGTTCTCATCCAATGGAACAAATTTCTGATTTGGATAATGGATTTCAGTACACTAAATAGTTATGCTGATTTGACTTTCCATACCAGATGAATAGCATTAACACAATGGCCATATGGATATTAGCTTGGTAGCAGCAACCAAACATCACATCTTAGTGAAAATGCCATGTGGATATGACATTGAATTCAAACAGAATAGCAACAAATACACATAGCAGCTACCACCACTGTGATAACTATACTGGATACCTGGACAGTACTATTTTTACTTAGGACCAAACAGACAGAAGAAGTCTGGTGAAAACCTATACTTCTATCAGGTTGTTTTGTTCAGGAATGGCAATAACAAGGTATTTTAAATGGCTGCCATGACCGACATATTGGATGACAGATTGGCACCAGTATTTTTCATAAGCCTTTATGACAAAACAAATCATGTGCCAGTCATACAAAATCCAGTTTACCCTTCAAAAAGACATCTTCTCACTCTGCTCTAAATGATAAGTGTACAGACTGACAGTGAAACAACCATACTGTCTGTATAGTATTCTTGAAAATAAAACTAATATCTACTAATTTTATCACATTTATTTATCCTCTTACATCTAAATTAAGCAAATGACCTCAGTGATGTTTGTTTAAAATTCCCTAAACATGACAAATTTATCACAAAGTTTATCACTGCCAGAAAGTCCGCTCACTCAGTGTCAGAAACATCATACTTTTGGAAGTTCCATATTCATGATATTGGAGCTTGATGAGGAATAAAAAAACAAAAAATTTGAAGGATAAAAATAAAACCAGTGCCAAAAAGGCAAACCAAATATAAGACAAAGTCCATTGTTGTCAAAATCAACAAAAACATCCATATTGGAAGATAATCCTTCCAAGATTTATGCTGAAGATGGTTAAAACAACTATCACAATGGGGTTAGTGACCAAAAAAGGTAAACATGGCAGAATTTATTTGTCTTGGAACAAATTAACCCCAAAAAAATTTGTATTTTGTTAACTACTGACTGTTAACCTTAACCATAATGACACATGTCACAGAAAAAAATTAATCTATTTAAGACAGAGAAGAAAATGTTAATTACTGTCCTTGAGAACTCCCTACCAAAATCCTGCACTCCACTTGGAATTGTTTCAAATGTACCAAAGCAGGAAATCAGAATGAAGCCAAGGTGTGATGCAAATTCATTGCTTCTATAAATGATTTACTGGATGATGCATGGGAGATTAATGATACTTCAAGCTCCACAAATAAGGGATAAAATCGGTCTCCAACACAGCTAAGTAATGCTGCAGCAACACCACATTGTAAAACTGACAAAACTGTTAATAAATGCAAAATTTAACTAAACTGCAACAAATTGGAACCCCAAAAAGGGAACAATTCACTGACAAGAAACTTCTGGTTGCAGCAACCATTATAAACTATAGTTAAACCTGCTGATGAGCCAAGTTCGATATAACATGTTAAGGCCCTACTTGAAAAAGAAGTATTTCAACCTCAACACTCTATTCTCCTCTTTTTTTTTGGTGTGAATCCAAAGCAAATGCTGGACCCTGAGTAAATTTAAGTGTGTTAGAAATGACTGCTATACAGCCTTTGATAGTGAACATCTTCTGTTCTTGAAAAGGAACAATAGAAAATCAGTAATGTAAATTACAGACAGACAGCAAGGATCTTGTTTCATACTGCACCAACCAGAAAATTATTAACCTGGCATCATAGAACATGGCTATTAAAACTCTCCTGGCCTGAATAATGCAACTAGCCACCTGACCCAAAAACTTGTCAATGCAGATAAATCAACTTATTTGAGCCATTTGTAAATGTGAAGAATGTGTGGCTTGTGTAGGAGGAAGCTGTCTTCCAAGGTACTGTAGAGTGGTAGAGGTGAGGTGGGATATATTATTTACCTGGGGTGATCTATCCATGACAAGTCTAGAAGATTACTGCACATTGATCATTAGTACCATAGTTGGGCAATGATAAAAATATGATCAGTGGAGATTCTGACTATCTCTAGCATTCAGAATGATGGCAAGACACAGATGGACAATCCCACTGGAAGCGGAGTACATCCACTGCTATTGTTCTATAACTGGATGTCAAACCTGGTCATAAAGATATCCACCGAAGACTTTCCACCACATTGTGAGAAAAGATACTGTTGTGGATATTCCATTCTTTGAAGACTGCCTGATCTGAAAGGAATGTCTTCTAAAACATTCCTGTTCCCCAAAATGTGGCAAACTTTGAAGTTGCTCATTGGAGGCAGATCTAGACCTACACAAAAAAGGGGGCCTGTGTACCTCCAATGACAGATGTGTTGTCAAAGGAGACCAAGATATAATGACCCCTTAATGTTGGTTCAACCTTGCAACACTAGACATACAGCTTTAATTTCTAGCCTGTTGATGTGGAGGGACATCCCTTGGAAAATATAGAGATGTTCTAAGGGAACCAGATCCAAAGCCAAATTTAAGTTTTCAAAAGGGTTATGTAAATGCTAGCAATAATGTTTTGGCTCACTTTATCTCTAGAAGGGCCAAGATTTGATCTATGTGATGCAATGGAACCTGGACTAAGATCTGATTCACAAGGAACTTCGTCCTCATGTAAATGACAAGCATGTTTTGGCTATAAAATAATTTAAAAATTGTAAGTGATGCCATAAGCGTGAGAGTAACAAAAAGCATTACTTGAGGGGGAATAGAGATTAAAGTGGGTTCAATACCCTAAATATTCCCTTTATTCAACCAAATACAATGCTATGTTCTTTTTGAACACCCTCTCTCCCAACTATTCAATAGTGTTCTATCCAAACTCTCACTTTCCTAACTATTCAACAGTGTTTTGTTCAAACTCCCTCTTTCCCAACAATTCAACAGTGTTTTGTCCAAACTACCCCTCTCCCAACTATTCAATAGTGTTCTGTCCAAACTCCCTCTTTCCTAACTATTCAACAGTGTTCTGTCCAAACTCCCTCTTTCCCAACTATTCAACTGTTCAAGCATTCTCTACTGACTGGCATTTCTGCATATCAAGGTTCAGTGTTTCTTTACTCAATAGTCTCTATCCATAATTCACTAACTCCTAGCGACACGGGGCAGGAGGTGGTTGTTGTTGTTGTTGAGCTTAACGCCATTTTTCAGCACACGATAGGCTATTCATGGCGGCCAGTATTATTGGTGGAAGAAGAAACCGTGAAATCACCAGAAAGAACCACCGACCCATGAGAAGCTTCTGGCAAGCTTTCTCACATACCCATATTCAGCGAATCCTAGACTAAAACCCACGAAGGCAGAGGTGAGATGGCAGTGATCTGTAACGGACATAGCTTTTAAACATTTGGGCACTCAGGGTCTGGCAGAAGGTGGCAGCATACTTCTGAGCTCTGTAGCATTAGGTCATGTGCAACACAAAGTGGGTGGTATTATTGAAAGGTAGACAGATGTAGCTTTACAATTATACCAAATAATATGGATGTTCTAGTTGTACTACAAAATACAGAGGGATAAATGTCACTTTTTGGACCAGAGTTTTTTCCAGCTGAAATTCGTCCAAGGTTGTGATCTGCTTTTGTGTATGGATTTTAGACTTTTTGGCTTCAGATCTAAGACAGACCAATCTGAATTGCACACAGACATATGAACCTTTGCAAAAAGTAGGATAAGATGGGCATTTAGAATGAAGAGTGGTCTATGTAAGTGTGAATGGCATTATATATACTAATCAATATATGTATTAATAACATAAACAAAATAATTAAAAAAATAAATTTCTGAGGCTTATTTGTGTACCTAACAAGCTGGATTAACTTGCAATAAGTGCTTAGTCCATTATATATCCTAATCAATATATATATATATATATATATATATATATATATATATATATATATATATATATATACACACACACACACACACATACATACATACATACATACATACATACATACATACATACATACATACAAGTGTTAAAAAACAAACACAAAACCCAAAACATTTTCCATAAACCTTCCTCCCTACCTTAATTTTAAACCAGTGCAACAAGAAACACATTTTTGTGCTAATATGGTCTGATTTTCACAAAAAGTGCACTATCTCCAAACAGAAAAAAGGTTAAAAGTACCTCATGTTAAGACTGACAAGATGACTGTGACACTATACTGGAGGGTAGATGAGTACCACTTCATTAGACCTATTTTCTATAGCTTTTATTGACAACATCAGGCAGATGTTTGTTTAGGAAAGTAGCCTTACAAGGTTTCTCAGGTGGGCCATCAAGGCAAATGCTTTATACAGTTTGAGATAATTTTTCCCCCAAGGATTATTCAAGGACTTCCAAACATTTTCAAATAGCATTTCATCCTGTAGAAAATCTTCATACATTTTTTTGTTAACCAGATAGTTAAAATTATTTATTCACTTCTTTTGAACAGATGTAAATAGAAACATTCTGAAGTGAGCAATTTTATTTAAGATTAGATTTGTGCATGCAATTAGATAAATTCAATGAGTTTTGGGCAAACATTTTGGAGATTTTAACAAATTAAATGATTTTTCAAATAAAAACAACTGATTTCTTGTTTTTTTTTCAAAGCAACTCCTCAAATTAAGGGATTTAATAAATTTGTATTAACCATGACGCAACTATTATTAAGGTTATATTACAAACGTTTTAATACATGAACAAGAAATTTTCCAGGAAAGAAGTAGTTTCAAACCAAAAACATCAGCATGAACATTTAATCTTGAGAAATAATATTTACAAAATTTAACATATTTTGGGATCTCCCACTTATCATTTGCATTGGGAAGACATATTGTGAGATGAAGCAATAATGAGATTTTCTAAATTGCAACCATGCTAGATATGCCATATGGTCATCATTTTCATTGAGTACCAGGACACATATTTCTGTGATAACCACATGTAAATATAACCATCTAATTAGCAGAAGTAGCTATAAAATATAAAAAGATTTGATAAGTCATGAATGAGTAACCTTGATAGTCAAGATTTAGTATTCTTGATAGTCATGATTCATTACCCTTGATAATCATGATTTAGTACCCTTGATAGTCAAGATTTAGTACTCTTACTCTTAATAATCAGGACTTAGTACCCTTGATAGTCATGATTTAATACCCTTGATAGTCATGATTTAGTAACCTTTCTAGTCATTATTTAGTGCCCTTGATAGTCATGATTGAGTATCCTTGATAGTCATGTTCTACAATTGATAATCAAGACTTAGTAGCTCTGGTAGTAATGATTTTGAACACTTGATAGTCACAATATGGTATCCTTCATGGTCATGATTTAGTACACTTGATAGTCATGATTTAATACCCTTGATAATCATGATTTAGTACCCTTGATAATCATGATTTAGTACCCTTGATAGTCAAGATTTAGTACCTTTGATAGTTATGACATAGAATCCTTGAGTCATGATTTAGTACCCTTGATAATCATTATTTAGTACCCTTGATAGTCATGATTTAGTACCCATGATAGTCAAGATTCAGTACTCTTACTCTTAATAATCAGGACTTAGTACCCTTGATAGTCATAATTTAGTATCCTAGATTGAGAATCCTTTGATAGTCAAACTTTAGTACCCTTGATAGTCATGATTTAGTATCCCTGATAATCATGATTTAGTACCCTTGATAATCATGATTTAATACCCTTGATAGTCATGATTTAGTAACCTTTCTAGTCATTATTTAGTGCCCTTGATAGTCATGATTGAGTATCCTTGATAGTCATGTTGTACAATTGATAATCAAGACTTAGTAGCTCTGGTAGTAATGATTTTGTACCCTTGATAGTCACAATTTGGTACCCTTGATAGTCATGATTTAGTACCCTTGATAATCATGATTTAATACCATTGATAGTCATGATGTAGTACAATTGATAATCAGGATTTAGTACCTTTGGTAGTAATGATTTTGTACCCTTGAGAGTCAAGATTAAATACCCTTGATAGTCCAGATATAGTACTGTTGAAAGTCATGATCCAGTACCTTAAATAGCCAAGATTTAGTACCCTTGATAATCATGATTTAGTACCCTTGATAATCATGATTTTGTACCCTTGATAGTCAAGACTAAGTACCCTTGATAAGATTTAGAAACTTGATAGTCAAGATTTAGTACCCTTGATAGTCATGATCTAGTATCCTTGATAATCATGATTTAACACCCTTGAGAGTCATGATTTAGTACCCTGGAGTCAAAATTTAGTAACCTTGATAATCAGGACTTAGTACCCTTGATAGTCAAGATTTAGTACCCCTGATTATCAGGATTTAGTACCCTTGATAGTCAAGATCTAGTACCCTTTATAGTCATGATTTAGTACCCCTGATAGTCAAGATTGAGTACCCTTGATAATCAGGATTTAGTATCCTTGATAGTCAAGATTTAGTACTCTTGATAATCAGGACTTAGTACCCTTGATAGTCAAGATTTAGTACCCTTGATTATCAGGATTTAGTACCCTTGATAGTCAAGATCGAGTACCCTTTATAGTCATGATTTAGTACCCATGATAGTCAAGATTTAGTACTCTTGATAATCAGGATTTAGTACCCTTGGTAATCAAGATTCAGTACCCTTGATAGTCAGGACTTAGCAAACTTTATAGACAAGAATTAGTACTCTTGATAGTCATAATTTAGTACCCTTGATAGTTATGATTGAGTGCCCTTAATAGTCATGATTTAGTATCCTTGATAATCATGATTTACACCCCCTGATAAGTCATGATTGAGTACCCTTAATAGCCATGATTTTGTGCCCTTGATAGTCATGATTTAGCACCCTTGATACTCATAAATTAGCACACTTGATATTCATGATTTAGTACTCTAGATAGCCAAGATTTAGTACCCTTGATAATCAGCACTTGGTACCCTTGATAGTCAAGATTCAGTAACTATGATAATTAAGAATTTAGTACCTTTGGTAGTCATGATTTAGTACCCATGATAATCATGATTTAGTACCCTTGATAATCATGATTTAATACCCTTGAGAGTCAGGATTTAGTACCCTTGAGAGTCAAGATTTAGTACTCTTGAGTCAAGATTTAGTACCCATGATAATCATAATTTAATACCCTTGAGTCAGGATTTAGTACTCTTGTGAATCAAGATTTAGTACTTTTGAGTCAAAATTTAATACCCATGATAGTCATTATTTAGTACCCTTGATAATCATGATTTAGTGTCCTCAATAGTCATAATTTAGTACCATTGATAGTCATGATTTATACCCATGATAATCATGATTTTATACCCTTGAGTCAGAATTTAGTACCCTTGAGAGTCAGGGTTGAGTACCCTTGAGAGTCAAGATTTAGTACCCTTGAGTCAAGATTTAGTACTCTTCATAATCAGGACTTTGTACACTTGATAGTCATGATTTAGTACCCTTTCTAGTCATTATTTAGTGCCCTTGATAGTCATGATTGAGTATCCTTGATAGTATTGATTGGGTATCCTTGATAGTCATGTACAATTGATAATCAAGACCTAATAGCTCTGGAAGTAATGATTTTGTTACTTTGATAGTCACAATTTGATACCCTTGATAGTCATGATTTGGCACTCTTGATAATCATGAATTAGTACCATTGATAGTCATGTTGTAGTACAATTGATAATCAGAATTAAGTACCTTTGTTAGTAATGATTTTGTACCCATGACAGTCAAGATTAAGTACCCTTGATAGTCAAGATTTTGTACCCTTGATAGTCATGATCTACTACCCTCAATAATCATGATTTAGTATCCTTGATAATCATGATTTAGTATCCTTGATAATCATGATCTAGAACCCTTGACAGCCAAGATTTTGTGCCTTTGATAATCATGATTCAGTGCCCTTGATTTCCATGATTGTGTATCCTTGATAGTCATGATTTATTACCAATGATAATCATGATTTAGTATCCTTGATAATCATGATTTTGTACCCTTGATAGTCATGATTTAGTACCCATAATAATCACAAATTAGTACCCTTTATAGTCAAGGTTTAGTACCCTTGATAGTCATGATTTAGTACACCTGAGTCATAATTTAGTACCCTTAATAGTCATGATTTAGTGTCCTTGATAGTCATGATGTTGTGCAATTGGTAGTCATGATTTTGTAATCTTTATAGTCACAATTTAGTACCCTAGATAGTACAAACTTAGTACCCTTAGTCATGATTCAGTACCTTAGTCAAGACTGAGTACCCTTCATAATAATGATTTAGTACCCTTGAGAGTCATGATTTAGTACAATTGATAGTCATGATTTAATACCCTTTATATGAATTTTAGTACCCTTGATAGTCAAGATTTAGTATCCTTGATAATCAGGATTCAGTACCCTTGATTGTCATGATTTAATACCCTTGATATGATTTTTAGTACCCTTGATATTCAAGATTTAGTATCCTTGATAATCAGGATTTAGTACCCTTGATAATCATGATTTAGTACCCTTGATAGTCAAGATTAAGTACCCTTGATAGTCAGGACTTAGTACTCAGTAGACATCATAAGTATTTCAGCCATTATCCCAGATAGGAATGATCATCCATTCAAGGTAAATTATAAGATGGTATAGAGGTCATATTCAATATCAGACTAGTATATTTTCTTTTGGACCTACTAGACAACCTATAAAATTCATAATCCCATGTCAATGTGACCATTCATCTGAAACATATGAAATGGTGTTCAAGAAAACCACCAGATTGGCACCATTTTCATTAGAGTGAGGACCAAATCAGTAATTCTTCTGATGCTTTTACTGTGATGCATACAAAAATTATTGTAAATATTGTGAAATAGTATATTTACTGCAACCAAAAGTAAAACTCCCATAGTGATCTTTAACTTCATTATGTATCCCTTACACCTGAACATGACTATCTTGACCAGTGCCTGCCATGTGCTAAAAAGTACTATTATACTTTATTGGTTGTATAGGAAAGAGTTATTGTAAATAAATTTAATATGCCACTATTAATAACAATTTTAGATACTATCATTACACCAAAAAAAGTAATTCACCTATCAAGGTAAAAGACACAAAATGAAGATACTCTGAGGAAACAATAATTTTTCTTTTAGCCACTGTAACCATGACCTATTGACCCCCAAATCAATACGTGCATTTCTAGTCTGAAATGCAAGCTATCCAGAGTTTGGACATGGTCTGTGGCATAGGATTGGAGTTATTTTTGTGGACACAGTATTCTTTTTTCAAGTCCCTCAGACCTTAACCTTTTAACTCGAAAATCAATACTTCTTCCTTCTCTTGAAAGCAAGCCCTTCACGGAGTGTAGTCAAGTTATGCAGTACAGAACTTGCATACTTTTGTGGAAATCATTACTTCTTTCATTTGGTTTTAACCACTGCCTTTTGACCCATAGATAAATGCAATCAATCCACAAAGTCTGGTTCAAGCAGGAGATAACAAACTTAATTTATCATATAGAAACAATTATCTTATATTTACAATGATCCTGACCTTCAACTTGGGGACCCCAAAATGAACAAGTCTCATTTATGTCAAATGCAATTAAGAATTTTATCTCAGAATATCTTGTATACAAGCAAAGTTTTCGCTTGAAAACAATTTTCCTGGTTTCAATGTGACCTTGACCTTTGACTTTACAATAAAAAAAGCATTAGGCTTTTTCCTTGCCACAAATGCAAGTTACACAATAAATACAACATCTAAAAGTGGTAGATGGTGAAGAACTCCAGCTGTTGAGTCAAAACGAAATAGGAATAGATGTATGAATTTTCAGCAGACAGACAGGCAAACAAGCACCAAAGCAGTGATATAGTGCGCATATTAAAACACGGTCGAGATTTCTAAGGTAGTATCCTCCTACCTGCAGAAATTCCTATCCCTATATCACCAACTGTCAGACTTATTATTCCTTTTTTCTGATAAAATGTACCACAATTTCACTTAACAGGAAATATGTTCAATTAAACTAACATTTGATATCATCTGGAAAGGTAAATCTCAATAACCATGACTCTTAGAATAAGAGTATCTTAAATTCTTGGCTTCTTAACAATACAGCATTTTGAATCAGCAATACAGATGTTTATATCAAACCCCATATCACAATAGACTACTATGTACAATAATGCAGATGTTCATTTCAAACACCATATCACTATACAGCTTTCTGTACAATAATGCAGATGTTTATATCAAAGCCCGTATCAAAATAGAGTATTTTGTGCAATAATACAGGGGGCCCCGAGTGGCCGAGTGGTCTAAAGCGCTGTCCGTTACGGATCACTGCCATCTCACCTCTGTCTGCGTGGGTTCGAGTCTAGGATTCGGCGAATGTGGATATGTGAGAAAGCTTGCCAGTAGCTTCTCGTGGGTTCTTTCCGGTGATTTCCCGGTTTCTTCCTCCACCATTAATACTGGCCGCCATGAATAGCCTATCGTGTGCTGAAAAATGGCGTTAAGCACAACAACAACAACAACAACAGCAATAATACAGATGTTTATAGGGGGCCCCTAGTGGTCCAAAGTGCTCACTGTTCCGGACCACTGCCATCTCATCTGTCTGGTGGGTTTGAGTTTTAGGCTCAGCTAAGGTGGGAAATGTGAGAAAGTTTGTAAGTAGCTTCTAATAAGTCAATGGTTCTTCCAGGGGTTTTCCAGGGTTCTTCCTCCACCAGTTATACAGGCTGAAATGTATAGCCAGCCTATCTTGTGCTAAATAAATGGTGATAAACCCTAAAACAACAACATATATTTTTATGAAACCCCATCTCACAATACACATGCAACAATATTGGAATAAAATATTGTAGTATCATTAAGCTTTGTAACATTTTTGACAAGTACATAGAGTACCTGGATTCAGTCTAGCCTTTTAAATCTGTGTCATAATGAGGCTATTTTGCAACTTAGTAAACTTACCTCAAGCAAATGGCTCTTATAACAAATTAAAGTTCATTACATCTGGCAGATCTATACAAAAATGCCTATTCCAAAGAATGTGATATATTAACCCTTTCATCACGGCGGACCGTAAAACCGGTCAGGGGGAAGTAAGTCCGTAAACACTACGGACTGACTTTTCGGTCTGGGGCAGTGTCCTTCTTTAACGTTATAGTACCCAACTAAATAACTTTCGGGGTACCTCTAATAACTTCCATATTGTAATGTAGATGTTATATTTGGATGATCTTGTGAGTTTAGCTTGTAAACAACTAGAAATATCGAACAAAGTAAGGAACTTTTAACGCGTTTCCGAATGTTGAAATTTGTATCCAAAATGGCGGCATTTGAAGAAACTTCAATGGAGAGTTATCGGAGATTTTGAATAATTTTGACCTGGTAAATTTGGATGAAAATGAGAGAAGACATATGGAGAGACAATGGAATGCACTTGTGGGTGACAGTGATGACGATGAAGAGGACTTTGAAGGTTTTGAACCAGAGGAATATGTGGTTTTGTCTGGATGAAACTGGAAAACCAAAGAAATTTGTTTTAGTTTTCTGACAGAGTTGGGCACACCCGAGTGTTAGATGGCTCCAGGAAAGCTTCGGATTATTTTCAAATATTCTATTCAGATAAAGTTTTTGGAAAAATTGTCCATTTAACAAACTTCAATGCGACGATAAACGTGGCAGAGGCGATATAGGTGTGTGGACAGATCTCACCTTGGAGATCATTTTGGTTCATTTTATAGAATCTTATATGTTATGGACACCATGAAAGAAAGACTTGTGTTGCTACTGTGATTATTCACTAGTACATCTAGGGTCAATTCAACAAGTTTTGAGAACTTTCTAAGTTTTCTAAGAGGTAATAAAATAATTACTTGCATTTTACCTGTTTGTACCTGCATTTTAACAGTTGTAATAGATATGCACATTTTATTGAATTAGTCATAAAATTTGATTTTTAACCTTGATTTTAACACCAAATCCAGCCAGATATTTTTAACATTGGCAAAGTTATGTTGTTTCAAAGTCCACAAGTCATTTTGCTTTTCAACTCCAAAGTTACTTAGTTTTGAGGACTCTATGCCTACTAAGTTACTTAGTGATGAAAGGGTTAATGTCAATTGGTATTTATTTAATCTTGATGCCTATCTTGTCTGCAACACTTGTTTTTGTATTATTATCACTGCCTGTTGATTTCAACATCTTTACTGTTCTTCATGGAAACAAAGCACCAAGTGGATGTGATATCGAGTGGTCAATATTCAATTTCTTTTAAATACAAGCACTCAGATGTGCTTTCATCACAGAAATTTTATTTTGACATTAAATTCATCTAAGCCATATACATGTAGATATACTAGTGTTCAGTTAGCTTTCCCTTAGTTATTCACCTAAATAAAATTATATTTATTACAGTCTTATCTCAACCTCAGTTATTTAGAGAACACATATGTCAAGCATTTTCATCTTGTCCAGAAAAAAATCTCCTTTGTTATGCAGATTTTTCCCCCGCTTATCTCTACCTCTGTTAAGTTGATAACCCTGTTGTCAGGCATAAGTTTCAGTCCCAAGTGACATGTAGACCCACTTAATTAGACGAAATGCAACTTTCAATGTCCATACATTTTTTAAAAAATGATCCAGTGTGTCCACTACACCGACAAGAATGGAAAAAGATGGATACAAGACCAAATTTTACTTGTACAAATGCTAATCAACCCAATCTTATGACTTGCATAGAGAGAAAAAAATTATGTTGTAAACAATACATCAGACTAAAGAAACTGAATGAATGCATTTCTGACCTTTACAGGAGCTGCATTCATTATGGACTGTCACTACATATTTCAAATGAATTTGTTACTTTTAGCTACATATAATGATGCAATACAGATAATTCAAAATCAACAATGCTTTGTGGAACAAACTAAAGTGTAAAACCATTCCAATATCATGTCGTTAACATTGGCTCAGAATTTTTGTGGAGTTTCCTATGTTTTTGTTTTTGTTAATAAGTGATGATATATTGTCCACTAGCAGAAGACATACTAGTCAGCTGCTAAACAGGCAGATAAAACAGACATTGCTCTTAGAGCTATACCACATTTATTAGGTCATCATGTACATACTACACATTCCATCATAGCTAGTAACAAACATCAGTCATGTGACTACACTGAGAAACTGAATGAATCTACTACTATGCTGTTTCAATTTATGCTACTTTAATTTTAATCAATACTCCCTCTTCTTTAAAGAATTAGTTACCTATACTTTATTAAATCATTAATACAAGTATATGGGGTATGCTAGATATATAGTGTATATTGAAAGGTAAACTTTAAAAATATTTGCAGTCTGAATCTATTCAAAGATTATCAGTTCATATTCACTAACCAAAACAATGTGACATTAGTTGACCAGGGTCGATATGTTAAGAGTTAATAATTTACTTGTAGCACACGTCTTTCAGATAAGCAGGCTCCCAGATATTTCTTTTTGGTCTGACTCTTGGTGCAGTTGTTGTTAAATCTGAATGATGTCATTCTTTAACATTCTCTAAAGGTGATATTCCGGAGTTATTTGATTGACCTGGTGTTGCTATTGTTTGATCTTTGTGGCTATTTGTCGGTATATCAATGTTCTCAAGTTCATGTAAAGGTGAAATCTCCTGGGTGCGTCCTTTCATCTGTGTGGGTCATATGTGCACATGGTTCCGTCTATACGTTCCTTCATCTTGATTTTCCACAATGTATGAACGTTCACTTAGTCTTTTCTTGATTTTACTAAGTTTCCATGTTTTTCCTTCCTTGTGTTCAAAATATATGGACTCTCCGATACTCAGTGGTGGTAAGGCTCAAGCTTTCTTATCATACCACTTCTTTATCGAGCATTTTTGTGCTGATCAGTAGTTTGTTCTTGGTTCCTTATTCTGATCACTTGTTGATGGAACCATTGATCGGGTGTTTTTTCCAAAAAATATTTGAGTCGGACTAAGTCCAGTATCCTGATGCGGGGTGTTTCGAAGTTGTAACAAGGCTTCATATTGATCTTTACCATGTATGAGTGTCTTCTTCAACATGTTCTTAATGACTTTAACAGCAGATTCAGCCTTTCTGTTTGCTTGCTGATGATTTGGATCTGATGTTCTGTGGTTGATGCCCCATTTTCTAATAAACTGTGCAAACTCCTTTCCTGTAAACTGGGGGCTTATTATCCGATATAATTGTGGAAGGAATTCCAAATTTTGCGAATTGTTACAACTTGCCGTACTTACGTAGTCCATTTCTATGAAATTTGAAAAGTACTCAATCACAAGATACTGTCTACCACTGATTTCAAACAAATCCATTCCAAGGTCTGTCTCCATAACTGTGCTGTAAAAGTGGCTCTCTTTGGTTTCTAGGTTTGCATTCCTCACATGCTTCACCCATTTGTTTAATTTCTTCTGCCATTCCAGGCCAAAATATCTTTCCTCTAGCTCGCCTCATCATGCTATCGTAACCTAAATGAAGGCTGTGAAGACGATTTGTCATATCCTTTCTCAATGATAATTACCTCTCCTTTTACAATTATTCCATCTTAAACGCTAAGGACATCCTGCAAATCAAAATATGGCAATGCTGAGCATGGCACATTGTCTCTAGATTCAATCCATCCCTCAATAATGAGTTCCATAAGTAACTGCATGTCTGCACCTTCCAAAGTTGCTTTCTTGACTTCTTGAAGTCTCGTATCTGGGAAGTTATCAAACATGACTTTCAAGATCAATGGCCATTCAGTTTCTATGTCGAGAGTTTCTACATAAGCTCGGCTTAATGCATCAGCGATAAAATTTCTTCCTTTCACAAATCCAAATTTGACGTCATATCGAAACAGTTTCATCATGATATCTTGTAACCGTTTTGGGGCTTTGCTCAAAGGTTTGTTTAATATCGCAGCTAACGATTTGTGATCATTATGTATTTTGACTTTTCTTCCATATATGTATTGGTCAAAACGTTCCAAACCATAAAACATCGAAAGAACTTCCTTTTCAATCTGCGTGCACTTTCTTTCAGATGGTTTCAGTGCTTTTGATGCAAATTCAACTAGTCTATTATCCTGAAGTAAGACAGCACCCAGTCCATTCTTGCTACTATCTACTTGTAGTATGACTTCTCTGTTTATGTCAAAATATGCCAGCAAAGGTCAGCCTTTTCTTAATTACCTGGAAAGCAGTTTGCATTCTTCTGACCAATTCCAAATTGATGAATTGGTTCCAGTTCATTTGCAAGGTCTGGAAGAAATTTCACCATATACTGTACCATACCACATAGCCTGTTCATGTCAAAAATATTTGTTGGTGTGGGCACTTCGTGTATAGTATGCTTTGACTCCTTCACTAGTTATTCTGTGACCATGAAAAATGATTTGTCAAACCTACTTCTTTCTTGTCATTATTTAACATATTTTTCGTTTGATGCATCGTTTGTACAAGTTTTGTAATTTTCTCTTGTTGTCAAGTTTCGCTTCTTGTTCAAAGCTTCCACATCCAGCAACATTTATATCATCTAATATAGCGAAAACACCATCCAAATCTAAAAGTGCTTCAGTGAATTTTCTTTGAAAAATTTTATTCAAGACCTTTAGTCCAAATGGTAACCTCGCCCATCTGTAACAACCAAAAGGTGTAATCATTGTAGTTAGTTCACTTGATTTCGGATCAAGTCTTACATGCCAGTATACCTCACGGACATCAAGTTTACTGAAAACTTTTGCATTAGCAAGTTTCGGTAACAAGTCAAGATTCGGAAGTTCAGTATGTTCTCGCATGAGCGAAGTATTTAGCGGCTGTGGATCTATGCAAATACGCAAATTTCCATTCTGTTTTCGTACAACAGCCATCTAACTAACCCACTTATTCGGTTCAGTAATAGGTATTAGACCTTCTCTTTCGACTAATTTATCTATTTCTCTCTTCAAGTCTTCTTGAAGCAAGAGTGGCAACTTTCTGCAAGGCAATGCTTTCGCTGGAATTTCATTGTCGACTGTAAGATTTGCTTCCCCTAGATCACCGAATTTCGTAGTGTTGACCATAGCAATAAATCTGTCACTGTTAATAGGGATTAATCCCATTAGCTGAACAGTCTTTGATCCTATGATCCTAGGAAATTCATGTAACCATTTGGTACAACTACTAAAGTAGCAGTCATTTTTTCTCTATTGCTCAGGTTAAAAATTTTCAGATCAGCTTTTCCAAGTGGTTTCATATGTGTCTTATTCCACATTTTTAAAGTTAGCGTTGTTAGCCTGACTTGTTCTTTACGAACATACTTCTGGAAAATAGTGTTGATGTCAGTGCTGCTATCTAATTGGAAATGCACTTCAAAGTTGTTGACATTCATTAATACAGAAATGCTACTTTTCTGACTGGTTTCTATGGTATTGAGCCAATTTTCATCATCATCTGTTTGTTCTTCATGCGTTTTACTAACACTAACTAAATGGATTTTCTTGCATTTCACCTTGCAGTGATTCCTTCCTTTGCATGTGTTGCATGTCATGCCCCATGCCAGACACTTTTCCTTCTTAAACTCATGCTTGCGTCCGCAGAATTTGCATTCCTTACATGTAACGCTTTCTTTGCCCTGAATTGGCGAGGATAGTTTATTTTGTAGTTTGCCAATCCCAGGATAACTGTTAGTATCTCCTTTCCTTTGGCTTTATTTCCTTGAGTTGTGTTATTTACAGTCAGACTGCTAGAACTGGTTTCACTTAGTTGTTCTTTTATGTGTTTTTTTACTGCTCAAATGCACAACACATTTGTATGGTTTTGTCCAGGTTTAACTTGTCTTCTCTAAGAGTTCCTGAAGTTTTTCCCTAACTGTGAAAACTATTTTATCTCTTAGCATTCTATCTTTCTCGCTGAAATTGCATGATGACATTATCATTCTGAGCTCAGTTTGGAAGCTGTCGAAAGTTTCTTGGTACAGTACATTCCAAAATCTATGTGATTCCAGGACCTAATTTTTTTCTAGGGTTACAATATGTCTCATGTTTTTCAAGTACCTTGCCGGGTTTGTTTTTGTCATCTGCATCCCATACAAACTGTACTTCAAGATTGGACTATCTTAATTCAATTCTATCTGGTTCATCTCAAAATCTACTTCAGAAACTTCAAAAAGTTCAGAACACTGCTACTCAGATCATCCTCAGAGTACCACGATCACAGAACACCTCTCCGCTGCTCTGTATCCTACACTGGCTATCCATATCATCCAAAATTAAACACAAATTTTGTTCTCTGTGCTACATTTCACTGACAGGCTCCAGTCCAACATACCTATCTGACATTACCCATGTGTATACACCTGCAAGATGCTTACTCTCCTCTTCGGATACTCGTACTCTCATTATTCCCGTTATGAAGTTGAAAATGTTCTTTGTATACCTGGGCCCAGCAATGTGGAATGAATTGCCTACTGCACTTAGACACAGACACAAAGAATCTCATTCAAGAGTGCTCTTAAAACTCATCTTTTACAACTGCAAGGACAGTCATAAACACCTATTAATGTATTCTTTATAATGTTATCTTTACCATAAAAATTTACAGCATGTTTATCTGTTTCAAATTTTGTGGTGTTTGTTTATATTTTTTTAATCATATCGAACAAAGTAGAAACTTTTAACTTGTTTTCCAAATGGTGAAATTTGTATCCAAAATGGCAGAGTTTGAAGAAAGTTTAGAGGAGAGTTATGAGAGGATTTGAATAATTTCAACCTGGTAAATTTGGATGAAAAGGAGAGAAGTCTGAAGAGACAATGTAATGCACTTGTAGGTGATAGTGATGATGATGAGGAGGACTTTAGATATTTATTTGATAGAAGACTAAACAATTCAAAGACATTCTGATATAATGATATTTTAGACCTCCTGTGATCTATATCAGATTAGTCAGTGAACATGCCCTCAAGGTCAAAAACCTCACATCTACTGAACAAGTCCTATCCCTACAGCTTATTTAGGATCAACAATATATATCAGGATATGCATTGTTTTTGGATATCAAACTGAAACATCTGCAGTAGTACAAACATGATTTCTTTGGGTCCCAGGACATACAAATTGTGGTATATTTTTTGCAATCCACTACTTGTTCACTGTAGGGTCCTGGACCTCTTCCAGAAGTGGTTGTCTTATACAACACTGTTACTGTCAGTTTCAAGTACCTAATGAAGGGACTTCCAAGCAAAAGAACACTTTTCAGCAAGCTCAATACCTACCACAAAAGTATGTTGGCTGGGGTTGACAGATGTGATTTCCAGTCTGATTCTCCATCGTATCAACTCAGGGGAGTTCAAAACCACAATAAGAGGATGATCCAGTCCTGAAAACAATAAAAAATATCCATAATAACTGCCACTGATTGCCAACCTGCACATTTTACAAGTTTTCTTTTATTCAGTTTTGATGAATGATTTCTTACAACACTATGGTCTTAAAATAAATGACAAAAAAGCAAAAACCCACAATTTTTGTAAACCTGAAAATATTATTTATTCTCTAAAATACAAGTGAAAGAATTAAAAACAAAAAACTTGGAGCATGGTGAATGAAATCCTAAATTCCTAAATATTCTATTAATAGCAAAAGTTTCAAGTAATTTTAATGAGTTCCAAATACATTCAGAATAATGGCCAGTGATGTATCAACAGTACAGAAGAATCACTATGATAAAGCTATAAATCCAAATGTCTCTGAATGAACTCACAGTATTTCCATAACAGTTATTATTCCAATAAATCTAAATAGTTCAAGCATTATAATTCCATTGAATGATTAACTTAAATGAATTCCTCTCAATTTAAGAAAATAACTTCCAAGACTGGTGGCACTACTAAGAAAACCTAATTCTACATAATCATTCTATTATACAGAATACCAATATGCATCAGTCATAATCTAAACCACAAACAGGATCACATGGCTTACACTAGCTAATCAAAACACCTATGACCTCCATTCATTTCATGTCATTACCAGGATTCAACCATGAAACTTTCTAAATGGATCCATGCACAAGAATTATTTATAATACAGTACAAACCTATTGATTTAGAAAACCAGTATTTAAAATACTCTTAATTACATAAACTTTATAAACTATAATTATGACTGATAATACACATAATATAGTGTGTGTGTGTGTGTGTGAGTGATTTAGATTTTTAATGTAGCTTTAACAATTTTTCAGTTATATCACTGCATGTATCATGTCTGCAGTGTAGCAGTATATAGTGATGTCTAGCACTGGAGCATCATGCCACAGACATGTAGCATTATGTCCCACCCAATCACATTATCCTGAAACTAAACTAAGTGTCAATCGAGGCAGCAGCTGGTTAGTACCATTTTTGTAAGTCTTTGTTATGACTCAGCTGGTGATTTAACAGATTTCCCCCATTTATACATAATGTAGACATAGATAGTCATGAATGAAAATACACATAATATAGACATATATAACAGATCATTCAACATGATGGTATTGTGTATAATAAATATAAATAATTTTAGGTTACTGCATTTGTATTGGAAAATATGAATGATGGTTCTTTTTTTTAAAGTAATACTGCTCAACCTTGGGAGTAAGTGCAGCATTAGTCTAAAAATGAGCTTATATTTTCCCAAACAAATGCAGTAACCTATTACCTACTTATTTCATTTTCCAACAAAAGGTTTGAAAATAAAGGAATATACTACAAAAAACAAAGTAAAAAATACACAACGATATTTTCATCAACTCACATTAAAAATAGTAATGCACTTGTAGCAGTGCAATGTGACCAGCAGCCAGAATACAAAAGTACAAAAGTGTAAAATGTTCCCCTTTATTTCAAATGTGTCCAAAACCAATAGTTAATTCATATCTTAAGGTAAGTAATCAGATTATCTCTACTGTCAATACCTGTCTCCCAAGGTCATGTTTTGGTTACTGAAAGAAGTGTAGGCTAAAGTAGGTTGGTAACACTTAGATTAATATTATATCATTAACAATAAAACCCAACCTTTATAGAAAATGGGCTCAAATGTTGGGCTTCACACATGTGTCAAATTATTCTCTCTGATGATTACAACTAGACATAGCTGTGGGCAGACATATGGTGTGGCATAGGCTAAAAGAAACAGAATTTGTAGATTAACACATGCACACAGATATTAACCTTGAACAAAACAGGGTAGGAGACAATGACCAAAAAATCATGTGACAAACTCTTTCCCTTCCCTTATGCATAATTAAATCACACTCAGTAACAGCCCTGCAAACCTAGACTCAGTAAGGCATCTGATTTTTTTCTCCCTCAGATTGACCAATTTTCAGTAAGGTGTAATAAATTATCAATAACTGTAAAGCTGGAAAACATAAAAGTTCCATGCAGGGATGATGACTTTATATTCAACTAAAAAGTTTGTAAAGTATGTGTGGAACTTATTTATCACTACAGTTGGTAAGTATTTAAAATATTAATTTTCATTAAATTACATAGTTTGCATAGGATAAGATTGATATAGAAAATGTAGACAGCATGTGAACTAACCCAAGAATCTCTCACCCAGGCAGCCATTATGAATGCTCTGGTGTTCAGCCTACAAATGGCAGCTGGAAGGCAGGCGGCTTATTAGTCTTAGCAGGGCAGTAAGTACTTGCAGAAGTTAAAGAGTTTTTGACTCTAAGACTCTTAAGACCAAAACCTTCAATAGCATATTTTTATCAAATTTAATGTTTTGGGTGACTTGTAAAATGATAGGTATCTGATAGATATGCAAGAGCCCTTGGCTTCAATGGACCCTATAGAGTGCTGGTCATAGTCTGAACCATTCTATTTGCAAGAAGTTATGAACATTTCTCCTAAATAACTGTCAATGACCAGAATGGTATTTTCAATTACTGTCTCTCACGTTTGTTGTTGACATTGTGAATATTACATTCATTCTTTTGCCTGTTTGAAAGTTTCGTTTTTGACTAGGTGAATGCATTCACATCGTTAACTTTATCCTCTTTACATTCAAATGGACAAAAAAAAGCTTGTTTAGTTCATTCACAAACAAATTTACCAACCAAAACTTGAAGCATATTCTCAGGAGTGCACATGGTTTGTTACAAAGTAGTTGCTACTAAGTATACAGGTTTAGGACGTGTCATGCAATATGAAGCCATTGTAGTATTTTTTTAAAAAGTGAAAAATTCTAAGAATCTAAAGTTAATGGATAAAAAATGAGCATAATATAATCAGTTATGTATCCAGTATAGTCATCAAAATTCAAGTCTCAGACACAGCCATCAAAAATTACTTGAGAAGCAAATAGCACTGAGACCATTTTGGACAAAGCAAAACAACTCCAAGTTTACTTTACTGCAAACATTTTCTGTTGCAATCTAAAAGACAAAAGCAGACATCTAAATCATTATTTTCTTATTAAAACAATCTGTATTCATTCTAAAAAAGTTCACTAAGCAAATTTCAAGTAGAAAAGTGAAAATCTGAGAAACAAATGTCACTACACATCAGACATCCTTTACATACAGGATATTTATATAATCCCTAATGACAAATGCAGCTTTTATAGATTAGTACTGGCACTACACATCAAACATCCTTTACATACAGGATATTTGTATAATCCCTAATGACAAATGCAGCTTTTATAGATTACTACTGGCACTACACATCAGACATCCTTTACATACAGGATATTTGTATAATCCCTAATGACAAATGCAGCTTTTATAGATTAGTACTGGCACTACACATCAGACATCCTTTACATACAGGATATTTGTATAATCCCTAATGACAAATGCAGCTTTTATAGATTAGTACTGGCACTACACATCAGACATCCTTTACATACAGGATATTTGTATAATCCCTAATGACAAATGCAGCTTTTATAGATTAGTACTGGCACTACACATCAGACATCCTTTACATACAGGATATTTGTATAATCCCTAATGACAAATGCAGCTTTTATAGATTAGTACTGGCACTGCACATCAGACATCCTTTACATACAGGATATTTGTATAATCCCTAATGACAAATGCAGCTTTTATAGATTAGTACTGGCACTACACATCAGACATCCTTTACATACAGGATATTTGTATAATCCCTAATGACAAATGCAGCTTTTATAGATTAGTACTGGCACTACACATCAGACATCCTTTACATACAGGATATTTGTATAATCCCTAATGACAAATGCAGCTTTTATAGATTAGTACTGGCACTACACATCAGACATCCTTTACATACAGGATATTTGTATTATCCCTAATGACAAATGCAGCTTTTATAGATTACTACTGGCACTACACATCAGACATCCTTTACATACAGGATATTTGTATAATCCCTAATGACAAATGCAGCTTTTATAGATTAGTACTGGCACTACACATCAGACATCCTTTACATACAGGATATTTGTATAATCCCTAATGACAAATGCAGCTTTTATAGATTAGTACTGGCACTACACATCAGACATCCTTTACATACAGGATATTTGTATAATCCCTAATGACAAATGCAGCTTTTATAGATTAGTACTGGCACTACACATCAGACATCCTTTACATACAGGATATTTGTATAATCCCTAATGACAAATGCAGCTTTTATAGATTAGTACTGGCACTACACATCAGACATCCTTTACATACAGGATATTTGTATAATCCCTAATGACAAATGCAGCTTTTATAGATTAGTACTGGCACTACACATCAGACATCCTTTACATACAGGATATTTGTATAATCCCTAATGACAAATGCAGCTTTTATAGATTAGTACTGGCACTACACATCAGACATCCTTTACATACAGGATATTTGTATAATCCCTAATGACAAATGCAGCTTTTATAGATTAGTACTGGCACTACACATCAGACATCCTTTACATACAGGATATTTGTATAATCCCTAATGACAAATGCAGCTTTTATAGATTAGTACTGGCACTGCACATCAGACATCCTTTACATACAGGATATTTGTATAATCCCTAATGACAAATGCAGCTTTTATAGATTAGTACTGGCACTGCACATCAGACATCCTTTACATACAGGATATTTGTATAATCCCTAATGACAAATGCAGCTTTTATAGATTACTACTGGCACTACACATCAGACATCCTTTACATACAGGATATTTGTATAATCCCTAATGACAAATGCAGCTTTTATAGATTAGTACTGGCACTACACATCAGACATCCTTTACATACAGGATATTTGTATAATGCCTAATGACAAATGCAACTTTTATAGATTAGTACTGGCACTACACATCAGACATCCTTTACATACAGGATATTTGTATAATGCCTAATGACAAATGCAACTTTTATAGATTAGTACTGCCTTATTTGCAAAGATACTGACACTACTGCAGAATTGTTAGACATGGCAATCTCCATCTCATTCTGATAATGGTTGATCAAAAAAAAAAGGCTCTGATGATTTCATCTCCAAAGGATTGAAGTTGAGACCTTTATCATCTGGACCCCTAATAGTCACTGACAATGTTCAAGTCCTTTAATGGATTGGTTCCTCAACTGCAGGTACTTGTGTTTGTACAGCCACATCCAGATGAGGCTGCTCAATTTGCATTCCTGTCAAAATGTACACATCCAGCCAACAAACAGCTGGTATTGATTTCAATTGTGCCAACAAATAAATTCTTGAACATTCCCAGGCATGCATTTTGATAGCTGATTGACCACTAACTCCTCCAGCATAAGCTATAGCAGAGATGTGTTATATTCAATAGGTTATAGCCACTATCACTGGCCAATTTATGAAAGTTATCATTTGATGATAAAAAAAATGGCTGTTTCCAGACTTAAACAATAGTATGTATATAACAACAGAAACAGTGACCAGAAGAACTGAATTGCCACATGTGCATCTTTTTCTTCATTAAATCAGACTGAAATCATAAGTTAACTGTCAAGGAAAAATAAAAATGGACATTGCTGTTTTTGTGAAGTACTACTTTGTTAAATTGTCTGTTTCTGTAAACAGCTGAACAAATATATTAAGCAAAATATTCAATTCAGAAAGCAGTCTAAATATTATGTTATTCAAGATTTAGCACAAAAATGCAATTATGTAGGTCCGAACAAATGGATAATGACATGTTGTGGAAGTCAAGAAGTATACGGAATTTTATTTAACTGAAAATAGAATCTGGCAGAGACAATCATAAATGGCATAATCTGAAATAGGAATGATTCTAAAAAATTGGAATGGTTAGCATCTGCACACTTGATTACTGGATATTACTAAATCTCTTTGAACAATGTAGTTACCTTGGGATGTCTGGCTTGTCAGCACTAGTTCAATTTCGGTATGACCTTGCCTGAATGACCCTGAGCTGTTGCTATTTATGTAGATGGCATGGACTTCTTGCTTGCTTCCAGTAACAGTATTGTTTGTTGTACATCCCTTCCCCTTGGCAATCTGCTCCTGATATGCAATGATGTAAGGTGATGAAAAAGGAGATGCAATCTGGCAAGCTATGTAAGTATGACCTGTAAAGAGAAGAAAAATCAAAATACATTTTTAAACTTAATTTTGAATTGGCACAACTTAACTAGGATAGTTCTAACATGCTCAAATATATGTATATACACAAGCTCAATGGAATTTTCAATCTAACAATTTTGGGGACTAAATACATTTATTTTTTAAGATTTAGAACATCTGCACAAAATGAATAAATATGAAACAAATTTTGATTATTATCCACAAAAAGGAGTCTTTATAAAGCTGATGAAGATTTTAAAAAATGTCAATGTAAAACTTAGCCAATGTTTAAGATAATTTGCTATTATTACATTGTCAAGTGATTGGTATGAGCAGAATCCACATGCTATTTGTACACTGGTACCATGATTGGTAGGGACAAGATCCATGGGCTAATTGCACACTGGTAGCATGATTGACTTGGGCAACATCCACAGGATATTGGTACATTGGCAAGTGATTGGTAAGGGCAAGATTTACAGGCTAATTGCACACTGGTACCCTGATTGACAAGGCAGGATCCACAAGCTATTTGCACACTGGAAGCATGACTGGTAAGAGCAAGATCCACAGGCAAATTGCACACTGGTACCATGATAGACAAGGGCAACATCCACAAGCTATTTGTACACTGGTACCATGATTGATAAGGGCTAGATCCACAAGCTGTTTGTACACTGGTATCATGATTTATAAGGGCAAGATCAACAGGCTAATTGCACACTGGTACCATGATTGATAAGGGCTAGATCCACAGGCTAATTGCACACTGGTACCATAATAGATAAGGGCTAAGCAGGATCCACATGTTATCTGTACACTGGTACCATGATTGAAAAGGGCAAGATCCACAGGCTAATTGCACACTGGTACCATGATTTTTAAGGGCAAGATCCACAGGCTAATTGCTCACTGGTACCATGATTGATAAGGGCTAGATCCACAGGCTAATTGCACACTGGTACCATGATTGATAAGGGCTAGATCCACAGGCTAATTGCACACTGGTACCATGATTGATAAGGGCTAAGCAGGATCCACAAGCTATTTGCAAACTGGTACCATGATTGATAAGGCCAAGATCCACAGGCTAAATGCACACTGGTACCATGATTTTTAAGGGCAAGATCCACAGGTTATTTGTACACTTGTACCATGATTGGTAATGGCAAGATCCACATATTAACTGTACACTGGTACCATGATAGGTAAGTGCAAGATCCACAGGTTATTTGTACACATGTATCATTATTGGCAAGGGCAAGATCCACAGACCAATTGTACCCTGGTGCCATGATTGGTTAGTACAAGATCCACAGACTATTTGTACACTGGCAGTGATTGATAAGGGCAAGATCCACAGGCTATTTGTAGTGGTACCATGTTTGGTAAGGGCAAGATCCCAAGACTAACTGTACATTCAGGTACCCTGATTGATAAGGCAAGATACAGAAGCTATTTGTACACTGATATACTGAATGGTAAGGGCAATATTCACTGACAAATTGTACACTGGCACAATGATTGGTGAATGGATGACCAATATGCCATTTATACATTGGCGAATGAAAAGAGCAGGTTTCATAGGCTATTTTGAAAATTCAGCTAAGACAATATTCCAAAACACTAGAACATCAATCCTCTATACAAAGATACACAGCACATTTCATGACTATATAGACAAAAGAAGGCTAAAAATGAACTCCACCTATGCTTCATAACAAAAATCTGGTTGCAAAAATGATGTCTCCCTATGCTAGGAATACATATTTAAACTTTGGTTTTAAAAAAAATTATTAACAAACTCCAGTATGTAGTTTTATATATTTTATTTCTGACCTCTATCTGGGACTCTAAATTAGGGACTTAAACTATACCACTGATGGTCATCACATGGGCAGCCTATGTGCCAAGTTTGGAGCATCTCTACCCAAAGGTTTCAAGATTCAGTTATGAACAGATGGATTTAGTTTTGTTGCTGTTTTACAACACAGAAACAAGGGTTGTTTTATCAGTGCTATGACGATGGGAATAAAAAACTGCCCAAATACACATCACAGTAACAAATCCCAAGTGATTAAATGGAAGGATTCAAACCTTCATCCTCTTAGTTTTTAAACTGGCACTCAAACCACTGATGGCTACTAGCACAGACAAGAGCATGGTGATAATAAACACAGACCTAGATTTATCATCACATATGCACCAGAGATTAGGCTAGACTTGAGTTTTAGGGATAAATTACTTCTCCTTTTGGACAGAACAAGGAAAAGGGAAGCAAAGTATGTCATACAATTCATATTCATTCTCTTTTTTTAATCATTCCTGCTATTTCCCAGTATGCATATTTACCTTTAACACTGGTTTTAAGCAACAATTATTTTTAATTAGAAAATTTTCTGAGTTCTCTCTATATTATAAACACATTTGGTACAGTGTATTTTGGCAATATGACTTAAAAAGAGAATGAAAAAAGTTATTCACAGTATTGAATTTTAACTGAGTAACTAGATTACAATATTGTAATTGCAAGCATCCATTACAGATCACTGCCATCTCACCTCTGTCTGCATGGGTTCGAGTCTAATGTAGATATATGAGAAAGCTTGCCAGTAGCTTCTCGTGGGTCTGTGGTTCTTTACAGTTTCTTCCTCCACTATTAATACTGGCCACCATGTATAGCCTATCGTGTGCTAAAAAACGGTGTTAAGCCCCACAACAACAACAACTAAAGCATCACAGAGCAAAACTGTTTTCCTAATAAGAAGGCAAAGTTCACATTTCTTTGGCTACTTAATCAACCACTTCACCTGGAAACTTGATGACCCCTCTTGCTCTAATAAATCAGGGTCAACACAGTAGTGATCACCAACATTACCAATGATGATGAAAATTCTCCATAGTGATTCAAAGCCATAAATATATATCTAGCAATTCAATATTTTTGGGGCTTGTGCTAATGTACACAGAATATTGCCTTGAAATAGCTGACATCCACTATTGTAACTTGTTGTTTGGTTTGGATGAGTTATAAATGGCAGTCTGTATATTAGGCAGAGAGAACCAGGAGAGTCACTGACCCTTTGGAAGCAAATGACAAGATTCCTCACATATGTGAGTTCCTTGAGCCAAGACTTGAACTGGCACTGATGGAGGCAAGATATGTAAATGATCTATAAAGGGACAAACCATTTGGCTACCAGGGGCCTAATTATATTTTTAGTTGCTTTTTTTTATAAATGTTGTCATGAATTAAATTTATTTTACAAAGAAACATGCAGAAAATTAAATTCAACAATAAATATTTTTATCAATATACAAAAATTCAAGAATACATCAGAAAATCAAAAAGAAAATACTAATTAATAATGGGTAATAACTAAAACTGGTTTAAAGCCAAATCTTGAATGAAAAAAATCCATACAGCAATGTTAAAGTAGATACTTTTATATCAAGACAAAATCTGGTGACAACATACTTCAAAATCTAGTCAACATTTGCTTGAAATAATTAATGAATTAAATAGTTTCATATGAACTTAAAATATGTTTTACCATGATTTTGTCTTCATTTATCTATCTGCAAATAACTAGTGCAATCTTATTTCTGCATGAACTTCAAAAATGTATATGGTATGTCACATTGATACACTCCCTGAGGTTCAAGTAATAGTCTTCTAATTGATGGAATCCAATGTCTTTTGATCAGATATTAATTTTTCTTCTATATGTTAAGTAGATACACATACATCTTACAAGTGAAGTGAAAACACTGTACTACAATGAGCTGAATCAGCATACATGCACTTGAAAACAATTTTCTTTTATGTCAGATAAATTTAAAAGCAAACAGTTGATTTGCATGGATTTTCTCTGTTCTGCACCAATGCAATTAACAACTGCATTACTACATTGATAAAAAGATTCCCAAATTATGTTGATGCTTTATAAATTTAGTGTTGACATGAGATGCATCAATGTAAATTAATACTGTTAGGGTGGGGTAGGCTCAATTTATTTCTACATTCAAAATATGAATTTTTTTGCAATCAACACTCACTAATCATTCAATTTTTCTACAAGTTGTAAATTAAAATTGCTACTGAAATTTTTTTTTATATTTTATCAGGAGTTTTTCTTTCTTAAAAATGTATACCTATTTCAGAGTTTTACAAGTATATAATACTGCAATGACAACACTTGGCAAGATGTCATGCAAGTTCAGTCACTAACAGTTTAAATGATTCATATAAAAAGCTCAGTATCAAAAAGTTAATATGTGAAGTCCATATTTTGCTGTATGGGGTTCTGTTTAGACATTTCTTAAAGGCACTTGCCATATTGCATAAGCATGCACTAGAAGTTTAACATCCTACACATTTCAAGACAAATTTATTGACAAATACACTAAAATGACATTTATTTTGAACTCTATTTCAAATGTCTCAATAATACCAGATGAAAAAGAAATACAATTAAAGCCTGTGGAATTTACCTAGCTACGGGTAAACAGTACCTTAAAACTTGGTGTTATCATGTATACTACTCATTTTCCCACAGGTCCTGCACAAACAGATTTGTTCTAGGTCATGATCCCAAAAACAACCTGTAACTTGATCTCATATTTGCCAAGCCTCTTTTAAGAGCTAACAACCAGATAATACACAGCACTGCCCTGTAACCAGTCTGGGAGTGCTCTATACAGTGATTAGATTTGACCTTCAGATACCAGCAAACTTTTTTCTTCAGAAGATACAAAAAGCACTTTTCCTCTTGTCCTACATAGGTACAATCTGTCTGAAGGTGAGCTGTGGCCCATATCACCATTAACAGTAAACATTTTCTCTTCAAATAAATGTTATTCTTCCACAATGTTGGTCATCACAAAAAATATCAATAGCAGAACTCTGCACACAAGTACTTATACTTTATATTATCAGAACTTGTCTGTAATTCATGGATTATTTTAGGATTTAATTTTCAATACTGCAAGTTTTTGTTTAGCATTTTCACTTTGTACTCTATGGGAATTATTAATTGTTAAATAATACAAAAGCTTGTTGGGGTCAAATGACAAGTGGTCCAATGTGCTCATCATTACAGATCACTGCTATCTCACCTCTGTCTGGTTAGGTTCAAGTTTCAGGTTCGGCCATTATGGGTATGTGAGAAAGTTTGCCTGTAGCTTCTTTCCAGGGTTTTCCTCCATCATTTATACTAGCCACTATGCATAGCCTATCTTGTACTGAAAAATGTCGTTAAACCCTACAACAGCAACATACCTTGTTATCCTTCGCTTTTTTTCTGTTACTTATTTAAAGAGTACAGACTCCTAACAAAAAGTTGGGCACTTGTCCTTGAAATACAAATTTTGCTTAAATATATTTCAGAAACCATTGTTTTTGAAATTTTAATTCCCACTGTTTTTGAAATTTTTAAAATTCCTAGTATTATTTCACATTTAGAAATCTTTAGCAAAATCAACAAGCTTTCTACAATATCATCTAGAGTGGAGATTTCAAATCCTACACAATAGCAGTTAGAAAAATGATGAATTTCTTCAGCTTGCCAGAAAATATGATCTTTGTGAGGCAAAACGCTTCTTAATGAAACAATGAAAATTATTTTGGTGCAATATTTGGTGGAAAAGAATGCATTGAATATAATTAATAAGTCTGCATCAGACTCTAACATAAAAGTAAAGAAATTAAAAGATGGAATTAGAAAGCTTGAGCTTCATGAAAGACAGATGCAGTTAGATAAAGAGGAAAGAGAGGAAAATGCAGTTTCAGAGAGAGAGAGAGTGAGAGAGAGAGAGAGAGAGAGAGAGAGAGAGAGAGAGAGAGAGAGAGAGAGAGAGAGAGAGAGAGAGAGAGAGAGAGAGAGAGAGATGCAGTTACAGAAAGAAAAACAAATGCAAATGCAACTGGAGAAAGTAGAGCGAGACAGAGACATGCAAATACAAAAAGAAAAGACAGAATTTAAGAGAGAAAGAAAGGAGGAGGAAAGGGAATATCAAGTTAAAAAAAATTAGAGCTGGCAAGTGAAAAGCACATCCACACTTTGCAATCCATATTCAATTTTTGGTGTTACTAAGAATATTATGTTATTGCCCCCTTTTTGAGAAAAAGAAATCAATAAATATTTTCCGCATTTTGAAAAAAATTGTTGAAAATTCAAAACGACTAAGACAGCACTGACTCTATTATAACTCAATATTATACCTATAACATTAAAAAAGGACACATTATTTCTGATTGTTCCAAACTAAAAGATAATCCCACAAAACCAAGACAGACCTATTCCAAAAGCTCTCATTTCTAAGACATTCCTCAGTCACATCGATAAATCCCATTTTTTTTTTGGTGTGTTTTTTGTTCCTTTTTTATGATATCTGGCACCCTTTTCGTTTCAATTTCGACTTGTCTGCTATTTATGTTGTTGTTGTGTGGCTTAACGCCATTTTTCAGCACATGAAAGGCTATACATGGCGGCCAGTATAAATGGTGGAGGAAGAAACCAGGAAATCACCGGAAAGAACCACCGACCCATATATGTAGTATCAAATTAAAAGGAATCTATGACAAGTGGTTTCATATTCAAGAAACCTTTTTTTTGGAACTGTTTCATGTAAAACTTAATGCAAAAATTACCATATTTACACATGGATTTTTTTAATAGATTTGTTGTAATGTCATTAAAAAATAAAGATTATTTTCCTTATATTTAAATATTTCAGTGGAAAATTTTATTCTGTACAGTTGTCCATTTTGTTCATATATTCCTAATATGGTTATAGTAACCATGTTTTTGTTGTGCATTTGCTGTAACAAAAAATATCTATCTTGGGTATACCTGCTAATGGAAAAAGTCAACCAGTAAACAAACATAAACAGAGGCCCTGACTTGAACAGCAAAAACACTCACTCCAGGGCCATAAACTTCAGGCAAATTTAACATTAGTAAAACTGGATATTTATATTGTACATAGTTTTATTTGAATTGTAGTACATATTTAAATTTTTTCATCCAATATTTCTTAATCAGTACCTACTGAACTGTTCAGGAAAGGTGCTGACCCAGATAATGTCATCAGGATCTCAAGAAAGGTACTGACATAGATAATGTCAACAAGATCTCAAGAAAGGTACTGACCCAGATAATGTCCTCAGGATCTCAAGAAAGGTACTGACCCAGATAAAATCACCAGGATCTCAAGAAAGGTACTGACCCAGATAAAATCACCAGGATCTCAAGAAAGGTACTGACCCAGATAATGTCCTCAGGATCTCAAGAAAAATATTGACCAAGATAAAATCATCAGGATCTCAAGAATGGTTTTGACTCAGATAATGTCATCTGGATCTCAAGAAAGGTACTGACCCAGATAATGTCAACATGATCTCAAAATAGGTACTGACCCAGATAATGTCAAGAATCAAGAAAGGTACTGACCCAGTTAATGTCATCAGGATCTCAAGAAAGTTGCTGACCCAGATATTGTCAGTAGGATCTCAAGAAAGTTGCTGACCCAGATATTGTCAGTAGGATCTCAAGAAAGGTGCTGACCCAGATCATGATCTTTTTGTTTGCAATGTTGGAGAATATAATAAAGGTTTGTATTATATACTGGTAAATCTCTGCTGTTAATTGGTGCACCTATTGCTTTTGTTAACAAACATGTATATATATTTTTATAGCATGCAGATAGCTTCATCAAACAAATCACAGCAACACTTGTGTAAAAAAAAAAAAAAACATCCAAAAATATGTGCATGTACATTCTCATTTATTAACGAACATCATGTACATACTGAAATTTCAAGCACATGTTATTATATTGACGCCATATTGGTTTTCGTTTATCTCGATCATCAGTTATCTCAATGTTTTTTGGCACATCCCTAGGCCAGCAACATAACCAGGTTCAACTGTATTTAGAAAAACCTTTCTAAAATTAGATGCAATCACTTGGTGCAATACATGTTGTTCTTGGATGTTTCGATTTTAGGGGAAAAAAGGGTCCTGTTTAGGTATCTATTTACTTTAGTGCTTCTGTGTTTTGTCTATGAATAGTTACAGTAATATTTTGTTGGGAACAAGGAAATCAGGACAAAGAATATGTTTTAAAGTGGCTTGTGCATTTATTCCTCTGTACATGAATCAGGGGTTGTTTCAAAGAATGCTAAAAATCTTTTTTGACTGCAATTTTACACAAAACTTGTACAAAATAAAATAAAAAAAATTAAGTGGCAGTTTATTAAGAATTTTTGCCAACTTGAAATTACAAGACTCTAATCTTGTTACTGATTTCAGGATTTAAGTCATATCGCCAATTTGCCTGTATCTCAATCCAAACACAGATACTACAAGTATGAATAGAATGGGTATGAATATACTAATTTTTATACATGTACAAAAATGGGTTGCTAATAAACTTGAAAAAAAGGAATTGTCCAAAACTGATAAAAGCATACTGAGAAATGTAGCACATAATTAAGATAATGATCATATATATCTTATATTTCTTGCTTTGGTCTCACTTCTTTCGGTTTAGCTTCCACTTCTCCCTGTTTAGCTCCAACTTTCCCCTGTTCTGACCAAAAGGTGTAGTCACTTCTCCCTACAATTTAAGTCTAGCTTGACCCCTGGTATTATCTTTTAATATTTGTTTCTATCACAAATGGTCACAAAATGTCATCCTAAATACATGTATTTTCACAGATACATTTTGTCAGTTCTGCCTGCATGAGTTGAGTCAGACTCAGCTAACAGGGTAAGTAAGAAAGCCTGCCAGTAGCTTCTCATGGGTCAGTAGTTCTTCCCTGGGTTTTCCAAGAGTTCTTCATCCACTATTAATACTGGCAGCCATGAATAGCCTATCTTGTGCTGAAAATGGTGTTAAACCCAACAACAACAGATGGTCAAGCACAAACTAACAATCTAGTACAACAGAAGCCATCCATGTTTTTGTTTTTCCTTTACCATGGACATAGCAGGTGCAAACTGATAAAATGAAATCAAAAGAGTAGCTCTTCTGCATGTTTGCCCTTTTTACCATATTATGTTGACAACATAGCATTTTTTGTATTTTTGCATCTTGACTCATACTGTATAAACCACAGATTATTTCACTGATAAAGACTCATCAGTAATAAGAGAAAATTAGAATCAATCCATACAGCTTGTATAAAATTCAAGTGCATCATATGTTGTGAGGAGACTGTTTGCTGAGTACAATATGTTTCAACTTCTTCACATCTCTAATTAGTTGGCACTATCTTGGTTATGCACTGACAAATTCTGCATCACATGTAACTTGTTTCATATTGAGGCATTGCATTTGTTTACTTGACCCGTCACAACATTCTGGCTGACATTGCTTACAGGAGAGTGAAAAAACAGTCTGAGCTCTTTTGATGTCTGTGTTGGAATGGGTAGTACCATTATTCAATACATCTTTAATGATTTCATGCTGAACTTTACCTAAATTTCCTATCTGGTCCTGCATGGTATGGTATTCAACAGCTGTCCATGTGATAATACAAAGTCCACAGTCCTCAAGAATTCAAAAAATTTTGTAATCAATTAAAGCTTAGTTATAAAACAATTTAAGAGGAAAAACTATTTCATTGCAATTCTTTCTGCTTTCCTTTCAAATGGCAAATATGTGGCATAAATAAACATGTGGTATAAATAAAATATTTTGGTATAAAAACCTATCCTGATCAATGATTACTGCAATAAATTTCAATGTTAATAGTGATTATATTATATGATTATATGCATTCTGGTAAACAATTTTTAGGCTGATCTATGTTAAAATTAATTAGGGTAGAACACACTCAGTTGCATATACATGCCATTAACAAGATTTATGGAGAAATAGCCACCTTGTACAAGCCATAAAGTACAGAAGTTATTAGTTTTTAATTAAGGTCTTTGTTTAAACTTACCTAATGGGGTTCAAGTTTTATTCTGCTTAGAACTAATTGTAGAAGAAAGCACAGTCGTAGCCATTAGTTGATTGAAATAACACAGTATTTAGTGCCAGAAAGGCGGGAATTATTGTAAATCTGATTGGTTATGCTGTGGAAGGGGGCCTAGTTTAAAACTAAAACCTGAAGTTTAAATGTACTGGAGGGATTTTGAAACTTTAGTCTTCATTTCTCTTCGAGAGAGAAAAAATAAATACTGGTAAACTCTGGGGATTTTAAAGAGTAAGTTCTCGTCAATCAAAATTCTATCCATTGGAGAAACAGACATCTGAAGGATTCGACAGACACCAAAAGCAGGAAAAATGAGGTAATTGCATCAATATCATATATGGAATTATGCATCTGACATAACTGTGTTAAGTTCATTTAGCTGATAATATTGTATTTATGGTCAATGGATAAATTGATGATTGATGTAGTCAAAAATATCCAAATGAATTTATTATGTATAATGGTAGCCTTGAAGTATAGTGAGGAATTTCATTCATTTACATGTAATGAGACCAAGTGAAGGGCTAATGCTGCATGTGTTGTAAATGGCCATTCCAAGATCATTAGTCTGAGAACTAGTCGAATTGACTGTTTGAAGTCACTAGAGTTAATTTTGAAATTGACCTCATGGTCAGTCTAATGATGTATTCCCATATTATGATGGAAGATTTAGGTTGCTTGTTTATACTTTTATAAGGTAAGATAGTCTGGAAAGGTGTTACAACCCAAAACAGTGTGGGAAGGAAAAGGACAGTTTAGAACAAGAGGAAAGGCATATAGAATTGGTGGAAAGAAAGAAAGAGGAATGGAAGATGTACTGAAACTACAGAACCGACGTACAATTGAAGAGGACCTGTGGGAGGGAATCAGTCAACAGGTTGTGCATTGATGCAAGGCCGAGTTGTTTGATATACTTGGACTCATAAATGATTTTTGGATTCTATCATAAACAGAATCCGATAATCTTATAATGTCATTGTATTTTTTAAATTTCTTAATTAGTTAATATGTAAAGAAAGAAGTGCATCTTTCGAACTGTAAATTTCATAATATTTACTCTTGGACATTTTAATTGTTTGAAATTTGATTAAATTTTGTCTTTACTTGTAATGGGGGCTTGACTTATTTGTTCTATATATTAGCTCAGATTACTTTTTTATGCCATTCCATTCATAAATTCCTACTTGTAGTAGCCTTATTTGATACCGGGCAAATTTCATTATTGGAGGTCACTCCTAGATATGAATCCAAAACCAGTAAACCCTCCACAAATAAGTTGAGAAGGGGTTTACCACCACACAAGCATATTCAACTGAATGTAGAGTAAGCCTATGGTCTTTCTGCCAACCAGACTATTGAACCCCCCACATGATCATGCCCTATGAGGTCATGGCGAAGTTCCCTATAAAATCTTGTATTATTAAATATAACAAATGATACAATGCATTAATAAGTTTTATTATAATGTGACAACTTACTTGCATAAAGTATATCAAGTTCACTTTGATTTACAAATGGCACATGCATTTATCTACAAACAACATGTAGCCACTACACACAAGTTTTTATACAAAGGTCCAGTCACTTCTGTATTCAAAATGCTGAATGGTGTACAGACCTGAAATAAATTAATTCCAAATAAAAGCACCAATTATATTTGCTCCAATAACAAGTCAAATAGGATATGACTGAGGATCAGGGAAAGAGTTTACTTAATTAGTTTTTTATGATCTCTATGAATAGAATCAGCAAACACTGGGAGTGTACATCCAGGGATTTTAGTTAGGGGAAGAAACCTATATAATAAGAAATAATGTCTCTGAATTGGAACAGAAATGCTTCCCAGTACTGCTTTGCCTAATGTTTAACTAGCTAGTTCAGAACAAGACTGGTCTACTCAGTTAATTCACATGTATAGTATGTGGGTGGTCTGAACAAAAGTAGATTTCCGAGACAAGCATGGCTATTTTACGAACAGATATCAGACTCATTAAAAAGATAATGGGCTCTTTTTCATTGACCAAGTTAAAGTTGCTGAAAGTGGTGTGTAAAACATTTTTTATGCACATTACACTGTAATAAATACTCAAAAGAACACTGAAAATGGAAGCCTTATCAGTGCATGAAAAATTAGCTTAAACTGGGTGTGAGATAGAGACACCCAGACATATCTGCTTTCATGCATAATTTTGTTGGTTTTTTTTCTCAAAATTAGCTAAATGTGGAAAAAAAAGAAGTAACTTTCTCCTAGAAATGTGGGAAAAAGTGCCAGAATTAATTTTTAATTGAAAATCATTCTGCAGACAGGGTGAGGTTGGGCAGGGTTAACTTCATTTTAAAAAAATGAATAAACCATCAATATCGAGAGAGCATTCTCATAATTCCAATCATGAAGCCTGTCATGTAAAGTGAAAAATGTTAAAGAAAAAGATCTTACCAAATTCTATATCACCAGTAGGTAATTCAACAATCTCTTATTTTCCATCCATTTTAGACATGTATGTGTATTTTGGACATGAGTCTAAGATCACAGCAAACACAAGCAAATACAGTTCAGAAAGAAGCTTTAAATTTATGTTCATTAATGTAATTCTCTTGCAAGGAAATGTGTGCCCAAATTCTTGTATTGGCACTCCTATTAATCCCTCAGGCCAAGAAATTGTCATTATCCAAATGCTACAGGCCCAGACTGGTTTTGCTGTTCAATGATCACCACTTTTGTTTTTTCCAAAGAAACCTAAGCATCAAAAGTGCCTTGGTTAAATCTGAGATGGTGAAATTTTCAATTTCCAGAGGTCTGTACAACAAAAGGAGCTCAAAAGTACTCCAGTTTTACTAGCAACTATATTCCCAATGATCATACCAATTACACTACACACTATATATTTACAGGCAGTTCTATGACAAAGATCAGCTATGTTTTCAGTGGCTTTCTATGAGGCCAACCAAATAATCACATTTTGGGTATTCAAAAGAATTCCAACAAAACTTGTTAACTGCATTGGACCAAGAAATACATGCATCAAAAGGCTTTCATCATTATATCAGTTACATTGTAACAATAACATTTTTACATAAACCATACACATGTCACTCTGATAACAACTTCAGTTGATGCACATTTACTGTGGATTACTTTTCAAAGAGAAGATAAACTGGCTTAAGTTTAGTAAATATTCTTTAAGGCATGCAAGACCATTTCGAAGGCAAATAAATTTATATAATTTGCCTTGTCAAAAAAACCTTGTATACTAATGTATATTTTGTTTGACTCCAACACAGTTTTGTGAGCTTTTTGGATTTAACAGCTTTAACAATTTGAGTCACATTGCTAAGATGTCTCCAGTATGACATTTTACAGTAATGTCTAACACTGGGGAATTATATCAGACATGTGGTGCCATATCCACACAGTCACATTATTCTGACACCAGGCTGACCAGTTCCAACACTAATTTCTTAATGCTGAGTGAGACTAGTTCCAACACTAATTTCTTAATGCTGAGTGAGGCAGAAGCAGGTACCATTTTTATGTCTTTGGTAGGACTGCTTAAGTTTGAACCTGCAACCTTCCTCATCTGAAGCACTCTAACCACTAAGGCCACCAGATCTATATACCACTCCCTCGATAACTCGCGCCCAGATAACTCACGAACCCGCTTATAACGCGGTGTCCGGCATGGTTCCCGATTTTTTTACCAAGGAAAATATATATTATAAAATGTATCAAACATGAAAAAAGTCGTGATAAGAAATTGTAAATTGGCAAATTTAACCTTGATACATAGTTCATTTTTATCATCGAAAATGGTGATTACCATATTTTCCGGTGTATAAGTCGCTACTTTTTTTTTTTCTTAAAACTTACGTGTGCGACTTATATGCAGGATTGACTTATATGATAAATAAATTTTATTTAACGACTATGATTGATGCTCAGTGATGCTGTGCTTTAGCGAAATGCATCTGCCGGTATACGGGCAAGCCAATTGCTGGAAACATACATATGGTACATGTAAGTATTAGACTATAAGATTATCAAATTAAATAGTCAAATAATATTTAGTTATGTGTTAAAATTTGTTGTTATTAATAAATAAAAAAAATATTTAAGTAACGATTGCCACTGTATTTCCTTTATTATTCAGCAGGTACATCTTAGAATCTTTTTGTCTCTAAATTCAGTTGTTGTAAATTTCAGCACATTTTCCCACCCAAGCTGCTAGTCAAAGTCCTTTGAACTTGCCAACCAGCTATTGAGTCATGTTCTTTTGATGTACTGTTATTATTTTGTTATTTTATTTTAAACAACGAATTATGTCACTATAAAGCTTTTCGAGACCTCTGTTAGTGCTTCATAATTTACTTTAATAGTAGTTTATAAAAACACACAATCATTTTTTTCGGTTGGTTTTGCAATGGCTTGTTATTAAAAAAAAAACATAGCATGAATATTCCTGATGATTGCTCTAGTTTTAAACTCTGGATTAAGCCAAGACTAGCTTCATGGAGAGAACTTCAAAGTACTGGTAATAAAAAAAAATAACTGGAAGGCTGGTGAACAGTTTCAATTGTTAGGTGAATTCCCAATGTATTAAAATCACTGTAGGGTATAAAATGTCTTTGAAGTTCGCTTGGGTTATGGAAATGACCGATATATAAATATGTACCATTCATACAAAGGAGAATTAATAAAATATAGTTTCACAATAACGTTGTTTGATTTAAAATTGTTATATTAGCATAAGTCAATAAGTTTTGTTTTAAATTAAATTCGTGCCATTTATCATGGCACCAACAACTAGAAAAAAATATGATGCAGAATTTAAGTTTAACATCGTAGCATTTGCGAAAGAAAACGGAAATTGTGCAGCATAAAGAAAATTCAACATAATCGAGAAGATTGTGACTGGCGTAAAAAAAGAAGATGAGTTAAGGTCAACAAAATAAAAAACCAAGAAGGGAAATCGTAGTGGCAAAGCATGTTGGCCAGTTCTCGAGGAGAATGGATTGTGGAACAGAGTGCTGCAGGTCATGGACTTTCAACAATTCAAATACGACTCAAGGCAAAGTCAAAGTCTATTGTAATTATGACTTTTATATAACTCTTAAACAATTGTATAATATTTCTTACACGAAGTTGGAAATTACCAAGTCGCATTCAATGGTCGGCAGTATCAAAAACGTGATTATGGTAAGTGTGGAGGAGCAACTTATACTCAGGAGCGACTTATAGAACGGAAAATACGGTATTGCCTGTAAAGATAGAATCCATATTGTAAAATTTGCATTTTTTCAAAATGTGAAGTGATATTTCTCAAACTTGTCACAAACCGCAAGTGTTATCATGTTCTAATTTGTCATTTTAAATTTTTAGATCCATTAAATGTATGTTGGTAATGGTTAAACCTTCTGATTTTTTTTTCTTCCATTATACTTCTACCGCAATAAAACTCTACACATCGTTCGATCGATATTGTTTTTTCGAAATGTGTTGATCTTTTGCATTTGAAAAAAAAAAACGTTTGCTTTGGATCAATAAAATCAGAATGTATACCATTCACCACAAAAATAAGTGACGTAATACACAACGTGTGAAGTACATGTGCTAAGCAAATGGAAACCAGGAGGAATAATGTTTAGATGATTTCCTCAATATACTGTAACTTATCCTGAAATTAATGTTACTCTGTGAGGAAAAACTAAACAAAGTACACCGCTATGAAAAGATATTTATCCACTGTTAATCTTAGCGCAATTATTGAGTATTCAACATGCCAAGCCACCTCACCTTCTTTTCCCAATGCGTCGATCCCATTTTTATATTTGTTGTTTGTTATAGGTCCCTCGATAACTCGAGCCCTTGCTTATATTGCGGTCGATGTTTTTAGACCCCAATGTCCGCGAGTTATCGAGGGAGTGGTGTATAATGGAACATAAGGCTTACTTTAAAGGCTCCTTTCTTTAGTGATTAACAATTATCGACAAGGTCCCAAATAATCCTGCAACTAATGTTTTTTCTCAGGACAAATGCTGCTTTTTAACTATTTCTGAAATGCTGCTTGGTCAAATTTGGTGACATTGCAAGTGACCAGCACAAGTAATTCACAGGCATTGTTTCAAGCACATGTATTTCAAGTATTTTGGTGACCATTACAAGCTGATTAATCAGACAAATATTACCATTACTTATATTCCACAGGTACTACTTTCTAGCATGACAAAATTCTAAAACATGTTTGCCCCTCTTGTTGTTTGTCCATTATCTAGAAATGGTGTCAATGGGACAAGTCATTCTAAAGATAGAAACTAGCCAAAATGCCTCTGCATTAAACTCCAGGAAATTTGTACTAGTATCATCATTAAAAGTCCTGTTCAACAAGGAGCTCATTATAGCATCTACATTGCATATACATCACAATTCTGAACATTTGTTACCTGTTTGTACCTGCATTTTAACAGTTGTAATAGATATACATATTTTATTGAATTAGTCATAAAATTTGATTTTTAACCTTGATTTTGACACCTAATCCAGCCAGATAACTTTAACATTGGCAAAGTTATGTTGTTTCAAAGTCCACAAGTCATTTTGCTTTACAACTCCAAAGTTGCTTAGTGTTGAGGACTCTTTGCCTACAAAGTTACTTAGTGATGAAAGGGTTAATGTCAGTAGAACACATTAGTTGGAAACATGTATGATTAACCATATTTATGGCTGCACTTAGGGAGCCAAAATGTATGGATTGGTTCAGCCAAAGTCAAGAGGTATTGATATATAATTAAGGACTTAGTCGGTTTAAAATGACCAGGAGGGGGTTAAGTCCTGATTAGTATGGAAAACTGTCATGTCTGAAACTTACCAGGAATCAGATAATCAAGGTTTGCCATAGAAACTCCATTGTTTCAACATTGTTCAGGTAGGAAGTGTTTTTCATTCCAAGTGGTTAGGCTGTGAAGAGGGCCTGGTTTCACACAGAAAAATCTTCAGTTTAAATGTGCAAATAAAAAATTTAAAAATTAGTCTGCACTTTCCTATGAGAGGGAACCATAAGGATTCAATGGTTTAATGAGTAAATCTCTACTTAAAATTTATCCAGTGAAAGGAATTGTCTGGGAAAATTGAGAGACACAATCTGGAAATGCTTGGAAAAACAAGGTATTTACAATAATCTTATATGATTCACTGATATTATTATTATGATTGAAGGATTTATTTCAATATATCTGCAGGAATTTATTTGTTAAAATCTTAGATTTTTTTCCTCGATATGGTATACCTCAGGGGTCACGCTACTAGGCGAAGTGGGCGAAAAAGTCACCTGAGAAGAGTAAACTTCGCCTTCTGTTATGAAAGCGAAAACGACTTCGCCCTCAGATTTTTCGGACATAATATGACCATAGATTACAACTTTCAGATGCCCCCCTCGATGTAGCCAGTAAGCTCTGGCACTGCTGTAACCCAACGGCAAGGCAAATGTATTTACGACAAATATATTTACCTGTTGTTGATACCAATCAGCTTATGGCACAAAGAAATTCTTGCACATTCACCTGCAAATTTTGATAGTTAACTGACATTTACCCTTTTCCAAGCAAGATATCACTGCTTGATTTCATGAAGTTGGGCCTGTTGTGCTATGATGAAAAGATGCCAAACTCTGTTTCGAAATTTAAACATCAATATGCAAATAGTAATTTGCTTCTAAAAATACGTTCGGTGAAGAGCATTTTCTAATTTATATCCTATTTTTAATAAATGGAGATTTTAACAGCCGTATTTGCATATTTTCTGTATAAAATTAGTTTGAAACCGTAAATGAAATTTTAATGGCGGACATCGCTGCATATTTGATATACCACTTCATTAAACTGTGAAAATACAAAAAATATATATATAGTAATGAAGCAAAATTACGACAAATATATTTATGTGTTGTTGATACCAATCAGCTTATGGCCACAAAGAAATTCTTGCACATTCACCTGCAAATTTTGATAGTTAACTGACATTTACCCTTTTCCGGAGCAAGATATCACTGCTTGATTTCATGAAGTTGGGCCTGTTGTGCTATGATGAAAAGATGCCAAATTCTGTTTCGAAATTTAAATATCAATATGCAAATAGTAATTTGCTTCTAAAAATACGTTCGGTGAAGAGCATTTTCTAATTTATATCCTATTTTTAATAAATGGAGATTTTAACAGCCGTATTTGCGTATTTTCTGTATAAAATCAGTTTGAAACCGTAAATGAAATTTTAATGGCGGACATCGCTGCATATTTGATATACTACTTCATTAAACTGTAAAAATACGAAAAATATATATAGTAATGAAGCAAATAATATTTAACCAATCCATGTCATTATTACCAGTAGGTAGACAGACCATAAATATGCAGAACTTTTAATGGGTTTTTGTAACGAAGCAAGAAAGTGTGTAGTTCAAGACACACACCCCCGTCTAAAAAAAGATACACTCGCTCTATGCACAGGATTCTGCAGTTTTATCAATAAAACACAACGAAATTTCTGACTACATGAAATCACCTTAACAGTATTATACAATAAATATAAAATATAAATATATATATATAAATATTAAGATGATTTCATGTAGTCAGAAATTTCATTGTGCTTTATTGATAAAACTGTAAATATTTATTATATAATACCGTTAAGGTGATTTAATGTAGTCAGAAATTTTGGCTGCTTTATTGATAAAACTGCAGACTCCTGTGCTCTGTGCAAGATATATTCTTGGATTTTTGGTTGGGGGTAAAAAAAAAATATGGTCCAGTTTAGTTATATATCGACTTTAGTGCTTCAGTGTGTTGTTTATGAATAGTTACATTAATGTTTTATTGGGGAACAATGAAGGAACAGTGTGGTTTTAAGTCACCTGTACATTTATTCCTATGTACTTGTATCAGGGGCTGTTTCAAAGAATGCTAGAAATCTTTTTGACTGCAATTGCAAACAAAACTTAAGAAAAATAAAATATTTAAGTGATAGTTAATTAAGCATTTTTACCACTTGCATTTACAAGGCTCTAATCTTGTTACTTCTATCAGTGAAAATTAATTGCAATGTATAGCTTCATATGTGATTTTTAAGTCATACAGCCAAAATAAACTGCATTTACTTCAATTTAAAAACACTTATACTAAGTATGAATAGAATGGGCATGAATGTAATTTTTTATATGCATACCAAAAATAGATATTAGCAACTAACAAATATTTTTCAACTTGAAAATAAGGCAATGCTTAAAAAAACTGTTAAGAGCACTTTATTAAAATAAGATAATGCATCTGTGTGTGTGTATATATATATATATATATATATATATATATATATATATATATATATATATATATATATATATATATATATATATATCATATCATGGTGTTTATTGTTTCATCTCACTTCTCCCTGATTAGCTCCCACTTCTCCCTGTTCTGACCAAAAGGAGAAGTCACTTCTCCCTACAATTAAAGTGTAGCTTGACCCCTGATACCTGTGTGTTGATCACGACTTGTTGAACTTATAATTGGTTTATTAGTGGAAATTATGTATTTAGAATTTTATGCCTTATTTTAGATGTGAGAATCCATAGCAATTCTTCGACCTATATGATTTCGCATATAATAACCACTTGAGTGTTCTTATAAAATTAGTAGCAAGAAATTTCATTTGTGTAATTGAGACTAGCTTTTCTATCATCTTGTATTTTTATTACTTTTGTTATGAACTGTATTGTTGGAATTTTTGAATAAATTTTGTCTTTATTTGTAATAGGGGATCGTTTTATTCTGTTCTATATACCTGTTAAGTGCCTATCTATTCCACCAGACATTTTCTCAAACTCTATTGAAATTTACTTGTCTCAGACAAATTACACCATTGACAATCACCACTAGGCAACAATAACCAAATGGATAAAACCCACCCAAACAAAGCTGGGAGGGGTGTACCACACCACATTACTTTTTCTCTATAAGACAAAAGAGAGAAATCATTTTGGTTTGAGTATTTTTTACATCTTTTATATAAAAAATATACATTATAAGCAAACAAATATATAGACATGAAAGTGATTATATTTGACATATTTTATAATCCTAACACCTGGTAGTTATAATAAATATGTATATTTTCTCATCTTGTATCAATTGTTTAGAATTAAAAAGCAAATTTATCTTTGCTTTTGTAACTAACTTGTAACTGAGCAATTCAATTACATTGTAACTGAACCCAGATCTGCATGGCACATATTGCTGTATCTAGTTATACTTATTCCTTAAATTGTTTGGGGCATTTTTCAAATGTGTGCAACTTAATTAGGAATAATAATGTAATTGTTAAAATATTATTTAATTGAAAAATATAATTACGTACATCAGAAATGCATAGGACAAAGCTATTTTTTCAGAATTCAGGAAGCGCTCTAAGGTTAATGTTGTTTTCTGAGATAATGAAAATACAAAAATGTGAAGCAAATAATATCTAATATAAACTATTACTACAAGTATGCAGACATACACTAAAACTATAGATTTGCAATCTAATGAATGGATTGGTATAACAAAGCATATATATTAAGTCCCCTCTTTAAAAATTGATGCTTCAACATGCTGCCATATTTGTTATTTACTGTGCCAATTCAGTTGGAAAAAAAGGGTCTTCTTCAGTTTGCCATTAATGAATATTTACAGTAAAGTTTAATCAGCAACAATGAAATATGGCTAAACATTGATACAAGCATACTCATGTACATCAAGCTAAAAAGCTTTGGTGATGTTTTAAGGTTTAGAAACTTTCTCAACAGAAAGAAAAAAACAGTAATCGAGGAAACATTTTTATCAACTTGCAACTACAATTCTGTAATTAAGAGGGTTCACTCAGTCAAAAATAATTACCAGGTATAAGTTCTACTGTGTTCCTTTAAAGTAACATGGCCACAATATGCTCTATTTACAAAACATGTTCAAACTATACAAACAAAACAGATAATTTAATACTTGAAAAAAGTTTCACTTACAACCAACAATAAATGCAGAGATTTTTTATATTATTGGAAAACAGTTCAAATAACAGAACCAAAGTGCATTCACACACACACCACACACACATTCATATGTATCTTGCTGTGCTCTCACTTATCCCTATTCAATTGTCTCACTTCTCCCCATTCTGTCAAGAAAAAGAAGTTAATTCTTCCTAAATTCAGGTCTAGCTTGATCGAAATTTGGGACATGCCTGCATTTACCTGGAGAGGTTTATAATACAACTTTGGAAAATGTATCCAATAACTATAGAATGAGCCCACAGGTCTCAAGGTTGAGGTAGGAATAAACTTTTATTCTAAAAGAAAAAATTTACTGGTGAAGAATTTAAATTTCAAAACTGATAGCAGAATACCAAGAGTTTTCTTTTCTTTAGAAGGGATACCACCAATTGCAGTAAATACAATTTGGATTATGATGCAGTGCACTAATGTAAAATTCAGATTGCAGTGGTTTCTTCAACTTAATGAATGCTGAACACTAGACATCACACTCGAGTCTATTTAGTGAAAATAGAAGATCATAGGAAATATATGAAGGCATAAACAACAATGGCAGTTATTTTACTGATGCACAGTTTTACAACAGCCCACTGAATCTTCTGCATAGAAAAACAGGGCAAGCCAAACTAGTTTTGTAACCAGGTTACACGTCTAACAATTCAAATGAGGGTTAAATTTTGATATTTCTGGTGCTATATGATTTTTATAACTTTTAGAAGAAAAGATATATTTGTGCCTAAATTAAGTCAATGCTCGCCATAGAAGAGTAACTCTCTCCACTCTGCATGAATTGGACATTATCATCAGCTGCTCTAAGGCAATGGTGTCAACTTACAGTGCCAGCTGAGAAACTGAAACAAAGTCAGTACCACAGTTAGATTACATGTTTGTAAAGCTAATCAAAATCAATTATAACAAGTTTGCTTAAACTTAAAAACTCAAATTTGGGACCAGTTTTAGGGATATTTGAATCTCTTTTAGTATGTATAAAGTCCTTTAAAGAGAGTTGGGTAGTTATAATTTTGAATTAAATTACTCATAAAAATAAAAGTTTACAAGTACTTTACTTGAAACTTCTAACATACAGTATCAGTGGAAAATGAGTGTGTATGAAGAGTAGATATATGGCTTTACTTTGGATTACATAATTTAGACTTTGTGCATTTTGATATGTAGATTAAAGTTAGATAAAGAGTCTGAACCTAACAGTCAGACCAAAAGTTTAGTTATAGTAAGGTCGTCAGGGTGCTTTCTGTGAAGTCTATCTGGATCTTTATAAGCCATGGTCAAACATAGTGCTGGGAGCAAAAAAGTGTCCAGCACTTGGACATAGGTGAGCCTTGGAAGGATAAGAAACCACTAGCCCTTTTCAGGGCTTTAACAAGTCATAAAACACAAGAGTGACTATAACAATAATATGGATGGAGTCAGGGGGATCAGAGATCAGGAAAGTTTTTGGGGAGAGCAGATGCACTTTTATGAAGAGGACAAAAGAAGAGGATAAAAGGTGGAAAAAAATTGGAAAAGAAGGAAAAACCAAACTGGAAGAATTCAGCAATTATATACATACAAGATCAACGAGACAGAATTGCATAAACTCATCTAGGAAAATCAACACAAAGGATTGAAATTGTCGGCAAAACCGGTCAAACAAAGGATATGGGAACGAAACCTCTGTGGAAGAAGCTAAATTCCAACCAAATAAGAGGAAGGAAACAAGAATCTTCAACAAAAGGAATAAATAGTGTGTGGTGCATTCAAATTTATAGGATATACATATTTACGAACAGGACAGGACAAAGGATTGCTAAAGCACACAGGTAACTACACCCACCACTCACACAACGCACTCTATTATGACAATTTTTATTCTCTAAATAACTATAAATAAAATAATATTAAGGGAAGGCAGCTGATTAAAGGCCCTCATAACATATAGGATTTCGCAAAACCTTAAAAAAGCGTTCCTAGAGCACCGCAAAATCAGGCAAGCACTAAACTCCATGTATGGAAATAATAGACTTACAACATCATCTCAAATCAGAAATAATTTGCCTCAAAACATTGTATTTAGCAACAATCAGCCCAGTAATATACACTGGCCTACAGTTAAAATCTTATCCCCCACAAGTCCAAATTATAAAAGGAAAGCCCCAGAACAGGAAACAACACAGAACCACATGGATCCAATCAATGATATGGCCCCAGTTAATAACCATATCCCCAATCAAGGTAAATGTGCAAGCTCAAAACAGTTAGGGACATACAAAAGCATTGGATCAAACAAAATACCAAAATATGAAGATAACAACAGAACACATATAAAACCAAAACAGGGCCAGGATATACAGAGGATAGTACGAGCTTTTGTAGACAACACTCTCCCAATTGCAATAATGCAACCCCATCATATGCAAGTCAAAACAACCCAAGCAATGTACCCAAACACATAACGGCTCTGAACCAACAAGGCTCGGTCAACATTAATTACAAATCGGGAAACAAAATACACTATGCTCAAGATAATCAAGTACCGGGACCGTCCAAAACACACTCATTAGAGGAATTAAAGGAAATGAGACAAGCTCTAGGAAACTATGATCACATACAAATAAACACACACTTTAATAATGACAACTTCACGGAGTTTGAAGAAACTAGGGTTCTACCAAAGGGAAAACAACCATTATGAGGTCGCAAAACACTAAAAGTATTGTAAACACTATACCGAGCAACATGCCCTCCCCATGTACTCAACCACAACCCACTCTCCAACACAACAACGCAAAAATTTTAATAATAATCAAAGCAGTCAAAGTAAAAAATGCAAATTCGCTGGGACGATGAAACACTACACCAACACTAACCCGGAAAACAAAAAACTCCAGGCTGCACTAAAACAATCAAAGAGTCCAAAATAAAATCAAATCCTAACATAAACGATGCGCACCCAGGCTATCTTACGCTGTACTTACACTACCCTATTACCCCAACCAAATAGTCCACAGACTCTGCTATTATTCAAGAACTACAAAAACATAAAAAAGGGCAAATTCATCTGAAGCCATCTGAAACTAGCATTTGATGCTTCACAGGAGCCTAAATCAGAGTGTATAAGATTAAAACAATTAACGGCATCCCAGTCAAAATATGTAACCATCACAACTACGCCATGCTTAGCAAACCGAACAAACAAAAACCAGCAACACAACCCGAAACAAACCATAATCAGCCTAAAAACACACCAAAACAAGGAGCAAACCTTATCATTTGGCAATGGAACTGCAGAGGCATATACCAGAAACAGCTAGAACTACAAGCTGCGTTACTTGAAACCAATGAAAAACCACTTGTCATATGCCTCCAAGAAACAAAACTACCTAACAAAAAATCTGCTTTACCCAAAATCAAAAACTATCAACAAACCTATCAAAAACAAAGAAAAAGCGACTCCAGAGGAGGGGGGATTTGCCATATATATTGATGACAGCATCACACAAAATCAACCAATTGAAATCACAGAAACTGCAAATGAACCCTGTGAAATACTGGCTGTCCAAATCCAATTCAGAAAACAAACCTTTGAAATATACATCTACAACCCCCCAGCCCACAATCAAGACCCTACTAAAACTCTCCAAAATCTCATTAAAAATTTTAAACATAATGTGGTTATGTGTGGCAACTTCAATGCCCATCACCCATTCTGGGGGTGCAACACGTCCAACAAGAGGGGCAATCAAATCTATCAACTCATAGAAGCCACCGATCTAATTATCCTTAACGACTGCACACCAACCAGAATGGATCCACACACAGGGAAAATGAGTGCATTAGATCTGACAATAACTACCCCAAAACTTATCCATGACACACAGTGGAGGGTACTATACCGATCAATGTGGGGAATCGATCATTTTCCCATACAAATTAACATAAACACCAAACAAACCCCACAGACAGACACCCATAAATCGTGCTGGAATCTTAAAAAGCAGATTGGGAGCTTTTTCAAACTAACCTACAGAGCACCACGATTGCAGAAATACAAAACTCAGATAACAACATTTTCTTCAATAATGCAGTCAAACAAATACAAACAGCAGCGGACAAATCCATACCAAAAACCAAAAAACACTCCGGGAAATTCAAACTCCCTGGTGGACAGAGGAATGTGGTGCAGCCATACAAGCCGAAAATAAGGCGCTAAACAGATATCAAAATTGCAAAACAAGCGCATCTTACATCGAGTACAAAAGACTAAAAGCAGTCACAACCAAAACACTCAAAAATGCTAGGAAAAATTCATGGAGGCATTTTTGTTCTAATTTAACACACCGCACAACCTCAAAAACAATTTGGAATAAAGTTAGAGCAATCAAAGGCAAGAATAACAAACAGAAACACATAAAAGTTATTCCAAAACAAAACCAAACCCAGGCAGACACACTTGCAAAGCACTTTGCAGACGCAAGTAGCAATTCAAATCATAAAGAGAGCTTCCTAAAACAAAATGCTAAGTTAGAATCCCAATACCCCCACTTATTCAAAGATCTAACTGCACAAGACACATGCAACCAAGACCCCCTCAATGATCCATTCACATTAACAGAATGGAACTTAGCAACTAGCAACAAAAAGCAAACCGCCCCTGGGGATGACTCTTTAAGCTATATCATGTATCAAAAGCTTCCCCCAAATATGAAACTCATCATCCTATCTCTAATAAATCAAATATGGAACACAGGAATCCTACCAACAAGTTGGAAACAGGCCCTAGTCATCCCCATCCCCAAAGAGGATAAAAATCCCCTCCTACCCAAATCTTATCGCCTATCTCCCTTACTATTACACTCTGTAAGATCATGGAAACTATGATTGTCAACAGGTTAAAACATCACCTTGAATGTAATAGCCTACTTACAGAAAATCAAAGCGGTTTCCAAGGAAACCGTACCACTTTGGACCAAATATTACACCTTGAAACTGACATCAAAATAGCCCTTAACAGTAAGAGGAAAAGCAACAGGTACCTAATTGCAATATTCCTGGACTTTGAAAAGGCTTTCGATCTAGTCTGGACCAAAGGGCTCATCTCCAAAGTAAACGAATTTGGCATTAAAGGTCGCCTACACAGATGGATCAAAAACTTTCTATCCAATCGAACATTCAAAGTTCAAATAGGGAAAGATATTTCACACCCACAGGAACTTGAAAATGGGACCCCACAAGGCAGTGTTATAAGTCCCATCCTATTTAAGCTAATGGTAAATGACCTTGCCAACAACATTCACACTCTTGTTAACATCTCTCAATTTGCAGATAACAGTTGTATATGGAAAGCTGGCAATCCGAAAAATGAAAAATACATAAAACAACTCCAAACCAGTCTGAACCACATAGAGAATCGGACCACAAACTGGGGCTTCAAAACATCCATGGTCAAAACAATAGCCATTATGTTTGCCCCCCCCCAACGCATCAGACTGGAACCCCCCAAACTCTATCTCAATAACTCACCTATCCAATTTGCCATCCATACCGTCTTCCTAGGGGCAATCCTAGATAGCCACCTGACATGGAAACTGCATATCAACAAACTAGTTGATCAATGTAAAAAACATCTCGACCTACTGGGGCACCTAAAAGGCCTTAAATGGGGTGCAGACCAAGAAACCCTATTCACTCTTTATTGAGCCCTAATTCAATCCAAGTTAGACTATGCCTGCTAAGCCTATGATGCTGCTGATAAAACTCTCTTACAGAAATAAGACTCAATCCAGTATAAGGCACTAAGACTTTGCACTGGAACACTGAGAAATACCTCCCTTGCAGAGCTCCAAACCCTTACAGCAGAACCACCACTCCACCTGAGAAGGACTGAAATGATACTCAAATATGCAGCACGTGTAACTACCTTACCAGACCACAACCCCATCAAAAAGGCATATATCAAAAGCAATATAACATTCTTCCCCAAGAGAGTCAAACATCCCCCAGCCTTTAACAAGGTACATAAAATTATCAAAAACAACCAAATAACCATACAGGCTGAGAAAAGGATATATCACTATCCAACTCCCTGGAAGAATCAAATCCCAATCATCAACTTTGAACTTAGGGAAGTAGGTAATAAAAAGCAAAACCCCTGTAAGCTACTCACACATATTCAGAATTTGTTAAACATTCACTCAATACTCATCCCACACACACATATACAGGACAGTTCCAAGCAGGGTGCAACTAACATAACCACAGCTGCCTTCCTAATTACAGATGGTACTTGGTACTTCTATATTCTCAGCAGAACTCTGGGCAATTAACCAGGCAGTACATTGGATTCACACACAACCAAACTCTCAATATTTAATCATAACAGACTCACTTAGTGCCCTACTAGCACTAAACTCCACTAAGCCTACAGCCAGGATAAACCTCAAAGAGGATACTCTTTTCCAACTGGGTAAGCTCAATGATAGTAATAAAAAGGTCGAATTTCTTTGGGTCCCCTCCAACATTCAACTCCTGGGCAATGATAAAGCAGACCAATCGGCAAATGAAGCCCTAACCCTGGATACCATTACTGAAATAGGGTACTGTACTGGAGAAATCTACTCCCAAATACACAAATTCATAAACAAACTATGGCAAACAGAATGGGATTCCATATCAGCCCATACCCAATTACACCAAATACAACCCAAAATTAAACGCCACATTAAAAGGAAGTCACTCCCAAACTTCCCACACAACCATATAATAAACAGGATTAGGACAGGAAAAACCAAATTATTTGACAGCTTAGGGCAACATTTATCCACTCAGACACAAAACCAAGAAAACTGCCCAACTGCCATGAGAAAGAAACATTACAACATATCTTTAATACCTGTCCTGCATACATGACCCAAAGAGCAGAATTTATACAAAAACAGAGGCTACTCAAAGCCCCTTACTCCTTCCCAGAGTTCTTTAAATCTAACAATAAAAAAATGACAAACACACATGATAATATTATAAATTATTTAATCCTTTAACTACTACAGCTGTTCCATAGTTTCGCTACTACTGTGTGATAGCGTATCAGTTACTGAGACTACTGATACTGTTTGCTAGGCTGATTACTAGAGTATCGTCATGGCTGACTACGGAAACTGACAATAAAAACATGGTTACGTTTATATTCATTATTTCATTAGTTTTTGCTGGACTTCAGTGAAATAAAAAGCAGCTTACCTTGTATAGTGTCTGTTATTCATATATTTCCATTTTACTCCTACAACAATCAGACAAGAAATCCCCGTCGTGTAAACTGTTTTGAATCGCACAAAATAAATCATCGTCATTTGAATCAAAATCACATACATCTAGTGTTGAAATGGGACTAACATCATTATCTGATCCATTTACCAAGAATGATCCATTAAACTCTTCAATATTGCTTGCACTGAACCCTTTAAAGTCACAAATATCTGACTAGGAATCCATTTTTGTTTATCTCAACTACATGTGTTTTGTACATTGCCGGAAATTTCCTTCCCGCGTGTCTAAATTTAACCTCTCAGCTTTCCAACTGGTATCAAAATGTTCAGTAATCAGTCTTCTCATTGGTTATGATAATGAAAAATAAGTAAATATCTGTACTTTCAACCAATCAACGTTTAGTTAACATAGCAGTTACATCCGCATATATGCAACACTGGGGTTTTGAGTACAGCTGAACTACACGCTCATAATCGACACTGGGGTTTTAAACAAGGCTTATCGACACTGCATATATGCATCAATGGGGTTCAGGAGATATTTACAGGCGATGCTCATATGCAGTAGTTGTAGTTAAAGGGTTAATCAGCATTAATAAGTCAGGTAACATATAAACCTACATAGACTGACAAAACAACTAACTACTACAGGAAGTACCAGCTTACCACAAGAGAAACAGTACATTGAATATGGAAAATAAGAAATTAAACACAATAAGGACATTCTTGCCAAAAACACAAAACAGCAAAAAAGGGATTGAAAAAAAATCGATCATCTCTTTCACGTCCGTCTGACTTCACTCACCGGAAACTGACCAAGCACAGCAAAGGCTATTACAAGCAAGGAAAACTTACAAAACAAAACAGGATTTAAATTCGTGTTCACTCCTTTAAGTCGCCTATCAGTGAACAAATATAGACAATGACAAAACTCATAAGTCAATGCAAATGCAAGAAGACTAAGGGATATACATTGGAAAAAAGGAAAGTTGAACAGATAAGAAAAAAGAAAAAGAAGATGCACAGCTAGGTCGAAAGACCAAAACAAACTAGAAAGTGAAGTACTTTTCAAAGCCTACCAAACAAGAACTTGATGATTCACAATCTGAAAGGTTCTTAAATAATAAGCCCACCCCTACCCCGACTAACAAGCACCCTACACATACAAAGAAAGGAAATCTGCATGGATTTCCTTTCAAATAAACACACACACACACTGCCCACCCGGACAACGTAACTTACCTCGATGAGGTAAGGCCCCACACACAAACATAATACACGATCTCTCCTGTCGTACCAACGACAAGAGGCTGAGAAAAGACATTACAATGCCAGAACATCTGAAACGGAAATTCTGTAAGCCAGTAAGGATCAAATAACAACTCTGCCCATGAGTGGAGAGAAAATGATACCAAGCGACAAGGGAATGGATCCGACCATTACCCAAGGCCGGAAAACAATATCAATCGATAAGGGAATGGACCCGACCATTACCTAATACAAAACAAAAACCCCATAGTCGTTTTCACGATAAGGGGAAAATTGAAAAGACTACAATATTTTACTGGAAGAACTACCAGTATGACCAAAGTGAAGGGTTGAACCCCATCAACCCTTAAAATTAAAAGTTGCTAAGATAACAACAGCAACAGACAGACCTGAAAGCATTATCTGGGGAAATGAAGGGGGATGGACCCGCTCACCTCCCAGGCCGAAAACAAATCCTCAAAGTCGTTCTTACGATAGGGGGAAAAAAGAAAAGATTATAAGCTGACAAATGTACCAAATAACTGGCAGCTCAACCAGTTAAAAGTCCATAGCGGAGGGCTGGAGCCGACCAGCCCTCAACTTTAAAAAAAAAAAAAAAAAAGAAGAAGACCATCAGAAGTATCCAGGAAGCAGCAGTAGGAAGAAAAAAAGAGACGCCACAAACCGAACAACAGTCAAACAAAAACAGAACAACAAGAGTAGTAAAATCAGGGAAAAACGAACTCATCATCAACTCCTACCAAAAAGACAGAACAGAGAGAACAACAAGTTATTAAGTTTGATTATGCCTCAGGGACTGTTGTGGCTTATTACCTTAACATGGCGGTTATGAATGCCTAAGGGATGATCAACTTGTGTTGATCTATGAATGCCTAAGGGATGATCAACTTGTGTTGATCTATGAATGCCTAAGGGATGATCAACTTGTGTTGATCTATGAATGCCTAAGGGATGATCAACTTGACCAGACTGAGCAAAATATTAAAATATGAAATTGTTGGATGGAATAAATGGAGATATCAGTAGTAATATAGACTCCAAGTACAGGGTGATTCCTCTATAACACAGTATTTGGGGTCCATAGAACCAGACTGTTATAACCACCCATGTTAGTTAGTTGAAGAAAATGATGTATTTGCCTAACATATTGGGGTAGAGGAAAATAAAAAAAAAATTAGCCAGAAAAACACTTGGATATTGACAACTTATATTTGTTTATAAATAATCCTTTAAGTACAGTACTTGAATATAAAAAAATCCATTCATTCCAGGATAGATCACATTATATAATCTATATAATCTTTATGTCTGACTCCCATCCCTTTAGTAAAGGCCAATAAAACAAATTTATTAAATAAAAATGTAATCCTTGTTTTGATCAATATCTGACTACCATATAACAATTCACTACAATTGATGCAAGTAGCAAAAAGCTATAGCTGTTTACATGCTACATGCACCTGTGCTTAAATTGGCCTAGATTTTGGTCAGCTTGAGACAGTTGTCATCTTGCCAAAGCTATCCAGGGAATGAGGCTATAGATAAATGAAACTTTCATGGCACAATAAACCTGTTCCCCTCACTTTGAAAAATGCAACAATCTATCAGATTCCATTGCTTGTATTTGGTGCTGACTTCATTTGATGAAAAACAACAATTGTGTCTGATGTAGTCTGCAAGTTCAAAGGAATCTACTGCTCACTGCCAGTTGTATTTATTCACCCACCAGGCTTCTATGTGCTAGGCATCTGTAGTTATAATTAATACAAAGGTGCATTGAGGTCTGCCAGTTAATAATGAGGATACTTTTGTAACTTGTGCTGTCAAAAAGATTGTCACTTGCACTCAAGCAATGTGTTTTCAAAAAATGATTTTTATTTGACAGATATCATCATTCAGTAGACCAAGTTATTTTGCACATAATGTGTTGTGTAAATGGCAGTTGTCTTCAATATATCAGTTATTTTCTCTCATTTGCAAACACATTGGTTTCTCTTCTGGCCTGCATGAATTCATCCCATGATTTTATTTCTCCAAATATTCTGAGTGATGCTGGTCATGCATTTCCATGCAGGAATCACTATATTAACCCTTTCATAACTAAGTAACTTTGAAGGCATAGAGTCCTCAACACTAAGTAACTTTGGAGTTGTAAAGCAAAATGACTTGTGGACTTTGAAACAACATAACTTTGTCAATGTTAAAAATATCTGGCAGAATTAGGTGTCAAAATCAAGGTTAAAAATCAAATTTTATGATTAATTCATTAAAATGTGCATATCTATTTACAACTATTAAAATGCAGGTGCAAACAGGTAAGACAACAGGTAAAATACAAGAAATTTTTTTATTACCTCTTAGAAAACTTAGAAAGTTCTCAAAACGTGTTCAATTGACCCTAGATGTACTAGTGAATAATCACAGTAGCAACACAAGTCTTTCTTTCATGGTGTCCATAATATATAAAATTCTATAAAATGAACCAAAATAATCTCTAAGGTGAAATCTGTCCACACACCTATATCACTCTGCCACAAATGATCGTCGCATTGAAGTTCATTAAACGGACAATTTTTTCAAAAACTTCATCTGAATAGAAAATATTTCGAAACTTTCCAAGAGCCATCTAACACTCGGGTGTGCCCAATTCTGTCAGAAAACTGAAACAAATCTCTTTGGTTTTCCGGCTTCGTCCGAAAAAGAAAAAAAAAACGTGGTGCATACAATTTCTCTGGTTCAAAACCTTCAAAGTTTTCTTCATCGTCATCATTGTCACCCATAAGAGCATTCCATTTTCTCTCCAGACATCTCTCATTTTCATCCAAATTAAAAAAGGTAGAAATTATTCAAATTCTCTGATAACCTCCTGTGAAATTTTTTCAAACTCAACCATTTTGAATACAAATTTCAGCATTCGGAAAACACGTTAAAAGTTTAATATTTCTAGTTGTATACAAGCTAAACTCAGGAGATCATCCAAATATAACATCTACATTACAAGAAGGAAGTTATTAGAGGTACCCCGAAAGTTATTTAGTCGGGTACTATAATGTTAAAGAAGAACACTGCCCTAGACAGAGAACTCGGTCCATAGTGTTTGCGGATTTACTTCCCCTGGACCGATTTTCAGTCTGTAGTGATGAAAGGGTTAAGTCACTTTAAAATTTGTTTCTTCGTTTCGATTTATTTTCAAAGTTCCCATGAATACCAGTGAAAAGGAACCAAAATTTGTTTCCATTTCTCAGCAGTCTAAGTATACAGAAGAAAAAAAAAATCAGCACACTTAAAAGAACCCATAGACAATGTTAGCTTACTTTGCAATAAAATAACTTTAGTATTGATATCCTGTTAAAAAAAAAAATAACCAAAGTAGGCTTCTGAGGTCAGCTTGCTTTGTAATAAAAATAACATTTATTTTTAATGCATGTCAGTAAATTCAAAGTAGTTTACTGCTTGCAGCCAGTTGTATTTATTCACCATCTGGGCTTATAAGTGCTCATCATCTGTAAGTAATAATTAATGCAAAAGAGAAGTGATGTCTGTGGGTAAATAGTAATGGTACTTTTGTAACCCCTATTAGCAAAAAGATTATCACTTAGACTCAAGTGAATGTGTTTTAAAATAATTTTTATTTGCAGATACTGTCATGCAGCAGACCTGGATATAATTCAATCTTGATTTTGCACCAGACAATGTCATGTGTGAATGAGTTACCTTCAAAATATCAATTATTTTTTTGCAATGTTGTTGGATCCAATTTTCAGTTAGATAACATTCAAACCTTTGAGCACATCTAAATACAATTTGTTTCTCAATTCATGCCAATGAACAATGGGGCCTATGTTGTCAAACAAAAATAATACATGCTACAGAATGGAAGCCTTTGTTACATATACATATTTCATGAATATATTTCATTAATGCTCAGGTTGAAAGAAAAAGAAACAATACAAGGTTAGTTTCTTTTTTTATTATCATATAAGACTTTTGTTTATATATTTTATTGCAATGTTTATGGGAGAAGCACAAATGCAATACAAATTTATTTAGTTTCTTAATTCTTGGGACATTAACAGAGCTGCCAACATTCCAGACTCTCAAATTGTGAAAAGTGGGATAAAAATTAGTAAATTTTGAACACAGTGAAAAATAATATCATGACATTAACTCCATCCACTTCGATAAAATTCCCCAAACAAAAACAGTATTTATACTGATTACATGTACTACTACATTTGCAGCCAATTTATTGATATATACAAACTTCAGCTATTTGTCATATTATGATTTGTGACAGTCTTGAACTTCCTCATTCAGGCTATGGTAAATTTCTGTTTCAAAATAGTTCAGGCTTCTTGCCTGCTGGTTAATCTTGGTGACTAAAATTGTTACAAATTTTCCGCACCCAAGAAGGCACTTAAAAGTTTGGTTTGTCTTATTTGTCCTCACAATAGAAAATAACCTTTCATTATCACTTTTGCTGATTTTTAACTGAAAATGTTCAACAATAAAGCTTACAAACAATGTTTCAGCATTGGTAGCATGCAGGACTTTAGTAGGTGGCTTAAAGTGCTCCAAAACTGAAATCTTTAGTGGGTGCTGTAGCAAAGTAGTTTCTCACATTATTACATGTACTATATAATATTACTACATGGTAATTGTAAATTGTAAGCAACAATATCAGCCCTTGTGCACATTTCCATTTGTAAAATTTGCAATACACTACTATGCAAAAAGCAAATTGTACATTGATGTTTGATGGTTGAATGCTAGTCCAAATTTTGGTGTACTCCAATTTATACTTCACTTTTTTGTGGAATACAAATTGTTTTTGGAGGTGAGAAAATTTTAATTGTACAAATCATTTTCTTTGGAGTTGAGAACATTTTAACTGCAATGTAGCTTATTTACAAAATGGTATTAACCCAGAAGATTGAACATCAAACTGTGAATGATTAGTAATCACATGCTGAAAAACTAAACTCAAGCAAATTAAAATATATGATAATCTTTCAATGTCAAAAACTTCACCTTTCAAAAAAGCTATCTTCATGTAGTTTCCCAACATCTGTGTATTTTACTACCAATGTGCTTCCACACCATTACCACTGCTACAATTTGTGCAAAAAGCAGAATGTATATTAGTATCTGATGGCTGAATGCATGGCAAATGTATATTCCAAACTAAACTTCACTTTTTGTGCAATAGACTTTTTTTTTCCTTAGTGATGAAGAGGTTTTCAATATGCAATAACAAACGGTAATTCAAGTCAGTATTGGTGCAAATGTAGAGAAAAATTTCAGTTAAGCCCAGGTTTCTTTCAAAAGCATTTGTTAAATTACTCGTATACGCACTGAATAAAATACACCAAAATGATCATAACTTAGCCAACTGTACCAAATGGCTATAGTTATAATATCACAACTAGCAGTACCCGATCCTTTCCACAATGGCCAATTTCACAAATAGCACTTAACAGGAAAATTTAAAAGAATTGACAACTGGGGAATTGGTCATTCTTTTTTTTTTTTGTGGCTGTGGCATTAATCCATGAATCACTAAAGAAAGGTTTGAAATTCACACCAAAATTGCCAAGGGTGATAGCTATGTATATGACCTAGGTGGGAAAAAAAGTTCTGAGACAGGTAAATAACAATATTTTTTTATTGTGTCCCAATATATACAGTAAAAATGGTAGTTGTCCATGTTCATGTTTCTATGTGGGTGTGTGTAAAGGATGTAACTAGACTCAACATTATGATAATTGCCAGAATTATCTGACAGTTACTAAATAGGATGCTATGCCACATTGGGGGGGAATCAACTTGCCCATAGTGTATGTAACATGGTGCCCTATTAGTATGTAAAGACTGTTAAGTATGCAAGAGGTGTGAGGACCACTCTGGTCACATTCAGGATAGAAATTGTACATCAATGAATTATCAACCAAGTTCTGTTCATTTTTTTTTTTAATCACCTTCAATATTACTGCTATTGAAATTAGCAATGTGGTACAAACAAAAGGGAGGTACAGTTAGACAATGACACTTGCTACATGGCCATAAATTCTGGCAAAAATGGAATTAGTTAAATGGGACATTTCTATGAAAGGTATTAACCCAGTTATCAGAATATCAAACAAGTGTGTTTAAGTCACAAGATAAATGCTCATGTACCATGGATAGGCACAAAGTTAAAACAGTCTAGCTTAAAATATCAAACTCGGTGTTGATTCTTAAATAGGTCACACAAGAAAAGAAAAAAGTATCCTCCCTTGTATTATTATGTAGTACATGTATGACAAGTAAATTGTAAACAACCACATGATCTCCTGTAATAATGCAAAAATGAGCACACAACAAAAGACTTGAACTGTAATCATTTTCTTGTCTCATCTGAACTTGGAAAACATTTTTTTTAAAGGTGTAAATGGTTGTTCACTGTATTACCTAGGTAATTATCAATGAGTGGGTACTCAAGTACCCGATGGCATCTTACTAAAATTCATTACAATCTTCATCAATTGGTTGTTTAACCCCAAAATACTTATCCAAATTTAGAAACAGCATTTTGCCTACCTCTGGACATGTCTTAATTTCAGGTCACATGCACTGCTTATTGACTACAGAAGCAAACACAATAAGAAAGCTGAAGCTGTTCATTTATGTACTCTTCTAATGGTCTTTCTGCCTCTGATTTCAGTCTATTTAAATATCAGCATATTTTTCCACCACTCAGGCCTTAGTTGAAGTCTTTGAACTTGCCTCCCAGATATTTTATCATGCTCTTTTGATGTCCTCTTATCAGACAACATGTACATCTGGGGGTCTTTTAGCCACTAAACTATGTCCTTGTAAATATCAGCACTGTAAATTGATTGATTGATCATCACCTTTTGTCCTTCAGCAGATGGTTGTAACAGGACTGGCAAGCATCTGAATTTACCACCCAGCCACTGCATGCATTTGGAGGACTTCTGTGTAAGTGATTTTCTGCATCCCAGATATATCTGCATCCAAATATGCACATTTATGCATTTTTGAGACCTCTGAGGTAAGTGTAATGATGCATTATCTTCTTTATTCTATCTACCAGTCTTCCATTCATAAAATATTCATTCATTATTCTGAGCTCAACTTACCAAGTCATGCTCTGAAGCTTCATTTCTAAATTATTACAGAGCATGAAGTTAATAATGAAATCTAATTTACAAAAAATCTATTACAGGCACATATAAATTCATAAACTTTCCAAAACACAAAATATTATTTATGATCAGAATTGTAAAGATAAAAATGACACAAAAATGTTTCAAATGCTTCAACATTATATGATTTCTAACATAAACTAAAACTCATGTCTTGAGACATTCAAATTATTCCCCTGTGGCTTTAAAAGAGCTTTAAAATGTAGTTCAAAATTTCTCTTACCAACAGGAAAAGGAAGTCAAATGATGTAAAGTCTTGAGCCAATCTATTATAATAAACTTGGGTGGTTTTAATTGTATTATCTCAGATAGCAAGTAATGTGAGTTTGTTCCCATATAAGGGTATTTAATGGACTCACCCCTGTGCTTTAGATTTACAAATTACAAGACCTTTTTCAGAAGAGTTAAGAAAACATGTGATGGCACCTTCCATTTTCCATAAATGGTCCCATAGTTTTAGAGCAATGGTCTTCAAAGTGCATGACCTTAGCACAAAAAAATTTTTTCTTGTCACACAACTATATGAAAATTCATCTAGCTAACATCCTAGAAAAATTTAGTGAATTTGCAGTAACAAAGACAACATCACGATTCTTTTAAATCGGGAGAAGTGAGACCAAAGCAAGAAATGCAAAATATGATATAATATATATGATAATGCTCAAAAGACACACCATTTCTCACTATAGAGTGCATTCCTTCCCCATGTGACCCATTTGATAGTCTGGTCAGCTGTGTCAAAACTGCACAATAAATAAAGGCTACACTCAAGGTACTCCACAATATACTTAACCCTTTCATCACTAAGTAACTTTGTAGGCATAGAGTCCTCAACACTAAGTAACTTTGGAGTTGTAAAGCAAAATGACTTGTGGACTTTGAAACATAACTTTGTCAATATTAAAGATATCTGGCTGGAGTAGGTGTCAAAATCAAGGTTAAAAATCAAATTTTATGACTAATTCATTAAAATGTGCATAACTATTACAACTGTTAAAATGCAGGTACAAACAGGTAACACAACAGGTAAAATACAAGTAATTATTTGATTACTTCTTAGAAAACTTAGAAAGTTCTCAAAACATGTTCAATTGACCTTAGATGTATTAGTGAATAATCACAGTAACAAGTCTTTCTTTCATGGTGTCCATAATATGTAAAATTCTATAAAATGAACCAAAATAATCTCTAAGGTGAGATCTGTCCACACATCTATAACGCTCTGCCATGTTTGATCGTCGCATTGAAGTTCGTTAAACGGACAATTTTTCCAAAAACTTCATCTGAATAAAATATTTGAAAATATTCTAAAGCTTTTCTGGAGCCATCTAACACTCGGGTGTGCCCAATTCTGTCAGAAAACTGAAACAAATCTCTTTGGTTTTCGGGCTTCAGCCAAACAAAACCACGTGGTGTGCACAATTCCTCTGGTTCAAAACCTTTAAAGTTTTCTTCATCGTAATCACTGTCACCCACAAGTGCATTCCATTGTGTCTCCAGACATCTTCTCTCATTTTCATCCAAATTTACCAGGTCAAAATTATTAAAATCATTCGATAACTTTCTCTGAAATTTGTTCAAACTCCACCTTTTGGATACAAATTTGAGCATTCGGAAAACACGTTAAAAGTTCGTACTTTGTTCGATATTTCTAATTGTATACAAGCTAAACTCACGAGATCATCCAAATCTAACATCTACATTACAAGAAGAAAGTTATTAGAGGTATCCCGAATGTTATTTAGTCTGTACTATAACCTTAAGAAAGAACACTGCCCTAGACCCAATTTTCGGTCTGTAGTGATGAAAGGATTAATAGAATCTGCCTGGTCTACCATTGAGTAAAAGCACTAGCAATTGATTGAGAAATAAACAATGCCCATATTTGTAATAACTAACAATGACTAAAAATGGGTGTGAATTTATGTTAACAGTACAAATGTGGCCTCAAGCTACCATACATGTGATACAATTCCCCACATATTGTATCCTATTTCCTTATTGTTAACTCACATAAGCACAACACTGCTTACTAAACAAAATATTCTGAATTAGATTTTTTGGGCACATAGGTTTCTTTATTCTTTTAATTTATGATGGTAATTAATGCATATATATAAGGTACATTGATGCCAGGTGTCAACTTGTGCAAGTTTCATTGGTAGGAATGGATTACCAAGTTTGCTTATCTAGAAAAAATTTACAGCATTTAGTGACCATTCTTGGGATTTAGGAATCAATTCACTAAAAGCAAAGCATGTTAATCAAGCTAGTTGATGGAGATGTACATTGTGAAGCTAGCCATATGGGGAGGCATTAAATTCCTAAATGAATGAAATTGATGGTCTCATCACTTATCTTACATTGCAAAGTGTGATCATAGGCTTTTGGTATCAAAATGTCATTAACTAAAGTTCCTTGCAAAACAGTCATGTAATGATTTATGTTGTAATATTATAGCTGTTTGTTCTGTATTACTTGTTGTCAATAAAGCCAGGACTATCCAATCTTTTTGAATGAGAATTGGCTATTACATTAATAGACTTTGAAAATATTCACTACTTATTCTGGTGACATATTTTGAAAATCGAAGACAAAATATTGAAGTTGGTGATTTTTTTGGGTGACAACATTTTGAAAGCCAGGACCATCCAGGTGTTTGCAGACAAAATTATACAGCATTCACATTGATCATTCATAGAATTGAAACTTGTTGTTGGGCGTAACACCATTTTTCAGCACACGATAGGCTATTCATGGTGGCCAGTATTATTGGTGGAGGAAGCAACCCGGGAAATCACCGGAAAGAACCACCCACCCACAAGAAGCTACCGGCATGCTTTCTCACAGCAATACTGTTCTCTTTGGCCAACTGAAAATAAATCATAAACTAATACAGGATGTCTTTGTCTTATAACCAATGAGAAGATAGTATTCCATTAAGTGGGGTATTAAGCATATCAGGTCCCTGTCAGACAGTACCGTTGGAAAATGGTCTGGCATTCCTTAAAGGTATAATAGTAAACCAAACTTCGGAAACACATAAAAAAGTCAAATGCCTGAGCTAAACTGTGGTACCAAATTTATTACATTACACAAAATGTAGCTTGATATATCAGGATTTATTCTTACATAGGTCACAAGAGAGAAATGTCCTCCCTTGTAGTTATTATATGGTACATGTATGACGGTAAATTGTAAGCATCGATATGAGTTCCTGTGTTTATTCTTAACATACATTTATAAAGTTTCAGCAATGCCACCATTTTGCTTAGTAGAGCCCGGATGTATGGGTAACCTTCCCTGGCTCTGTAAAAAAATTGCCCGTAAACAAGAATTTGTTAACTTGTGATCTTGCAGTAGTTCTAAATAAAATCAAACAACTTTCATGATAAGAAAGTAATTTTTATTTAGTTTTTAAATACTAGTAGGAAACAGCTATTTAGACATAAATTAGTATTAAAAAATATGCCTTCTCAAATATTGTTTTGACTAAAAAAGGGCTTTGGCATAGTGTTTCACACATGCAATTTTAAGACGCTCTTGTGCCATACTGGTTTGTTTCCATGCCATGCCATCTTTTCCCCCTCCCCACGCCTTTTTATGTCTTTATTATCACAAATGGTGTTTGTGTATTAATGAAGTGCAAATTCATATAATTGACATTAAATTATGCACAAAGTAGTTTTATGCCAGTTTAAATGTGACATGTGCAAGAAATATGTAATTTAAAATGTTGCAAAAAAGGTAATTATTCATTTTTAGGCATTGTTTATATTTTACAATATGAATAGGTAGTCATCTGTTATTGTAACAGCAACGTATAAATCAAAAAACGTTGGTTGGTTGGTTTTATTTTTACAGCACACCAGCACAATGAGGCTATCTAGCGCATACAAAAGGTTATATCATTCATTATTTTTAAGTGGTAAAAGGTTTTGTACCTACCAGCAATACGAAAACCAAATAGGTAACATGATAAAAATGGTAATGGTGATAAAATTAATAAAGTTACCCGATCAACAGGGAGTACAAATAATGTATGACAATGACAAAAGATGAAAGGTAATTAAAATCTAGTAAAGAAATAGGAAACACATCTGAAGGAAGTAAACATTTATCATATATATATATATATATATATATATATATATATATATATATATATATATAGTACAAAAAACTTCAATGTGATACATAAAAGTTATAACTTATGATAAAATGTTTACTTCCTTCAGATGTGTGTTTCCTTTTCCACTGGTTTTAAAATTAGGTTAGGCTGATTTTTTTTTTTTTAAATTATAAACATTCTATATAAATCAAATATTTACAGCACACAAAGTACAGTGTGAAACAGGTTCAATTAGATACACACACACACACACACACACACACACACACACACACACACACAAGCATTTTGAAACTGTTTATCAGTGTATTCTATTTACTGATGCAAATAAACTTTGTAATGTGATACTAATTATTCTGTCACAACAGTATTCACAAGTGAAAAATAGAATATGGTATCTTTAATTGTATACGATAGATCTATTTATGTTTGCTGCTTTTTTTCTGATGAATGAAAATTGACAATGTAAAAATTCTCTGCAAAAAATCAGGAGATATTATGTGATATGAATGTAAGTTTGGAAATACCCTAAAATCCAAAATTGTGCATGTTACATTTGTCTATAAAAATATACATGAAACATAAGAAAAAACATGTATGGCTTGCATTCTTGCTTCATTGCCTATATGTAATAATATAACTAAAATCACTCTAGGCCTCTATTCTTGTTTACCTGTAACTATACATGTAACCATTTAAATAAAGCCATGTGTATCCTTTTTTGTTTACCCATATACTGATATAAATCACAAAGTTATTTATATTGCTACAGGTATAATATATAGGTTATTGAAAGAAAAAAAAAAAGACCCGCTGTGTATGTCCTAATTCTAACTCGACTCGACTGTTATGGTTTCACATCGATCATTACGCTTACCGATAAGTGCTGATAATCCCGTTGATATTTCTCCAGTAAAAAGCAGCAGGAATATAGCTGTTGTGTGTGTCATTTTTTTTTTTTTTTTTTCTTCTTCAATCTGGCCAGTCCGTCATTTGAAGGCCAACTAAATACACAACACAGTTTGATAAGAGTTCACGTGACCTTGGCCTACGACCTGGAAAGAAAAAAAAAAGATATCCAGTCTAAATTGTATCTCTCCTTGCGTGCAGCAATATATATCAAATATAAATTCACAAATGTATAGTAAGTTAGAAATGTCTAATGTCGAATCAATTCTTGTATGCAAGTAAAAGTTGTTGTAACTTATAACGTAAGGCAACATGATACACCAGAATGCATGATCACAACAAGAGGATATGTTGTTGGAAAAGAAAAAAATGGCTGCCAATTAAAGTACCCTCCTAACATTTTAAAAGGCACCATGCCATTAGATGGGTGTACCTGATGCAATACAAGCTACCTTAATAGTCTTTTACCTGCTAAAGCACATCAAGAATGCATCACAATTGTGACCCCGATTCACTCACCTACATAATATCACGTGGAACACAGAACTCCATACAATCCACACATGAAAACTAACCAGCAATCAGGCGAATTAAGTACGCCTCTTATTTTAGCAGTGTTGTTGTTCACTGTGATGCTTACACAAAAATCCTATGCTATTTTTACTTGAAGACAGACAAAATCAAAGGTGATGATACATAATCCAATTAGAAATTCACAAACTTGCATTTTCCCTCCGAAATGTACACAATGTTGTTTTGCACTGACGGTAATTGACACTTTTCCATATTAGGAACTGTGACGTGAGACCACATTTTACAGCGCCATCTAGCACTATTCAATAAAGGACTGTATGAATGAAATGTAGTGGAGTAAAGTTAGTGTAGTACTATAAATAAAGAAAAACTGGTCGAGATAACATTTAAATTTAAGAGTACTTCACCTGTTTCTTCAGGTAGTGTAATTTGATCAAGTGTGACTTGAATATTCGATTCTATTTTTGTTTCAATAAAAAGAATGAAGCTGTTGATTCGTCAATATCGTAACTTTTGCAGTCTCATGTCAATATAAATGCCTTCAAAAATATATGTACACTCTTTAATTATGATATCCTAAAATATTTAATATGTATGCTATATTTCCAAAGGGTATAGCAAGCCGTTATTGACAATAACCAGCATCTGTGAGTATTTTAATATGAAATCTAATATTAGAAAATGAGAGCCATTTTAGAATATCAGAAACAGCATTGTGAAAAGCATATTATTCGAATCATTTTGTAATAATAAAAATAATCACATCTCATATCATAAAAACGTGGTTTCTAATATTAGAAAATGTGTTTTTAGTCTCAAACTGAATTTTATCGTTAGGAAAAAAAAATACCAAAAAGTTAACAATTTTTTTAAAATATTTATTTTTGATACTAGTAAATCATTGTCTGATAAAAGAAAATCAATCTAGATTAGAAGACTGTCAACGTGTGGTATACTGTGATATACGGTATCATTGTGTCCATATTAGAAATGTTGTAAGGGTCTGGGTAGAATGGTGGAAGCAAAAGAAAGGACCATAATTTAGCACCTGGTGCTATTCATTAAAATATATTTACAATGATAACACAAACATTAATTTATTTAATAACGTGACATATGAAGGCACACTAAGTGCAGGATTAGGTCAAAGTGTTGAGAGTCGGGTTCTAAAATTTCAAAAGAACCCTAACATTCCTAAATAGGGCACCAAACAGAATCTTTGTGTCTATTTACTAAGAGTGTGCATAATACCCAATTACTGTGCGCAAGCATAATCGGTAGTCAAATTTCATGTGTAAGTTGATGTGTGCACAACTTTTTTGTTTGTTTTTGTTTTAGCCGGGGATGGGGTCCGAGCCCACCTCACCTACGGCAATGTTAATATGATCGAACTAGTGGGATAACCACATGTTATATGCGGACACATCGAATATAACGCAACAAGCAGTTGAATTAAAGTAAGATTTTCTCCGTTGATTCAGCCAAGGAGAGAACTATTTTATCTTCATCCCAAAAATAAAACGGGGGACAGTTCAAAGCATCCTTTTCCTTTCATTGATGTTAGTAATGACAGTTGTTGTATCTTTTGGGGTAATTTACGGAAAGGACTGATTTATAATTTGAAAAACCACCACCACCCGAGTTACAAATGAGATTAATCGCAATGGAATTACACTTCCAAAATACACATGAGGGATATTTCTGGAAGGAAAATTAGGTCCCACTCCTACTGCCAAGAACTGTCTACTTTTGTCCGCAGTTTGAGTGGAAACTATTACCAGTTCGAACTTTTCAAAGAATATGATGCAACTTGATCAATTTCAGCGACTTTTTATTCCTCAGTGAATGAAATTTTTTTCTCGAGCCATTTTTCAAGCTCGTTAACGTTTAATCAGTTGAACGAGGTCGAAAAATAGCGTCTGAACATGCACGTGCTCCTACCACTATCCACGTTATAAACTGAATCTTGATGATTAGGTGGATTGCCATGAAAATACACGCATAGAATTACGGCGGTAATACCACTCCATAGCCGCTTACAAGCAAGGTTTAAGGTCCTAATTTGTTTATATATTGTCATTCACAGTACTATCAATTTAGAGAATGTTTATTATTTGTTATTATTATTTTATAATGCTGTGCAAATTCTGCTTAAGGTTGGAGCAAAATTACAGATAATTGCACATCAAGGACATGCTTTTTCTTTCTGCATTCACTGGAGAGAGAGAGAGAGAGAGAGAGAGAGAGAGAGAGAGAGAGAGAGAGAGAGAGAGAGAGAGAGAGAGAGAGAGAGAGTAGATTGCAGAGATAAGATTCTGTTTATTATCTTATCCCTATAAAATTAATTTTAATTGTTAACTTGCAGTTTACATAAGTATTATATATATATATATATATATATATATATATATATATATATATATATATATATATATAAGTAAGGTAAATATTCAAATTATACAAAATTCTTATATATGTCTGGCATAGATGATTATGCAATAGACAGCATGTATTGTCCCTAGTTGTCTGTAACAAGAATCTCATATCTCCAATTTCATTTTAAATCTCCAATCCCAAGGCAATAGGAAGAAGCAAACGACTCGAAACAAGGTCATCACATACAAAGCATATACTGCTGCAAAAATATGAATAATTTCGTTATAGAAGAAAATAATTTCTAACAATAAGAAATATATCTTAAGATAAAGAATATTCCCCTATATTTGTGAGATGCTTTATTTCCAACTGGAAACAACACTTTATTATTTAAATCGTATTCACTCATATATGAATCGATATTTATAACACGGATGAACTGATTGATAAAACATCACACTCCTATGGCAGCAATTATAAAAATATAATATCTGGAATATAAATAACGTTGCTACCGCTACCAGTAACAAGCTCCACTTGTTTTTATTATTACTGCTACAATAGAGTACCAAACTTGCTTGACACATTTAGATATGAAATTAACGTATCAGTTAAAAAGATTAATAAAAATTTTGACATGTATGTTCTGCAGATGTTTGCACTTGCTATGAGCAAACAACGTGAAAAGGATTATATTTTATTTGCTAATGGCTTTTTTTTTCTTCTTCTTCTGATACTTGGACCTTCACAAAACTATTATATTTATAAACCTGAGATGAAATTTTAAATTTGACCTGTTCTAATATATGTATATTGGAATAGTGATAACAGGTATAATTTAAATAAACTTAATCACTCAGAGAGAGAGAGAGAGAGAGAGAGAGAGAGAGAGAGAGAGAGAGAGAGAGAGAGAGAGAGAGAGAGAGAGAGAGAGAGAGAGAGCACTTGTCAATTTCTGACTGCAGTTGTAAGATACCTGAATAGAAAGTAACAGCTACTTAATAAGCATGCAAGACATTTTAATGTGAGTAGGCCCTCATGCACTATTCCTCAGAGACAACACAAGACTGGATTTCAGAAACTGAAAAAAAACACAAGTACCAGTTTGTTACTTTGTGAAAAATGGGGTCATTATGAGAAAAGGGCGACCACCTGATGTGCCCGCTGGTGATAAGTGGTCAATGAGCTATCAAACAGCAGCAGAGGGGACAAATAGACCAAAATAAAATCCGACCACAATAAAATCCGTCCGCCAACCCTTCACAGAAATAGTCTGCGTAGAGGCTGCCATGAGTTAATCTGACGCTAAAAAAAATCTACCTGGATGTTGCTCATTTTCACGTGAATAGACTTGGGTCGGCAAGATTTGTCAAAAAAAATGTCGGAAAAAAAATGTCCGGAAAATAATTGCAATTCGCTCATACAATAAAATTACATGGTGATTCTCGATTCAATGTTATCCAAGGCGGCCTTGATGGATTTTTCTTCTTCGAATATCTCCAAGACGGCATCGCGGATTTCCTTGATTATTTTACACACGGGAACGAACAATTCAACGTTGTCGCGATTTGCAATTATCACCTCGGTACGCGCAGCAGTAAGTAACTTAATTATCCTATACTCATTTCGATGAGTTGGTCTTCCACGCGAGCGTGTGTCAACGACTGCGCTGTACTCGTTAGTGATCCATGATCTGTTGAGGACGGAAGTTCCAGACGATGTCTGGGGGATATACTGTTGGATTTTATCAAGTTCATCGCACAACGCAGCAACGTTTTGATCGTTCATTATTGTTATATGATTTTTTGTTTTTAAAATATGGTGCAAAAAATCACCAACGATCACTGATATACAAAAGAAACCCGACAACGTAACATTGGTGAAAATGAAGAAAGACAAATACCGTCAGCGACATATTTTACAGACATCTTGGAAATTCCATAATATTTTCCCGCGGCGGTAATCGAAGGAAAATACTTCTCGGATTCTTCTAGAGTTTTTCCATCCTGAACTCCTATGACAGGTCTTCGTACTGAAATTTTAATTTTTGGTGAGCTATTGTTGCAATTTTCCTGTTGAGTAACTAAACGAAGATTTTCTAATCGATTGTCTAGAGGATTTCGGTTAATGTGGTCGATGACTAACCCGGGTGGGATAATCCCGTTAAAACACTCGAAAATAAATCTCGCCGAGGAATAACCTTTTTGTTTTCCGCGTTGATGAATGCTTATTTTTTTATACCCCATATTGTTGATGGTACCGAGATTTTTCTTATTCACGCGATGTCTGATTATGCCGTCGGGAGAAGCCTCGTAATTCGAGTAAATCGGGTGAGACGTGAATGCATCTTCGGACATTATATAATTACACGGATAAATGTGTATTTAATTGTTTTCTGTAATCGCCGATGATAAAGTCATGTTCGTTGAATATTATTCCGTGCTTGTCTTTGTAATATTTAGAGAGTGTTCTGAAACGTTTTCCACCACAATCTGCACATAGACGAGTCTTTCCTCGAATATCAACGTTGCATTTGATACATTTTACCCAATCTGGTGGATTTCTTTTAGCGTGTTGGTTGTGTGCGGCACAATATTTCCCTACACAGGGTCTGTCACATACTTCACCACGTCGTCGCCATATCCACGAGCATCGATTTGACATTGTTATATAATAATTAATTTTATTTTTAAATATATATTAATTGAACATTTTTTTATGTATGTATATATGAAACATAATTCTGATAACGTTCAACATTTCTCTGATGATTTAACGATGAGAAATTCTAATGGATATATGACTGAAAGATTGTCGCACGTAGATGTTATTGAGCCTGCGCGAGTTCGACGACGATTTGACCTCGATGGAAGGATAAATCCTACCCAATATAGGGCTCACATAATTAGCAGCATTAGAACGGTAAAAAACATGTATCGGGAAAATGGTGCCAGCTACGTTTACTCGACGTACAAAACAAATAACGAAGATGCTAAATTGACCATGGAACGTGCCCAGGAAATACTGTCGAGGATAGATTTTGGAACATTACAACGTCCGCGAAGATATCATCTGCAATCGTCATATTTGACGTTTAGAGAAACTCCAACACGACGACAACGACAGCGAGATAGGTTATTATCGTTGTTGTACAATGTTGAAGCCGAGAACAGATTTTGGGAAGTAACCTTACACGATGGTAGAGTTAGCAACGGTAGACGAGGATTGTTTGTGTTGGATAGAAACACACTACCAGGGGCGTTGGTTGGTATTGATCAACGGTATTATACCAGAGGTTATCCGTATAACGTCGTCGTGTATGGGATATATTTAATTGATACTCCCATCGAAGGAGAAGTCGGTGGAATGAGAATGTCAACGACGTTAAATTGCGTTGCTGAATTGGTGATAAAACATTTCAAGGAATCAACGAGAGGAAACGGTTTAACAGAACGACGAGCAAATATCATTTCCGCGTGGAACGATCGTGTTTTTGACACTGGTGCTAGTAAAAAGGATATAGCCGAGCTCGAGAAAAAGTTAAAAATACCGATTATCGTTAAGATGCTCCCGGATAGAGAATTTTATAATTCTGGTTGTTATCGATCTAAGGGGGCGGCGATCGAAATTCTCGACCATAATTTTCACGGTTGGGGAGTCAATGATGGTAATTTTCCATCAAACAAGACCGTTAAATACTACACCGGTGATATGTTTAAGTGGATCAAATCGAATATGCTAAACACTCCCGTCAACGTTTGGTTATTCCGTGGTGACAACGATTATGATCAATTTGTTACGTCACAAGGAGAGATTTACAGAACTGAAGAATTACAAAACGAGATGATAGAATTTGCTAAAAGGTACGTTGATGAATCTTCCGCGGAGAAATTGACTCGAGTGAGTTTTTCTGTTGCGTCTATCGCGTATCAAATAACTAAAGAACGAAATTCTTGGACGCCGACGAAAAAAAAATTTATCAATGACGTCCGCGATAGTTGTATTGAGTATTCCCACGGTGGATTATGGAACCGTGAGTACGAATTAGATAATTCCATTAAATCCGTCGATATGATTGCGTGTTATCCGGGAAGTTTTCTCGGCGGTGGAGAATGTCGGAAATGGTTTAATCGATTTGGTATTCCCGGTAGTAACATGATCAGAAGATCCGTTAACGGACCACTGCCTGATTACGACTTAACAGGATTTGCTAAAGTTGTACGCGTAAAACTCGCTGATGGACTTCATCCGGTGAGTTACTTATGGTTTGGCCGGCATATAGCTGAAAAAAAATGGGTGCCGACTGTAGTGTTACGATGGGGATTAGACGTTGGTATTATAACAGATCTGATGGTATCTGAGGTAATATTCAGCGACCTGCAAAAGGACATTTGGTTACCAACTCCCGATAAAGATTCGCGTTGGAAGTACGAATTTATTCATGATATGATCGTCAGCGAAAGTAAAAGAATTAACAGAATAATAATCGGAAAGTTTACACAAGGTGAGTATGATAACGAGGACGTACGACGAAGAAAAACCGCTAAACTAATATTAGATCCAGGAGAATTAAAATTCATCATCGACGACGCCGTGAACAAAGGAGTATTTTATCGGAAGACTAATATTGAATTATCAAAAGAACATTTTGGGACGGTAGTCGAGTATTTCGGTGATGAAATGCCTCAATACACTCACTTACGATCTTACATGCTCGCGTACGAGACAATTAATTTGCTAAGTACCGTCAATAGATTTCCAGACAGTGCATTTCGAGTTGCGACTGACTCATTTTACTATCACGAAAAACACCAGAGCATCGTCGACAGGTATTTAGGAGACGGGGAAACATGGGGAACTTGGAGAATCAAAGATGAATCATTACACAATTACGATAAATCAGCTGATTATCCGGACAAACCAGAATTTCATAGTAGCGTCGTCGACGAACGTTCGACAGCTCCAAGTATACACGATCCTATAGGACGTCATAGAATTATTTATCTAAACGGACCTGGTGGCTGTGGTAAGACTACTCGAGTGTTAGAACATTTTCGTTGTGTTAAAGACGATTTGATCGTGCTAGCGCCAACTCATCGATTGGTCAGGGATTTCCGTGAAAAAGGATTTCACGCGGAAACTTATCATCACTACTTCAGATACAGCGGCGGAGAATGGTCTGCATCGCGTATGGGAAACAAAAAAATTCATTCCGTGGTGATGTTCGATGAAGTTTGTATTATGTCGGCGCCGATAATAAGTATGTTTTGGGATTATCTAAAGACAAAAAATACCGTTGTTGTGTTTTGTGGTGATCATGGTCAACCACCGCCGTTTGAAGGATTTTCCCCACATTGGTGGTTACGGTCACACGTCGACTATTACGAAGAAATGACCATCGACCGCAGATCTCTCGATGATGAACTGGTCAAATTAAAATCTGCAATCAGATGCACAAGTAATGACCATCAAGCTAAAGTGTTTCGTGAAACCGTAATCTATAACACATATGTTGAATTTATTGATAAATGGTCACCCGCCGATCTTGTTATAGCTAGCCGAAAGAATACGCGTGATAGTATTAACGCGGCGTTATTTGAACTTCACGGATATAAATTTCCTAATGAACTTGTGCCGTTGCGATACCGACCAGTGGATACTCGGCTACAAAATATCCTAGTTGATATCCCTGGAAGTGATGAACAACGAAAATTAGTCTTGAATGATGTTGTCTACGTGAAGTTATCAGATGTTGAAGGTGCGTTAAGCATGAAAAAATCACCATGGCGGTTAGGATATGCCTCAACGATACATTCGACACAAGGACTAACTATCACCGACACTATTGTCTGGATCATTGATGACTTTATCGAGTGGGATAATTTAATATATTTAGCCGTTAGTCGAGTCCGTCGAATGAATCAGCTTAGACGAGTTACTTTAAATTACTCGGAGGAAGTTGAGTATCTTCAGGAATAACTAACAGCTGCTCACGAGTAAAGTTTCTTTGTGGAGCGTCATAATCTAGCGTGTAGTATATACGTCTGTACATCGACGAATGAGTTCCGTATATGCTATGTGTTGTGATACTCCATATTGGATCAGTAGATCTTTTAGTACCACCTTCTAATTCACCTGGTTCATACAAATACCGTACTGTTGATCCCCACGGAATTTTTTCTTCGTGAGCGTCTATTGGAGATGGTGGTTTTATTTTTTTTTTATATTCCTCGTTGATCGTTTTTACCACCGCGGGGAGTCGTTTGACCCATTCTGTCGATCTAGTTGGTTGAATAAATTCCTTTGCATATTGATAACTAAATAATTTATCGGCAAGTGTCCTGTTAAATCGTTCAACGATATCCTGATCACGATGAATTGCTTTATGTCCGCGTCGGATGGTAACATTTTTTTCTGTCATTGTTGAGATTACTTCACCGCGGAATTCACTACCTGGATCAACCTGTAATAACACCGGCCATGTAAGCTGACCACGGCTGTAGATTTTATTGAATGCCTGAGCGACTTCCGCTGATTTTTTTGTACGAAGTGGTTCAGCATCTTTTTGACGGGTAGCGATATCAACTACCGTTAACGCGTATTTGTAGCCGTTATCATGCGGGAGATATAAAACATCCGCCTGATGAACTTCATTTGGAATAAAAACGTCAAATGATCCATATTTAATGGACTTAGGCCGTGGTAAGTAAATTTGCCATATAGCCTGTTTTGACAACCATGATTTAGCAACGTCGCGCGAAACTCTAGCTGCGATGGACAGTTTATCTATCGCGGACTGTCCTTGGTAATATCCTTGCGGAGAATAATAAATTTTTCTCATCCGTGAGATCGCCGACGATGAAATCGTTGACGCTGACATTTATTAGATACTAGCACCTATTAACAATTTGCCTTTCATGGCAGATTTTATAATCCACGAGGCAATTTTTTCTCTGAGATTTTTATTTTTTATCGAATTTAACGCGTGAATTAAATTGACGTCAGCGAGATGTCGTTGCTGAAGATCGTTACTTCTGTAAGCAATATCGTGTATTCTGCAAGCTTCGTCGATAGCGTTAACGGGAAATTCTCCAGGACGCGGCTGATCATTCTCGTCGAGTCTGATATCTAACCGAGTGCCCGGTCCACAGTAGCTATATCCGGGGAGATGTTTTTCTCCGGGATACTTAGACCAAGGGGTACCTGGGAGTTTACTGAGTCTTGCTGCGATATCACCTCCGTGTTGCTTTTTTTTAAAAACCTGAATTTCTTTGTGCCGCAAGTGACACATGTTCCCGACGCAGCTTGTCTGTTATTTTTCGTTATAACCGTCGTTAGGTTATCTGTGCCAGTGTGAGTCTTACATTTGACACAATATAGATCCATAATTGTTATTGTTGTATAATCAAATGGAAGTTTTTGACTTTTCAGCGAAGAAAGGCAAAACACCTATTAAGCATCATCCAATGTTGCCAAACTCAATTCGTGGCATTATTATAGGACCATCGGGATCTGGCAAAACTCAGTTAATGTTAAGTCTTGTCACGAAACATACCAAATGGGATAAGCTATACGTGATAGCACCAAGCGCGGACGATCAAGACTGCTACACGATCCTGAAAGAATTTAATTATGAAATGTCGGACGAGTTGGGATACAATCCTGTGGAATTTATCTATGACATCGAGGATTGTCCTCACATCGATGATATAGATGGCTCTCTCAACAACATGATAGTGTTCGACGATGTCATGCTGGATAACCAAAAACGACCAGCGTTGCTATTTTCCCGAGGTCGTCACAAGCACGCTGACATGTTTTATTTAACTCAACGATATACTTAAATTCCTAAAGTGATTCGTGACAATTGTAATTTTCTTTGTGTGTTTAACGGAGTTGATGTCCACACGCTGAGAAATATCTGGCAAACGTGGTGTTCCGACATGGAATTTAATAAATTTAAAAACTTCTTCAGCGCTGCTAAGCAAACTCCTCACGGATTTATTACAATAAATTTGAGCGACCCTCGGACGCGATATCGTATCGGGTTGGACAAAATTTACAATTAGCGCGTTGACGATTTTACTATAATGGAAGCAAAATCGCCAGCGATTTCAGAAGCGCCATCTACCAAAATCGCGGGAGAAAAACTTGCCGAAATTAAGAAATTTCTACCGGTCCACGAGCGTCTCAAGGAAAAATTACAGCAACGTCAGCAAGTAAAAACTGATCTATTTGAAGGAAATCTACAAACATTCGCTCCAATTACCACGGGAATAAAAACTGCCCTGTACGGAGATCCCGATGATGTTTTTAAACGCGATGATAAAAAACCAATAGCGGACCTGCTCAAGGAAATATCTAGCAATGTTAAACAAGCGCCAAAACAAACAGTTGCAATAGAACAGCAAACAGAGCAACAACAAGAAGAAGAACAACAAGAAGAAGATGTAATTGAGGATTGGGAACGAGCAACGGTTAAAAAACAACGCGAAAGATTTACTGAGGATTTATTAGAGAAAATTGACAACATGAATGTAAGAGATCTTCCTATTTTTGCGATAGAATCATTCAGTGAAAGAAACAAATATTTGAAAACAAATAAAAAATACACGAGTAGCCATGATGAATGGGCTGATGCACTGTTTAGAGTAAAAACTGGAGTTTCTAGAATTAGGCAAAATGACCCAAGATATTTGTTGTTTTCTGTTGGGTTTGATAACGCGATGAGAGAATATGAAAAAATAACCAGTAAAATAATGGGACAAAAAGCAGAAAGAACAGAAAAAATTAAATCGTCAAAGTCAGCGCCGATGCAATTGCTGCCACAGTCAGATAGTTTATCAGATGAAAATCAGCAGTTTTTGGATTCTTTGAGCTCGCCGCCAGAAACGAAGAAAACAAATGGGGAAGGAATAACGCCGTTGACGATGACTTATCATGACTCGCAAATATGTCCCGACAGCCTCGTCAGAGATGTTTCTCGGTTGGAAGTTCTCATCGGAGGAAGACGCGCAGGGAATAATTCAATTGAAATAATTAATGAGTCCGCAGACATAGCACAGCGGTTGTTCCAGAATAAAATAATTGACCTTCATACGTATCGAGAATTTATCGAGGATTTAGTCGAAGATAGTCATTATCGTGGATATTACAGCGATTGAAAATTGCTTGCAATTTCAGAATTACTTATAATTCCACAATTAGAATTCCAGTGATTTTACAATAAAAGATGATTATACACTACAATCACGATAAACCAACGCAAGTGTTCGTGGTAAATTCGAGAGTTCCAGTGTACAAGACGTTTTATGGAGAAGGCCTCGGTGATACTATATTGGGTTTCTTTACGGGAATGGCTCCAAAAGTTGCTCCGTTTGCCAAACAACTCGGCATGAAAGCTATCGGAGTAGTTCGAGACAAAACGCTTGGTGCCATCGGAGATCTGGCCGGGAGAGCATTTTCCGCCGTGAAAGATAAAGCAGCGTCGTTGTTTAGAAGAAAACAAAAAATTCAATTACCTTCGACGGAGAATATGCCAGCCGCGGAAAGAAAAATAATAAATAATGTATTACAAGAGAGAGCAGCCTCGTTGATTCTTAACTCACCGGAATTATCGAACGCTATAATGGGAAGTGGACTTCGGCGTCAACGATGAAATCGTCAACGATGATGGAATTACAAGCATTTCGGTAATTGAAAATAAAAATGTCTTAGTATAAAAAAATGTCATTCAAGAATATTATCGACGTCGCATTTGACATGGAAGCTCCAGTGCCTAAGGATAATTCCGTTGCGAATTACCAATATTTCGCATACAGAGCAGTTGAACCAGATTCACGAGGACGAATTGACTTGCAAGTCCAGGATAAAAGTAAGTATTTTCTGCCATGCGAGGCATACATTGAAGTCGAAGGTGAAATTCAACTGAAAAACGGAAATCCATATCCAGCTGAAACTAAAGTTGGTTTTGTAAACAACGGTGTCATGGCGTTATTCGAAGGAGCAAAATACGTCATCGACGGTAACGACATCGAATCGATAAACAACAACGTCGACATCGCTAGCACAATTCTCGGACTTGCTAGGTATTCCGACGATTATACAAGATCCGCTGGACCGTCAATGATGTTTGCCAAAGACGGTAATGACTCCGCTGATTCGGCTCAGTACGCAAGGTCTATAAAATTGGCACGCGATGCATCGCAAGATAATCCTGGAGCTGGATATGAAAGACCGGGGGCAGCTTTTGATATTATTCCGTCTACTAACGCTAACTACAATCTCGGACAAGCAATCAGAAACGGAATGCTAAAAGGAAATCAAAGGAAATTTTCATGTGCGATTCCACTTCATCATATATTTGGATTCTGCAGAAATGTCAGAAAAGTAATCTACGGCGCTAAACACACTGTTGTTCTCACGAGAAGATCCGATGACAACAACGCCATCTGTAGAATTCCTGCCAACAATGCTGACGATGCTACTAGAGCGGCTGACGATGGTATTGTTAAATTATCTAAACTAATTTTGTGGATGCCAGTGCTAACGCCATCTCTCTCAGTCAATCAACGACTGCTATCCTGGATGGAAACTGGGGCGAGCAGTCTGATAAGTTGGTTAACTACCACAACTGATACTCTTGAAAGTAACCAGACCGAATTTACTTGGAATCTTCCAGGAAAGCGAGGAATTTCAGCACCACGACATATCTTTGTAGCGTTACAACGACGAGATCGAGTACGAAATCCCGTTCAACAAACCCGTTCGCATATGATATTTGACAGGCTAGACGTAACGGAAGTCTCCCTGAGAATAAATGGTCAGCAAGAACCAGCGGAACCTATAAAATTGAGATCCAACAACGACAACAACAATGTTGCAAGAATATATCATCGGATGTTGTCTTTCATGGGTCGTGATCAGAACGTAGACACTGGACTACAAATTTCTCAGTATGATTTTCAGACGCTGTATCCGATCTACTACTTTTCACTTGAGCATCTCGACTTGACGAAAGAATCAGTCGTTGACATAACATTCAACGCGTTAGTAGGAGAACCTGGTCCCGGATACAGAGCAATCGCGGTTATTCTCAGCGATAAGTCAATGCTCATCGAAGGTATTGGTGGTCAGATGAGACTCGTTGACGCGCCAGTAGAAAATCTTTGACGGAAATAAACATATTTCCACAATTAAAAACACAACATATCTACAATAAAAATGACATATAGCACTGTTATGGTTCAATTAACCGACGGTCAGATTAAAAAACTCAAATCCGCGACCACGAAACAATGTGGAATTTCAATAACGTTGAAACCAGCGCAAATGGCATCAGGTTCTCATAAATTATCGCTGACAAATACTCAACTGAAACATTACAACGCCTCGCTGGCGGCCGGTAAAGGAATTCGACTCGATCTCTCGAGAGCTGCCGTCGCCAACATGATAAAAAACGGTGGAATATTTCCTATTATTCCGATACTTGCCGCAGCAATTGGACCAGCTCTTGCCGCCGCCGGTAAAGCAGCCGCGTTAGGCGCTGTCGGCACTGCAGCTGGAATAGGTTTGAAAAAAGCACTCGGACAAGGATATAAAAAAAGGGAAGAGGTCTACGGTTAGGAAGACCGCCGATGTATTAACTAACATTTCGCCGATGTCCAATTTCGATCTCATCGACGCGGTAAAAAAATTAGCGATAAAGAATTTCAGAGGAGTTTTTATGAGAGATAAATTACCATCATCGCCGCGTCACACAGAGACTGGAATTATTAACCTCGATGACGATACTGGATCAGGTACTCATTGGGTTGCTTACGCGATCGATCCACGTGGTATTATTTACTTTGACTCGTATGGATTAGCGCCGCCAAAAGAATTCTTAAAATACATTTCCAAGGTAAAAACTCCGTTTTATTATTCTACGTTGCCGACGCAAGCGCTAACTGATCCTCCGATTTGTGGCAGAGAAGTATTAAATGTCCTCGCGAAAATATCTAACAACGTTAACAGATCACCGCATCTGGTCGTTGTTGACTACACAAGTAGTTCCAATTTGAAAAAACAACAGCGTAGAATAATAAATGGTTGATATTTGGGGACGATCACTAGGAAAAAAAGAAAAAGGAAAGGCGGTTGCTGCTAATATCCCAGAGATCACTAAAATAATCAAAAATGAGATCGCTGGCACGCTAAATGTGGCGAATATTGACCCTGACGAGATAGCTGTGTTTGAGACAAATCACGGTAAATTGAAAACAAGCAACGTCTTTATGGGCGATTTAATAAAAAAAGATCCAACCGCGCCAGATAATTACATAGCGATATTCAAACACGGAAAGTTGGAACCGGGTTCCATTAATATGTCTGACCTTACTGAAAGATTCTATAGTCTTGAACAATTCTTAAACAATTTTTTGGGATTCCCACGTCAGCAATTTCCTGATGTGCATATCGTAAGAATTAAGGCTACAATCGATAATCACGAATTGTTAAGAAATGAGTTTGACGCTCACATGACGAAATTCAATGAACAAAAAGTGTTCAAAAATTTAAATGACCTAAGAACTGAGTATGCAGATCACGTTACTAAATATAGCGAGCACATAAATCAGTTTAATCCGTTACAGAGAAATTTTAGCAGAATCAATAACGTCCTCGAAAGATTTTTTAACAACAATGTTAGAGTTGCAGATATTAGTATAAAGTACGCGGATGTTAAAGCTATCGTCGATAAAATAAAAATCATACACTCAGCTGACGACGTTAAAGCCATCGTCATCGTCGTAAAAACTGGTGAATTAAATTGGATCGTCAACGGAATAAATGAACTAATTGATCCCTTTAATGTTGTCGCTGGTGGTTATCCGCTCGGTTATGATCGACTAACGTTAGTGTCAGATAAACAAATTAACATTCGAGGAGCTGCGCGTGATGGTTCTGTGCTATGTAGAGGAGTTAACACAGTCACCTATTACTCAAACAATAACGTTAACGTCGATGTAGTTAAGTTTATATTTAACTCAGATAACGTAACAAACTCGTTTAAATACCGCTACATAATAGAGTATCTGGGTAATTAAAAATTTACAACAACTACAATAATGAACAAATCTACTGAATCGATCAACGCCAACAACTTCAGATACGATACCGTCAAAAAATACCAGACGACACTTAAATCTCTCGCTGATGAATATCAAACAAAAATAAAAAAAATACCAGCGTAGAATTACCGTCATTGACGTTACTGTATACTCAGTTTCTGGACTTCTCGCTGGCGCTGGAATAATACTGTCCTCGGTAACCATGGTAGCTCCAGTTGCCATTCCAATAGCTATTTCCGCGATGACAACAGTCGCTGGAATTTCTACTGCAATCACCAAAAAATTATCATCATGCGCGCAGGTTAAATTAAATAACTACATTGCCAAATATACCATTGTGGAAAACGCATATTCAAGAACATCAAAGTTAATTTCAGCATCTCTCGACGATGAAGTAATTACCGCTGACGAATTTACTACGATAACTGAATTGTACGATTCCACGATGTTGAAAATCTCTGAAAATTTTAGTGAAATTGTTAACAATTCTCGTGCTAGCACTTCTTAATTAAAAAATCCAACGCAGATTAAATAAAATGTCAGAAATTCAATTTCTTAAACAAATCTCCGACAATACTTCATCGAGACAAACTTCAATGATTTCGATATCGTCGAAGAAATCTGAATTTACCGTCATATTTCCGTCTCCGATTCCCGTGTACGAGATCGCGTTAGCCAAACTTCGTGTATACAATAGCTGGCCGAACATTAGAAATAAACAATTCGGTAATCAACAGCCTAACAATTCTCTCGTGTTCGCGTATAAAAACCGCGAAGACGGTACTCCAGATTGGAAAACCGTCGGAATCCCTACTGGTTCTTATGAAATTGAATCCATCAACGAAGAATTCGCTCGCAGAATAGCATCGACGCTAGAAACCGCTAGCATAACCGTCGCTAACATTAAAGAAAATCCACCAATCAAAATCTTAGTTGATCAACCTAGATTATCATCGATTATTGAGATCGCTGAGGGTTATTCAGTTGATATATACGGCAGCTCAATAAGAACATTGTTAGGATGGCCTGAAGTTCCACCTGATAGAATCGTTAAAGATCCTACGCCAAAGCCAGTGAAATCTGATTACCTCACCGACGCAATTGGACCTAAAAATTCATCGCGGAAATATAAAACCTTCGATGATATAAATTTTTCAAAGGTTTATCGGGTAGGTCGGAAGCAATGGACTTTTTCCTTTGATGTGGATGAAGAAGTTGCTAAAAAAGAAATCGAGGAAAAATTCGGTGAGAATCCAGAACATATTGAAGTAGTCAAGAGTGAGACAACAGTTATCTGGGGGTGTGTGATTTTAATCTGAACTATTACTTTTTCATAGATATGAATGATAATTTTAGACTGTTACTACCGTCATTGAGATCTGGCCTTCTCACCAAAGACGAGTTTATCAGCGTAGTCACCGCGGCTAACAAAATTATTTACGACATGGAATACACTAACGAGAGGTTTATCAGCGTTTTTACTGATCTTGACAACAGAATTTCAGAACTCAAAGCTGCCAAACAATACCGCGAAGATATTAAACAAAATCCGAATTATAAATTCCCAGGATACAATCCAGATGAACTGCGGCGACAACTCAACCTTGCCATCGATGAAGGATTTAATAATATTCTCGCGAATTGGAGAGATAGTCAACCAAAACCACCTTACCTAACGCACAATAATTCACCAACCGGCGATGGCCGACATCACGCACCCGGCAACGTCAACATATCTAACGTGGTCGCGCTCAACCTGACATGCAGCGCCATCCAAGGGAGTTATCAAGTAAATATTGAAAAATCCAGCAAAGCTAATCCTGCCGATCTACTTTATTCTACTGCACCGTCAGTGAGCCCTGGATTTCTGATCATCGACGATCCTCCTAATCCGGTCTATATGCGCTGCCATAACGACCTCATCAACGAGATGAAATTTAGACTTACCAACCAAGACGGTGAACTGATTGACCTCCGCGGAGAAGAATTAGTGATTAGTCTGTTTGTGAGATCGTAAGATCGTCATCGTAAGACCGTCATCGTAAGATCGTTACCGATGACCGCGTCGAAGAATAATAATAACACAAAAAATACCCCGCGACGATGAAAACCGTGTTAGATCGCTGATGGTAATTATGTGATGGTAATTACATATCGATAATTTTGTCCGGAATTATCAGCGGGAACAATAACGCAATTGTCGAACCGTACAAGTCGAATTAAACGATAACAGATGCAGTAATTTGTTGTTATCCATATCCGACGTGATTACTCGTTGATAATTACGTCTGAAATTATTGATCTACAATTACCGTGCTATAATTACTATCTAGGTCGATGATCGCAGGCGTCGATTATCCTTCCAAAAATACTATCATTGTTACCCATCGTGATTTATTTTTTTTATTATTTTTTTTACGACATTATTATATGCCAAACAAAGCTAGTTACTTATCATACATGGACGTCGAGAACATCATTTCGTTACGTGGAGTACAAAAACCGTCGGAAATAGCTAACCGATACAAGATCGGTCTGACGCGGTTGTATAAAATATGGACCGACGCTTCCCCGAATAAGAAATTTCCTGGTGGTTTTTCTGGAACTCAAGCCGGTAAAAAATTAACGGAAGTTGCCAAAAAACTAACAGAAGAGAATAAAAATCAACGCGCTGAAATCTCGAAGATTCAGGAAGAGTTTAACTCATTGCAAGGTCTGGCATCTAAAACTCGGGATAATATAAAACAAAAACAACAGCAAGTGCAGAATATGATGGCCCGATATAAACTACTACAACAGCAGCAACAACAAATACAAGAGTTGCTGACGATGATTCCTGACAACGAACAACATTTGAAAACCCTTACCACACAAAAAGATCAGCAGCAGAAGACCATTGATGAATTAAATTTGAAGATCGCCGAGAATAAAAAAACTATAGAGAATCAGACAATAAATAACGCGCAGCTGCAGAAGATAATTGACGACAATAACACAATTGAGCAAGGACTGAATGAGATATTATCAAATCCTCAACCATCCACACCTAAACATTGGCCTTACGGTGAGAAATCTGTGGAGCAGATATTAAGTGAAAATTTACTCAAGCCGGAGGATGCCGTGAAATCTAAACAACCAGTGAGCGTTGTGAAAGTAAGTAAAAAGAAAACTGTTGAACAAATTACCTCGGCGAAAGCGTCGCAGCGCCACTGAAATAACAAAAAATTAAACCAATTTTTCCGACATTTTTTTTGACAAATCTTGCCGACCCAAGTCTATTCACGTGAAAATGAGCAACATCCAGGTAGATTTTTTTTTAGCGTCAGATTAACTCATGGCAGCCTCTACGCAGACTATTTCTGTGAAGGGTTGGCGGACGGATTTTATTGTGGTCGGATTTTATTTTGGTCTATTTGTCCCCTCTGCTGCTCAAACTGTTGTTACTAAGTCGTATAGACATATACGTATATACCTAATGTAGCCCATAAAACTCCTTAAGCTGGTCATTTTGGTGTCCTGAAGCATTTTTATTTGCCGAAAATTAAAACTTATGTTTATAAGCACCAAAACTTTCTCACTCTTATCAATTTGTAGATATCCCAGTCAGAAGGTATCTAATGCACACCTGCAACCTATTCTTGCATTTAACCATTTGGCAGCATTTAGCATAAATATTGTAGACCATCGGTTCCTTACATAATACCAACTCAGGCAGCTAATACTTGCTGGACATAGTGTGTCCGTCCTCGAGATCTCCATAGACTATTCTTTTGAAGAATATGAAGCTGCTGTAAACGTTTAGGCAATGTATTTTAACACTTGTTTGCCTTTCCAAATTTGGCCAGCAATTTTATGTTTGATTATTTCCAAGACCTTAAGTATGAATTAGGCAGCCAACAGTTTAATTGTTTTGCCTATCACTCTGAAAGTCATGGGGCTAGCACAAAAACTGTCCGAAAATATTCTCACCTACCCAGGATTCGTGTATAGAGTTATACTGAGTCAAGCCTTAAAAAGACAGTGATCAGTAAAATCCTGCATTGGATAACTATCGATTAAAATCAGGAGAGGTTTTTCCCGATATTGGTAATTATCACCAAGCGAAAGACCCCATGACTACCATAAAACCCCAAAAGACTGTCCCAAAATACAATCAACTACCCAGGATACCTGTAGGCAATTAAATAACATCAAACCAAATAAAAAGATAGTGATCAGTAATATTCTACCTTGTATAATTATCGCGTAAGAGTAGCAGAATTTCTTCTCTTGTTGATACTTGCTAACCTTTAGACTTTTTCACGAAACACACTCATCGACTCAGGAAAAATGTATGTAATAATAAAAATTGAATGGAATATATAGTCTTGTAGTCCGAGTTTCCTCTGACTATGGGGTGTCAAGGGTCAGAGGAAATTCGGACTAGCAATCTTGGTGCTCTCTCTCTCTCTCTCTCTCTCTCTCTCTCTCTCTCTCTCTCTCTCTCTCTCTCTCTCTCTCTCTCTCTCTCTCTCTCTCTCTCTCTCTCTCTCTCTCTCTCTCTCTCTCTCTGATCCAAGATAATTCACTAAACTACTTTTATATTGCAAGGAGTAGCACACTTAATAAAATAGGTCGGAATCATGCGTCACTACAGTTAAAAACGAAGATTGCGATAAGAATTAGAAAACCATTCAGGAATGCTTAGTTCTTTTAATGTCAATTTAACTGTAAGCTTTTTATGTGTTATCGATATTACTATGATATATGTTATTTTCACAGGATCATATATACAATAATATCACAGGAAACGATAGACGTCAGTGAGGTGCGTCAAAATAGGTGATGTACAATACGATTCTTACAACCAAGGGTCGTCAGATGAAAGCTGGTCAAAAAATGTACGAGGGAATAGATCATTTTCATTTCTGATCCTTACTTTACTAAAAAAAATTAATATTGCCAAAGTAATGAGATATCATTAAGAAGTAGATTTTGTTAACGGTCAAAGTAACTACTCAAGTGCATCAAAACAGGTGTTGAAGATGGGTCACTCTGCTGTAGTGCATGTGTTTCTGTTTTCGCAATGTTCTATAAAGCATTTAGATCTTCGAGAATGCGCATCGATTTAGAGAACGATTAAAGCCACGTTACTAACGAACACCTTAAAAAAGGGGGGACTTAAAAAAGAGTGACAATGACTATCGACACAAAATGAATGCCGTAAAGCTGCGTGGGGAGCATTATTAATGGAATATGAAAAACTTGTGACATTAGATTGTTGTCATAATGCCATGCTAATCTCTAGTATGTCATTATGGCAACATACGGCGACACATGTTAGAAAAAACTTTACATACCTTTTCTGTATGAAAACAGCAGTTGAAATAATATGATTGTGCTATGGCAAGTTTATAAATGGTGGGGAGAGAAGTATTTGTTTGTTAATCACATATTGTATTTCAACAATTTGTTTATATTCATGTAATCTGAGCGTTTTCTTTTTGTGCACTTGCATTGTAATTTGTATTTGTGCACTTGCATTGTAATATGTATTCAATTTTTGCAAATTGTTTCTTTATATGTACCACTTTGCTTTTCATTTTGAACTTTTGTAAGAGATTATACGTATGCATTCAAGCTACTTTGTTTGCTTGCATTTGCATTAGACTGAACGCAATTACACCTGTGAGTATTGTTCTAAAAAAAAAAAAAAAGCTAGTGGTGTGCAACCACCCTTTTCAAGGTCATGTTCAAATTGAGAGTGAACTCTGCTCAGTGAAAATGGCTCAGGCGCAGGTCGAACAAGTGTTATAGAACCAAGGTGCGGCAGACAATAAAATAGGGGCATTCTTTAAGACTGAAGTAGATAAGGGGTGTGGAAAAGCTTTTATAAAGGCATTCCATCCCGAGGGGTGTCAGACAATTGACTTTGGCGGGTTGGAAAATTGTCCAAGACAAGCAGACATTCTGACCGCTTTGAAAGTGAAGGGTTTGGATACAAATAAAATAGATGGACTTCAAAATGGAGGATTCAGAAAATAAATACTATATCCGAAACACCCCCAGACTCGGCTGTTGGAAGAGGATTCACTAGAAGTACGGGGTTGCATGGCTTGAGTCTATAGGACTCCCTCAATTGTGAGGGAAATTGAGAGTAGGCCGTTAGACCCTTAGGTCTCACTGGATAGTTTCGTATTTTGACACCCATCCCCTAATTTTTAAGGTAGAAGGCATGAGCCTGATTATCACAACCCTAGCATTTATAAACTCACGCATAAGCTAAATCTGTAATGTGGTTTACATTTACTTTGAGTTAGGCTTGTAAACGGGTTGCCTTGTTGGTGACTGCTTGTCGCAGTTAGACTAGCACTGGAGATCAAATTCGTAACTTAGTCTGCAAATGTGCATCCGAGTTGGTTTACGTATTTACGTGTCTGCTTCAGAGGTAAATATCTAAAAATCTACATGGTTGAGGGGTGATGAAAAGTATGTTAATTTGTTATAGTACTAGTGAACTTTCAAGATCAATAAGGTACATACTGACTCTGTGAGCCTGCTTCTCACAGGAACAGGTTGAAAATAGCTCTTTTCTGTCAAAAATGAATGTAAAAAAGAGGGGTTGGTGGTAGTATAAGTTCAGTATCAAAACCACCAGTTGCTTAAGGAATTAACCTTAATACCTTAGTCAGAATCTTACAAGCATCCTTTCAACAAAAATCATTAGTTAGTTTTTATTTGTATCTTTATTGTAAAATTATGATCATTTTTCTGCAATAGGTCATTGTCGGATGAAAATTTGACAAAACAACTGTTCTGTGAGACCTTATGTGTCAGGCCTGCCTCTAGAGGTGGACCCAAAAGAAGTGATCTACAAAATAGAATCAAAGCTACAAATATAAGTACGACAACATAAAATGGCGACGGTGTTTGGGTCCCCTGGTGTAAAAACGGGGGTAAGAATATTCTCCATAAACAAAGAAGATGGAAAAAAAGGTCCCATCTCATTTCTAAGTAATGGGTTTTCTTCTAAAAGCCTGGCATCGAGGATATGAGATGGATAGAAAGTGCCCGAGATGCAAAATCATTGCTTTGCTGCAAAAGATTGTGAAATCTTTGTGCCCGAGGCGACTTACGCCGGGGATACTTACGCAGAAAAAGTCGCACAAAATAATGTCAACCTAAATGAAAAGGATCTCTTTAAAAATTAAAATGCGATAGACATTAGAACAGAACAGCAAAGGGTGCAGCTAGAAATTGCTCAGATAAGGAATGAAGAGAGGCAAACAATACAACAAACAACGACACCCAATGAGAGCCTTGACGAATTATTTCAGACATCGGAGAAGTTGTTAATTCCCCTCAAAACTCAATACTCCATAATATTTAAAATTCTTCCCTCTGATGGAGGAAGAAGAGGCTTCTGAGGGAAACGAAATAGCCCCAAAATCGTAGAAGGAAGTGGACTAAATGACCTGGTTGGGATCAAGCCACTAACCTCAACTCCTAATTTACCAACTAATAAGAAGAAAATAGTAAAGAGAAAGATGAGACTGGCTTCTCAATCCTCATATGGGAATGAAAGGGTCTCAGAAGACAATGGGGAGAGCAAATTCTGACCCCAAAAAAGAAGGAGAAATAAGGGAAAGTGAGGACACAGAAAAAGACAAGTACACAGGACTAGACATAGACAGCCACCAAAATCGTGAAAATAGAACGGATGACGACAAGGAAGATGAAAACGAAAATGAAAATGAACATGGAAAAACTGCAGACAAAAACCTTACAAATGACACTGATAAGGAAATGGACACGGAAAATGAACATGAACAAAGACAAGAAACGGAAATGGAGACATGTAGCATTAGGATGACAGTAGATGATATGGGGGAAAAAAGAGTGACAGCCCCCCCAACAAATATAAATATTCTAACTATCAAGCACCTTATAAAAATTAAAATTAACTTCCTAAACTACTAAATTTTTAGACAAAGAGAATGATGGCCGCCTTGGAAAAAGAGAAAAGGATTGAACGAGCCTCCATATAGCTTCTATTACTGTTAATGGAATTGACAAAGGTAAAATTGATTATGTAATTATGACAATATGATGTAATCCTAATGCAGAAAACTCATTATGGGTTTACGAAAAAACCTGTAGCTTTTACAGAAGAGAAATTAGATGCAGTCGTAATAACGAGTGATTATATAAAAGAAGATATTAAGAGAGGAGTAGCATGTATAATTAAAGCAAATAAATATCTTGAATGGGAACTTCTTAAAGAAAAACAATTTTTTGATTGCAGAATACTTCACTTTAAAATAAATATAATTAATGTGTAATTTCCTGTAAATAAACATAGAAAAACTGATTTTATTACAAACCTTGATAAAATATATAAGTATGTTTTCAATGGAGGAGCTTATCATAGGAGGAAATCCTAACTGGTTAAAGGAAAATATAGAGTGGGAGAGTTAACATCCAACGATAACACGTTTAGGGGAATTATGATAGATCTTTTAGAAAGACACAAGCTAGAGGACATTTATAGGAGGCTAAACTTGTTGTGTACGGAATACACCTTCGAATACAAAAACGGTTTGACGAGTGGACTAGACAAATATAACTGCAGCCTTTTTAATAATGGAATTTATGAAGAATCAAAATTAACTGACTTTAAAGTATCCGATCATAAACTAATAAACTAAAACTTAAATCAGCAAATAGTACTAAATGGGGTAAGGGGTTGTGGAATTTAAACAATAAGTTATTAGAAAATGACGAATTTAAAACTGAAGTAATAAATCTATTAAATGGTGTTGCATTAACAGTAAATGGAAATATAACATAGCAGTGTGATATTCTTAAAAATAAAACAAAAAGTATTTAAAAGAATAAATGAACTAAGAAATATGGTAAAAGAAGAAACAATTCGACAATTAAAGAAAGGTAATGGGATAGAAAAGGAGAAGATTTTAATGGGAAAATTAGAGAAACTAAGGGAGGAGATAAAAGTGGAACATAAATTATGGCGGGAAAATTTTAAAGTTTATATTAAAAAGGTAGGGAAATATCCAAAAGTGAGGAAAATAGGAAAGGGAGGACAAAACTTTAAATGCTATAAAAGATGAAGCTAATAATAGACAGACTGAAAAACATAAGATAATGGACATAATTAAAAATATTATTGTGTACTATATAAAACTAAATGGACAGATGAAGATCAACTAAACAGTTATTTAAGCGATGTTAAATGCAATAAAATAACATCAGAACATATGGATCTATGTGATGGATATATTTTCACAGAAGATATTATTAAAACTACAAACTCTCTAGCCAAATGGGAGACACCAGGAAGAGATGGACTCACGGGGGAATTTTGTAGAAAATTTTCAACGTGAGTTAGCGCCAGTCATGGAGTCTTTGTACAACAACATACATCAAAATATGATAAAATAACTTTCTCAATGAGAGAAGGTTTAATATCACTAATTTATAAAAGGAAACGATATACAACACAATATTTTAAACATTAAGACTATAATAGATTTTATTAAAAAATCTTGCCAAATGGGTGCCATGGTACTTCTAGAACATGAGAAAGCCTTCGATAGAATTGAGCAAAACTATGTACAAAATGTGCTAGAAAAATTGGGTTTTAGAGAACATTTCCCAAACGGACTAAAATCCAGTACAGGGAGATTGCTGCAAGAGAACAGATTAATGGAAGTATTACGGAAAAATTTGAAATACAGAGGTCAGTAGGACAAGGATGTCTTCTCTTAATGCATGTAATAGCCAAAAGATAATAAGTATAAAAATAAGGACTAACAAACTTACAGAAGCAATTAAGATACCAAATCTACGAGAAGATTTTAAAATGCTCCAACACGCCGATGACTACACACGTCATAAACGACCCGAATTCTTTTAAACATTTCGAAAAAGAATATGAAAATTTTGGTAAAGAATCTTGGTCAAAGATTAACCATAAAAAAGGAAATACTAAACATAGGAAACTGCAGAGGAAACCTCTCTGGGCTACCTCTCTACTTATAAAGAACAAGGTCAAAGCCCTAGAAATGTATTTCGGGAAAAACTAACACAAAGAAAACTTACAAAATATTAAAGAAAAAGTAAATAAAAGCACGGCGATTTGGGCACAAACGCACTTAAGTATTATAGAGCGAACACAAGTTGCTAAAACTTTCTTTTACTCAAATATAAACTCCATGTTAAAATCAATAGATTTCAAATACCAGTTTTTAAAGAATATAGATAAAGAAATAATAAACTATATTTGAGGATATATGCTATTTAAAAAGATACTTTATACAGAGAAAATAAATAGAGAGGTTTTGTTTTACCAAACCTTAAATGGGTTCAAGAAGGAACCATCTTTTAAAAATTAAAACGACTCCGGATATGCCCTGTTGGGCATAACCGATTAGCATTTTTCTACCGATTTCCGGATTTGGGGCATGACATTTTCCCGATTCTGGGTACGATTCGATTATTTAGAAATGCCTACTACCATGAGTTATTTGCCTCTAACACATCCCACCAAAATTTCGCCTCTGCATCTTTGTCATCTGAATTCATGATTCACGTGCCAGCGCGAATTGGATTCGTAACTAGCTGAGACAACACACACACACACACACACACACACATATATATATATATATATATATATATATATATATATATATATATATATATATATATATATATATATATATATATATATATATATATGTGTGTGTGTGTGTGTGTGTGTGTGTGTCCCCCTTCGATGTGTTGCAAATATTTTTTTGATAAAAGAATTATATATATATATATATATATATATATATATATATATATATATATATATATATATATATATATATACCAAACAGATCAGAAAGTGCTATCCCTGGATTATATAGAAGACTGCGTGATAATAGTAGGCAGAATTTAATAATTTAATACAAATAATACTATCATACAAGTTAGAGAATTATAATTCGTACTCTACGGAGTTTCGATCCCAGGGCCGCCAGTAAATGCACCCATCGCCTGCCTGTCACACCAGCCCATATCCCGTCACGACTAAGCACGCATCACCAAAAAATGATGGCACTGAATCGGTGTTATATGAACTCGTGTGTAGCAGACACACTCGCTAGAGGACCTAGTGATTAATTCTCATTTATGTGCAAATTCGTTCCAGATTCCTATTAAAGAAATCAAGGTATATAGGATTTTTATTACCAAGAATTATAAATATACATGGGTGGACAGGCAATAGTCATTCGTAAATAAACTGTCCCCTAAACAACAAGTTTTTAAACTTTTTTTCTCTTCTCTCGCTAAATTATACTAATCAACCCTTAACTGTGGAATCCCAGCAGCTAATGTAGTTAAAGTAACATTTATATTGTACAGTTTTTGTAGATATGAAGGGAATCTGCACATGGATGAAGCAGGAGAAAGAAATGTCACCAGGCTATACCACAAGGTGCCACACGAAGTGGGAAGGCTGATGGAAGAGCTTCCGAAAAGTCCATGTGCAGAATATGGGCAAAAAGTACATAAACACATGGGGAAATATTAAATAATAAAGGGATTCTATAAAAACAACAAGGACTAACAAAACTTGTATATACATAAATACTCTTCTGAAACTTTATATTTGGAATATAAATATTTAGAGTGTATAGAAATAAGGCATGGTCCCTGTTCAAGAGACTAAGTCAGAGGAATAAAGACACATGGCTCTTTGCAAACCGGCCTTATAACCAGCCTCCTATATATTAAAAATCTAGAATATGAGAAATGACACACACATTAGCATCCACCATAAATAACACATGGCATTTAGTTTATAAATCTATTTCACCATTTGTCATACAAAACTCTAAATTTAAACAAAATTAAATTAAAATAATTTGTCGATACCCTGGTTGGTGGATGGCTTCCGTTAGTCTCGAGAGACGATGAAAATGCGCCCATGAAAGGTGTCTTAGTTTGCAGCTGTGCAGCGTCTTCTGTGACTATAAAATCCCACACGGGAGTGGCAATCCTTGCTGCAGTTCCTACACTTGAAGTATGACTCGGGTCTTGGTTGGAACTGCATCCTCTTCCTCTGAGATCTTTTCTCATCAGCTAGCTGTCGTAACTTTTCCTCGCTGGCTTTCAGACCTGTGTACAGAGCATGTCGCCAGCTGGACTTGTCGAGGGCAAGCTCTTCCCAGATGTTGGCCTCTATTCCAAGAGCTTTCATATCCTGCTTGCAGACATCCTTGAAGCGAAGATGTGGCCGTCTTATTGATCTTCTGCCTGAGGCAAGCTTAGAGTAGAGAAAGTCTTTGGGGATCCGTTCATCATCCATTCGATGCACATGACCCAGCCATCTGATGCGACGTTGGCGGAGGAGTGTGACCATGCTAGGAATTTTGGCCTGTTGAAGCACCTCGTTGTTTGTCACACGATCGCTCCAGGTGATCCCAAGTATGCGACGGAGACAACGCATGTGAAAGGCGCTTAGTCGTTTCTCCTGAGAGGCGTACAGGGTCCAAGTTTCGCTGTCATACAGAAGAGTGCTAAGCACGCAGGCACGGTACACGGTGATCTTAGTGTTTAATGTCAGCTTGTTGTTGTTCCACACTCTCTTCGACAATCTAGAGAGAGTTGTTGACGCCTTTCCAATCCGCTTGTTGAGCTCGGCATCGAGTGAGAGGTTGTTGGTGATGGTAGAGCCAAGGTAAGTGAACTCACTGACTACTTCTAGTTTGTAGTTGTTAATGGTTATGCTGGGAGGGTCTGCGTCCTGAATCATCACGTTGGTTTTCTTTAGGCTGATGGTCAGCCCGAATTCATCACATGCTTTAGCAAAGCGGTCCATCAGGCGTTGTAGTTCAGCTTCTGTGTGAGTGACTATAGCAGCATCATCTGCAAAGAGCATGTCCCTAATGGTTGCTTTCCTTACTTTGCTCATTGCCTTCAGTCGTGCCAGGTTGAACAGTCTACCGTCTGAACGCGTGTGCAGGTAAATCCCTTCTGTGGACGTCCCAAAGGCAGGACAGCGAAGAAGATGCCAAAGAGCGTGGGGGCAAGGACACAGCCTTGTTTCACTCCGCTGTGGATATTGAATGGTTCGGACGATGAGCCATCATACTGCACTGTGCCTTTCATGTCTTCATGGAAGGACTGGATCATGCTTAACAGCTTTGGAGGGCATCCAATCTTCGTCAGGATTTTGAAGAGTCGATACCCTAATAACTAGTAAAACAAACATTGTTTGGTATACATATTATGCTGTCCTTACATATACACATATATAGTATACACACCATATAGCAATACACATATAACACTCACAGGACGTTGACAATTCCTGGCAAGGGTCACTGGAAACAAAAAAGGGACGAACTTTTCTGATCTGATGAACGAAATTAGAAAAAGGAGATCACCTTTTAGAAAACACTAAGGAAAAATATCCCATTCAAAATCTGGGTTTTTCAAAATTCTTTTATCAATAAAATATTTGCAACACATCGAAGTGGGACACGATTACATAAAAACCTTTATTTATTGGGGCTAAGTAGGTGGAGAATCTGTCTGGTGCCTCCTCCCAAAAGTTTATAAACAGAATATACAAAATTTGTATTTTACAGCGTTGCTATACGACAAACTACAGATTCAGTTCAGAAATTGGCAAACAGCAAAATGACGCAGAAGGAAAGTAAATCTAAACACTCGCAAGCAGCCATTTACAGCTTGACTCAATGAAAAAAAGAAAATTCATGACTACAATTATGAATGTAGCAAGCAACCATTTACAACAATGCAGAAGGAAAATAGTTTTCACAATTTGCATCAATTAACAATACAATATACATAGACAAAATTATGAAAGTAGAACTTGCAAACAACCATTTACAATAATGCATCAATAACGATTAGAAAATACACGCATAGAATTATGGTGGTAATCTCCCTCCATACTTAACGGCATAAACCCCCTCCATAGTAAAGTGGTATAATCTCTTGTTGGGAGGATCAGGGGAGCTATATTATTTATAAGAAATTGACGTGTCACAGCGCCATCCGTTGTCATAATGGGTCATTAATTTATGCTAACTTCGGTGATGCTAACTTAGCAACGTGCTTGATGCTAAACTAAAATCATGATTTTAGAAGGTGCAATCTGTGTAACTTGTGATATATAGCAACTTTATAAATATAATATTAAAACTTGTAACATTAGCATTTGTCATAAGACAAACTAAAGAATCAATTCAGTAGTTGATAAATTGCAAGATACAAAGACGCAGAAGGAAAGTTGATCTAAGTACTTGGCAGGCAGCCATTTACAACTTGCATCCAGTGAAGAACAGAAAATCCATGACTATAATTAGGAATGTAGCACTTACAAGCAGCCATTTAAAATAATGCAGAAGGAAAGTAGCTCATGCAAACTGCCACGTACAACTTGCATCATTGAAGAATGCAAAATACATAGAATTATGAAAGTAGCACTTGCAAGCGGCCATTAATAGTACAATTTTTATGTTTTTGGTATGATTTGGCCAGAGTCTGAACCCGCGACCTTTCTTATTTTCAAACCTAACCTACGTTTGCTGGTAAATGACATACAAGTAATTTTATATCTATGCTATATGCGCTTTACAACATTATCTAGCATTACTGAAGAAAAGCAGAATATTTAGTTTGGTTTGTGCCGTTTAACGTGACGTTTTAGCACACAATGGTCTCGGCGATCAGAATATTTATCGAAAGAAGAAGAAGTAGAAGAAGAAAGAGAGAGAGAGAGAGAGAGAGAGAGAGAGAGAGAGAGAGAGAGAGAGAGAGAGAGAGAGAGAGAGAGAGAGAGAGAGAGAGAGAGAGAGAGAGAGAGAGAGAGAGAGAGATGCCCATTGATCATTTACTTCAAGCTAATTTGCTTCAATGTGTGAACAACCGTTCTAAAAACATGACTTAGTCTTTTCATACCTTTTTTAATTTTTTTGGGTGGGGAGATAGGTAATGTTGGCCAAAATTCTCTTCGGAGCGGGCAGACACTAAATGTGCCAGGCTTGAGACATACGTGTGTGTGTGTGTGTGTGTGTGTGTGTGTGTGTGTGTGTGTGTGTGTGTGTGTGTGTGAAAGCCACAAAACAGGGACATCAGTATGAAAACACACCAACAAACCGGGGGCACACCTCGAAACGGGGAAGTCCCTGTTTTGTAATGTCGGCTTAAATGGAATGCCAAGACCTTACTGAATGATACAAACATTAAAATAAGCTTATCTGAGCATGTCCCCGCTTTGTCGGTAACTTTTTCAGATCATGTAATATAATACAAGAATACACACGTCCCATTCAACTCAAACCTCGTGTTTTTCAGTCGGAAAATTGCCTTTCCTGTTAACGCGAAAAAATACTCTTTTGTTGTCGCCTTGCGCACTTTCATTCTGAATTACTCACCGAATATGGCAAAAAGAAGAGCTATTAGTATTTAAAACACACACATATATATATATATATATATATATATATATATATATATATATATATATATATATATATATATATATATATATATATATATATATATATATATATATATATATATATATATATTCTTTTTCATTTAAACACAGAGAGCAATATTAATATACATGTTTATTAATGGGTAGTTTAACGTTCATAACACATTTCGCCAAATTAGATCGGGAAAATAAGAAAACTGAATAAAGGATGTCATGCAGATTTTATGCACGGTTTGTACGATAGCAAAAGATTCTAGCCATTCATCTGTGCTTGTGTTCTAATAGTGAAGGGGTGTGGTACCAGTGGGACTTATATGTTAAAAAAGGTTCCCGGCACTCTATAGTTTCATAACGGGAATTTAACATGGAACAGATTCGGTGTGTCTAAGCTCGAGGGGAATTGAACATAGGGAATGTGGAGCGACAAGGGATTGGGCCTGTCTATGCTCGTGGGGAATTGAACATAGGGAATGTGGAGCGACAAGGAATTTGGCCTGTCTAGGCTCAATGGTAATTTAACTTAGGGAACGACAAGGGATTGGGCCTGTCTAGGGTCAAGGGGAATAGACACAAACACAAACATTGATGAACATAAATCTGTCAAAGCAAAGAAGTGGTCATGAAAAGGGCCTTTGTTTGTTGTTGTTGTTTGTCTTTGTTTTTATATTTTTGGTGAGCATCATTCAGTTAACGTAGAGGGCATCACACGGATCTTCTTCTCTTCCTCAAACTTCGTCGGATCTTTAGATTAAGACTCTTCAGACAGCCTTGGTTGTCCACGTAGATTCTTCCTTTCCAAAGGGCCGTCTCGGGTGATCTGGGTAATTGCCTATGACAATCTGACATACACGGGATAGTTCAGGTGGAACAGCATCGACGATAGGAGGGTAGACGATTCTACGTTAGTCCGCATCTTGCGACGAGAACATATAAAGGGAATGAGGTGAACTGCGGTTATTTACTGTGAAAAAGCGGATTGAAAAGGCTTGAGTTCTTTAACTAATCCATTTTTGCATTACAAAATTCGATCATAGACGAGACAATTGGGTACATCGGCCGTGGGGACAGGAAGTGATGGCATAGTAGGGGCTACCGAAGCAAACATGGTCCTACTTACAAAAGAGAACGATTTTAATTGGGATTTGGTGCATTTTCTTTCTTCTTCACAAGAATTTGTTCCGGACCCAACCGTACATCGAGGATTTTAAACAGACAGAAAAAAGAATTGGATAAATTTTTACAACAGCAAAAAGGAGCAGAACAAGCCTTTTTATTCAACAGCAACAGCGAGAAGACGATACAAGAAGAAAACAGCAGAAGAAGAAGCAGAGAAAAAATAAGGTCAAGGAGAGAACGAGGACGGTGAAAGTCAAACTGTGACGGTACTCTTAGACATTTTGGCAGTTAAGGAGTCTGAAAGAAATGTATCAGACTTCTTTAATACCACCCAAGAGAAAAAGACCTTCCCGAACTAAACACTTAATTCCCGTCAAAAAACCTACAACACTTGAGATACCAACCATAGTGATTTCTACCAATTCATCAACAGTAGCAGGCGTTTAAGTAGGATCTGCCCGTGGCAAAGGGATAAGGCAATTAAAGCTCATTGCATCTCGTTCCTGAATTTGTTTAAGAAAAAAACCCTCCCAAAAAATAAAAAAAAATCAAATACACGCAACGGTCCTTTTCATGGCCACCCACCTATCTCGAAAATAAACTACTCAATGTTTGCCAAAATCAAATAAATCTCAAAATCCCATTTTTTCACTTGATGGACGTATATGAGTGCGTAAGTGTAGGTCCTTATTATAAAACTCAAAACTAAAAGACAGTTACGTTTTTCTTTCTGGTATATTCTCTGGTACACATTTACAATTCGATTTCACAACACATCGTTAAAATAAGTTAATTTTTATTCTTCTTTGTGTGTTCATTCTCTTGTTTGAGTTGAATTTCTTCACTGTGACCGATTTTTCCTCTTGTTCATCATAACTTTCTTCTCGTCTTCGTTGTTTTCTTTCTGGACGTGTCTGGTTTCTTCCTTTCGGAGGGTACCTCTTGTTCCTGTTCGGGACCCTTCTCGCCTTCTGCTTCGGTTGTTTCTTATTGCAGTCTGAAGACAATGTCCTTTCTCTTGACTATGATAACAGGTATCTTGACTTTGTCTCTTTTAATGCCTGTCTTGCTTTGACGTTATGGACATTCTGAAGACCAATACCCTTTCATCTGACAGATACAGCAAGTATCTTGACTGTAATCTATAAAGGATGGGGAGTAGTCCGTCGGCTTCTCCGAAGAAAACCTTCGTACGACACCTCGCAAATCTCTTGGCTCTTCCTTCTTTCTGGTCGGATTAAGAGTGAAATGAATACTTTGAGGCAATACAATGACCCGTATATAGGGAGGACACTGACCTTAGTTTGATAAATATATATATATATATATATATATATATATATATATATATATATATATATATATATATATATATATATATATATATATATATATATATATATATATATATATATATATATCTGACCATGGCGTTTAAAATGTAGTTTTGCGACTCCATGCAATGAATGCAATGAAGATGAAAAGTGCGCATCATTATGTGAAGAAAGGAGAAGAAAGTACGAGGCAGAAACGTGATTTAGCACTTCGCACAGTAGCTGAAGTCTTGGCTGAAATTCATGTCAGCGATTTCGAAGATCACATGAGTGAGACAGAACTGGTATTCAGAGAGTCTGCACTAAACCAAAGTCCACAACCATTGACACCTCAAAACTACTACCACATTTAAGAAACGGATAAACGCTTCTCTAGAAAATTTAGAACCACATTCTATAAGTACACGGTGAAGTTTTAAGTTTTCAAATCCGATGTACCGCTGGAGAAAGTAGTGGGGTTCATCACCGATGTGTGGGAATCTTTGATGACCATACGGAGACAGCAACGTCGAGCAAAAAAAAAGATGATTGCTTAACGCTTTCCATTTATCACGACAGTCTGAATTTTCCAGTTTAGATCGAGTTATCAGTCCAGCAGAACTGACACCTACCAAAATCATCGACAAGTTTCAACAAGTACAGCAGTCCAACGAGAAGTTTCATTCATCACCGATGGAAAAGCAACATTATACATAACCCACTTTTCTCTTCCCAAAGGAACTGGACAACACAGAAAAGTGTTATTGATAGACGACCTTCGCATCATCAAGCTCAGCATCGTTCAAATTAACAATCTTCAAGACAAGATGTGTTTATCCCGAGCCATCGTCGTGGAAAGAACGTATGCAAACAAGAACGACATGGTAGAATGGAAAAGAGCCTGGAAACCTATTCAACAATCGGACCGAGCCAAACAACGAAGAGAAGCAGCTTCAGTCATCCTCCCAACAGTCACCACCAAAACAACAATAACAAGAATCCTTTGTTGTATTTTTCTTCATCAAGAAAGACTTGGATATCTATTAGAACATTTAGTAACTTATTTTTATCGTGACTCTTCTAGAAACAATGAAAAAGTAGATCGTTGGTTTTGTGTCCATTATGGAATATCTCTTGTCTTTAGTTAGGAAGCGTAGTGTACATCAATGGTCCATCAATGGAAGTCGATCTTGCCTTCACAACGTTGTCCCCCATTGTCAAAAATTATATTATTTGAAAAAATGTGATATATTATGTGTTAGCAGTTTGTTGGTTGAATTAAAATCTTATTAAAAATTGATTATTGGTGGTTTGTTAAAAAATGTTTTTATCATTATACATGCTCTTTGACTTCTCTCTATCCCTCACATTGAAATACCCTATAAGTTCATACCCAAAAAGTTGTAGGAATGTTTTCTATCGCATTCAAGATTAGCAAAGCTGAGCGAAGTCCACTTATATATACAGATTTTCAGGCAAAACCTGATACCCAAGCCCGATAATATTGAAAATGTGAGGAGGATGAAAGTGGCCCAAGACCTGATAGAACAGGCGTTTAAAGACGAAATCAAGAAGCAGCAAGAAGAATGGACTGAGAAGTACAGAGTTCAGAAGCAGAGAGAAGAACATCAGCAGAACAGCAGGAGCCAGAAAGAGGCTCTGTGTATTGTCGAGTAACAATGAAAGAATTCTCCTTCTGCTTCCAAAGAAGCAGACCCTATTCTGTCTGGCAGCCTGCAGACAGACGAGGACGCAAAATCTTAGACTATAAGAGACTACTACAACCTCCAACAAAACAGCCATTTTCAGGGCTATCCAAAACAATTAGAAAAAGAAAAAAGATGTACTATTCATTTGCCAAATATTTGTCTGTTGTGTTGGTAGGTTAAAAAAGTAGAAGTGTGCCAGGAAACAATTCGTTTCTCTGTTTTATGTCAAAAGACAGAAGTGCGCCTATTAACACTTAATTTTCCTGAAGTGTAAGTGTGATAGGACGGGGGGATTTAAACAATAAACCCTCCATTCAATGACATCGTTAACTAGGGAATGATCTCCCGCGATGTAATTGCCCCGTGTGAACGGATAGATGGAACGTTACAGACAGCTGAGCAAAATATTGAAAGAAATAAAACAACGAGCCCCCTTTCAATGAATAAAATATAAAATTTATTATAAAAAAAACATATAATCAAAGAAACAATCAATTCCCATACAACAGATTTACTAAATTACGTATATTCAATTAAAGCATATTAAAAATTCCGACCGATTTACTAAATTACATATATCCAATTAAAGCATAGACAAAATTCACTTTATTTTCGACTGATAGTCAATGACAGAATTCAGGTACAGCATATAGCTATAGTCATGTATTCGATTGGGGATTTTTGGGGATTTTTAGTCCAATCTTATGCTTTGACAGCATCACCTGACACTTGTATGCACACGACTTGTCTCCCACGTCTAACTCCTCAGTCGACCCTCACTGTTTTGATAAAACGAAGATGTAGATTTCTTCTCTAACTCATTGAGTTTCTTTCGTATTCATCCTTCTCCTTTCTCTCGTTCGGAGTACGAAATATGAAGGGTGAAAAAAGAAGTGCGAAGCTATCCCCTTAATCATAGATTATGTCTCACACTAGACAAATACCACTACACATTTATGTATAAATATAAACCAAATTTCTCGTGCTCAGATTTAGGTGGTTTACACTCTATAATCCTGACCTTACGTGACTTAAATCATTACTCTCACAGATATATCTTGCAGTATGTTTACGGTTAAGTTGATACAAATGAACTTAAATTAAGATCATTCCTAATTAACGGGCGAGTATAAATTCCCACGTTCCTTCTACAAACAAATGTGGCTCGTGATACTGACCAATCATTTTAACTTCCTGTTGACACTTATACCAGGGAAAGACTGACTAAATGACAATTCTCAAGTAACACTTCTTCGTCTTAAGTAAACAAACTTTGTGATACAAATATGTCTCACTACTAAAAATGGAATCCAGAATCCGCGAAAAATATTCATTGCAATTAAATACAATGAAACAAAATTAAATACATTTTTTAAAAAATTTTACACACAACACAAGCAATTTAATGACATGTACGTAACAATATATATATATATATATATATATATATATATATATATATATATATATATATATATATATATATATATATATATATATATATATAACCAAAAAACTAACATATCACTAGAGTCCTACGAAATGAACACACGAATACATGAGTGAATCATAATATATCATATCTGCAATCAAACAAAAGAAAGAATAATAAAATTGAAACTAATATTGCGTACCTTACAGCCGGTTCCTTTTATCTAGCATTAGTCTGTCTCCTGTTCTAAGACAACTAGTTGGCCCTTTTGTAATTTCACGAAGACACTAATTTGTTAATTTGCGCCTACGGACTAGATTTAATCTTCTAAAAGATTTTCCAAGAGACAGTTCCTAATTCGTTTCTCAAAGTGTACGCCCTTCAGTTTCCCATGCCAATCAGAAATAACTGATCCTAAACTTTTCCCTCCAAATCAAGTGGATGTCGTCGGTTTCACTGGCCTAAAACATTTTACAATTAGAGCCCTTTGAAAAATTGAATATTTAACTTGTGTCCTTTTTGAACTGCGTCGGGAAAGAATATAATTACGCGTACTCTCTTTACCATAATAAATGACCGGGTCATATTCAACTGAGGCTTAATGTAATTCCTTTTATGTTTAGAGATGAAATGAAAATAAACATTGAACTTTCACCAGACCTTTCTGCTTCGATTAAGTTAACTTAAAAGCACAATTTATTTAACCTTGGATTTCACCATGTTTCAAAATTCGACATATTACAGTAAGATAGTCTGTGTTTTTATATGCATGAGTGGTAATAAAGTATAAATATAAAGTGTGAATCTTTTAGGTTCGCGAGATCCATATTATTGATGGTGGAGTGGATATTGTTTGTTTTGTGTAATATTGTGTGTGTGTGTTTGTGTGTTTTCCTTCACGTCTTTGTTTCAGGTATAAAAGTTTAGCGTTCGTCAGTCTGGCTACCCAGCGTTGACCAGATAACACTTTAAAAAATGAGCAGAATAGCCAAAATGATTGAGCACATGGAGTTTGCCAGGCGAATTCTAGACGAGCTGGCCATGGAGGTCATAGAAGACATTGCCAGGTTTGAAGAAAAGGAGGAGAAGAGAAAGAAAGAAGAGGAAAAGAAAGAAAAAAAGGAAAAAAGGAAAAGAAAGAAACGATCCTGCTTCACTTGATGCTAAGACAAGTTTGTGAAGTCAAGCGTATGGTGAAGACATCTCCACAACCACTACCAGCACAGAGACCATGGTCCCCCAGAGTGAATTGGGAAGAAGAATTTGAGTGGTACAGGCAAGAGTGGGAGCATCAACTTGAGAATTGGGATGACGAGGCTGCTCAACATCCTTTGCACTGCCACGAACAAATGTCAGTTGAGAGAATGCCCGGTTCTGGTGTTGCGTGTGTCGTGCCAGGCTTTAAAAGTACAAGCAAAAACCAGGTGCATTTTAAGTTCACAAAAACCGTCTTTCTCAGGACTAACAGTATCTGTAGAAAAGAGATTGATCGAGTTGTCAAAACTAATCCAGTTGATAAGAGGGTAGGTTGTCCTTCACATCCGTGCTAGAGACATATATTGTACCATTGAGCAAGACCAATACCCCCAACCCTGGTGAAGCTCAAAGGCAAGGGGCAGTCCCACGAATCCCCCTTCCGGACAAGCTCAAGCAAGGGCGCAGTACGGGCTGCACTGCCCACTGCCCATAAAATTTCCTTCAGACAAGTTCAAAGGCAAGGTAAAGTCCAGGCAGCTCTACCTACTGCCGCACAAAACCCCTACCCAACCGGACAAGCGTAGCGTGCCCCAACAAGGACATACTCAAAGGCAAGGGGCAGTCCAGAAAGCTGCCCCACAAAACCCTCCCTCCGGACAAGCACAGCTCGACACTTTGGTACCAGAAGACCTTGAGGTATCCCATCCTTGATCATTCAGATCCTCCATCTAAAATTCATAACCATACTTGTAACAAACTAATCACTCTAAATACAATAGAGGGCATACCTCTTACATGATTGGCACATATTTTGGACAAATGAGAGTACACCAATTTTTACCTCACAAATTTTATCAAACCTATTCAAAATTCACAACCCCTTGCATTCGGCACAATTGCACATGTGGCTTACACATCATTTGCAATGAGCTGTCCACTAGTATAATCGGAATTAATTCAACCCGGCCTTGCCGTTTAGGAACGTGCATTCCTGTTCCAGTCTTCTGCCTCGGTCGTCTTGCCGCAGACTTGGCGGTGCCTGGCTGTGTCGTCGCGCTCGGCTGTTCTCTGGACCCTTCCGCCGTTAGACGTTTGTACCGCTTTACACTGATGGAAGACGGTCAGAGGTCTCAGGTTAAAAGGTCGGAAAAGGCTAAGCACTCGGGATAAGAGTCGTGAATAACAAATGGCTACAAACCACATGGAGAAGATAATGAAAAGAGGTGGTGGATACCACAGGCATTGTGGAAGAAATGCTCATAAGAATAGAGTATTGGGCTTATAGTTCGCATATACTGAAAATAGAGATTAATAATTTGAAGAAATGAAAAGAAATATTGAAAGAACCGAACAAACAGGAAAAAAGAAAAGCAAGAGAAAGAGGAAAAAGAAGAGATATCAAGATGGGATGACAAGGTTGAAAAAGAAGAGGAAAATGAGAAAAGGAAATAAGAGGAGAAAAAGGAGAAGGTCCTTGACAGGTCCAATCCATTGTTGCTCTACATTCGCAATGTTCAATGAACTTAGACAGACCCAATCTGATCCGTGTTAAATTCCCGTAGGCCTTATCGACTACTTTCACGACTTAAATTTTATATCGTTTTTAACTCTGTGCTATTCATATTTGGATAAGAAATACACTAGGAAATATCAATATAGATTTTAATTCATTCAAATTCGGTTAGAAGCATAATAATGAACAGGGTATATGGTAACCTAACCATAATAATATTTCTTTCCTCCAGTTAACCATGCTAGAGTTAAATCCGAAACTTTAAGCTTGTGCCAATAGGAAATAAAAATAAGTTTTGTAACAATTTGTGCATGAGTAGTATAGTGTGGTGCTATACGGACAATATAAATTTTGTATTAAAACACTCTGGGTCTGTATACGGACAAGAGGAATGGTAGGGTGGCATTACGTCACGGTACTGGACACTTGGAAGCAGTGTAGCAGGGAGCTGACCCAGTTGACCTAACTACGCGCTGATACCACTACGACTCTATGGAGCGACATATAAAATAGTGACATAGAGACTGACATAATAACTACAGACCTAGATTTTTTTTTATATAAAGCATTACCTAGACTTGACATATGTTGATGGTGTTCATAAATTTGCATACTTATAATGATGCTATAAATAGCTATAATCAAGGAAAAGACTAACACCAAAATGGATGTGACTAAAAGTAACGCTAAATTTACGAAATCGTCTCAGAACTTAACGGAGACTCAACATGTCCATGAACATTAATGTACATTGGTTTAGACTAAAATAATACTAAAATTATGACATTGTCCAAGACTACAGTGGAAATTAGGAAACTCTGGAACATTAATATTCAAGTAACTGTGACTAAAAGTAATGCTAAAATATCCGGTAAGTAACGCTAAATTGTTCAAGAATATGACGGAGACTGAACTTATCCCAGAAGATTGTTATATTTGCTTAGTCTAAAAGTAGTACTAAGATTACCAAAATCTCCCAAACCATAGCAGAGACTGAGAAAAACTCTGGAAGACTGTATTCAGAATGCCTTGACTTAAAATATTCCACACAATTTCAGAAAAAAAATTAGTGGACTTGAATGGAAACTGGTAAGTAGCCAGATGTATTGGTTGTCAGAAATGGCAAAGACAAAGTGTAGCGCTAAATTCTGAAATTGCACCTGACTTTAGCGGAGACTGAAAATAATCCATAGATAAATTTTAAAAATGTTACCAAGACTTAATGTAGTACTGAAATTATTTTAACTCATACCTACCTTCGCGGAAACTGAACAATTGCATATAAAAAATTAAACGAAGCGATAATATTGCGTCCATGGGAATCAGCATTATGGGACCATACTTTTTTGTAAAAAATTATAGCGTCACTATTAGTATTAAGTGACCCTACATTGTATTATTGAGTCAAGATTTATAGCGTCAAATGGCACAACCTGGGACATTAGCGGGAAGTTTGTATGGGAACAATAGGAATGGAAACGGTAAGGTAACGTCACGGTAATGGACACTTGCAACAGAGAATAATGGGAGTTAGACATAAATTATACAACAGCTAAAACAAATTTCAGGAAAGAAAGAATAAATCTTTTCGAGACAGTGGAGTGGCCCTCTAAAAGGTTTTTGTAGCGAATGCATACTATCCTCACCAACGAAACGGGCCAGTATAAAACACACAATATATTATATACACCAACGAAGGAGCAAACCGAAAACGCACAATATGCTATATACACCAACGAAATGAGCAGCATAAAACAAAATATATTATCCTCTCCAACGAAACGATCTGCATAAAACACACAAAAAATAACATCCACACCAACGGATGAGAAGCATTAAACACAAAAATTAACATCCACACCAACGAAATGAGAAGCATTAAACACAAAAGAAATACCAACCACACCTACGAAACGAGCAGCATAAAACACAAAAATACCATCCACACCAACGAAACGAGCAGCATAACACACAAGAGTACCATCCACACTAACGAAACGAACAGTATAAAACACAAAAGATACCATCCACACCAGCGAAACGAGGAACATTAAACACAAAATATGCTATCCTCACCAACGAAACGAGCAGAATAAAACACAAAATATACTATCTCACCAACAAAACGAGAAGCTTAAAAGACACAAAAAACTATCCACACCAACGACACGAGAAGTATAAAACACACAATATACTATTTAAACCAATGAAACGAGCCAGCATAAAACACACAATATACACTATATACAGCAAGGAACGAGCAAACATAAAACGCACAATATACTATCTATACCAACGAAACGATCAGCATAAAACACAAAATATACTATCCTCTCCAATGAAACTAGCTGCATAAAACACACACACACACACACACACACCAACGGACGAGAAGCATTAAACACATAAAAATACCATCCACACCAACGAAATGAGCAGCATAACACACAAGTAATAACATCCACACCAATGAAACAAGGGATATTAAACACACAATATACTAAACTCACCAACGAACCGAGCAGAATAAAACACAAAATATACTATCTCACTAAAGAAACGAGACACAAAAATGCTATCCTCACCAACGAAACGAGAAGAAATAAAACACACCGTATACTATCCTCACCAACGAAACGAGAATCATAAAACACACAAAATACTATCCACACCAACGAAAGAGTAACTTTAAATACAAAATATAATATACTCACCAACAAAACGAGCAAAATAAAACACAAAAATACCATCCACACCAACAGACGAAAAGCATCAAACACACAAATATACCATCCACACAAACGAAACAAACAGCACATATCACAAAAAATACCATCCACGCGAATGGATGAGAAGCATTAAACACACAAAAAATAACATCCACACAACGAAACGAGCAGGATAAAACACATCAAAATACTATTCACAACAAGGAAACGAGAAGCATAAAACACAAAAATAGTCATCAACGAAACGAGCAGTATAAAACATAAAATATACCATCTCACCAGCGAAACGAGCAGCATAAAATACAAAATATAACAGCTCACCAATAAAACGAAAAGCACAAAAAACAAAATATACCAGCCACACAACGGAACTAGAAGCATAAAACACAAAATATACTATCTCACCAACGAATCTAAAGGCATAAAACACAAGAAATACAATTCACACATCGAAACGAGAAGAAATAAATACAAAATATACCATCCTCATAACGAAACGAGCAGCATAAAACACAAAAATACCATCCACACCAAACTAACGAGCAGCATTTAATAGACAAAAATACCATAAACACCAACGAAACGAGGAACATTAAAACACAAAATATACTATCCTAACCAACGAAACGCGCAGAATATCTAAACCAAGGAAACGGGCCAGCATAAAACACACAATATACTATCTACACCAACGAGACGAGCAGTATAAAACACAAAATATACTATCTCACCAACGAAACGAGCAATAAGAAATACAAAATATTATATCTCATCAACGGAACGAGCAGTATAAAACACAAAAATACCATCCACACCAACGAAACGAGCAGCATAAAACACAAAAATACTATCTTCACCAATGAAACGAGAAGCATAAAACAGAACATATACTATCCCCAACCACGAAACAAGAAGCAAAAAACACAGCATATACTATCTTCACCAACGAAACGAGAAGCATAAAACACACAAAATATTATATTCACCAACGAAACGAGCAGTCGTAAACCACACCAATATACTATCTCACCAACGAACGCGCATGCAAGCACACACATCAATATACAATATCACCAATGAAAGCGCATGCAAATACACACACATATAATTGATTCATTGGAAAGTGTTCAAATTGTCGGACCTTCAACAGCTGTCTAATGAATATCGATGTACTTATTTCAAGTTTCAAATAAATTGTGAAATTCCAGACAGTAAAGAGCTGGAACAGAATTAGAAAGACTTTAACTTTACCATGGTATTTTAGGATCGAACTACGAACATCACACCTTTACGAGAAGCCTTTTGTGAACGTATGTTTGATATATCAACAAATAGTGTTTGTGTAAGAAATAGAATATAGGATGAAAGTGCCCCAGAAGAAACTATACCCTCTTGTTTGTTATATCCATCTAGTAAAGAAAAGGAGACTTGAATAAAACTAAGGACATTCAGAAGTGAACTTCAACGTTGGTATAAACACTGGTTGACATGGTGATGGATCCTTTACAAGAAAACATTCGTGATTTACCTGTAGAGTTGAGAGAACGCATTTACCGAGAGATGCTCAAAATACAAGTCAAACGGAAGAAATCATTGCATCCGTTACGACACCGATGTTTAAACCACTAATACCTCAATGCTATAAGAGAGATAATTCTGAAGAAAGTGTTTCAGTGGTCAGATATTCACTAACAACCCAAGGACAAGAAGGGTTGGCTCGTTACCGATTCTCGTTTCTACAAGGTACAGTTACTGTAACAAATTACAGATGATGAGTTAAAGGGTTACCAAAATCTTGTACACAATATAAACGTAGTTAAAGAGAGAACTTATGAACAATGTTTGATGTGCAAATTAGTGACTGAATATATCGACGGAATATGACCATTTCTGTGCAAAATGTACACTTAGTGCCTCCAACACAAGAGACATAGAAACGTTCTACCATGCCACGACCTTTATTATTGGTGATACAACAGATTCTGTGGAGGGAGATCCATGACCATATTCAAACAGAGGAGGATTACCATTGCCTTTTACGAGAACTGTATCCATTGCATTGGGGTCGACGTGTCGTGTGTGTCTTAGTGACTTTCGGAGATTTCGTTTACCGTCCGATGTTTGGTGGACTCTTTGCGAACAGTACCTACCACTCCAAAAAGTATGAAAGTGATTCTTGCAAATGCCCACGAGAAACTAATTCTCCTCAATGCTTTGTGCTTTCATGTGGGATACTTCTCAACCTTTACGGGAAAACAAGATTCGTCAACTTTTAGGTACTGAAGATGTGTATGAGGATATGTGTGTAGCTTGCGACTTACACCCTCACTGGACAGATGTACGTGACTGGAAAAGTTGTGGTTTTGAGGCTTGGACTAAAGAAGTGACCGACTATGCCCGAGATTTGTGATCCTAAGACATTAAAACGTTCCGTGAAAGAAGTCACTTTTAATCCTGTGTTAGTGACAGAACCAGAAGAAGAAAAACAGACTGTCACCTGGAAAACCATTCTCTTCAGGACAGGACTGTCCTTGACATCCCCAAAAGACCATTTCAGGAGAACCACTGTGTGACGGTACCAAGGAATGTACAGATGTTTAGAACATTACACACTGTCTCTAGGACACTACATTTGGATGACAAGAAATGTTGTAAAGTATAAACTTGTTTATATTCCACTATGATTGTTTTAATGTGTCTTTTATCCATGTACTTATCCATTTGGCATTTTTTAGTTATGTCGTTCGTGTTATTTTATTTTAAAGTATTTTCCATAAACGTGTCCTGAAAAAAGTATAAAACTCTTGTCTTGTCTGTCTTCATGTAAAAACGGTGACATTCCTGACACTACTATGGCTAACTCTACTGTCTTTGCTCCTTCTCCCTCCACTTTCAATGCCATTGACGAACATTTAGATCGTGCTAATTGGGAGGCCTTGTATCTTCGACATCTTTTTAACATGCTCATTGCTGGACCTAGCGGTTCAGTCAAAACCTAATATGTTAAACATTTGATCGAACGTAAACATCATTTGATCGATCGTCCACCATAACGTATCGTGTGGTGTTGCAATTAGTGGCAATCAGCGTACAGCCTTCGACGAGAAAGTCAAGATGAATCCAATGTAGTTTTGGAAGTCATAACTGTCAAAGACGATGAAATCGTGTCTGACACCAGTCACATCCATTTGGTCATCTTTGATGACATGTTAAGACACGACGAAGAAGAAATTAAACTGTGGTTTACTTGCAAAGGGCATCATCGTAATGCCAGTGTCATTTACATCACCCAAAATTTGTTTTAACAAAGTAAAGCCCATCTTTCTATCAGTTTCAATGCCCATTACGTCGTTTTGTTTAAAAGTCCTAGAGATAAATCTCAAGTGCAAGTCTTAGCCAAACAGTTAGGATCACATTTTCTTACTCATGCGTACAAAGATGCCACTGAATCCCAACACGCCTATTTACTCGTGGATTTAAAACCACTACTCCCGATTATTTGCGATTTCGTACCCATCTGTTTCATTACTGGTGCCAAGATTGAGGAAATGTCGTGTACACGTCCCCGTCGTCGACTTAACAATGAACATCAAAGAAAAAAAATCTATAAAAAATTCGGCCAATTGGACCCTGTCTAACACACCGTCAACATGATGTCTCTTCAGTCTTATCTTTCCGTTAAATTGATTCGTGCCTTGTACGGCATGATTCGCGAACAAAACAATCCACAAATACGTGTTAGTTGCTTAGAAGCCAGTCTCAAAGAAGTCTCACGATGGTTTACGGTGACAACACGTCAATTACTGTAAGGCATCACTCAGATTCCACATCAGACCAAACGTTTCTTTTTTTGTTGAGAGAAACAAAGTAGCCTTCACGCAACTGGCAAATCATTTTGAAACCTGGAGGTAGCGGTTCACTAGAAAGTGTCATAATTCGTTCCCTCTTAAAATGGGATCCCAATGCACCCAAACTTGTCCCCAAGAAAAAAGCCACTCCCCGGACGTACCCTGAAGAAAAGGAAAAAGGTCCACGGTGTCAAGACTAGGTCAACAATTCAGAAAAAGAAAAAGAGCAAAGGTGGCAAAACCAAATCAGCTCCTCAGACAAAGAAAAAGAAAAAGAAAAGACCCCAAAAAACAGTTTCTGCAACCAAGAGAGCGTCTCCAAAAACGTCTCCTCCAGAGGTGACACCCTCTTTCTCTTTAGCAGTAGTGGCCGCTACTTACAAAGTACCTGCCCCCAAAATCAACGTACAAGAGAGAACAGGAGTGTTGCAAAGCTTACTGGATTTGGCTAACCAAGAATTGGCCCGATTTAGTCCCTTGAGAACTCATCCACGACACGTGCTGCCTGTTATCAAGTTAATACGCCGTAAAGACAGTCAGTGGCGACGCATTCCAGTATAAAAAGACCTGAGGTCAATTTTAGGATCAGTGTCTTTTTTGTGCTGTTAATCACCACAAGATGGCACCACCAATTAGTGTACACCGTTACCATCGTCGAGCTTCTTCTGTGCAAAAAAGATAAAGGAAAACGAAAAAGACAGTCACGCCATCCTAATAAACGCTAAGTTGAACATAAAAAGACACAGTTGTTCAATGAAAGGAGACGTCACAAAAGAGTAGGACGGATGACTAGTCTTGCATTTCTTGCATTTCCAGGCATGATTGCATCTCTTAGAGCTATTTCAAATAAAATAAAAGAAAGACGCATGTAAAGCCATGGACTTCAGTATATGTTGATCAACCCAAAGATGTCTCCTCATTATCGTTCTTCTGTTCAGAAAGGAAAAAGACAGTCATGTCATTCGAGCAAACGCTCAGTCCAACATCGACGTCATCCCCAGAAAAGATACACTCGTTCCAAGGAAAAAAGGAGTCACCTAAGAGGGGTTTCTTTGGGAATTTTGGAAAACACATTGTTACCTTTATGACGAAGCGAAAGTTCCCCCCATCCAAAAAAAGATAAAAGACCGTGTACGTTAGTGTATTTTGTTAGTGTGTGCCCCGTAACCAACCCATAAAAATGTCACCCCCAAAAGACATTCATCTTCTACACCCAAAGGAAAGAAAAGGAAAGGACTGCCACCTCTTTTAGCCAAACATTGGGACATGTTGTCCGTCTTGTCCAAAGCTCCTCCATCCATGCGAAAACAAATGATTCAAACTGTTTCCAAAGATGCCATCGATGCCGTATGTGAATATTGTCTGAATGTTTTGAAAGGCACGATACCTTTGTCTAAACACCAGAAAGAATACTTAGCCAAACATCGACACGTCCTTCGCCAAATGGTTCAAAAGAAAAAACGCACACAACACAAAATGGGAATCAGACCATACAGACAAAGAAAGGGGAAAGGATAATTGAACTAACCAGAAGGCAAAACATGCAAATAAAAAATACAGGTACACCAACACGAATAAATGTCAATAACGGTAAACATACAGCTCTAGACTTAACAATAAACTCTCAAAACATCGCGACACGCACAGATTGGAAGGTACATACGGACACCACAATAGGAAGTGACCACCACCCCATCCACATAACCACACAACTACGCGACAACAAGGAACCGTGCACTATACCAAAAAGATGGAAACTATACAAAGCCAACTGGACCCTACTAAAACAAACACCAATAGATCAAATCAAAGACCCTAACCCTGACACATTTGCAGACAACCTCGCATCCGTAATCATGAGTGCAGCAGAAGAAGCCATACATAAAACATCAGGGAAAGCACTCAAAATTAAACCAAACTGGTGGACAGATAACTGCAAAAAAGCCATACAGGAAAAGAAAAGAGCACTAGCCAAATTCAAAAGATCAAAAAACACAGCTGACTTAAACAACTTCTCAAACCCAGAGAATGAAACCAATCGATGCATGGCAGGCTTACTGTTGAACACTTGCAAATAAAACAAAGTCTCAAGAAGTATGCAACAAAATCAAAAGCATCCAACAAACAAACAATACAAAACAAATTATAAATATAGAAGGAAAAAAAAAACGAACAAGAACAAGCCGAAATCCTAGCAAAAACCTTCTCTGATGCAAGCAGCAACAATAACTTAGAACCTGATTTCCAATAAATTAAACACAAAATTCAAACAAACTACCCACAACTTATTAACCACAAACCAGAAAGCAATAATAAACAAAACTCTCCCCATAACGATCCATTCACAATCTATGAGTGGGAAAAAGCAATTCAAACCAAGATAAACACCTTCTCCGGACCTGACAATATAAATTATATCATGCTCAAAAACCTACCAACCAACATAATCGAAACAACACTAGATCTTTACAACCTAACATGTGATCTCGGCACACTGCCCAAAAAATGGAAAGAAGTCTCAATCTGGCAAAGACCCACTAAAACCAACCTCATATCGCCCAATATCAATAACCAATGCACTATGTAAACTAATGGAAACTATGATTAACAACCGACTTAAACACTTCTTAAACTTAAACACACCACTACCTGACAACCAAAGCGGATTCCGTAATGGTCGCTCCACATTAGACCAACTATTCAAACTAGAAACAGACATTAAATTAGCATTCAACGCCACAGAAACAGACACCTCATAGCTATTTTCATTGACCTGGATAAAGCTTTCTTAGTTTGGAGCGAAAAAGCATTCTTAGTTTGGACTTAGTTTGGAGCGAATGACTCATTTCGAGATTAGGTTACTGCGGAATTGAAAGGAAAAATACAAAAATGGATAGCCGATTTCTTGAAAGGAATGAAAATCAAATTGAGAATAGGCACTCATTACTCATCTATATATTCATTAGACAATGGCACCCCCAAGGTAGTGTTCTCAGCCCTACCTTATTCAACATCATGGTAGATAACCTTATGGACTAGATACCGAAACCAATTAACCTCCCACAGACGACAGTGGTATATGGCTATCCGGAGACTCAACAAACACAACATACATACAACTACTGCAAGACGGATTAAACTTCATAACTAACTGGGCCACATCATGGGGTTTCAAAATCTCACAACAGAAAACCATAGCAATCCTATTCCACAGACCTGGGAACAAGAAACCACCGACCCCGAACCTTCTACTACAAGGATAACCAATAAAATTTGTCACGCATACAACCTTCCTAGGAATGATCAATGACAGCAGACTAACATGGAAACAGCACATTAAATACCTCGTAGAAAATTGCACAAAGGACTTATCCCTACTCAGACACATCAAAGGTAAGAGCTGGAGGGGAGAGGGGCAGACCAACAAACTCTCATACAACTATACCAGATGCTAATAAGATCTAGACTTGACTATGGGTCCCAAATATATAACTCCGCAAGAGACAATCAATTACACAAATTAGACAGCATACAATACCAAGCCCTTAAGCAATGCATCGGCCAACTCCAAAACACCTCCCTAGAAGAACTATAAGTATTAACCGACGAATTACCACTCCAACTCCGAAGAGATGAACAATTTCTCCGATATGTCAAAAGTAAAACCACCCAAACCATCAACCCAGCAAACTCAACAATCAAAAATTGTCAAATCGATTTCAAAACTAAAAGGGTCCACAAACCTTCAGCAGCAAGCAAAATACATCAACTTACAAAACAATTCAATCTACCTGAAATACAACCCGAAATAACCCACATCCTCGACCCCCCCCCATGGAAAAACGAATTCTCTAATATAAACTGGGCAATTCAAAAACTTGGCAAAAAACAACATAATCATTGGGAACAACTTACACACATCAAACACCTTCTAAACACCCAATACCTACAGCACACCCACATATACACAGACGGCTCAAAATCACCAAAAACCTGAAAGAACAGCAGCAGCAGTAGTGGTCCCATCACACCAATATACATATAGTGCACGACTTCCCGATCTTTGCTCAATTTTAACAGCGGAATTCTGGGCCATCAGCCAATCCATAAAATGGACTAAAACACAACACGAAGGGCAATATCTCATAATATCAGACTCCAGCAGTGTCCTCAAATCCATAGAAAACTCACAAACACGCACTCGACCAAACCTCCTACAAAAAACACACAAAAAACTTAGAGAACTAGCACAGCAAAACAGCAAACTAGACATTCTATGGGTCCCCTCCCATATACATTTAACGGGAAACGATAAAACAGAAGCAGCAGCAAAGGCAGGACTAACCCTAGAAAATATCGAACAAATAGCATACAATTCACACAAAATATACAGCCAAATTGCAAAACAAATAAACAAAAGATGGCAACAACAATGGACAGCTAGTAAGAAAGGAAAAGCACTACATATCACCAGAGCACAAGTACAACGAAAACCATACACACCACCCAACCTATCCACAAAAGAAACTAAAATAATTAACAGACTACTAACAGGCAAAACCTTAATCAAAACCCAGGCGGAAACTGCATCATATGCAAACTCACACACGAACATCTCTTCAATACCTGTCCCACATATCAACACAACAGGATACACATGCAAAATAAACTTAAAAAAATAAAAGCACTAACAACATACCCAGAACTCCTCACTGTAGACAAAAACCTAGGAACAAAATACTAAATAATTCTTCAATTCTTTAAGAAACAGGCAAAACCGACCAAATATGAACCGAATACCGAAAACCACAACATAACTAGCACCCACCCATTTAGGTAACCCATATACAGCATACAACACAAAACTATACCCCCCAAACCCCCATCTTAATCTCCCATCCTCCCCATCCTTCTCTTCCTTTCCCACTATCCTACCACCTCACTCCCTCCCCTCCTCCCTTTATTTTTATCTTCAGGAAACCAGACATTTAAAAGAGAGTACTGCAGGAACAACAACGACTAGAATACCGCAGAAGAAGGAGGTGAGAGACAGCAGGGGCTGCCAAGGATAGAAAAAGTGAACAGTGACCAACCATGAAAACAACACCAAACAGAACAAGGAAAACAGACGGAAAAAGAAAACAAAGGAACAACCTCTGAAAAAATGACAAGATGAATAACAAAAAGCCAACATAGGAATAAAAACCTCTGACAAACGAAAAGATGCATAATATATATAAGCCAAAAGCCAACGAGGAAATGAAAAGATGAATAACACATATCGCCAACGAAAAACAAGTGGTTAGAAAGCACTGCTAGCTACCCACAAATACCCCTCCCCCAAATAATAAACAAAGAACAAATAAAGGAAGGTTAAGGAAGACAACTTAACTCCCAATCACCCAACCCCGCACACAAAGCAAAAAAAAAAAAAAAAAGAAAAACAACAACAAAAGGCACCTACCTACAAAAATAAGAGTAAGTCGGAGAGTATCCACTCGGACTACTCAATCAAATGAAAAATAAAAATCCCACAACCCTCACACCAACACACAAAAACACGAAAACACCAATAAGGTGTGGAACGATCAAAGAGAAAAGGGACAGTCCAGAACTAACACCCTTACCTCTGCTGTCCTATAAGCGAACCCTGCAACAAAAGCGATACAGCCCGGGCCGCGCGGCCAGCTGTAAAACAAAAATAATAAAACTCAGTCTTCATTTTGGCAAAAGAAGAATACCAAACAAACATGATCATTTGGAAAGGTGATCAATAACAATACTAAAATCAGAATATGGGGAGATAAAAGCCAAGGGTAACTCACACCCACCAGATTGGTAACACAATTTTATAACCATATAAGTACGCTAAGTACGCAAAATTCAAACAATAAATATATTCAAAAATCACAACTCTGGATCATTTGGTCAATTGCATAGGTGGCTAACACAACATTGGCACAAGGAATCCCGTAGGCTAAAACTGGATTTAATTTGACCAAAGCAAAACCCCATCTAACTGAAATAAAGTTAGGTGGGACAGGGTGACTTATGGTGCGGGGGAAAGCGACCCGGGTAGGAGAACTGGTCGCGAATCTGCCGTAAAAGAGTGACAAATGCGTTTGATTAGGTATGTTTCACATAGCTCCAGAAGGTCCAGCTCGGGACCAAGCGCCCTCTTAAAGGGACATACGCCCAACCAGGGACCACAAACAGTCGCACAAATGTCACCAGGCAATAAGCGACTTTAATCCAAATTTGGTTGGTTGATAAGGGATGTTTTCCATCACGTCCGTGCTCTAATGATATAAATGCAAGCACACGTCAGTCTGACTACCATTGTGAAACTGTTCACATCAAGCATAAGCAGCAGATTAAAGAAACCTGTCGGAACTCCAAATGCACCTGGAGAATGCCAGACGTCTCCTGGATGAGCTGACCAGGGAGGCCATAGAAGAAAAAGAAAGGATTGAGGAAGAGGAGGAAAGAAAGAAGAAAGAAGAGGCGAAAGAGAAAAAGCGAGGGATCCTGTCGCACCTCATGGTAAGACCTGTGTGTGATGTGATACATGAGGTGAGGACATTTCCAGTATCAGCAGCAGCAGCAGTAGTTTCACCACAGTTACCAGTGCCTCAGGAAATGAGACCAACTATTCATCCCCAGCTTTGGCACCGAAGACAAGAGGCACAGCAGGTCTTCACTATTCCACAAACAGAGGAGTGGTTGTTGTTGTTATGGTTGTGGTAAAGTGAAGCCACTAAAGATCCTTCTGCTCTCCCAATCACAAATGTGAATTTGGAGAATGACTGGAGACGACGATGTGTCTGAGGTGCTCACCCTGGAAGATGTTCAGCATTAGCCAGGTGCAGTTGGAGTTTAGAAAAAAAAAACCCCAGCTCTATTCAGGGCTAACCAAAACTATAGAAGAAGGACTATTCAATTTGCCGGTTCGAATGTATGTAGTGTAGTGCAGCTATAAACACTCACTTCAATAACGATGTGTGTGTGTGTGTGTGTGTGTGTGTGTGTGTCTGCATGCGCGTTCATTGGTGATATAGTATACTGATGTGTTCGTGTTTGCATAAGAGTTCGTTGGTGACATAGTATATTGTGTTTTATGATTGCTCGTTTCGTTGGTGTGATAATATATTTTTTGTGTTTTAAGCTTTCGTTTCGTTGTGTGGATGGTATATTTTGTGTTTTATGCTTCTCGTTTCGTTGTGTGAAAAGTATATTTTGTGTCTTATGCTTCTCGTTTCGTTGGCGTGAATGGTATATTTTGTGTTTTTTTGGTTCTCGTTTCGTTGTGTGGATGGAATATTTTGTTTTATACTTCTCGTTTCGTTGTGTGGATAGTATAATTTGTGTTTTATGCATCTCGTTTCGTTTGTGAGATAGTATATTTTGTGTTTTATGCTGCTTGTTGCGTTGGCGTAGATGGTATATTTTGTGTTTTTTAGTTCTCGTTTCCTTGTGTGGATGGTATTTTTGTTTTATGCTTCTCGATTCGTTGATGATATTGTATATTTTGTCTTTTTTTGCTGCTTGTTTCGTTGGTTGGATAGTATATTTTGTTTTATGCTTTTCGTTTCGTTGGTGAGATAATATATTTTGTGTTTTATGCTACTAATTGCGTTGGTGATGATAGTATATGGTGTGTTTTATGCTTCTCGTTTCGTTGGTGAGGATAGTATTTTTTGTTTTAAGCTTCTCGTTTCGTTGTTGAGAGAGCATATTTTGTGTTTTATTCTTCTCGTTTCGTTGGTGAGTATATTATATTATGTGTTTAATATTCCTCGTTTCGTTGGTGTGGATAGAATATGGTGTTTTATGCTTCTCGTTTCGTTGGTGTGGATGGTATTTTTTGTGTGATATGCTGCTCGTTTCGTTGGTGTCGATGGCATTTCTTTTGTGTTTAATGCTTCTCATTTCGTTGGGGTGGATGGTATTTTTGTGTTTAATGCTTCTCATCTGTTGGTGTGGATGTTATTTTTTGTTTGTTTTATACAGCTCGTTTCGTTGGAGTGGATAGTATATGGTGTTTTATGCTGGCTCTTTTCGTTGGAGTGGATAGTATATTGTGTGTTCCATGCTGGCTCGTGTCGTTGGTGAGGATAGTATACATTCGCTACAAAAATCTTTTAGAGGGCCACTCCACTAAGTCGAAAAGATTTATTCTTTCTTGCCTGATTTTTTTTTAGTTGTTGTATAATTTATGTCTAACTCCCATTATTCTCTGTTGCAAGTGTCCATTACCGTGACGTTACCTTACCTGTTCCATTCCTATTGTTCCCAAACAAACTTCCCGCTATTGTCCCAAGGTGTGCCATTTGCCGTAGGGTCACTTAATGCTAATATTGACGCTATATTTTTTGACGCTTTAGTAGAAAAAATTAGGGTCCCATAATACTAATTCCCATGGACGCAATATTATTGCTTATTTTAATTTTTTTATTATCATTTTTTTTTGTTTCCGCGAAGGTGGTTATGAGCTTAAATAATTTCAGTTCTATTTTAAGTCTTGGTAACATTTTTAAAATTTATCTATGGATTATTTTCAGTCTCCGCTAAAGTCAGGTGCAATTTCAGAATTTAGTGCTACACTTTGTCTTTGCCATTTCTGACAACCAATATATCTGGCTACTTACCAGTTTCCATTCAAGTCCACTAATTTTTTCTGAAATTGTGTGGAATATTTTAAGTCCAGGCATTCTGAATACAATCTTCCAGAGCTTTTCTCATTCTCTACTATGGTTTGGGAGATTTTGGTAATCTTAGTTCTACTTTTAGACTAAGCAAATATAACAATCTTCTGGGATAAGTTCAGTCTCCGTCATATTCTTGAACAATTTCGTAATTTTAGTGTGACTTTTAGTCACAGTCACTTGAATATTAATGTTCCAGATTTTCTTAACTTCCACTATAGTCTTAAACAATGTCATAATTCTATTATTAATTTTAGTCTAAACCAATCTAAATTCAAGGACATGTTTAGTCTCCGTTACGATCTGGGACAATTTCATCATTTTAACATTACCTTTAGTCACATCCATTTTGGTGTTAGTATTTTCCTTTATTAAAATTATTTATAGCATCATTATAAGTATGCAAATTTATGAACACCATCAACATATTTCAAGTCTAGGTAATGCTGTACTTAAAAATCTAGGACTTTTATTTCTCTAATTTATAGGTCCCTCCATTGAGTCGTAGTGGTATCTGCGCGTATTTAGGTCAGCTCCTTGCTACACTGTTGCCAAGTGTCGAGTACCGCGATGTAATGCCACCTGTGCTAATCCTCTTGCCCATATACTGCCCCAAGGTATGCTAATACAAAATTCTCAATGTCCGTATAGCACCCCAATGTGTGCTATTTGTCTGTATAAATCCGGTTCGTATAGCAGCCCAGGGGTGTTTTTTATGATAACTCCCATTGTCCGTATAGCACCCCTCTATACTACTTACATGGCACCAGTCACGACGCTGAAAATACAATTTTCATACTCGTATTTAGAGTTTCTGGATGTATCATTAATGTGCATGCTGATTGAATTATACGTAATGGGAAACAAAATAATTGAATATATTTTGTTTGACTTAGCGGTAAATTATCAAACATTTATCATTTTTTTTTATTCGTTCCGTTAGTTCCTTTTTATATTCTACCCCTGTCTGTCTGTCTGCCTTTGTGTTCTGTTCCTTATGAGTTTCTTCATTCTTGATAGCTTGATTTCTTTCTGGCCATTAGTCCCTTGTCTTTAATTAAGTTCTAAGCACCCGATGACATTAGTGATCAATTAATTTTTCTCTAATCAATCAATGAACACAAATAAGCAACTATAACTTTACATACCGGCTTCTCCACGAAGCGATATTCAGAACACTAACAATGTTTTACAATAGTTTGTGTGTGTTCCCACTAGGTGGCAGATACCAAGATGTTCCATTTTTGACACATCAATGGCCACAGCGCAGCTCTTATTTTCCTGATCATGCAATGTATCGACATTACGTCACTTGTTACCTGGACTCGGGACACAATTAATTTTACTATATATGCTCTGCATTTGCTTTCCAGTACTGAACTTTCCACCGTGTGAATATCAGGACAAATCATATGTCAATCTAAACTTTCTTCAAAAAGATGACTTCATGGTGAAGTTCTTGTCATAGGTCCACTGGCATTTGTTTGAAAGCTTGACTGTATATAAAGAAACATGCAATGGAAAAAAAAACACAACATTTCACTTGCGAACTGTACTGTCACCAAAACACGCACAGACAACCATACAATAAGCTCCTATTCTGAAGAATATACAATAACCTTTAAAGCCATACCAAGAATGCCTCAGTCTAACTTTTGTATTACAACCATAAGGAGACAGGTAACAAAATGCTCTAAAAATAGACAGAGATTACATTCGTACTGAACCGGAACTAATAATTCCACTTGCGTGTATTGTAGCGCTTTAAATTCGGGACTAAATTTACGTTAAATAGCATGGTTACAACTTCTGTCACTCATTACAAAATGCGAGATAAAAGTTATTATACATTTGAACCAATTGAATTAACAGCACTTTCAAAAGAAAATAATAAATTCAAAGAATAGTATTAGATACCACTGGAAATATTTTGCGATTAACGGTCTGCCGTAAATGGGTGGAACACTTTTTCTCCTGTGAAAAATCAAGGTGATGTCAACAATTGTGTCACACTGCAAATATTAATACACCAAAATGCTCTTCGCTTTGTGCATTGGAAAATGTAATCTTTGAACTCTAGCCACTGCAGTTACATTGGTAAGATGATCATGTAGTACATGGAAGTGAGGTAGTAAGAATATTTGGCAAGTTCAGGCTACTGTATAAATTTATATTAATATAGAAATATAATGTATTAATTTATTTCCACTGAGAATTTTATGTGAAGAATAGTGATGGTAAACTAAATTTATTTTTAAAGAAAATACATCATCCACCTACTTAGTTCTTGGTATTTCCCAGAATGTTATTTACCACACACATTTCACGAGCACAATATTTTAAAACCGAAAATAAATGAGACAAAGAAAATAACGGATTCGTGGCATCCGTGTATTTCTTTAGATTGGCCGTACACTATCTCACGCCTTCTAGAGCACAAATAAAGACAGAAAGTCAAACCCAGGGCCGCTGGTCAAGAAATATGCATGTTGTTAGTCCGTCGAGTCGACGAAGACCACTCTTATCATCCGTGAGTTGGAGAGGCTTGTTCTGTTCTGTGTGTGCGCAGGTAGCTGATAAGGCCAATCATTGCACGGAAGGTTCGGTTGCAAAAAGGGAGACATGATGAGTGGGACATCTCCAGGAGGGTTGCTGACACGTGCTTTTCTGACTTGCCTCTTCATCTCTGCAGCTGCTATCCTGCTAGATTCACACAGTTTGGAGCCTTTGTGCAGGGTTTATGTTGAATGCTTTCAATTCAGCTTTCAAATTGTCTTTGAAGCGTTTCTTCTGACCTCCGTGGGATCGCTGTCCTCGCTGAAGCTCGCCACAGAAGAGTCCTTTAGGCAGCCGGTGGTCTGGCATGCGTACAACATGTCCCGCCCAGCGTAGCTGAGACTGCATCAGGATGGTGTGAATGCTGGGTAGACCTGCTTGTGAGAGTTCCTCGGTGTCTGGGACTTTGTCCTGCCATTTGATGTTGATTATTTTCCTGACGCTTGTAGTGTAAAAGTGGTTCTGCTTCCTGGTATGGTGTTGATACACCGTCCACGTTTCACATGCGTAGAGTAATGTGGGGATTACAACTGCCCTGTAGACCTTTAGTTTGGTCCAGATGCCGATGTCTCTTCTATTCCAGACATTCGCATATAATCTGCCAAAAGTTGCGCTGGCTCTGGCAATGTGGAGGTTTACCTCGTCGTCAATGGTTACACTCTGTGAAAGTGTGCTGCCAAGGTAGGTGAAGTGGTTCACTACGTTGAGTTTTTGGCTGTTGACGGTGTGATGTTGGGCTCAGCATAGGGCTTTCCCGGGGCTGTCTGATGCAGTACTTCAATCTTATTGGTCTTGATGGTGAGACCAAAGCTTGTGCAAGAACTGGAGAACTTGTCAACGATACAATGCAGGTCTGCTTCTGAGCAGGCGCAATCATCAGCAAATAAAAACTTCATGATGTTGTCTGTCATAACCTTGGTTTTCGCTTGTAGCCTCCTGGGGTTGAACAGTTTTACATCTGTGTTGTACCTGATGCCCACTCCAACATCTCCGTCTCTGAAAGCATTAGTCAGCATGGCGGAGAAAAAAAAACCTGAACACAACCCTGCCTGACACCATTGGTTACTGGGAATGATTCAGATGACTCTCCATTTTTCTAGACTCTCGCCTGCATGCCGTCGTGGAATTGCTGAACCATGGATATAAATGTTTTGGACATCCATATTTGGCCATTACCTTCCATAATACTTCTCTGCTGACAGTATCAAAAGCCTTTTTTTTCAAGTCGGTGCAGATGGAGAATATGTCAGCGTTTTTCTCTTGACATTTCTCTTGTAGCTTCCTTGCAGCAAACGCCATGTCAATAGTTCCACTTTTTTCCAGGAATCCACACTGGCTTTCAGGCAGGAGTCCCTGCTCAAGGTGCACAGTGAGGTGGTTTAGTAGGATTCTGACGAGCATCTTTACTGCGATTGAGAGCAAGGAAATACGCAGATGGTTGTCGAAGACCTGTCAGTTTCCTTTGCATTTATACAGGGGGATAATTGACGCATATTTGAATTCCTGCGGAATTGTCTCTTGCTGACACATCAGTAAAAAAGTTCGGGAGCCTTTCAATCAGGGCTGTATCCCATTCCTTGTAGACTTCTGCTGGGATGGCATCTGTGCCGGGAGCTTTGCCACTGAAGAGCAGATAAATCGGTTTCAATGTCTCAAATAAGGTTTGAGGGTCATCCAGTCCTTTGTTGATGGGTAATTGAGGGAGACGGTTGATGGTTTCATCGTTGATGGATGAAGGGCGATTCAAGACACTGTCAAAATGTTCTGTCCATCGTCTAAGAATCTTCTCTTTGTCAGTAATTAGAGTGTTACCATCTGCGCTGAGAAAGGGTGATGATCCAGAGGATGTAGGACCATACACTTCTTTCAGGTCATTGTAGAAGTTCTTCATGTCAAGATGACCACGTTGCCTGGTATGGGGTGCCAGGAAAACACGGAGTTGGCTAATGTAACAGCCAGCAATGAAATCCTCCTACTCCAGACATGAACTGCTGATCACCCATACGCTCTAAACACATGCATCTCATCGACTATGGCATTGTCAGGAAGAGGGACATACAGGATGTGCGTGTGACGAAGTCCTTATGTGGCGCTGACTGCTGAACAGACCACCGCCTCATCATCACCGAGCTCAACATCCGCATTCAACCCAAAATACGCCCACAGAGAAAGAAGGCTCCTAAACGACTGAACATCACCAAGCTGAAACACTCTAGTACCAAACAGTTACTCGTAGATACACTGGAAGAACGTCTGAAATCCAACCCTCAGGTAAATCAGAATGTGGAGACCGAATGGGCGGCATTCAGAGAGTTGATCTACAGCACAGCTTCAGAAATCCTAGGACCCTCAAATAGAAAGCACCAAGACTGGTTTGATGAGAACTGCGTTGAGATCGAGCAGTTGCTGGATGCGAAACACCGCCTCCATCAAACCTACCTCAACAACCCCAATTCCACCTCCAGTAAACATGCATTCATCCACATACGCAGAACTGTTCAGCAAAAACTTCGTAAGATGCGAGGCACTTGGCTTAGCAACAAAGCTGATGAGATCCAGTGCTACGCAGACAAGCAAGAAATATGTAATGCTTAACTGAATATAGAGAAACAATCTGATTCTTAAAAAGTCATAAGGTTGATTTATAACGTACATTCGTACGTAGTATGAAAACAATACACTTAGTATGGAATCTATAAAAACTTCCACGACGGACAAAGGTGTCGCATAATAAAGCAGCTTCGTACATGTATGAATTCAAATACTTGCGCTTAAATATAGTGAGGCAATTTTTTTCTGCAGAACAGAAGAATGCTTTCAACCGAAACGTGTTTTCAAGAATTGCTTATATCCAGCTCACTTTGTAGGTGAACGTTTGCATATATCTCAGATATTTATTTTATTTACTTGTTTTGTTTTATTATGTCTTCTCTCATGCACATATTAAAAATTATAATATTGTTCTTTATTAAATTCTTGCAAAGAAAAAAATGATGTTGATCGTCGATAACCGGTTTATTGAGGATCGAAGATCTCATGTGAGTAAACTGCGGAGAATCACCATCGTGGTAGTTAATTATTGTGTCAATATATGTACCGTCGTGTAAAGTTGTCCTTATACACGACACTAATATTCCTTGCGACACTGTATTTACAATCACAAAATCTAGTTCTGCCGGATCCATTATTAATCTTGTACAATGGCGTTTATTCTTAGATGACACCAACTCCAATTAAGTTGACCAATAATTTTCCTGCACATATCTTTATCATTACGCGGTAGTCAAACTGTCTTCGAGGGCCTATATGATATTGTCGCAGATGCTATAGCTAACGCCGTGACAATCTTCGCATCAAGCACATATTGTTATTAACCTTTGGAGCCCAGCCCCGTTGATCTTTTTTTTTTTGCACAACAGTCATTGAAATTAACACTGGTATCTTGTTTATCAAAGTGTCGACCAAATCAGATAGGTATGACAGGATAAGCATTTCCTGAAACCTCGAATGATTCATTCTCGACAAATCCAGTTATATCCACTTCTGGCAGTGGATGGATGACCAAAACATTCAAAATACGGTTGCCATTCGTCATATCCAAGAAAACGCACCGGATAAAATGCCACATTGTAAACTGAAATGATTTTGGGTAGATTATATTTTGTATGCCTAAGACGTCCATACTCGGCACATTGTCAACTGAGATGATATCGGATAGATTATATTTTGTACACCCAAGACGTCCATACTCGGCACATTGTCAACTGAGATGATATCGAATGGATTATATTTTGTATATCCAAGACGTCCATACTCGGCACATTGTCAACTGACATGATATCGGATGGATTATATTTTGTATGCCCAAGTCGTCTATACTCGGCACAAGATCGGGATAAATCGTCGACGCCGTGAATTTGTTTGTTGTGCTCTATGCCAGTTATTGAGTAATTCATCTATATTGGTGTTGGAATCGCAGACACAAGCAGCAGTTCTGCCACCGCGTCGTTGATAAATTTTATTAGTTTGTTTCATCGTGTGTTGGAGAGCGTACACCAGATGGTAGCACAAACTGATCAAATGTTGATTGACCATCACTATGAAATATTCTTGACTCTGTAAGTCGACCTTCTCTCCTCGTCTCCATTTACAAAAATGTTCTCTGACACTTTGAGCCGCATATTACACGTACCCGTTTTCATCTGTTGAAGAGCAATAATATCAGGATCGTTTAAACGATAGCGTAAAAAAAGATCCCCCGAGCGTTTAGGATATGCTCGTGAAAAATACAGCTGATCAATAACCGTCAGTCTACCTGTTTAGAATTTTTGTCCACTGACAACGCTGTTATGTCGTCGTGAAACAGGGTCAATTTATCATAGATAATCCACGTCTGGCCATCTAGCCTATAACGTTCGACAAAATTTATTCTGAATAGTTACGTTTTTCATATGTAAGATTATTATAATAGTCCTTGCTTGCTCGTCAGTCTTGTTGGAATCAACCAAAATACCCTCCTGACCTATTATGAATGTTGACCAAACATGAGCACACCATCGCGTTTAAACTCATCTTGGGTCATTCTGATATAATCATGTAAAAGTAACTCAAATGGAGGACGTTTCTAATCTTTCGTTAATATATCGAAATCAAACCTGTTTATGTATTCTGGTTCAATCATGGTTTATCTTTTTCGTTCGCGTTCAGAAAACCTATCTGGTTTTATCTCAGGTTCAATAGCAGACAATCTCTCAAATTCCTTTTGGGTTAACAATGATTAATCTGATTTCTAAATTTTTCTTGTATGTTTTTTTTTTGTTTTACCTTGGAAATGATGGTTTAACTCCGGTAAATTAAAATACTGAGTCATCAGTTGTTTTGCTTCTGTCCACTTGCTCATTATTATACTACATTATAAGACAAATACTTTTCTCTAACTTAACTTTCTCGAAATAGAAGAAATCAAAATATAATATGCTAAAATCACATAATAGTTGTCGTTCGCTGTTGATTGTATCAATCACACCATGTGGTAAATCTTGTTTTGGTGATTATTGCGGTTTACATTTGGCCAGCGTTCGCCGTGGCAGTACTGGACCGAAACAATGTTTACTTTGTGGAGTTAGAGGAAAAACAGAATTATGTGCACTATGCGTTGGCAGAAAATACAGAAGGCTGATGAGATTATTATTTCTAACGTAGCTTTAACAATTTTTCAGTCATATCGCTACGATTTCTCCAGTTTGGCAGTTTATATTGATGTCTATCACAGTGGCATCATGCCGCAGAAATGTAGCATGATGTTCCACCCAGTCACATTTTCCTGACAGCAGGCCGACTAGTCCTAGCACTAACCTCTTAATGCTGAACATTAAGCGAGGCAGCTGTTAGTACCATTTTTGTAAGTCTTTGGTATGACTCGAACGGGGATCGAATCCACGACCTCACGCAACCAAGGCGGACGCTGTAACCACTAGGCCACCGGAGAGGTTACAGAAGGCTGAAGAGATATTACGAAATATGTCTAAAAAAGAGAATAATGCGGATGATGAGTTTAAGTAGCACTCAGTTTTCAGTAACTATGAAGCCAACAGAACAGGTGTTATCATAAACTGTCGTCTTTAATTAAATTCTATCAAAGTGTTATAATCAGAAAATAAAATATCAGTATCTAGCAAAGTAACGTACTTGTTTTACCTACAATAAATTGTCGGAATGTCACCATATTCCACTCATAACATATAAGCTCCAGGCACGAGTTAAGCTATGCTAGAAATAACATGTTATAAGAAAAACGTGTACATGGTTACAGATCTTTCTGGTGCATAATGCTCTGGTGCATAATGCGATGGCAGATTTGGGTCCATGCAGTTGTTAGCCGAACCATTAAAAAGAGACACCTGTCCACATGTAGTCTGTTTTAAATCACTTTTATAAATAGCACAGATGTAACATTTTATTTAATGACTTATCGGCTGGACAGTCTCATGGATAAGATTATAATTGATTGTAGTATTTTTGCCGCTGTAGCATAGTTATATAACACGTTCAACGGAAGACATGTACAATACTAACTGTCTGTTTATATTGAGTGTTGAAAACATGAATTATCACGCAACAAGTACGAGGATAGATATCTCAAATTATATGCATGCCAGAGATTCCATTGCCAGAACGAAGCTAACTGAGCAAGCAGTAGTATAAGCTGCTGAACTAATGGATACCACTAGTAATACTAGCAGAAAATCAACACAGCATTGTTGTGCGCCCCACTGCACGCTAGATTCACGATGTGATTGAACACTTCATTTTTCATTAAATTCTGAAGTATCATACATTGAAAAAGCAATGGATTATTAAGATAAGACGAGGTGAAGGTCCACTCTTTCAAGTATTCTAAATTATATCCAGTTTTACTCAAGTTTATATGAAGTTTTGCACTTTAATATTTGTTTCTGAAATATGAAGCAATGTTTTATTTTTCATTTTATTAAAAAATTTCCAGCTGTCTTTTTCTATTTTTCAGTATACAAAAGTTCTTCATTCCAAAGACTTGCTATCTTTTACCATATACATTTTAAAAAATTTCAGCTACTACTCAATAACAATATTTTAGTAAAAGCCGGACATATTTCTTCTTAGTATTATGTATTTTTTCTTGTTTGCAACTTATTTTGTTTATTAGCATTGACTCTATTACAAAGTCAATAATTGTGTGTTCAGAACATTTTACAAAGGATGATTACAAGTCATGGACACCAGTACAAAAAAGACTATGCCCTGAAGCAATGCCATTAATCTTTGATTGGAGCAGTGAAAATAAAACTACTTGCTTCTGAAGAACCACTTACAGTTTCAAAAAGATAATTAAGATTATATTCTGTAACATGAGAGGGAAATATCAACAAGAAAATATTTTTCAGATCCTGTTAAACCATGAATTTATTACAATAGTAATTGACACAAAATGCACAAAAATTGATTGCAACATTTTAATGAAATGATTCTTTAAATAGCCACACTGTAGCAAGCAATTTAAGAGAGGCATTATTACATCACAAGTAATTGTAGAGACAACAGATTCCTGAAAGACGGGTGAGATAGGTTATTGTTTGGCTAACATTACAATGATATAAACTTGTTGGATTGTACAATGATGCTTCTTTTCATTTATCTGAATGGATAATTACGTAACTGTGACTGATCTGTTTGCTGACACAGAAACCAAATCTGGCAATGACGATCAAGGACAAACCTTATATCAGCCAAGGATAGAAGAGTCGGAGAAACTTCGTCAGAAATTGGAAGAATGCGAAAGACTGAAAAACCTTTTTAAAATAAAATGTGTTGGCTTCAATAGGTTTTCTATATTATTCAATACAGGTTTTTCCTCCTACATGTTTGCTACTTTCTTTACAGCTCAAACCAAGCAGAGTGCCTACTATAAAAACAGTGAAACTGTTAATCTGGCAGTAGAAAATGTATTACGCTCATTATAAATGAATTGTTCATGCATCTTTGTCGTTTTAAAAGCTGGTCTTCGTGAGCAGGATCTCAGTGTTAGTTGTTCTTTAGAAACCGTAAGCTGTAAAATAGTTACTTAGGGTAACTTTCTTTTTTTTTTGTTCTTTGTGCCATTCCTATCTGGTTACCAATAGAGATTATTCTAAAGTTAATTCCAATATGTTTCAGAGCTTTGTATCCATCGCCCGAGTCATATTGATTGTACTGAGATAAGAACTCAACAGCCTTCGTCCCTGACTAGGATGTTTTTGCTATATCTTCTGCAAGTGACCTTTGTTCCAGCATTTTGTATTTGGCAAGCTGATAGAGTAGACCAACAATATGTCAACATGATCCTGCTTGTCCCACTGGGGGAAGTGCAGAATGCAGATGTTGATGTAGCCTCCGATATTTCTTTAAATGGGACCTGCAATGATTAAAATTGAAGTTATGAAATGTCCAATTTTAGGTTTATTCTTCTGCCAAATGTAGGCTTGTAAATTGTATGCTTCAACCAACATACATAATCAGACATCATTCATGCTTGAAAATTAAAATAAATTAACTTTAATTTGATGTGGTATTTTATTTTTCCTTTAAAATCTATAGCACCTACCTGTCATCTCAAATCCGTTATCATTAGGTCTCACTGAAATAATAATAATGACAATAATAGCTACTCTACACCCATTTTGCATGTAACTCTTTGATTTGAACTATTTGATAATGTATTAAGGTAAATTGGGTATCACAAAACTTTGAGCAGTTGAACATGTATAAGTCATCAATGCCATACATATTCTAGCCTTGAATTTGCTTGGAGATCTCAAACTTATCAAGATACTTGGATCATATTAAACTGGTAATTATCTTTGGGGAAAATGATACCATAAGGAGAGATATAATTTTGGACAGATTGTTCAGGATATAAACTGATGCAGGAAATCTTTCATCACATAACATTTTGTTTAGGGGCTGACGGCTAATAACTTTAACAGAGGGAAAGAAAATGTGTCAGCAAAACAATTATTTCCATTTGATGAATTGGAAAACAACACTTACCTCTTAGATCTTGGATGTATCCTTCACTGAAATACTTGAATCCATTGTTCATGGAATTTTCAACAGATGACTTCTTATTTAACTTTACATAAGCTTCAAGAATGAAAAGGTAAGTGATGACATTAAATTTAAATTCTTGTCACTGTAGGAAGTAGTTATTATATCACTATAGACGTTGTAGCAGCTAAGGCAGCTATGCTCAGTTAGCCTCGTTTTGAGTCATGCATTAATATTCATGAGATAGTATTAAGAGGGGTCTATAGACGGACATGCTCGAGATCCATTTCCAGTTCCCGTACAAGTCCCTTTTAGCAAAGAGGTGTGAACACGATTACAGATGTACATACATATGTCGTCTGCTTCCGATATTTACAATGTCGAATCAAGCAAAGGAAAATAATGACAACAAAAAAATTTGCGTTTCACGTGGATTTGACAAGCGGTTTAATTTCTGTGTTCATATGTGCAAAGGATAAAATTCCAAACTCCCAAACTCTCAATGTTATGGCAATTTACATAATTATTAGACAGTTACTGAATACAATGAACTACGTCTTATGTTTTCTGATGGAAATAAACTATCCCATAGTGTACGCAATATGGCGTCGTTACAGGATGGAAAGACCGTTAAGCATAAAAGGTGCATGGGATCCCAGTAGTATTGCCTTCTGGTCACAGTCAGGTTAGAAGTGATAAATCAATGATTCAATTGACTTAGTTCTGTGCACTTTTTTTAAAATCACATTAAACATTTTCGTTATTGAAATCGGTTGTGGTGGGGTGGGGGTTGCAAACAAACTGGGATGAATAGGCAGACTATAGAACATCTTGAAGTTTTCCATGCAGCAGATAAAATACATTATTGACAAATGCCCTGGTCACGCATCTATTTGTCATCTTATTATTCACGTATTTTTCCTTGCAAAAAGATTTTAAAAAACCCCTATCAACATCTTCCGTTTGTAACACTAATGAAACTGATGCTCAACCACACGCTCGGTATATTTATATCGGTTTGCACGGTCACGCAATTTCTCGAGAAAGAGCCGAACATCTCGGGATTCAGAATTGCTGCTTTTTTCCAATTTGGAGCCCCACGTCATCAAGAGTAAGATACATTTTAAGCTTACTCTTCAATTAAATGGATGTATACAATGTACAGTAAACTGTTATTATCATTGCTGTCAACAAGTACGTAAAATTTGTTCAAAATTACCCAAATGCCATAACAAGAAATGTAATAAAGAGGACTCGAATGAATGCAGCCTCCATACACCAAATATAATTATTTCCGGAAGTGCATAATTATGGATTCCGCTGCATAATAATACTAATAATTAATAATAATAATAATAATAATAATAATAATAATAATAATAATAATAATAATAATAAAATTTGCATTTTCATAAATTTGTTCAGACGATATTCCTTATGATTTAAAGGCTTTAATTCAACAGGTCGCTGTTAAGTGTTTCTTGTTAGTTCTTAGTGCATTCATAATAGTTCTTAGCGGTGTTTACTAAGAAAAACAAATACAAGGATGAGCTGTGTTTTGCTAGCTATCATAAGTTTTTTCACCACTACTGGCACTGAAGCTGCACGTGCAGCACCACACATTTTGTTCGTGCTGGCGGACGACTATGGATACCATGATATCGGGTACCATGGATCCGAGATCAATACTCCCACCCTCGACAAATTAGCCCTGGAGGGATTAAGGTTAGAGAACTACTACGTGCAGCCCATATGTACTCCTACACGCAGTCAGCTCTTGTCGGGAAGATATCAGGTATGCATCTCTCTCTCTCTCTCTCTCTCTCTCTCTCTCTCTCTCTCTCTCTCTCTCTCTCTCTCTCTCTCAGATATATATATATATATATATATATATATATATATATATATATATATATATATATATATATATATCATGCTAGATGTCATATTTTGTAGGCCTTTCTCTTCTGAACATGTTCATGTTTCCTCTCTCTTTTCCACCCAGCATGTGTGCATACTTGCATGCATTTGGAGACTTGCCCATTTACCACCACTAGATGGCATCACTTATATTTGACAGTGGTGTTTATGTTGAAAGCCCTCACCGGATTTGTGATTTTCAGTCTGTATAACAACTTGCTTGTTCTTGAACCTAGACATTCATCTCCCTGTAAAATACAGTACTAGTAATTACCACGATTGGCACTCAACATTAAGAGGTAAATTATGACTAGTTGGCCTGGTGTCAGGATAATGTGACTGGGTGGGAGGGAGTTCATGCTACATGCTTGCGGTTTGATGCCTCATTGTTATACATCAATATAAACTTCCACACTAAAGACATTATAATGATTTGACTGAATTTTTTTTTATAGCAACATTAAAAATAAACACACACACACACACACACACACACACATTATACATTGTATTGCATTTTGTGGAAATAACTGTTATTCAGTGAAATAACTGAAATTTTTAGTGCCATGAAAATCGCATTCTGTGCAAAAAGCCCAGAGAATGAACTCAATAACTATTTTGTTGTTTTAGCTTTAGTGCTACTTGATTTGTCAGTAATGTGGTCTCAGAACTTAAAATGGCTGCCACACTGCAAACATCATAGTGATATGGCTGGAACATTTTAAACCTATGTTCTCTTTTGTAGTTTAATGTATATGGTTATTATTAAGAGTTAATTTCTTTCTAACTTTACTTCAGAAATGATATTAAAGTGGCATTTTCCAGTCACAAACTGTTATTACTGGTTTTAAAGTAAGTAAAAGAAAAGAGCAAAAACCAACAAGTTTTGTAAAATCAACAAATGATCTAATTACATCAAATTAAAAGTGAAAATTTAAAAAGAACTTACAGTAATTAAATTGCAAATAGCCATAAAAGTTCTATCACAAGTCTAAAAGCATAGAGTATGTATTCTGAATTAATTCTAATGGTGTTCTAAACAAATTTCAATCTTGAATGCACTTATGTAGAAATAGTCTGGATTGTGGCTTTGTGCTGCAGTCTTGATGCATCACAAAGATACAATCCAAAAAGTCCTTTAAAGAATTCACATTAATCCCCAAATAGTGATTTAGTCCAAAAATACTGATAAATTTTTAATTCCTGCAAATAAGTTAAACAAAAAGATCATTATTATTAACAGAAACACAGCTTAAGTTGATTCAACCCTGATGTTAAGATATTGAATGAATAATTCTGAACTAAACAAATTACTTGTAGAACATCCTTAATTTCTTTTATAAAAACTATACCTTGATCTCATAATCTGTAAAACATGTTTACTGCCAAGTAATAAAGATTTTATACTCAAAAATCATGATCAAGAATTAGTACTGTAATGTTTTTTTTTTGTTAGAAAAGAATATCAAAACCAAGAATATCAGTGACCAATTTGTAATTGCAAAGAATAAGTAGTCAGATAATATGTAGCAAACACACGAGGATAGTGTTGACTGTCAATGATTGCAAACACCCAATAAACAAAAAAGGTCAAGTTGTGCACAAATGTCAATTACACAATAAAAATTAAATGCACATAGCATATAATGGGTAAATACTAACACAAAATACCAATTAAATATGTGTAACAAACATTTGATCATTAAAAATGATTCCTATGTGTGCCTAAATTATCTTGACCTTTTTTGTTTATTTGGTGATTGCAATCATTGACAGTCAAGACTATCCTCATGTGTTTGTTACATATTATCTGACTACTTATTCTTTGCAATTACAAATTGGTCACTGATATTCATGGACTCAAATATTAATTTGGAATTATAGTGAATTATGTAGAAATAGTCTGGATTGTGGCTTTGTGCTGCAGTCTTGATGTATCACAAAGATACAAGGACATCTTGGATTATATTATTGTAATTCATCAAGAGACTGTTGATATATCATGACACTTCATCAACACTCTCAGTATTGCATCTTATTTGAAATACCACTGGTATTTACTTAGAATGTTGTTCATTAGGACTGGTGGTAGAACGTTTTGAATTAGTTTGTGTTAATGTAAGTTGTTTTAAAATTTGTGCTCTTTTCTATTAGTTTAAGACCATACAGTCATCATATTATATTATCATACAGCACTTTGTACAGCCAGATAAAATCTGCTTTGTTTTCAATTCTAGTTGCCCAAAGACTGCCAAGATTTTCAACCAGATTTTTATCCCTGGATATATTATTATTATTATATTTTATTATTATTATTATTATTATTATTATTATTATTATTATTATTATTATTATTATTATTGTTGTTGTTGTTGTTGTTGTTGTTGTTGTTGTTGTTATAATAATTTATTATTATTATATGCTCTTTTTTCTCCGTCAACTTTATATTGTCAGAATCATTCAATATTCCCCGATATTGAACACCTACATACTGCACCCCACGTGCAAAGGAATTATTTTCTAATGTAAACTAATTTTTTATGAATGAACTAAAGCAGATATTTCATGGAATGCCACATACCAGCAAATGTTTTATAGACTGACACATGCAAACCTCATTGGCACATTCTGCATTAACTATTGATATAATGTTTCAGAATTAGGCTAGCTATAAATGCCATAAAGGGTCCTCACAATAACACGCAAGTAATAAAATATAAACTTTTCTTTTGCTGGTAATAAAAATGGCAAAAAATATACTTACAATTTTACATCGTGAATTTCCTCAAAAATATACTTTCGTAGGTCTGTAAATCTGAATTAGATGAGCCATGTTATGGGTTCTCAAGGTTGATTACACATTTTGAAATTGTACTGTAATTTTGAATATATTTCAAGTCCAGTTACATCCTCCTTACTGCACTCAAAATAAAATAAACATTCCTCAGCATCTTTTTGATAATTGCAATGAAAAGGCGTCATAATTTTCCCACATTATGATCTGAATCATTCAATGACAGAAAAGAAACATGCATGCCGATGTCAACACACTTTGAAACAATTAAATTGGCAGATGCTGCTGGAATCCAATGTAAGTCACTTCATTTAGATAAATACAGACCTTGCATTGAATTGACAAAAATACCCAAACATATTCATTCCAGATCAGATGGAAAAGTTGTTGCAATGCCAATTCATTAACAGTATTACTCCAAATTTCAATTTTAAGTAGAGCAAATGACATTTTCTTTCGAAACTTACATCTAGCATGTGACCAATTTCATATTTATCTGGGTGGAGTTATGCACTCACTTATAAGTTGAGTCAAACTACAGATTTAGATTTGCCATCACATAAAACTGTTTTAAAAGACCACCTTTTTTTGCCAATAAATTATGGTCTCTCAAAAGAGGTGGTCTTTCATAGCAGGTAACAATACTATAAAATCACTAAATTTGTTCATTGAGTGGTTTCTTAAGACAGGTGGTCTCACAGACAGGTGGTTTCACATAACAGTTGTCTTTCAATACAGGTTTTACTGTATACCAGCAGATTTGGGTCTGTAAAGTTTGTCAGGTTTAATAAGTGGAACAGACAAGTTAGACTCTAATTTATGTTCTTTGCAGATGAATAAGTGAGTAAATATTGTACACACTCAAAAGCTGAAGAGACAAATTATCCCTATGTTATCATGGATAATTGTTATATCCACTATCCATTCATCAATCCATCTGCATTTATGCTTCATTTCCATACACTTGCCAGAAATTTACCAAACTATGGACATTAGTTTTCTTCTGGTATTGTTTGCTTGTGCTGGCAAGTAACTCTATAATTTCTGGATCCCAGAGGAGGTAGTGGAAAGGAGAGGAATCCAAGGTTAATAATTGTACAAATATTACAGTGATAATAACTTTCTCACATACTTTTTTTTTACCACATTTCACATATGCATTCATTGTAGCAAGTCAGATGTCGAACAGATTGTAGTTTATGACATCACAATCTGCATTTGATCTGATGGTAGAAGAAAGGGTTTAATGTAATTAGAGTAAAACTTCTCTTGAAAGACCATTGCTATGTGAGACCAACTGTCTTGAAAGACCATAATCTCAGTGCACAGATTTATTGATTATATAGTAATATGACCTGTTATGAGAGACAATCTGTCTTGAGAGACCATAGTTTTTTAGTAGAAGGGGCAGTCTTTCAAGATAAGTTCTATTGTAGTTAAATTAGATAATATATGTGATAAAGAACATCTTTTCATTATCAAATGTTAACTAATTTTAAACAGTTAGTTGCAATTATTTGCAGTGGGGAACCATCTATATTGCATCATCATTGTTTTGTTGTTTTAGATCCACACTGGTCTGCAGCATGATATTATCTGGCCAACCCAACCCAATGGTCTTCCCCTGGACAGTCCCACTCTGGCAGACAAACTGAGGGAGGCAGGCTATTCCACCCACATGGTTGGAAAGTGGCATCTTGGAATGTACAGGAAGGACTATTTGCCTACCAGCAGGGGATTTGACACCTACTTTGGTAGGGTATCTGCACATCAGTGGGGTATTTGACACATACTTTGATATAGTACCTGGCCACCAGTAGGGAATTCAACACATACTTTGATGTAGTACCTGGCCATCAATAGGGAATTCAACACATACTTTGATCTAATACCTGGCTACCAGTAGGGAATTCCACACATACTCTGATATAGTACCAGGCCACCAGTAGGGAATTCCACAAATACTTTGATGTAGTACCTGGCCAACAGTAGGGTATTTGACACATACTTTGATGTAGTACCTGTCTACTAGTGGGGTATTTGACACATACTTTGGTAATCTTGGTATAGTACCTGCATAGCAAAAACAATTATATTTTGATAACTAAAGCTGTCAAAAAAGTATTTCAGCCACTGAAATCGAAAATTATTTTCACAAAATCAGTGGCAAAATACTTTTCAGTGCTAGGGCCACCAGTTTTGCTTTTTTAAAGTATGTATTAATATTACAGATTATCAGATTGCTGCAGTGATTAAATTTATCAACTATAGCTTGCTTTTAAATCATTGAGAAGTGTCATTTGTCAGTACATTTATTCATTAGTATGGGTACTTATTTTCTTACTTGTGTCTGCATTCAGTTGCATTCACTTTATGTCTAAAAACATTGATCAGAAGTTAGACTGACTGCTATAACCATTGACTGCTTCATCATCTATCACATTCCAAAGCTTAAATAAAGATGCTGAAATCATGGTCACACCCCAAAGCTTATATTAAGACACTGTAATCCTTATTACATCCCAAAGCTTATGTATAAAGACATGGAAATTATTATCTTGTTTCAAAGCTTATATAAAGACACAAGAATCATTACCACACCCAAAATCTTATATATAAAGACACAATAATCATTACCACACCCAAAATCTTATATATAAAGTCACAAGAATCATTACCACACCACAAATCTTATATATAAAGACACAAGAATTGTTACCACACCCAAAATCTTATATATAAAGACACAAGAATCATTACCACACCCAAAATCTTATATATAAAGACACAAGAATCATTACCACACACCAAATCTTATATATAGACATGGAAATCATATTGCTGCTATTTCTGCATTCTTGGGACCCCAAATGACCAAGGTCTAAAGCACTCACTATTACGGATCACTACCATCTCACCCCTGTCATAGTAACTGTTCATTTCCCCACTAAAGAAGGATATGCACTTTCTTGGCATTACAGATAGTTGATTTGTGCAGTCATTGATTCATGGGTCTGCTCTCACTCCCCATCATGCCTCAAGTAATAATTTGGAAACTATTGAGCTCCGAATTCCAGGGAGCTGTGCTGGCTCATAGTTCAAATCATTAAACTCATCTCAAGAAGATTGTTGGTTCAGTTCCCACAATCCAATCAGCATGGGACAATTATTGAGCTTATCAAGAACTTTCTTTTAGGTTATATGCTATATTTTGCTCTCAGTAATTAAATCTGGAAGTGTTTCAGGAGAAAATCATGTTGGGTTATTTTATTTGTATTAAAAAGTGTAAAAGATACAAAATATACATTTAAAATAATTTCTGAGTAATGACACTGACTACAGTAAACTCCTGATTTATGCATATTCACTTACCCCTGTATTGTATTTATACATTATGGGGGCCCCAAGTGGCCAAGTTGTCTAAAGCACTGACTGTTATGGCTCACTGCCATCTCATCTCTGTCTATGTGAGTTCGAGTCCAGACTTGGTTAATGTGGGTAAGTGAGAAAGCCTGCCAGTAGCTTCTCATGGGTTGGTGATTCTTCCCAGAATTTTTCCAGTGTTCTTCCTCCACCATTAATACTGGCTGCCATGAATAGCCTATCTTGTGCTGAAAAATGGCATTTAACCCTACAACAACAACAACATTTACACATTATTATTAGCACCTAAGTGGAAAGTAAGCCCCAAGACAAGCATCATTTATGTATATACATGAACATGCATCATGGGTTCTAAGCAGAAAGTGCCATTTGTAAATGTTTTTGATCAGATGAATATTCAGTTCACCATTGTTATTGATGGATGGATTTGAGTAATGTGAATTGGACATACATGAAGTCTGACAGAAATACAATATACATTTAAATCCATGAGCTTGGCATACTACTACTGTACAACCAATGTTCTTGCATGCATTAGTCTGGCATACTAATCACTACACGACCATAGTTCTTGTTTTCATTAGTCTGGCATGCTAACCACTGCAAATTGCCATAGTTCTTGTCTTCATTAGTATTGCATGCTAACCACTGCACAACCAATGTTCTTGTCTTCATTAGTCTTGCATGCTAACCACTCACTGCACAACCATAGTTCTTGTCTTCATTAGTCTGGCATGCTAACCACTGCAAATTGCTATAGTTCTTGTCTTCATTAGTCTTGCATGGTAACCACTGCACAACCATAGTTCTTGTCTTCATTAGTCTTGCATGCTAACCACTGCACAACCATAGTTCTTGTCTTCATTAGCCTGGCATACTAACCACTGCACAACCAATGTTCTTGCATGCATTAGTCTTGCATGTTAACCACTGCACAACCATAGTTCTTTCCTTCATTAGTCTGGCATGCTAACCACTGTATCACCATAGTACTTGTCTTCATTAATCTTACATGGTAACCACTGCACCACCATAGTTCTTGTCTTCATTATTCTGGCATGCTAAGCACTGCACCACCATAGTTCTTGTCTTCATTAGTCTGGCATGCAAACCACTGCAATGCCATAGTTCTTGTCTTCATTAGTCTTGCATGCTAACCACTGCACCACCATAGTTTTTGTCTTCATTAGTCTTGCATGCTAACCATTGCACCACCATAGTTCTTGTCTTCATTAGTCTGGCATGCTAACCACTGTACCACCATAGTTCTTGTCTTCATTAATCTTGCATGGTAACCACTGCACCACCATAGTTCTTGTCTTCATTATTCTGGCATGCTAACCACTGCACCACCATAGTTATTGTCTTCATTAGTCTTGCATGCAAACCACTGCACCACCATAGTTCTTGCCTTCATTAGCCTCGCATACTAACCATTGCACCACCATAGTTCTTGTCTTCATTAGTCTGGCATGCTAACCACTGTACCACCATAGTTCTTGTCTTCATTAATCTTGCATGGTAACCACTGCACCACCATAGTTCTTGTCTTTATTCTGGCATGCTAACCACTGCACCACCATAGTTCTTGCCTTCATTAGCCTTGCATGGTAACCACTGCAAATTGCTATAGTTCTTGTCTTCATTAATCTTGCATGCTAACCACTGTACCACCATAGTTCTTGTCTTCATTAGTCTGGCATGCTAACCACTGTACCACCATACTTCTTGTCTTCATTAATCTTGCATGGTAACCACTGCAATGCCATAGTTCTTGTCTTCATTAGTTTTGCATGCTAACCACTGCACAACCATAGTTCTTGTCTTCATTAGTCTGGCATGCTAACCACTGCAAATTGCTATAGTTCTTGTCTTCATTAGTCTTGCATGCTAACCACTGTACCACCATAGTTCTTGTCTTCATTAGTCTTGCATGCTAACAACTGTACCACCATAGTTCTTGTCTTCATTAATCTTGCATGGTAACCACTGCACCACCATAGTTCTTGTCTTCATTATTCTGGCATGCTAACCACTGCACCACCATAGTTCTTGTCTTCATTAGTCTTGCATGCAAACCACTGCAATGCCATAGTTCTTGTCTTCATTAGTCTTGCATGGTAATCATTGCACCACCATAGTTCTTGTCTTCATTAGTCTTGCATGGTAACCACTGCCATAGTTCTTGTCTTCATTAGTCTTGCATGGTAACCACTGCACCACCATAGTTCTTGTCTTCATTAGTCTTGCATGGTAACCACTGCACCACCATAGTTCTTGTCTTCATTAGTCTTGCATGCAAACCACTGCACCACCATAGTTCTTGTCTTCATTAGTCTGGCATGCTAACCACTGTACCACCATACTTCTTGTCTTCATTAATCTTGCATGGTAACCACTGCAATGCCATAGTTCTTGTCTTCATTAGTCTTGCATGCTAACCAATGCACCACCATAGTTTTTGTCTTCATTAGTCTTGCATGGTAATCATTGCACCACCATAGTTCTTGTCTTCATTAGTCTTGCATGGTAATCATTGCACCACCATAGTTCTTGTCTTCATTAGTCTTGCATGGTAACCACTGCCATAGTTCTTGTCTTCATTAGTCTTGCATGGTAACCACTGCACCACCATAGTTCTTGTCTTCATTAGTCTTGCATGGTAATCATTGTACCACCATAGTTCTTGTCTTCATTAGTCTTGCATGGTAACTACTGCCATAGTTCTTGCCTTCATTAGCCTTGCATGCTAACCATTGCATCACCATAGTTCTTGTCTTATTAGTATGGCATGCTAAACACTGCACCACCATAGTTCTTGTCTTCATTAGTCTTGCATGTAGAGAAATGTAGAGTTGAATTTATTCTGAAATTTCAAGTATTGTGATCTAGCAAAAGACTGTAGGCACATCACCAATGCACATGCCACTACAAGCACATCAGCACTTCTACCTTTGGATTAAATTTGAATTTCCACTAAACTTTAAAAGAGAACTTTAATCATGAGAACTTTTGTCTGTAATTCTGGGATTATTTGGGGTTTAATTTGAAATGCCATAAATTCTCATATTTTTTTCATTTCCAGTTTTGTATTCTAGGCAAATAAATAATTTGTTGAATTTGACAAAGCTTGTTTCTTCTCACTCTTTTCTGTTACTTTGTTTTAAGACCATATAATTGTAATAGACAATTCGGCTCACATCTGGGATACTAATTTCTCTAAAATATTTCAGAAAACTTTGTTTTTGAAATTTAAATTTGCCTTGTGTATTGGAATTTTTCTAATTTCACTTTAATGACTGTTGCTGGTCATTTAGCAGTTAACAAGACTCATTACAAGATCTTGAACCACATCTATTGGCCAGAAATTAAAAGTGATGTTTTGTAAATACTTTAGACCTTATCAAACTTGTCAAGTTGTAGGAATACCCAATCAAAAGATACATAAGGCTCATCTGTTACATAAGATAAGCTTCAATCTCTTGCTTATTCTTAAAATTTCCATCAAATGAGATATTATGCTTCTTACTTAATATTTAATATATTAAAGGAATACTGGTATGTTGATAGAGATAGCCAGGTTAACCATGCAGATAGATCAGTTTAGTTGTACCTGTCCCACACATTAGGGATTTAAGCAATGGAATACAATTGGAATGTAGCAAATTTGGTTTAACCAATCTTCGGAATACAGAAATTATGAAACTTTCATACCTGTAGTAACAAGAAATGACTGAACTTAAACAATTATTACTTGAATGTGAACACTTGATTCCAAATGTTCCTACATATTATAATAAAATTTACCACGACATAAATTCCACACCTGTGAAACGGTATCATTCAATATAGGATGAAACAGCATCCATACAGGATGAACCCTCGCAAAAGGAATGTTTGAGAAAAGAAATTTAGTATTTTGCTGGAGAATGATTTCATAGAACTGAGTAAAATTTACTGGAGTTCAACATATATTTTTTGTACCAAAACCAGAAATTTTCCATTTGTGCACAGACCATAAAATAGGTAAACAATGAGACAAAATCAGAATCAGACCATTGCCAAGATTTCATGGATGCATTGATAAAACTGGAAAAGCAAAATATGTCACCAAAATTGACCTTTTGAAAAAGGATTCTGTTAAATTCCACTGACGGAAAGGGCAAAGGAAATTTTGGCATTTGTGAGTCCGGATGGACTTTATCAAAATATAAGTGATGCCATTTGGGAGTAAAGGTTCACCTTCAACATTTCAATCTTTAATGAACAGTTACATAATTTTTTCTTTATGAGGGGAGGTGTTATGCATATTTATTTTGCTTTGTTTGTTTGTTAAACAGTTTTTTTTATATTTGTTTAAAAATTTCATTATACGCTATTGATACTGTAAAAATGTATGTTGGACATGACCATGTCCACAATCATGTTCATTTTCTACTTGACCTCAACATAGATTTTTTTAATTTTGTAAAATATTAATTCATATCTAAATTTTTTCTTTATGAGCATGATTTAAATACATGTTGGATTATTATTTTTGCCTGAGTCAAGGGCATTGTGTTTACCACATTTTATATTCTTATTATAACTATCTTATAAACCTTAGGAACCTTCTAGATGTTTATTTTCCATTAGGTAATAATTTTTATTGGAAAATGTAAACAGTGATTGGAGGTCTAGTAGACGACTGTATAATCTTCTTTTTCTAGAAATTATTCATTCGTGCATGGAGACCTTAGCAGAATCAGTTGTATTATTGTTATAGATAATAATTCATTTTGCACTGAAATTTTATTGATATAATTTATTACTGGAAATACAAGGTGATCTTAAAAAATAACATTCTTGGAAATGTACGCTTGAATTTATTGTGAAATTTTAAATAAGGATATACTTATGGATTTTATTATTGTGATCCAACAAAAGACTGTTAGCACATCACCACTACATGAGCCACAAGTACAGCAGCACTTCACTAAATTATTTGTTGAATTGACAAAGCTTGCTAGTTATTAGTTTTTTCTATTGTTTTATGACCATAGCATCATAATAAAGTATACTGTATTGAACTGTATTATTTGTATTTGTAATCATATTGCATTATGAATGGTTTATGATTGCAAATCATCACCACTTCAATAATCATTTTTGGTAGGCAAAAGAAAATTAATCTGGTTAACTGACTGTCCCAGTTTCTATTGTCGACCCTAGTGCTTGTTGTCTCAGGGAAAAAAAAACCAATTGATTAAAAAAAATTTTAAGAAATTTCTGAAATTAATTTGTGAATCTAATTGAGCTGGTTTTTCCCAGAGCTATAAAATGTTTAAAAATAAAAAATATCCTACCTACCCCAATTTTAAAACCAGTGCAGTCAGAAAATATTTTTGCTTTATATTACAAAATTCTTAAGTTAGTGCTATACTTTACAGGTTATCTAACTGGTAGTGAAGATTATTTTACTCGTGATAGATGTTATGAGAGCTATTGTGGAATGGATTTACGTGACAATTTAGAACCAATGAACCAGACAGGGGAGTATTCCACTCATCTGTTTACACAAAAAGTCATCAACATCATGAAAAATTATGATGGATCCAAGGTAATTATATGTACCTTGAAACTTCTTTGAGTGGTAATAAAGCAGCTTGCACAAATTAAAATAGTTTTAAGTCAGGATTAAATGTTTTTCACAGCATGATGATAAAAAATGTTATTTAGATGAAAATTAAATACATGTAGTTTGAAATGTTGAGTACTATCATACTGTTTTATGAGTACCATCAAGTCATTAAACTTGGCATTGTTGATTGTGTTATAGATGCACCCTGCTCTCACTGACTCCAGGGAAGTCATATTCATTATAAAAGATCTTTCCCTTTTAGAATTTGATATTTGATCTCCAACACAATAACAATCCCTAATATTGGAGGAAATGATTTTTTTTAAAATAAAAATAGTTAAAATTTTGTGAAATAATGGAAGTTATAATTTTTGCAGGAAAAGTATTTAAAAAAATGATCAAGACATTTTGATTTTCATTGTTTTAAAGAATTTTTTTTTACTTTTAAAGGTTTTTCATTACTTGAATCTGGTGTCAGGAATAATGTGCAATTCAGTCTCAGACCTCATGTATATGATATCATTGTTTGCCAATTATACTGAATCAGTGAGCAAATTTGTTATTGCAAATGTAGCAGCATGATAATTGTTTAAGAGAAGTTTTGAAATTTACATCTGATATGCTCAAGGTTGCATCCTGTGGATTGATCAAAGCTCCTTTGTTTTCCAGCCCCTTTTTATTTATCTGGCATTCCAGGCTGTACACAGCCCTCTTCAAGTGCCAGAGACTTATACCCATCCGTACAGACACATAAAGGACCAGAATCGCAGGATCTATGCTGGTATCTATTGAGGATGTAATAGTTTGTTGTGATATAGCAGTAATGGTGGTGAAATTGTATTTATCATTTGTAATGTGAAACATTTTCACCATTTCATTTTGCTGTGGTTAGTTGGATTAGTGTAAAAAATTTATGCCATTAGTAATATAGCATAATAAAATGCCCTGTTGATTCACCTAATCTTTCATTGCTGTTGGTGCCATCTCCAAAAACATCACATTTAACCTTTTCTACTAGCTTATATGTTATGGTCCACTTGTCCTTGTACAATTGAGACAGCTAATAAAATGTTACACTGTAGCAATAGTCATTGAGGCTGAAGACAGAGTTTTAGTTCAAAATTAATTCAGAATTAATTTAGAATTAAAATTATAATTTTTTTGTGGGTCTTCTTTAAGTACATTAGCCAATCAAAATACCATTGGAGAACTACTACTAACTCGCCATTCCAGCCCTCCCAGATAGAACATTTAGATATAAAGAGCTAAAAGTTATCTGTTTACCTTGGTGGCAGCAAGGCTGATTGATTTCTTTTTGTTATAGGGATTGGCAACAAAATCCATGAATATTTCAATTACTACTTCCGCTCATGTTGAAAAACACACTGTTACCGTGAGAGATCTCATCAAAGCCAAAATCAATGTTGATACTAGTTGGAGGAGTTCTGCATTTACAATTTTACCATGTTTTGTTGTAATGACACATTTAATTGTTCTTGCATGCATAGCCTATGTAACTTCACAAATAAGTTTGGGCAGTACTTTTAATTTATGTTCACATGTAAGTCCTTGTGACCTATAGAAAACTGATTAATATATATTTAATTCCAGAATGACTGCTAAATACTGTTGAGTTTTGTCTGCTAGTGTCTAAATGTGCAATTCAGCTCCAGATCTCATACACTGATATTTTAAACACTTTCCAAAGTTTTGTGCCTCTCATTTCCAACAACAAGTAAATATAATCTTCAGGAATCAATGTTTGAATTCTCATGTTCATAATAGAATATACGTCAAGATATCTATTGCATTTATAATGTATATTAGACTACTTTTCTAAATACTATTTTGCACAACTGGAATATTTCTTCAGGAAAAAAACTGTAAAAAGAAATCTATCTCCTTTGCATTTTCAACTAAATCAAATGTTGGCTCTGAATCTGCCAAAAAGTCATCCACATGTAACAGTCTCACATGTCCCAACCAGAAAAGATCAATGCAGGTTTCATCCTCAAATTCAGATATATAAAAAATGTCAGGTGTCAAAAGAGGATTTATACTAATTTATCATTAATCAGATCATGAAAAGCAATGTCATTTGCAATGTCATCAATTTTAAATCCTCCAAAACTTTTGTTGGAATTGTCATCTGAATACATGAAGGTTGCCATTTTGTTTCACTTTGACAATTGCCCTCATTTGCAAAGTAAATTCCCACTTACATGCTGTCAAACTACTAATAGAACACTTTCATCATTTTGTGTAAGGACTATTATCATTGACTAAATGTTAAAAATACTGGACATTTGTGATTTTTTCCAGTGCAAAGCTTTAATATGAAACATTTATAGGCATCTCAGGGGTTTCCCAATCTTTGGATGGAAATGCATGTATGAGCCAGCTAGGACATAGAGGGTATTATTAGCAGCTTGTAAATGTGTCTCTGGAGTTATAAGGCCATTTGCATCATTGTATATATGCTTTAGCTGAAGGTAAAGTGTTAACTGGTCAATGGTCATTACTATTCAGTGGGAGTCCTGAGTGGCTGAGTGGTCTAACCTGCTATCTGTTATGGATCACTGCCATCTCTCCTCTGTCTGCATGGGTTTAAGTCTAAGATTCGATCATATGTGAGAAAACTTGCCAGTAGTTTTGCATGGGTCAATGGGTCTTTCTGGGGTTTTCCATGGTTCTTCCTCCACCATTTTTACTGGTTGCATGTATAGCCTGTCTTCTGCTGGTCTGGTACCAGTATTGAACCATTTCAGTCCAAGGCCTTGATGGTATAATATTAAATGACTCTAGCATGGTCTGTTATGGCCTGTAAACCCAGCAGTACAGTCCCAGATGCCTAGTACCATGTTTGGACCATTGAAGGCTTACAGTGGACAACTTTGGTTCCATCACAGCCCATCACATCTTTTTAGTACAATACTGGCTATAGCAAGAAAATGGTCCCAGTTGCCTGATACAATACCCAGCCCATTGACAATACATTTAGTCATTATTTTGGGATTTGAATATCCGAGTCTAAATTAACTTTTAGTCTAGGTCTGACAGGCTTTCCATTAGAGAGGCATCTGTGTCTGGATATAATAGCTTATGCTCACAAAATGCTAATCTAGTGATGTCTGTTGAATATTGTTTGGGAGGACTTCAAGGTTTGTGCCCAATAACAATGCTGTCCATCTTTACAGATGTCCCAGAGATCTGTACAAAGCAGGATTGTCAATGATGGGATTTTACTCCAGAAAGGCCAACATCACTCTTTAGCTCCCAAGCATTTCATCCCAGCACCACAGTTTGCAATATAAGTTCCAGGGTCTTCAAGAGACTTATGAATAGTCAGGTCACTCTCCAAAAGAACATACATGTCAGTGGTTTTCAACTAACTGCTTGTCATTTTGCAAAAGAACTAGGTACTTCATGTTTGAGATCAAGGCATGCAATCTCTTGTTTCACTTTTGCTTTAACTCTGTTTAGATATGTTATGGTAGCATCTTGACATTTTATTCACTTGGGTATAGAATTCAGGGTCTGTCTCCCTCATTTTGAATCATCTTGACATTTTATCCACTTGGGTATAGAGTTCAGAGTCTGTCTCCCTCATTTTTAATCATCTTGACATTTTATCCACCTGGGTATAGAGTTCAGGGTCTGTCTCCCTCATTATGAATCATCTTGACATTTTATCCACTTGGGTAGAGAGTTCAGAGTCTGTCTCTCTCATTTTGAATCATCTTGACATTTTATCCACTTGGGTATAAAGGTCAGAGTCTGTCTCCCTCATTTAGAATCATCTTGACATTTTATCCACTTGGGTATAGAGTTCAGAGTCTGTCTCCCTCATTATGAATCATCTTGACATTTTATCCACTTGGGTAGAGAGTTCAGAGTCTGTCTCTCTCATTTTGAATCATCTTGACATTTTATCCACTTGGGTATAGAGTTCAGAGTGTCTCCCTCATTTTGAATCATCTTGACATTTTATCCACTTGGGTATAGAGTTCAGAGTCTGTCTCCCTCATTACGAATCATCTTGACATTTTATCCACTTGGGTATAGAGTTCAGAGTCTGTCTCCCTCATTTTGAATCATCTTGACATTTTATCCACTTGGATATAGAGTTCAGAGTCTGTCTCCCTCATTTTGAATCATCTTGACATTTTATCCACTTGGGTATAGAGTTCAGGGTCTGTCTCCCTCATTTTGAATCATCCTGACATTTTATCCACTTGGGTATAGAGTCCAGAGTCTGTCTCCCTCATTTTGAATCATCTTGACATTTTATCCACTTGGGTATAGAGTTCAGAGTCTGTCAACCTCATTTTGAATCATCTTGACATTTTATCCACTTGTTTATAGAGTTCAGGGTCTGTCTCCCTCATTTTGAATCCTGACATTTTATCCACATGGGTATAGAGTTCAGAGTCTGTCTCCCTCATTTTGAATCATCTTGACATTTTATCCACTTGGGTGTAGAGTTCAGAGTCTGTCTCCCTCATTTTGAATCATTTTGACATTTTATCCACTTGTTTATAGAGTTCAGGGTCTGTCTCCCTCATTTTGAATCTTGACATTTTATCCACTTGGGTAGAGAGTTCAGGGTCTGTCACCCTCATTTTGAATCATCTTGACATTTTATCCACCTGGATATAGAGTTCAGGGTCTGTCTCCCTTATTTTGAATTATCCTGACATTTTATCCACTTGGGTATAGAGTTCAGAGTCTGTCTCCCTCATTTTGAATCATCTTGACATTTTATCCACTTGGGTATAGAGTTCAGGGTCTGTCTCCCTCATTTAGAATCTTGACATTTTATCCACTTGTTTATAAAGTTAAGGGTCTGTCTCCCTCATTTTGAATCATCTTGACATTTTATCCACTTGGGTAGAGAGTTCAGGGTCTGTCTCCCTCATTTAGAATCTTGACATTTTATCCACTTGGGTATAGAGTTCAGGGTCTGTCTCCCTCATTTTGAATCTTGACATGTTATCCACTTGGTTAGAGAGTTCAGGGTCTGTCACCCTCATTTTGAATCATCTTGACATTTTATCCACCTGGATATAGAGTTCAGGGTCTGTCTTCCTCATTTTGAATTATCCTGACATTTTATCCACTTGGGTATAGAGTTCAGGGTCTGTCTCCCTCATTTTGAATCATCTTGACATTTTATCCACTTGGGTATAGAGTTTAGGGTCTGTCTCCCTCATTTAGAATCTTGACATTTTATCCACTTGGGTATAGAGTTCAGGGTCTGTCTCCCTCATTTTGAATCCTGACATTTTATCCACTTGGGTAGAGAGTTCAGAGTCTGTCACCCTCATTTTGAATCATTTTGACATTTCATCCACTTGGATATAAAGTTCAGGGTCTGTCTCCCTCATTTTGAATCATCTTGACATTTTATCCACCTGGATATAGAGTTCAGGGTCTGTCTCCCTCATTTTGAATCATCTTGACATTTTATCCACTTGGGTATAGAGTTCAGGGTCTGTCTCCCTCATTTAGAATCTTGACATTTGATCCACTTGGGTATAGAGTTCAGGGTCTGTCTCCCTCATTGAGAATCATCTTGACATTTTATCCACTTGTTTATAGAGTTCAGGGTCTGTCTCCCTCATTTTGAATCTTGACATTTTATCCACTTGGGTATAGAGTTCAGGGTCTGTCTCCCTCATTATGAATCATCCTGACATTTTATCCACTTGTTTATAGAGTTCAGGGTCTGTCTCCCTCATTTTGAATCATCTTGACATTTTATCCACTTGGGTATAGAGTTCTGAGTCTGCCTCCCTGATTTTGAATCATCTTGACATTTTAACCACTTGGGTATAGAGTTCAGGGTCTGTCTCCCTCATTTAGAATCTTGATATTTTATCCACTTGTTGATAGATTTCAGGGTCTGTCTACCTCATTTTGAATCATCTTGACATTTTATCCACTTGTTTATAGAGTTCAGGGTCTATCTCCCTCATTTTGAATCATCTTGACATTTTATCCACTTGTTTATAGATTTCAGGGTCTGTCTCCCTCATTTAGAATCTTGACATTTTATCCACTTGGGTATATAGTTCAGGGTCTGTCTCCCTCATTTTGAATCTTGACATTTTATCCACTTGGGTAGAGAGTTCAGGGTTTGTCACCCTCATTTTGAATCATCTTGACATTTTATCCACCTGGATATAGAGTTCAGGGTCTGTCTCCCTCATTTTGAATATTCCTGACATTTTATTCACTTGGGTATAGAGTTCTGAGTCTGTCTCCCTCATTTTGAATCATCTTGACATTTTATCCACTTGGGTATAGAGTTCAGGGTCTGTCTCCCTCATTTTGAATCTTGACATTTTATCCACTTGGGTAGAGAGTTCAGGGTCTGTCACCCTCATTTTGAATCATCTTGACATTTTATCCACCTGGATATAGAGTTAAGGGTCTGTCTCCCTCATTTTGAATCATCCTGACATTTTATCCACTTGGGTATAGAGTTCAGAGTCTGTCTCCCTCATTTTGAATCATCTTGACATTTTATCCACTTGTTTATAGAGTTCAGGGTCTGTCTCACTCATCTTGAATCTTGACATTTTATCCACTTGGGTATTGAGTTCAGGGTCTGTCTCCCTCATTATGAATCATCTTGACATTTTATCCACTTGGGTAGAGAGTTCAGAGTCTGTCTCCCTCATTTTGAATCATCTTGACATTTTATCCACTTGGGTATAGAGTTCAGGGTCTGTCTCCCACATTTAGAATCTTAACATTTTATCCACTTGGGTATTGAGTTCAGAGTCTGTCTCTCTCATTTTGAATCATCTTGACAGCCCCTACTATTAAGTAATGCATGATAATTTCTTCTCATAGTTGATTACCTCAATGCAGCAGTTGATTTCTTCATCATAGGCCACCTGTTTATGAGACCACTGTGATGATTTGTTTTTTTCCCTTTTGTGAAGGAACTATGTCCATGGGATAAGAGATCCCAGTTTTGGAATACCTGAAGTCCAAGATTGTCAAATGCAAGCATCTCAGATTGTTTATGGCAAGTATTGACCTGCATATTCAGCCTGCATGAATTTTTTCTTTCATTTGCAAGGATGTCAGTACCAGGCTGGTGTACCCGTCATCTGCCATTATTTATAGAACTGAGTAGAGCATTTATGATATATCAGTCTAATGAATCAGTACATTTCAGTCATGGAAGAAAATGTAGTTTAGAGTGTTCTCATTTGTCCATGTTCACTCTGGTAACTACATCAGAAGGTCAAGAGAAATTAAATGTCCAGATCCATGCCTCCTGGCTTGGGATGTTCTTGGGTGGTGTAATCAATAAATCTGCATAATACCCCTACTCAAGCAACCTTGACTGCAGGGGTTTCATCAGAACTGTTAAACCTACATGTCTGGATTATATCAATCTAGCTGTCAGAGACAACCATCTATTACAAAATGAGCTGACAGAATCCCTCAGGTGAGAAGGCCTACCACCTCAGAAAGGTATGAGGGCAAGTGAAAAGTTCTTCCTTTGCTTAAATTGGATCACGTCTCTGCTTAATTTCAAGGTACCTCAGATAGCTTACTTTCTCATGTGGCTGTTTGAGGATAAGCATTTAGCATCAATTAATATAAAGGCTACCACTCCATCAGCCTTCATATGTTTTGTCACCACAGAAGAGAGGATACAGACCAAAACAAAGGCCTGCTCAACCTATAGGAAACATTGACTTATCATGACTGAATACTTCTAGCCTGTCTCAGAAGTGGAATCTAACATGGGTCAGGCACTATTTATACCTTAGTTTAAAGCCACATATTCTCATCCCACTTTTTAACCCTGCCTCCCTGTTGTCCTAGTTACAGCAGCAGAATCAGTTAAATACATATCTTCTTAATCAATCCAAACTATCAACAGTTTCATTGTCATGGTTTGATTTCACTCACAATTGCACTTGTCCTGCTTTCATAGCTAATTAGAGGCTTCCAGTCATGGGAAATCCATCTGTTATCGTCAAACATCTTTCCTCATTGGACACCTGCCTAAGGAGGTATGAACAGGAACCAAAAAGGACATTTATTTGGTACTATAAATGACTGGAGCCAGTGTGAGATCTCATTAATTTCTACCATTCTAGGCTGGAAAAGTCAGTGTTCCATTTAGCTCAATTGTCCAAGATATGATGTGTTGTTCCATCAAAATATTAAGTACTAACCCAAGACCAAATAAGTTACTTATGTATTTCAGCTTGTCAGGTTAGGGCAGTAGCACTATTCCCCAACTTGCATCATTCAGGCTGTGGAATGGAGGACAGAAATGACTTTCCTCAAAGACCTTTTATCCCAAAGGAATTAGTTTGACCTGGTGGGGCCTAACAATTGCAATATAACCGGCTACCTCCCTGAGTTCTTTGCCAGCATCAAAATGCCACAGCCACTTGTCTTCTGCTAGATTTACTGCAGGAAATGTTTTTGTCGGCTGTGCCTGGAAATAATGAGCCTGGCCCATATATTTCACAAGATTTGAGGCTGCATTACATATGTTAATGAATTGGAGATAGACTTTCTCCAGAGATAATGGATACACCTCTTAATCACTGCACCCCTTATGTATTTTCATAAGCTATTTTAATTGTGAAGTGTAAATGTATTTGAAGAAGAAATCAATTTTTAAAGTAAAATGCATTTCTTTAATAATACTTAACCATTCTTAATATGGAAACACCATGTCAACCAACCTCCCCATAGTTACATCTTACTGAAGGCATGCACTTTTGCACCAGTAGTAATTTAAGTTTGGATGGGATGTGACACCAGCAAATCTATCCAAAGAGGAAAGTACTCATGTCTAACCCTCACCTTTGTAGGCAGATAACATGGAGATTTTATGGCTAAGATCTAGCTTGGCATGAATTTATTTGTGAGGTAGTCATCATACGTTTAAGGAAGTATGGTGAGTTAAGTATTATCAAAGGAAATAATATTTTAGTTCAGAAATTGGTTTCTCTCTTGATGGTATCTTGTGTTTCACAGCAAGAGGTTTTTTTTGCATCATTGCTTGTTCAATTTCACATTCATTCATTATGCCTTCAGTATATTTGACACCATTTAATCTAAACTCATGAAAAGTTTTGTGCATCTCAGTGAGAGTAAAACAGCCATACATTATGTAGGCAACTGCTAATTTTCACACTGGATATATTTTTTCATCTATTTGTACTATACATAGGTTGCTGTGACTTTTGATAAGTATTCATTTGTTTAATTATTTTGTTAATAACTACTCCAAATGTGCTATTTTGGTGAGAGGATTTGTTTTTGCAAGTAAATAAATTGTTATTATTAGTCAACATTTTTGAGTATCCTACATGTAATTACTTCTCAGGTATGGTGTCCGCTATGGATGAGGCAGTTAGGAATATCACAGAAGCCTTTCGAGCCAAAGGACTCTGGGACAACACTATTCTGGTTTTCTCTACTGGTAAAATACTGCACAACAACTGGATATTAGTTCTGTGTATTCTTCAAGTAACTTCTGGAAAGAAATAACAGATTATTTTGTGATTTTTGTTTGAAGTGAAAATGAATTTTGCTAGAACCAGTACAATTTTAGTTTGATTAGGTGAAAGATAATCACATGAACAATATCCAAAATAATCACATGAACAATATCCAAAATAATTACAGAAACAATATTCAAGATAACCACACAAACAATATCCATGATAACCACATGAACAATTATCCAAGATAACCACTTAAACAATATCCATGATAAGCATATGAACAATATCCAAGATAACCACCTAAACAATATCCAAGATAATCACATGAACAATATCCTAGATAACCACATGAACAATATCCAAGATAACCACTTAAAAATATCCAAGATAATCACATGAACAATATCCTAGATAACCATATGGACAATATTCAAGATAACCACTTTAAAATATCCAAGATAATCACATGAACAATATCCAAGAAAACCACTTGAACAATATCCAAGAAAACCACTTGAACAATATCCAAGATAACCACTTAAACAATATTCAGGATAAAACTACATGAAAAATCATCCCCCCCAACCCACATGAACAATATCAAAGATAACCATATGAATAATATCCAAGATAACAACATGAATGATGTTCAAGATAACCGCATGAGCGGTATCTAAAATAACCACATAAACTAAATTCAAGATAAACACATGAACAATATTTAAGGTAACCACATGAACAATATCCAAGATAATCAATTGATCAATATCCAAGATAACCACTTGAACAATATCCAAGATAACTACTTGAACAATATCCAAGATAATCACATGAACAATATCCAAGATAACCATATGGACAATATTCAAGATAACCACTTGAACAATATCCAAGATAACCACTTGAACAATATCCAAGATAACCACCTGAACAATATCCAAAATAACCACTTAAACAATATTCAGGATAAAACTACATGAATAATCTCCCCAAAATCCACATGAATAATATCCAAGATACCACAATACATGTAATGATATCCAGGATAATCATATGAACAATATCCATGATACCACAATAATGATATCCAGGATAATCACATGAACAATATCCAGGATAATTACATGAACAACATCCAAGATACCACAATAATGATATCCAGGATAATCACATGAACAATATCCATGATAATCACATGAATAATATCCAAGGTACCACAATAATGATATTCAGGATAATCACATGAACAATATCCATGATAATCACATGAATAATATCCAAGATACCACAATACATTTAATGATATCCAGGATAATCACATGAACAACATCCAGGTGGCGCTCTACAGTTTCGTATTTAGCAAGGGGTTAAAATTTTAAAGAAAAAGAGTTTCCCCGGGTTGCCTCACTAGTTATACTGGTTATTTAAAAGAGACTTTGTATATCTTAGGTGTTGTTCAAAGAACCTTTAATTCCCTTTATTTTGATGTATGATTGATGGGTGTAATATGGGTTAGAGAATATACAGCTTGGCCTTACTTCAGATGTGCACCTTTCAAAAACGTGCTAGCTCTACATGCTCATTTTCACTTCTCGAACTTCAGAGGTAAATTGTAAAAAAAAGAGCCGATAACTTTTTTTTACATTTTATGTATTTGGTAATTCAGTCATTGCACTTTTAGAAGCTGGTATTATCTAGTTTGGCAAAATTAATTTTCCATATTTTAATAGCTGCCAAGAATAGTGTACTTTAGACAAATTTAGGTTGATTTTTGGAGCACAAGGGAGCAGTCATTTTAGTTAGCAGTGTCCCAAGATCATTTAAAATTTCCAAAAGTACAATATCCAAAGAAAATTCATCCACATTACATGAAAGTAGTATATAGGTATGCCAACATTCTCTGCACTGTGCATGTTTAAAATGCAAACAACTTCACCTTACATACATCACTCTCTCAAAAGTACATAATAACTGGTGAGCGCCACCATAAAGAGAATATAGGTATTATTATTGTATGATTTAATTTTGATTGTACGACTGAAATATTTAAGTCGCAAGCATCAAAACAGTCCTTTGTAATAATTGTCATGTATTTCCCCCCTCAGAACAGCATTTATTAGAGTCAGAGTCTTAAACCGGTACAGCCCCCCCTCCTTATGATAAAAAGTGAACTATTTTAAAAATGCGCATTGCATTTTGTCAACATAGCAACCAGTGTTATGCTGATAGACAGGAACATGAAACTAGCCATATTTATTCCTGAGATGTCAACAATAAATTTTACAGTTATAAAAGGGATATAACAGGTAAGGTTCATAAAGGTCAAAGGTCAAAGGGTAAATATTAACTAATTCTTTGATATGGAAGAAAGCATATTTGCTTTGTTATCATTTATTTTTTAATTTCATTGCAAATAAATGAAATAAAACATTTTCACTATGGATTTCTTTTACCTAATGCAACATTTTTCAATTTAAGTTGACTTTATTCCTATATTCTAAGACTTCTAATTTCCCCATAATGAAGGTCACTACTCACCCAAACATGCCTCATATCAAATTATGTATGCTAGAGCAAAAATAAGCATAATTAGCTTTTTTTCATGAATAAAATCATTGTTAATGTACCATTTTACTCAGATTATCATATATAATAATATGAAAATAAGAAAAATAATTTCATAAATGTTTATATTTGTTTTTAAGGTGGCGCTCTACAGTTTCGTATTTAGCATAGGGTTAAAATTTTAAAGAAAAAGAGTTTCCCCGGGTTTCCTCACTAGTTATACTGGTTATTTAAAAGAGACTTTGTATATCTTAGGTGTTGTTCAAAGAAACTTTAATTCCCTTTATTTTGATGTATGATTGATGGGTGTAATATGGGTTAGAGAATATACAGCTTGGCCTTACTTCAGATGTGCACCTTTCAAAAACGTGCTAGGTCTACTTGCTCATTTTCACTTCTCGAACTTCAGAGGTAAATTGTAAAAAAAAGAGCCGATAACTTTTTTTACATTTTATGTATTTGGTAATTCAGTCATTGCACTTTTAGAAGCTGGTATTATCTAGTTTGGCAAAATTAATTTTCCATATTTTAATAGCTGCCAAGAATAGTGTACTTTAGACAAATTTAAGTTGATTTTTGGAGCACAAGGAAGCAGTCATTTTAGTTAGCAGTGTCCCAGGATCATTTAAAATTTCCAAAAGTACAATATCCAAAGAAATTTCATTCACATTACATGAAAGTAGTATATAGGTATGCCAACATTCTCTGCACTGTGCATGTTTAAAATGCAAACAACTTCACCTTACATACATCACTCTCTCAAAAGTACATAATAACTGGTGAGCGCCACCCCAAGATACCACAGTAATGATATCCAGGATAATCACATGAACTATATCCAGGATAATCACATGAACAACATCCAAGATACCACAGTAATGATATCCAGGATAATCACAGGAACAATATCCAGGATAATCACATGAACAACATCCAAGATACCACAGTAATGATATCCAGGATAATCACATGAACAATATCCAAGCTTGGAGACACTAAGATACTTTGTAAATTATCTGGATCCAGTTTCAATGAACATCTGTTTCTGCCTTAAATTGAGAGAAATTTTTGAATATCTTGCATTTTTCAGTTTTATAAATTTATTAAAATTTTTTTCACAGTTAAAAGGTTTGCCCATGTTATATTTTAAAATTAAAAGTGATTTGCATCCTTTTTACAACCTTGGAAAAAATATTGATCCCCATTTATGTTTTAAAGCAAAATAATGTAATATCTCTGAAAGAAATATTGAAAAATTTATCAAAGTTTGTTGTAAGCTTGAGATGAATATTTTCTGTCTATAAATTCCTTAAAAAACATTAATTTTGGTGGTATTGCCATTTATTGCCATAGACAGCTAATAAAATTAAGTATACATGGACAGGAAGCTGTAATGGAGTTGTTTTAAGCCTGCTTGTGCTCTGTATCCTAATGGGATTGTCTCACCATTCTTTTCTTTCATGGTTTTGCACACTGCACTAGTCTAAAATTATATTCAAGTAATCTCTTGTACCACCTTCCTCTTTTTTCAGTAAACAAAATAGATGGAACAATTACAGAACATGTTCTTTTACATGAAATAATGATTTATTGTTTCAGATAATGGTGGAGAGATTCTAGCAGGGGGAAATAACTGGCCTCTTAGGGGCTGGAAGCATTCCTTGTGGGAGGGTGGTGTGCATGGAGTAGGGTTTGTCCACAGCCCCTTTCTAAATGAAACTGTCAAAGGCACAGTGTCATGGGATCTAATGCATGTAACAGACTGGTTCCCAACTCTAGTTCACCTGGCAGGAGGCTCACTGAATGGTACTCTGCCCTTGGATGGAATTGATCAGTGGGAAACTATCAATGGGTAATTTTTTGTTGATATCATGTCTAGGGCACATTTGTGCACCATGTTCTTGTATCATAATTGAGTATTGAAAAATGTTTTGGTAGATGATGCATTTTTCTGTTGTATACAAAGTTGAAGGAGCAAAATCTATATACACCTCTCTCTTGATAATTTGTGCACATTTGATTCCAAACACACAGACCGCAACATAATGAGGATGTGAGTTACAGAGGAAAAAATAATCAATGGTGAGAAGAGATGGAGGCTGAATGGTTCAATCCTCATTTGGAAATGATTGTCAGTAAATTGCTTTTGCTAATTAAGTTTCTCTTTTCCTTGTAAATTACCTTTAATTTCAAAATAACCATTCAGTGTTGGATTGTGGAAAAAAGTGACAGTTATGTTGGAACTTAATTTTTGCAGTAAAATATTGATGCTGTGATTTTATTGCAAGTAATCTTGAAATTTATTCTCCCTTAAGCAAACCTCTTATTGCCAATTCAGAAATGTTTAGTTCACTACAAACTGTCCCCATTTATGATTTTGCTGCTCCCTCAACCCCAGAGCCTTTATAGACCTGTGTCCTTTTAATAATGGCCAGATTTAATTTTATACAAAACAAATATTTTAACAAAGTCAGATTTTCTACTTCAAAATATTCTAACCCATGAACTGTGCCATCTTAGGCAGTTACCTTGTCTGTCTGATGGGAAATCCATGCTTGTTCAAACTTTGTAACCATTTCTCCTCCAGTGAAACTTAACTTGGCATTTGTCATGTACTTAATAAGCCTTTCATCTGGTTTGCTTGCTATCCTTGATCACATTTGTAAGAGATTAGAATAAACTTTAATTAAGTTACCAATATAATAATATTTAAAAGTGTTTATGTGCTCAGTTGAAAGGGTTGACTTGACATGCAGGCAGCACCTCCAGCTCTTATGGGTGTAGGGTTTGCATACCTTTTAATTGTTTTCCTCAATCCAGGTTTGCTAAATTGAGGTGTGTAATTTTAATGTTCCATTTTCCTGTGTATAGTAAAACAGTTTCTTTGTTATGCTTATATTAGTATGAAGTATGATAGCACTTTTTTGATGGCAGCAGTGAGGCTTGTTCAGTGTTCAGAATATTGCCTTAGCTAAAACCCAAATGCTGCTGTTTGTAATAAATTTCTTTATTCTTAAATCTAATATTATAGAAGGATGGAAATTATTTTATATTTAAGCTGTCTGACAAATTGTTCATTGAAATAATTATTAGGACTCTTTGGTCTTAAATAAGTAATTGAAAAGAGTGAGAAGTAACAAACATAAAATTCAACAAATAATTTATTTCCCTAAAATACAAAGTGAAACTGTAAAAAGAACTTTTGGTATTGTGAATTTTATCTTAAATAATCCTAGAATTACAAACATAAGTCATAATGAAATAAGTTTTGAATAAACTTTAGTCATATTCTAAATAATTTCCAATGCTGAAGGTGTTGATGTGCCTGTAGTGGCCTGTAATCTCTAATGTACTAATGTACCAATGACTTGAATTGTAATGATGTGTCAAGTCTTTTGTTCAATAACAGAAATATAATCCAATTTTCTCTTGTTTGAAATTACTGTAAATTTAAGTTAATGCATCTTTCCAAGAATATTATAGAGCATGTTGTATTTCCTGAGAAGAATAATTTGAATTTTAAAAATCCAACCCAAAACTAATATTAAAAACAAAAAATGATTATGCTTATAGCATGGATAAATAACTTTTTCCATTAGCAATACTATATTTAAAAAAAAAAAACTAAGACAAAAGAAGAGCTATGGTGCAGGACAGTTCATTTCCTGAACAATCTAATCTATAATAAGAAGGTCTGTTACTAAAATTATGCTAAAGAAGAGGACAAATTTAAAGTCTGATTCAGACTTAGATAATAATTTTGATAATTAGCCCACACTCACATAGAAATATAAACTTTGTAATATTTGTTTACAGAATAAAAATAATATTCTGATTAGTTTGACATTGAACAAGATTTTGGACATGAAATGCACATAAACTGTAGTTACAGTACTTTCCATAGTCTCTGATATGACTGCATTTCTTAAACTTACAAATTTGATATTTTTGAATAATTTAAAATGTTTAGAAATAAATCATTCCTTATATTTTATTAATGGTCAAAAATTGACTTTTTCAAGTTCTAAAAGTAGTTTCATGCAGATTTTAAGTGTACAATATGGAATCACAGATCTGAACTTTTGGATCACATGTCAAATCAGCCATGTAAGATTAAATGGGAATAAAATACCAATAACTCTTTGTGGGATTTCTTTCATGCTGGTCAAAATTGTACATGTGAACAGTAAAAGTAAGAGATTTCATGTTTAGATAATTTGTATATAAACAGCTTAACTTCTAAAGCATTATTAAAAAATTGTATAAAATTCTCTTAAAATAATACAGTATATATATATATATATATATATATATATATATATATATATATATATATATATATATATATATATATATATTAGAAATAAATGCCTTGTAATATAACTGATTTAGATTTATATACATGCATCTTTCTGATTCTGACTTGACTTCTATAACAGAATATATACGATTTTGAGTTATAGGTCACATAAATGATATACATTGTCTATATATATTAATGTCATCTGGGTTTTTTTAATATTTTGTGCGGTAAAACTAGGTGCACAGATTTAAACTTGTTTGTGTTGTATTTTTGATTGTGGTTTTTACTACATGAATGAATATTTTGCATCATAAATTTAAGTTTTTTTTTGTTTTCAGAAATTTCCCATCTTTTATTTTAGTCAAAGGATAAGTCCTAGGAATGAAATACTTCACAACATTGATCCACTGTTTGAGAGGTCAGGAAAGCCTGCTTATAATGGAACATTTGACACAAGTGTCAGGGCTGCTCTTCGTGCAGGAGACTGGAAAATCATCACTGGAAATCCAGGTAAGGTCTTGTCAGCAAGCAGCTGACTACTTCAGTCATATGTCTGCTGCCTGTATGTGTGTGTGTTTGCAAGGTTTCAAAACACATAGCAAATTTACAAGCTTGGGAAACAGTTATTTGAAAACTATATAATCAAAATATTTGTTTGGGGTTTCTTTAAACCTGACAGATACTTGGATTGTGTTAGATGCAGTGATTTGCATCATATGAATGTAAATATTTGTCAGAACTGATAATTCCTTCCTTACCAAGAGTGTTATAGAATCATGTATGATAGACTTGTCTTTCCAAGAAATAGTTGCATATAGAGAACAACCACAGCCAAATGTTACCAATTGTTCAAATGGAATGGCCAAATGGTATTCCAGTTACATATATACTGTTAATGTAATAATGTAATAATTTTGTTTTAAAGGCATATATATGATACAAATCAGTTGAATTCATGTACAGTTCTATCATATTTCTACGCATTGGTAATACAGTATTGGTGATCAATTGAATGCATGTAAAATTCCATGCTGTTTCTATCCACTAGTAATAGAGATCTGTTAAATGCGTGTTTATACCCAATGGTAATATAAATATGTTACATGCATGTACAATTATGAGGTGTTTTTGCCCAGTGGTAATACAGATTAGTTGAATGAATGTACAGTCTGATATTGATTCTATCTAATGATGCAACAGATCAGTTGAATGCCTGTACAATTCTATGATATTTCTACCCATCAGTGTTACAGGTCAGTTTAATGCATGTACAGTTGTCTCCTTTCTATCCAAAGATAATAGACATCAGTTAAAAACATGTACAGGCTGTGTTGTTTCTACCTAATGGTAGTACAGATCTGTCTAGATGTCTAACTTACCTTTGGGAATAGGAGATGATGTATCTGCCTACATTCTCTGAAGGTATTATGATTCAAAGAACAAACTAATTTTTTTCTACTAAAATATGTTTCTTTGCAAATACTTATCCAATCATAACAACATACACCCTCCACGCCTCCCTGCAGTTACATCTATATAGAGAATATGCCATCTGATTCAATAGTAACTGAGATAATCATGGGATTTGGTGCCATTCTTAGTGCCAAGGAGAGATTACTCTGCCTGACTGCCACTTAGGTGGGCAGATAACTTCTGAGCTAAAAGTTTTTAACTTGAGAGGGCTAGATTTGTGAGCTAGTAGTAGTTCTAATTGGGTAAGTATCATAAAGAAACAACATACTTTACTAGAAAATATCAGTTTTCATAAAATAATCACACTTTGTATTTGTATAGATTCTTTTAGATTTTATTGTTTTTTATACAAGTTTCAAAAACTCCATTTTGATTTGGTAATGTTTTATTTTGCAGGTAATAGCAGTTGGATACCTCCACCTGATGCCAACTTTGCATTTTTCAAATCCAATCAATCAGTTAATTTTATGCTATCAAAAACAAAAAATGTGTGGTTGTTTAACATAGCTAAGGACCCTTATGAAGACAGAGATCTTGCTGATGAATATCCCAGTAAAGTGAAAGAGATGTTAGACAGGTTATCCTATTATCAGTCCACAGCTGTGCCCTGCCACTACCCCAAATCTGACCCCAGAGCTGATCCAAAATTGCATGGAGGATTTTGGGGGCCTTGGGAGTGACAAATGGAATAAAGATTAAATTATTTTTTTATTTACACTATTATGGCATCTTAACTGTTATAATTATTTGTCTGCTTTTTTATTTTATATAGGTTTTAGGTGGCTTAGTGGTATAAGGGTCTTGTCTTTACTAAATTACATTTCTCACTTCTGTTCATGTGAGTTCAAGTCATGGCTTGACCTGTATGGGTACATGTGGAAGCTTGCCAGTAGTTTCCCATAGGTCAGTAGTTCTTCCTCCACCAGATATACTGGTCACTATGTAAAGACTATCATGTGCTAAAAATGATTTAAAACCCCATAGATCCAAATGTATATTTTACAAAATATGAAGAGACTTTAATTCATTTTCTGTGGACAAATGTAGTACAATTTTAAGAAATTTTGTATAGACATATGTAGATGTGCCAAGTTGACAGCTTTCATGCTTTCTCTCCTACTGTTGCTAAATTTGAATTCTATTTACAATTAACAGAAACACTTATAATTTTTTAAAAAAAATACCAGTTACTATGATGAAAAAGATATTAGTACATATAAATGATCTCTCCATAGTTTTTGGAAAGGACTATCTGAATTATTTCTGTAAATCTACTTCTATTTAGAGCTTCCCATTTGGTCATTTTCATGACTAAATTATTTAGCAGCTTTGTAATTTATTGACTGTATAGGGACTAAAATATGCCTACCTCTTTATGTGAAAAAAAGGAAGGGGATGATTTCTAAAAAATGGGTATTTATCTAAGAAAACAAAGGTGTGTTGCAAATATTATATTCCAATTTTAAGTTTTGGTGCTATTTGAATTATAAGTATTTGCAGTCACATTTTTCATGAATAGACCATAAAAATGGTGCAGATTTTGTATTACACTTGTGCCTAGTTTAAATCAGATTTTTTGCCTTTTAATTTGAAGACAGATTCCCGCTCCTATTTCCCCCAAGAATAATCAGCTCACAAATAAATGAATGTTGTTTTGCAATAGGTGAAATATCTATATTATAATCTTGCTTTGTGAGATGAGTCAAACTACAAACAGCAAAAGACTATAATCTGCAGTCACATGATGTGCTGGGAGATTAGGATCTGTATTGTACATTGTACAGATTAACAGCTACATAGGCCAAGATCTATCAGCTTATTAAGCAGTGGCAGACCATGATCTGTTCATTTTACAGTTGGCAAGTATATAAGGTACTTTGCATTTAAACTTTGTACAAAATCTATTGAAGAAAATACATCAAAAACAGACAGTGAATAAATTAATCTCATGACTCTACACATGAAGGTATGCAGAACACCAAAAGTAAAGTTAAAAGTTAAAACTTGCCATAGTGTTTATTTACGGCAAATGGGGTGGGAGTACCCTGCAGTTGGCTTTTTTCTCATTGTGTTTATTTTTTTAAATGACTTTGTGTTTTCTTTTCTATGTGTCTAAGATCTAAATTATTCCTCTTACAGTTATAAAAAGTTTAACAATACGATTAGTTGTTATGTACAGATCACATCCCTACATAAAAAACTCCACTGTGTACAACCATGCTAGGGTATACATTTAATATGCAATACTTGTTAGCCCCATACCGATACAATTTGTTTTCATGGATAATAAAGATATTTAAATCCTGCAGTGTTTTTCTTTTTCTTAAAATTACCTCTTGGTAGTACTGTGAAATCCAGTTGCATGTCATTTAACAAGTAGGAGTAATTCTTTGCTAAAGGTTTTCTGGCGGCTAAGAGAGGTTGTTGATGCAGGAAAATTGGACAGCAACAGAAATTCTGATGTAACACACTTGTGGTATGATTTATGAACTTTCACAACCACTTCACTAATTTTTCCAGAGTGCTTTTTGAAATACATGTACATTTTTCTAAAGAAAGTGTACATGATATTATAACAAACACTGTATATATTAAATTTTAGGCTTCTGGTTGTAACACTGCCGCATATAATACACACACACACACCAGAGAGAGAGAGAGAAAGAGAAAGAGAAAGAGAATATGAAGCTTTAACCAGTTCATTTTATTGTTTTTATTTACAAATTGTCTTAGTGTTTGTACATGTATATTAAAAAGCTTGTCATTACTAGTCAATATTGTCAATAATATTTGCTCCATACAAATAAGAAAAGAAATAATTTTGTGTTGAATTTGTTCCACCCCACATACCGTACAAAAAAATTGATAAACATACTTATTTGAAAAAAAAATGAAAGAAACAAACCTTCCATTATAATCATTTTTTCCTTCTTTTTTTCACCATGCAAAATTTATTTTAAAAAAATATACATCTATGAACTCTGTCTATTTAGCAGATGACCTTGCATATTCATCCTTACTGTAATGCTTATGTCAAATAACAAAATTGCAAAAGAGACAAAAATATCACCTGATTGCTTAAAGGCAACTGCCATTCATGCATGATAAGTTACAAGGTGCAAATTGACTAAGATTGTGATCTTGTAAAATATTGTTAACATGTCACTGTCAGGAAAAGTTATAGGAAGGATAAAAAAAATCTGAGAAATTCTAGCCTTATGGTCAGTGTAAGGAAGTGCATGGTAAGATCTAGACAAATCTATATTCCAAGTTTGGTCAGAAATAAAGCTTCCCAACTGCAAATCAGATGCAAGATAATCTTCTTATTATGAATTTTGCACTTTATTGCTCTTTTTAAATCATCTGAGTTTTATGATGTAACCCCATATTCCAGATTTTATAAAAACTGAATCAGAAACATGGTCTACAAAGTGGAATGAAACTGAAAACTATATGCAAAATAAACTCATCAATATAAGTGGATCATGCTCATTATTGAACTTGGGTCTCTGGTGATAAGCAATTGCTGGTGGTCAGTATTGGCATAGGATAATAGCTTAATAATAAAAAAAACCACCCATAACAATTCTACAGGTTTTAACATAATTTAATAAGAACATATCAAAGCAGTGGCTAAAATTCATGCATAATATTATATACAAGTTATCAATGTTTCTTTACAACAATGCATACAATTTTGATACCAGGCATTACATGTGAACAATACCTACACCTGCTCCAACACTTTGGAAATCTCACACTGACCTTAATCTATAACCTTAACACTGAAAGGATTCTTCCTGACCAAATTTGCAAGCCATCCACTAAATGTATAGCTAGTGATGGTGAAAAAATAGCCATTGTTTGGAAACTAGTGTTCTCTCTTAGAGTGACCTTAATCTTGTGACTTCAAAATTGAAAACATTCTTCCAAACCTTAACTCATGCCATCCACAAAGTTTGGTAGCTTAAGATGGTCAACTCAAGTGACTGTACATAAACAAAATCAGTAAGAGACTGACAAATGGACAAATAATAACATAAAATAATACTTCTTTCAGTCACATCGCTCTTAACATCTGACCTTAAAACTGACAGGGTTCTTCAAGCCACCATGTATAAATTATCCCCTGTCTGTTATCTCTTGAAAAATGGAGTATTTGTGAAAAAAACGTATTTTTCTTTAGTCACAGTTACTTTTATCTGATAGCCCAAAATTATAGGACTCTTCTTTACCTTAAAGCATCCTTTCCCAGGTATGATCAACTCAAATAACTGAACAGAATCAAAATTAGAAACAGTTGGACAGAGGATAACATCATAAGATAAATATGTACCACCATATGACAGGTGTATAAAAATGTGAAACTGGTGAGAGACCCTTTCTTTTCATCTGAGATGAAGATGTAAAGGCACTGTTTTTAATGGTGTCATCTTTTAAAATTCTTTAAGGGAGCAACTCAGCATCAGTCCGGAAATTGGTCTATTAATATACTGCATCTGACATTACATGTCTTTTTGATGTCGGGTCAGGTAGCTATCACTGGCATGAAGTACTGCAGAGAGACATCTTCATGCTGTAGATAAAAATGGACCACTCTTTTATGAACAATGTCTGAAAAGAAATAGAACAACCACTAATTAGCTGAAAAATATGTATTTACACAGTATTTTGAGGTATAATGAAAATTTCATCTAATATGTAACAGTCTTTCAACAGCATTTTAGGATGAAGAGTTCAGGACTCTTACTCAACCAAAAACATTAGTGTATATAGCTACTTATCTTGTTTGTAACACTACTGTCATTGTGTTTTATACATGTACTATTTACATGCCTAACTTGACACAACAGTGTTTTACATGATGTGCATTATTTACATCAATGTGCTTTAGTTGTATCAAAGTGTTTCTTTTGCCTTTTTATTTCCTGTCCTTGCCTCTACCCTTCCATGACATGCTTAGTCCATATGTGACCATTGCATGTTCAGCAATTTTAATTTTGCACACATGCGACCCAGTCATGAGGAATAGAGCATCAGTACCCCAACAAGAAAGGGCAAAAACCAGTTTTTGATACTACTTGGATTTGGTTGCATACGGTGTTACTTTGCTTTGTCACAAATGTGACTGAATATGGTACTGATCAGGCATATTATAATGCCAGCTGCTGTTTCGATCAATAATCAGTCTTCTGCATGAAGATTATTTTTATTTGCCTTTTACCTTTTATGAATCCATTATGTTTCTTATTTGTGCTGATAACTGTGATTTTCCATTTCTGCCAACAGTCTCAAACTTAGCACCGCTGATTATTTTAATTTTGAATGACATCAAATACAATTTACTGATCATAAGGAAACTGCACTGTGTAGCTGCATGCAATTCAGACTTGTGAATGTAGCTGAATTAAAATTAATACCAAATGGTACACCTAAAACAGTTGTGGTCATGATTCCAGTCACGCAATGGCTAACATTAGTTGATGCAGCAAGACTACAAATAGCATCAAATATGCATGTTTGTATTTCACAAGTTCTCTTCATAACTTCATCTTGCAGCTGTTGTTCCACTTCAATTATTTTTTCACATCTGTAAGACTTAAGGTCCATGTTAATGATACAATCTTGTATTTTTAACGTCGCAACACCTTGTCTGGTCCCATTATCATGTGCAAGTACAATATGCACTCACTCTTAACAAACTACCCTGTTGTAATGGTAAGACTGTCATACAATTATAGACAATATCAGCATCTGCATTATTAAAATATCATGCAGTAGTGCAATCTAGATGTTTAGCACCCTTTTCACCTTCAAACACAATTATGCCAGCACCTTTTAAATCTAATTATGTATTTGCACAATAACTGTTATCCAACCATATGTCTTTTGCTGTTAGCCAAGTCTGTGTAGGCTTAACATAATTAGCTGGGAACATCAATGTGGTGGCTACCATCAGTGATTGCCACCTCATCACTGTAGAAACAATTCTGGAGAGGTTTGGCATCTGCTGCTGCAATTAACGCTTGAGTGTTTTCACAATCATGTCTGGTAATACTGATTTGATATAGATATTCATTCACAAGTGGAATAATAATAGTTATTAATGTTAACATTCACTGTAGCTGATCAAACACACTGTAGGTGGTAAATTCAGCAATGAAATCACTGTGGTCAGTCTATTATATATATATATATATATATATATATATATATATATATATATATATATATATATAAATAAACACACACACACACACAACAGAAATCTTATGTTAAACACAAAAATCAAAGATGATTAAGAACCCATCTGGATTAATGTTGAATACTTGGAAATATATTTCATCTATGCATGTAGAGAATGGAGTTGTATAAGATTCCATAGCTCAGTTTGCTATAAAGTAAATAAAATCCAAGATGCTCTTTATCATTAATCAACAATTTATCAAGATATCCATCTGACCCCATGAACCTTTCCTTACATTTATGATAAACAGGTATGATCTTGACTTGCACAATTTTAAGATGTGGCTTTTAGGACTATCAAAGCCATTTTCATCAGGAATAAAAATAAGTTGGCCATTTGCTAATTATTTTCTCATTAGATGCAAAATTGTATTTTTTCTTTCTTTGATTAATATTCCTGCAATATTGCTCCATGAAGTCACTACACATGTTGGTGTGGACAACTCTGATTTTTCCATCCAATATGTTGCTTTTCTACATTCTCAGCTACATGCTATATAACTTTCGATAAAAGTAATTGAAACACCACTGTCTGATTCCACTCTTTTCAGTGACTTCCACCACTATTAAGTCACCTTTCAACTTTAAAATAATATCATGACTGTCCACATTAGAAGTTTTATGCTTATCAGCTCACCTGGATCAATGCCAACAACAAAACTAGTTAACTCAGACAAATCGGCTTTTGTAGCAAATTGCCGCAACAGTATCTAATATCTGTATATGTTAACAGACATTTTTGTATTAAACATACTTCAATGTGAAATCAATATGTGCTTGCAGGTTTGGTGAAGGCTCAAGTGTATGATGACCATGTATGGGACAATCCAAATAAGTTGCTACTGACATAATTGAATGAAACAAATGCAGACAACTGTTCTCCATGTATGGATTAACAATTTCAACTAACAATGCAAGTCCAAGAGAGTTAAAATACATTTGCTGTTGAGGTATTACCATGCCAGGGCCTGTTGTAAAACCAAGGCTGATGATGCCATTTCACATGTGTGGCACCATCAATGCAAGCTCATTTCACACAAGCACCACGAAAATGTTTTTGCCATCAATGTAAATCAAGATTGGTCAATTGCATGATCTTCTGTGATCTGGTAATTGGAGACCTTTGCCTGGTGGTATCTGATGACTCATTCATGGCAACTGAAGATCTTGTCCTTTTTTTGTACAACCACCAACCGCCTTTTTTAGTGCCATTGCTGACACAGTCCCTATAGAACATAACGTTGCAGCTTTTGCAACAGCTAGAACTGCTGCTATCAACAATAATGGAATTGCTGTAAGGAATGGAAATATTCCTCTATTCTTTTGCATTTATGTCACCTATGACTTGGATAATTTTAGTTTTACTAATATGTTAATTATGTTTGGCTGTGTGAGCTGTGTTTGGGTCTATCACACAGGGACATTTCTAGTTAATTTTGCTGGAGGTTTAAGTGTGACCCCACAATTATTCTGATTGCATATTTTTGCAAGTTGCTTTTCTTTAAGACCGGCCTTCTTTTTAAGATTAGGTGTTATTATTAAAACAAGAAACAGGTTTAATTATGAATTCTAGGAATTTTCCACAGGCACAACAATCACCCTCATCTGGCCACAAGCACCTCCAACGACAGTGTCTTGTCAGAAGATATCACAGCATAAGATATGTAATTAGCTACACTAGGAGTTACATGTGGATGAAAATACATATCAACAATGGACAGCCTGAACATCTCCAAGTGTTCCAATAACAAGTAATAAATTGGATACAATGTACAAAAGTCTTGTTGAAAACTTTGCAGACCTGTGTCAGTGTTTTGATGTTGGTCCATACATGATCACAGATTGTGATATACATGTCAAATATAATAAGTGGCCTAAGTCTTTTCTAATGTGTCAATTTATCATTTTGCTCTGGGTTTGACTATTATCTTGAATTCCATTTGGAAATGTCACAAATATGTTTTAGTGTAGTAAGGCCATGCTGCGTACTTATATGCCAAGTAAATATGTGATTCTGTAGTCAGTGAAGCAGATACAAGGCATCAAAAATGTTAACGTTTCTATACAAATTTACCATTGCCACAGCATATTAGGAGTGAAACAATTCATTGATATAACACAGATAAGGAAAAGTTGCCCTAAAAATGTAAACTTTGCCTTCTTCTGTTAGGAAAGAGAAAACAACTTTGCCCTGTTTTTTTAGAGGAATGCTGACTAACCATACCTTTTGAGAAGCCCCCTCAGCTTAGCCAGGTAGTTGTAGAGTTGTAGCAATATCAAGCCATCAGTAGCTAGGTCTAGTTTTGATATCAATTACGCTGACAAACAAATTCTTGCACATTCACAGGAATGTATTAAAACTGAGTGTCCATTAACCATTTCCCTAGTAAGTTAGCAACTAGGCCCCAATCCCAACCCAATTTACATGTGTTGTCCTTTGATGATAAAAAATATACAATTAGTATGTAAAAAGCAATTTGTGTTTTTAAGAATAGAATTGGTGACCTGGATATTGAAAATGCCTCTTGTACACTATTTCATTCTAAAATTAGTTTGAAACTATTTTGGCAGATATTGCTAAGTCTGGGAAGTACCAATTTATTAGCATTTCTGTTTTTGTGAATCATCAGGCAAATATATTCAGAAAAATGCACAATGCATAGAAAGCAAAGCTTACAATATTATGTTATTTAAGGTTTAACTTTAAAATGCATATACAAGTACGAGACAATGCTATGTCACCAGAAGGTCAAAGTTGTCTTCAGACTTGTATTTGTGAAAATATGGAAAAAAGCTGTAAAGCAGATAATATTTAATCAATGACAAAAATTGTAGACAAATATATAAACCATATATATGCAATCCTGTCAATGGACTTGTAATGAAACTAGATAGAGTAACTACATTATGAAAACCCTCCTAAACATAGATGCACTCTTGTCTGTGTTGATTGGGTTGGAACAAAGAGTTTAGCTCATATACTGAATACAAAGGAGCCATTAATTTAATGTATTTCTGTATGAATAGGTACGGTAATATTTTATCTGCAACAAAGAAAAGAGGATGGACAGTATGATCCATAGACATGTGCATCTGCCCTTACGTACATGACACAGGGGTTGTTTCAAAAGCAATTAGAAATCTTTCAGAGAGCTATTATTATAAACTTTCAGAAAGTATATATATATATATATATATATATATATATATAAAAGCTGATTAAGGGTCGCTAATTGATCATTTTACTAACATGCAATTAATCTGATTACTTTGTTAACATTTATTATAATGTAATTTGTTATTCTCTTTTAAATTCATATTGCCAAAATAACTAAGAAAAGTTGGTCTACTTGAAAATAAAGTATTGCTTTTATCCAATGTTAAATCTAAAGGGCATAATTCAAATAAGAGAACACATTATATACACTCCACTTCTCCCTGTTGAGCTCTCACTTTTCCCTGTTCTTTCCAAAAAAAGTCACTTCTCCCTAAAATTCAAGTCTAGCTTGACCCCTGACAGAGTATGTTCAGAAATAAGTTATTGCTTTACAAATGGAGGTGACATCTTTGAAAGCTTTTGATTTCAGTAGCACTATTAGAAAGTGGAACTGGAATAAAAAGAGAGTAGGATATTGAAATGTTGGGTAAATATTGAACTTTGGCCATTTCCTCTTTCCCCTCCTTCTTTTCTACTCTACCTTTATTTCAGTGACAAAGGGTTAGGTCTCCCTTAAGTTACAATCCTGGCAGCATATCAATTAAATTGTAAATGGGAAACATATTTGGAATTCCTCCTTTTATGCTCAGATATTTAACCAGTGAATGAAGGTGCCGATGGAATAAATAAAATTAGCATAAACTCAGCGAGGGGGCAGATTTAAAATCAAGTTTATCACCTTGTTTAAAGTTTAAAAATTATAGAATAGGGCTGGGTGTTGTCAATAGTTTTCATTCTTCAATAACAAATACAAGTACCTGTGGCTGCAGCAGTCTTTTGCAACTGCAGGAAGTACAATGTGATAAATTTTGTTGGTATCCATCCTAATCCCCTTTCCCTGATTTGTTCTAGACAAGATTTTCTTTTCACGAGGAAATAATCTGCATTACTAGTTTCATCTTTGACAAACAACATCGTTGAACCAGCTGTTATTGTGTATTCATTGCTGTATCTGGTGAGATTGAGAAACATTGTGGTCTCAAATTTATTTGATTTCCTTTCCACTGATGGCTTAACATTTAAACAATGCCATGATACCATTCTTAACAAATCCAACTGTGGTATTAGAAGATAATCATTGCTATCATTCTGTTCCAGTTTTTCCTCAACTTCCAAGAATGCCCCACATGAAAGGAAAATCCTATACATGCCCTATGTTTGCAATTCTATCTATTAATTTGACTGTGATCCGTGGCCAGATATGAATTGTACTGAAAATCACTCTTGCGTCGATCCATTAAAACAGGCGCTTTTGTGTCATATGCTGGATTAAATACATCTTTAACTTTTCTTTAAGACCACTCACCGTCCAAATCCACTCTCCGTTGCCTGGTTTGCAATAACTGAATCTAAAAATCACTGCCGAGTGTTCCACAACTTGGACAACTTCCTTAGCCATGGGTACAGTGCATGATGATAATGCTTTGAGCACTTTTGGTGTGCTCACAAATCTCCACAAACAACATTACTAAAACCAGCTCCATAATATGTCGTGGACAACTGAACTGATTTTCTTGCATTATTAACAAGTATGGGTTTTACACATCCACACACCATTAGCATAGTTATTTTTACTAAATGTCAGATCAATCTTACATTAGTACCCATATCAATCTTACATTAGTACCAAGATCAATCTTACATTAGTGCCCAGATCAATCTTACATTAGTACCCAGATCAATCTTACATTAGTACCCAGATCAATCTTACATTAGTACCAAGATCAATCTTACATTAGTGCCCAGATCAATCTTACATTAGTACCCAGATCAATCTTACATTAGTACCCAGATCAATCTTACATTAGTACCAAGATCAATCTTACATTAGTGCCCAGATCAATCTTACATTAGTACCCAGATCAATCTTACATTAGTACAGTTGTTAATGTTTCACCACATAGATCGAGCAACATGCTCATCTTAATTTCCCTGTAGAAAAACAAATATGTGTTGGCCAATTATTATGGCATGCACAAGAGCTGCTGATATCAAATCACCTGGTTCTATGGTTGGTGAAAACCCAAACAGTATGAAACATTTGTGTTCAAACTTGCATGATGTTTACTCTGGCAAATGCTGGTAAAATTTTTGGGGAGAAAACTATAAGGATCCAAGGCAATCTGCACAAACACATCACAAAATTAATCCACATCTGGTCAGAGGCACACCAAGTCCAATGAACATTTCCAAGACCAAGTGCATCAATAGCACGAAATATCATCTGCATGTCACTGATAACTTGAGGTAAATATGAGTATCACCGAGTCAAATAAATGACATCAGTGCTGGGATTGACCTGATTTTCAAATCTCATATCTTGGTAAATGAGATTGTTTTTTGTTTGCATTCAAATCATCAATGGCAGGTGAATTTAATTAATTTAATTAATGGAGGTGTTGTTACAGCTTCTCAGTCTTTGTTCCTCAACTCTTTTTGAAAATCATTTTTAATACATCATATACAGTTGATTATCAGCTGACGCTGCATACAACTGATCTCAAGTTAACCATCATAAAACCATATTCAACAACAGTTGAGTTTTACCTGATTAGCAGGGCTAATGATTACCCCATGAACTAAATTTGAAAACTGGGTTCAACCACCAAGCCTGGATGGTTTCGATGTTGCCTGTGTAAAAAAGGCAATGATGGAAAAGTCGTTGCTCTTTTCTCAAGCATCTATAATGCTTCTTTTGCATGATGCCACTGAATAATGCAGTATTTATTAATATGATCATAAATTCATATTGTGTGTGATATTGCACAAAAACACATACCACAAATCCAAACATCTAATGAACAAGCAGCAATTACAGGAACTTGTGTTTGATGTGGCAAAAGGAAAGTTTAATTTTATTTAAAAAAAAAACACTCTTTGGTGGTGGTATCATGGTGCATTGACAAAGTTACCAGAGACACAATTGGAGTAAATATTCAGGTGAAAAACATCTTCCAGGTAATAATTACTGTGGGCCTGGTACAGTTTGATATACAACCTAATTCAAACAAAAAACAAAGCCTGATGAGGCACCTATCGACCACATCAATGCTGCCATGTTACTGACATGACCTTGCTTATAAAATATCCAATGATATCTGTGGACTTCAACAATGGATACAAAAAGTCAGACACTATCCAAAATGTACTACAATCCATGTACAGTAGAGTATTGGAGAGGTGAAGCATCTATCGAACAATGAGCCTGTGCAACAGAGGTCACTCATGGGATTGCTCATGCATAGTTGGCCAAACAAGAACTGTGGCAAATTTATTTACCAGTTCCAAGATTATTTCATGTGGTTGACGGCTAAGCACCTAATAAGGTCCGTCAGGCAAATTTTGTTGTTTCTTCCACATGATCATATCTGTGATCAAGAAGTTATATTATGCAGATATGAATGCTAATGAATGTCAATGTAGCCACTGACATCAAAAGATTTTATTAAGTGTCACAGATACACTCAAGCATATTTATGCTTTCGGATCATTCACATGACCATGATTGTTACAAGTGGATCCTGGCAAAGAATTTCTCAGATCTTTTGCTGTGATGTTGAACAAACAACATGTGCAAGTACATGTCTGGGATTTTAATGTGCCTCATGACCAAATTATTGTAAGCACCTGGAGAGTTAAATGGTGGACAACAGCATTGACCCGGTATGATCCATTTATGTATTCAAGATTTAGAATGAACTGATACTCCATGCCATGTTACAAACTGTACTGTTACCTGGCTCACCAAAGGCACTCAGCCAAGGATGTGCAAGAAGAATTTCAGTAAATATGGAACTGCTTCCAGGATTGTGTTATTACACTAGTGCATCTTGTTAACCAGTACCAATTGTAAGTTGGTTTACAACAGCATGATGGCCAATGTACAAGAGGTGATACCATTGCTTGGTATGAAACAAGGACAAACTGACTTTGATGCATCAGTATACACTCATTCAATGTTTCTTTGATCAATTCATATTTGCCATGTGTGCAAATTCATGTTAGTCTTGAAGACAATCCAGGTACACTTCATGTTTGAGACATTTTTTTTTACAATCATCTTTGGCTTTTTAATATTTTCTGGTCTGACCACAATCAAGTACATTTTGGGTCATGGTCCCACATGCTCTTGGATTAGTTTACCCAAGCAATCATATTTGAAATTATCAACAACCTTTTTTTACTGATATTATTAAACATTGGAACTTCTTCCTGATACTTGCTATTATCAAATTTATTAATCGAATTTGTTTGTGCTTTGTCCACTTGTACATAATTGGTGGTGCTATGCATCAGCAGTGAGTCAGTATCAGTGTACTTGACCCAATCTTGACACAAGTTTGACTTGTAATAGTTGAACTCATACATAAGCAGCTTCAACAAGTCTACCACTGACAGACCAACATAGATTGGTTTCATCAGCAGTAATTTTGATATTTTGTTATTACCTGAATGGCAATAAGTCCACCATCAAATATTATTCTGGATTCAAAGGCTGGTCAGACAGGAGACTACTATGTTTGTCTTACTCACTATCACAGACAAAATCTATGTTGATTCATTTGCATAGATTTTCCAAACATGGCATTGTCCATGAGCTTGAAAAAGTCTTTTTAAAGTCATAGGTGGCCTTTGTGCATAGGTTAATATTCATCTGAATGCATAGGGCCATCCAAACTTGTCGAGGAAATCCAAGCTCTCAATGGGTTTCGTTACACACAAACCCATTCGTAAGCACTACTGCAGATTTAACATTTGTAACACATAACAATAATTGATCCTAAGACTTGGTACCAGTTTAGTGCATTCAGTGCATCCAGACTCATCATCAATAATTGCACACTCATACGTGGATAACCATGTACTAGGCACTGACGGCACTTCTGATGCCAGCAGATAATCATTATGTGTGTCAAGTAAATGCTCAAAATATTCTGTATCAACTTCAAAAGTATCTGTGGTCACTGTTATGTTGCGATTGTGCACATGCTTTTGTAGAAAAATGTATACAGGATCAAAAGTATCTGTGGTCACTGTTATGTAGTGATTGTGCACATGCTTTTGTAGATCAATGTGTACAGGATCAAAAGTATCTGTGGTCACTGTTATGTTGTGATTGTGCACATGCTTTTGTAGATCCATGTGTACAGGATCAAAAGTATCTGTGGTCACTGTTATGTTGTGATTGTGCACATGCTTTTGTAGATCCATGTGTACAGGATCAAAAGTATCTGTGGTCACTCTTATGTTGTGATTGTGCACATGCTTTTGTAGATCAATGTGTACAGGATCAAAAGTATCTGTGGTCACTGTTATGTTGTGATTGTGCACTTGCTTTTGTAGATCAATGTGTACAGGATCAAAAGTATCTGTGGTCACTGTTATGTTGTGATTGTGCACATGCTTTTGTATGTACAGGATCAATCCACAGAAATCCTCCAACTGGAAATGGTTGATGCATCATTGCCTTTCTCTAAAGGTTATTATGATCTAGATACATTATGTAGGGTCAGTGGGTTCATACCCATCCACATTTGGATTGTTGGCATATCTGTGACCTGATATTGATATTCCACCATGAAGTGATCACTTGATAAACAGAGGCTGATCAATGTCAGGGAGTAATTCCAGAAAGATTTTGGTTTTGAACAACAATGCATACCAACCCATGCCAGGTGAGAGGAAGTAATGCATGGAATGAAACTTGTTCACATACATGGCAGCATCAAAAATTTTCTCAAACACATTGGTCAGCAACAACAAATTCATGCACAGATAAAGATCCTGATAGTAGCCTAAGGCATCTGAATTCAGAACAAACGTTTTTTGCATGTTCAAAGTTTTCTTCTGAAATGCCTTCACATGACAATGATGACTAAAATGCTTTGATTAGTGGAATGCCTTCACATGACAATGATGACTAAAATGCTTTGATTAGTGGAATGCCTTCACATGACAATGATGACTAAAATGCTTTGATTAGTGGAATGCCTTCTCATGACAATGATGACTAAAATGCTTTGATTAGTGGAAACTGAGTTTATTACTCATATGAATACAAAACATTTTCATCTGTGTTTGCAGTGCTTGCACGCCATGGAAAGAATAAAAAAGTGATTACAAAGTTTTCTACCATGAGATTGTTCACGAACTTGTCCAAGGACAAATTCATAAAGTGTAATGAATCTTTGAACTTAAATTGTGCCAGTCATATGCCTGATACTGTGACTTGTATTAGGTGGCAATAGTACCCATGCAAGTTATGGGGTAAATTCTTAACTTCAATTTACATGCATTGTGTGCAGCACTTCTGTATGCACAAATGATGTGATAGTGATAACAAACTTTGGAATTGTTGGACGGGCTTTGCTCTTTATCAGTGTAAGGACACGCACTTCAGTGAAAGCTTTTTCAAAAATCCAGCAATGAGTGGCTGAAAAAAACTCACAAATGTTATCACCAGTGATAATTATGTCAACTGATGAATAAAGCTGCAGCCAAATCCATTTTGCCCTAACTCTGATCAATTAGAAGAAACAACTCAACAGTGTTAAAACAATGGAACTTCAAGCACAATAAAGGACTGGCAGCTCTGTTTTTGCAATCACATCCAACTACTACAAAACAGAAGCTGCACAAGATTTGTTCAGCTATTTGCAGTTTGGTCTGTATCAGGCATATTTGTGTCGATGAAAATTGTTCTTAGTGCCTTCGCTGACGCTCCTCTGCAATATCAAATATTATTTTTTACAAAAATTTCAATTCTTGGGTGGGTGGGTTGATTGTTTTGTATAATAAAGCCCAAAAGCATTTGTTTAATTCTCCTAGTCTTGGATATCATCATAAATGACCTCATCAAAAATGTCAGTCCCTTCTGACACAGTGGGTGAGGTATTTTTCTCTTGTACATGTGTACTGTCAGGCACAATATTCTGCAGATTGCCTCAAAAATATGCTTTAGTTTATTTTGTTCCATTTCTAATGTTAACCAACTTATCAATGTGTTCCGATCATGTTTCTGAGAATCACACATTTTATTTTGTTCCTGATAATCTCTTTGATGCATTCAAGCAGTATAGGATCAAAGTTTACCTGTTACACTTTTGGTATTCCAGTCTCTTGGCAGATTAGTGTCACAGTTAGAGACCTCCATAAATTCCTTCAGTATGATCTGAAAGTCTAAAGTCTTAATAGTGCTTAACCATCACAAGCAGTTTTTAAATACAAAAATGTTCACTCAACCATATTTCTCTTTTGCCAGTACAAAATTATTAGCCATGCTATAGAGGTCATATCACACTGTGTAGGTACTGCTGTGGATAAAATCAATACATAGCTTCTCTTGATACAGTATATTGATAATCACTAATATGTGCCTAATTGTATGTAGTATTGATAGGTAACACTCCTGCTGCATGCTCTCAGAAAAATTTATTTATAACAAACACAATAACAAGCACAAGAAGTATCAAAGGCTTGTTTATCCCTTATTTTTGAACCCCTGGGCTTTGACATCCATCCAAGACTTCACCCACCCCATGACTGTGTCATGTCTGTCCAAAATTAAAACTGCTAAACATGCAACTGTCACATATGGGTTAAGTAGTCGTGGGGTGTGTGGGTAGAGATGAGGATGGGTGGCATGGACTCAATGAGGACAAAAAAAAGATCAAGTGAAAACTTTGACACTCATGCTTTATACGGCATGTACTATTTACATGTAAAACTTGACATAAGTGTTTTATTTGACATGTACTCTTTATAACCTGACATAATAGTGTTTCATTAGGAAAACATGAGTACTGCAAAGACACATGACTTGCCCATCTTGCAACACTTCCATTCTGATTTCTGTGTAAGAGACCTGCATAGCTTGCATATGACCATGCTGACTAGTTAAATATTATGATACAGACCAGATACAGGAACAAGACCTGATGATCCAATTAATAATGAGTAATCATTACTATATTTTTCCTTGCTGTGTCTGACCCTGAGGTAGTCAATGCACACTTTATTGCTGTTACACACATCTATAGTCTCCTGGCATTTAATCATAGCTGGGTAAAGTGCAATGAAAATATCTTCAGTGGTTCAAAAGTTGCAGCTTGGGCAAGAAAACAGTTTACACAGAGTTGCATTTTCTCTAGTCATATTACTGACCTTGAGACTGGACATTACTGTGGATATAACACTGTGTACTCATAATGTACATGCAGATAATGTTTCATCAGTGCATAACTTCTATACATGAAAAGTTGCAGGCTTGACATGACAATCATCAACAGGTGGTCTTATGGATGCATGTGTTTTTGTGTGTGATTTAGATTTTCCATGTAGCTTTAACATTTTTCAGTCATATCTGCAGTGTGGCAGTTTATAGTGATGTCTAGTACTGAGAAATTGTGCCGCAGACATCTAGCATGATGTTCCACCCAGTCACATAATCCTGATACCAAGCCGACCAGTCCTAACACTAACCCCTTAATGCTAAGCGCTTAGCAAAGAAGCTGTTAGTACCATTTTTGTAAGTCTTTGGTATGACGTGATCAGGGTTTGATGCATTCAACATCCAAGGTGGTTGCTCTAACCACTAGGCCACCGGTGTGGTCCTTATGAATTCATTACTAGTAAGGATCTGTATCTGAATCAAGCTTCTGATGGCATGACAAGCTCGTTTCATGCTAATTAAACCATATTAGGTCGCTTTCATAATTTTTCAAGTCTCCTCTCTTACAGACATCAAATCTGGTTCATTGTTTCTAGTAATTATTATCCTCTGGCATGGGATAAACAAATTAGTCCTGTACCTCCATTCAGAAATCCATCTGTCTATCCATCAATCAGTTTATATCTCTTTTATATAAAGGTATCTCAGACTTCTAGACTGGTGTTCCAGTCTATGTTTTGTTATTTATAATTCTTGAGTTTAAATTTATTTCTTCTTGTTTTTCTCCATTTGTACGCCCATCATTATATCCATTATCCACAATCTTGCAGGGCAAAAGTCTCAAACTATTTAAAATATCTGTAAGAAATTGGGTACATATGTTGTACAATATCAGATCACTAGTCAAAAATGGGTGCTAGTTGCCTGTCAAGGCATTTTAAGTGCTGTAAAGACTCTCTTTTGAGAGTATATATAATTGAGAGAGCTCATTGTTATGCATTTCAGTGATGCAATTAAGATAGTAGTTGCACTACAGGTAAAAAATAGGGATAAATGATGATGTCATTATGCTAAAAAAAAATGCACATGTAGAATGTTATATTGCATTAAGCTTCTGGAGATTTAAATGAGGAAGATTCCCAAGGAGGACAAGACACATCTCTAAAAGAAAGGGTATTATCAACAGAGGGCAGGATGCAACCTAGGCAGGGCATGGTGTAGTGCCCTCCCAAAACAAGATAGAGGCATCACTGCTAAATTGATACCATCAGTGAAAACACTTCAGTATAAAAGTTATATGTCCATAAAGGACAACATTTTCTTAAGTTTACAAACATATTTCACCTGAATTGTTAGCTGTATGTGCAATGCAAAGTGTCCCAGTGACACTTCATAAGGCAGAGTTCATTCAAAATTTGATCAATATAGAGCTATAGACTAGTCCAACAATCCCTGGGAATGTTTAGCTGCTGAAATGAAAGTTAGGAGGATAAGTAAACTGGAATCATTACTCCTTTAAATAGAGAATGAGATGGTGATAGCTGGAAATCAGACTTATTTGAAGGTCTTATTAATATAAAACTGCATACCAGATTTTGTTAAACTCCATTAAAGGTACCCTGCAGAAACCAAATTGCTGAAGGATGGTCAGACAGATGGATGGATGTGATTAATGCAGGCTATGCAGACTTCTTTGAGTAGGGCTCTAATAATAAATATAAGGTTATCAAGTCAAAGATTGCCCTTTACCTCACACATGCGCTTTTTGATGCCTCTGCCTGATTTGTATACAAGTACCTTTTGTTGCCCCTGTAAATGGCAGCCATTTTGAGCTGGTTTTATTAGTGCCACCTTTGGGGAAAACCCACCATTAGATACTACATTCATTGTTCATTGTTTATGTTCTGGTCAAAATCTGCTATTTGAAGTAAGTAGGTTGTAACTGTATGTAACAAAATGGCGGTTGTGTATTTCGTTCAGTACTTACTCGAGTTTTCACAATTAGAATCACAACTTTGAAAGCTTCAATAACTTAGGTAAAAGCTCTGATAATGATGTAGGAAGCCATTAGTTTTTAAAAATTATCAAATTCAGCTGATTTAGTGATGCAGATGCAGACAAAGAACTTTTAAATTTCGAGTATGAGAAATGGCAGCTACTGTTGGTCACGTGGCATCACTGACTTGATGGTGAAGGGGTTCTCTCAAGATTTCAAAGCACATACAAATTCTTCTGTGAAAAATAATTATACAGCTATAACGACTGTATTTTACTCTTAAATCTTTCCATACATAAAATAAGTGTACCAAAAACGTAAAATGGTTAAAATTGCTGTTAAACATACACTTCATTGCTTAACATGCCTATGTGTAGTGCACTACACTGGGTAACTTTGCTACAGGTGTTTCAAAGGGCTAAAAAGCCATACACTCTATGAGGGAAAGGGATAGACAGGTTTCACTGTATAGGCAAATATTGTCCTTGCTTGTTTTCTGTGCATGTATGATTGTACTCACTGCATATGACTCTGTTTGGGATCACTTGCTGGCCTGACAAAAACTGGGCAAATCGCCTTATATCAATTTTAGCTTCTGAAAATGCCTGTGGTTCTCTGTCCTCATCTGAACCCATGTCCCTTCCTGCCGTACAAAATTAAGCAATGGGATAATGAACATTGTATGGCGAATGCAAATGGAAGAATTAGCACATTATGTCTAAATTTAACAAAATACATATTTGTTCTTTTAGTCAATGCTCTCAATATTTCATTCTCAGCACTATAGAAAATGTAAGTAACTATTTAGGTACATAGCAAACAATTTGTAATGATTATGGCAGGATATTTGATTTACCCTACAGTACTATATAGTACTCAATGCTGAATCATTCTTTATCACATAGTCTGTAAAAAATTATGTATAGCATGTGTAGTTTAATATTTCTGATATTACCACATGTTAACATATCACTTTGTGATCCCCATTAGTCCAAATATGCCCATGAAAGTCTTATGCAATATTGTCTTTACTGATTGGCAAAATCATGGGGAAATTTTATTTACCCGATCATATGGAACTTTTCTTTTTACTAATACTATGATTATTTTGGAAGCCATGTTTTTTAATCGGCTGACCAAAGGGAATTGAGAAAAAAAGCTGATGTCTTTTTGAAAATGGCAAATTTACTCCACTAGGGCTTGTTATGCCATGTATTATAATATGCTAAAAAATGGTTTTACGCCCCACACAAAAATAACAAATAAAATAAAAAGTATTGGTTCACTGCTAGTGTGCATGAGGGGTGGGGTGGGCAGAAACTGTGACAAGGAATTCACCATATATAAAAGAATGGTTTAAATGTTAACTAATAGAAGCTAATAAACTCACTATCTTCAAAGAAGAATAAACTGGTCTCTCCACTGACAAAATGTTAGGCCTATCAAACCAGAGTATTTTTACATGGTGAAATAGCTCAAGTGATCTAATGTCTCTTATTTTATGCAATTCCCTCTGTCTCCTGTTCCAAATCAATTGATCCAAACATCTTGTCACAAATACACTAACTACAGTACATATGGAATTTCTTCATCTAATAATAATCCTTTTACATGAAACTGCAACAACTTCTAAAACTAAAAGTGATATACCTTAGGTATCAGCATTGTTACAATGATTGTCTAACCCCAAATATATCGAACTATGTGACTTCATATGGAACTTCCATACAAATTCTGTGTTCAGAATGACCTTCTCTGGTCAATTGTTCCATTCATTCTGAAGGACAATTACTCTTTTAATTTTAATTTGAAGCACAAATTGTGTTTTTAAATTTTAATGACTATAAAACATGCAAATAAGTCAACAATAGTTTGGAACTATTTTTTATGCACAGCAAATTAAAAATACATTGAGTCAGAATGAACAAAATTGTTTCTTCTTCTTTCTATCTATTTCCATTAACAATAAAGAAAAACCATGTCAAAAAGAGAATCCCAAATGGGTAATGATTTAATATTAAATTTGTGAAATTTGCCAAGCCACACAAAAGTTGGACATTATTCACCTCATTTAATAAAAACAATATTAAATCATTACTCATTTGAGATTCTCTTTTAATAAAAGGATACAGTAAAAATGAGTTCAGACCTCTGTAAATGATGATAATGTTAAAGCAGACTTAAACTGTAAATAATGGAAAACAAATTATGGTTTGATGTTTCTTTGGCCTTTTGTTACACTATCTAGGGTAATAACAGTGCACCATAATGCCTTCCATGTGGTAAATGGCATGACAATCCAAGATCAATAGGTGTCATCCTTGTCTCAGATGCAAGCTATCCACAGAGCTTTGTTCAAGTATACAGTGCAGAAAAATATGATTGTTTTCACTAATACCATGGATCACTACAACAATATTACTGAGCCCACCAATATTTCACTGATCCTGTTAAAACTGAACTGAAGTCAGCTCAGTTTCTAATTCATCATTTATTTTTCATTAATGTCAACTCAAAAACAATATAAACCTTATCTCACAAACAGGACTCATTGAAAGCTAAAGGTCATTTTCATTTTTTTATCTTGATTCATCCATTTGATCTAGGTTCATAAAGCCTCATCTTTGGCCTTCTACTTCTTGGTTCAACTATATGCCACAGCTTCATGACATCTCTTGTAGCATAATCATTGATATCTTGCCTCTATCTTTCTACTTCCTGGTCAAACTGCATGCCACAGCTTAATCACATCTCTTGTGGCATAATCATTGATATCTTGCCTCTATCTTTCTACTTCCTGGTCCAACTTCATGCCACAGCTTAATCACATCTCTTGTGGCATAATCATTGATATCTTGCCTCTATCTTTCTACTTCCTGGTCTGATTGCATGCCACAGCTTAATCACATCTCTTGTGGTATAATCATTGATATCTTGCCTCTAGTTTTCTACTTCCTGGTCCAACTTCATGCCACAGCTTGATGGCATCTCTTGTGGTATAATCATTGATATCTTGCCTCTATCTTTCTACTTCCTGGTCGAACTGCATGCCACAGCTTAATGACATCTCTTGTGGTATAATCATTGATATCTTGCCTCTATCTTTCTACTTCCTGGTCGAACTGCATGGCACAGCTTGATGGCATCTTTTGTGGTATAATCATTGACATCTTGCCTCTATCTTTTTACTTCCTGGTCAAACTGCATGCCACAGCTTAATGACATCTCTTGTGGTATAATCATTGACATCTTGCCTCTATCTTTTTACTTCCTGGTCAAACTGCATGCCACAGCTTGATGGCATCTCTTGTGGTATAATCATTGACATCTTGTTTCTAGCTTTCTACTTCCTGGTCCAACTTCATGCCACAGCTTATGACTTTACTTGTGGTATAATCATTGATATCTTGCCTCTAGTTTTCTACTTCCTGGTCCAACTTCATGCCACAGCTTGATGGCATCTCTTGTGGTATAATCATTGATATCTTGCCTCTAGTTTTCTACTTCCTGGTCGAACTGCATTCCACAGCTTGATGGCATCTCTTGTGATATAATCATTGATATCTTGCCTCTAGTTTTTTACTTCCTGGTCGAACTGCATTCCACAGCTTGATGGCATCTCTTGTGGTATAATCATTGATATCTTGCCTCTAGCTTTTTACTTCCTGGTCAAACTGCATGCCACAGCTTGATGGCATCTCTTGTGATATAATCATTGATATCTTGCCTCTAGTTTTCTACTTCCTGGTCAAACTGCATGCCACAGCTTATGACTTTACTTGTGGTATAATCATTGCTATCTTGCCTCTAGTTTTCTACTTCCTGGTCCAACTTCATGCCACAGCTTGATGGCATCTCTTGTGGTATAATCATTGATATCTTGCCTCTAGTTTTCTACTTCCTGGTCAAACTGCATGCCACAGCTTCATGACATCTCTTGTGGTATAATCATTGATATCTTGCCTCTAGCTTTTTACTTCCTGGTCCAACTGCATGCCACAGCTTAATCACATCTCTTGTGTATAACCATTTATATGTTATCTTTTTATATGTTATCTTTAGCCTTCTGTTTTTTGGTCCAACAGAATGCTACAGCTTAATGACATCTCTTGGGGTATAATCACTGATATATTGTCTCTAGCCTTCTGTTTTTTGGTCTGACAGCTTGCCACAGCTTAATGACATCTCTTTGGTTAGAATCCTTGATGTCTTATTAGATAAAGAGCACAATAATTAGTGTGATCGGAGGCAATTTTAAGTTAAAAAAAAAAAGATTTTACAGCCATTAGTGATGTACTGTGTGCACTTTTGTACTTCTCTGAATACTCAGTGCAGAAAGTGCATAATACCACAGCTCTTCCAGTGCCATATGTTAGCCATTCATATGCATTTTCTCAACATTTCTGGTACTCATTTTACTATCTTTTCTGGTCATATTTACACTCATGCATTCTCTTATCATCATCTAATTTCTAATGTTTTGGTGGTGGCTGCACAGAAACTTTCTAACTGTCACCAAACAATGCATTAAATTGATTATGACATACATATTGAAAAAAGATCTTTTGGTATCATTCTTGAAGATTCACTGAGTCAGCCAACATGACATTTTCCAACTGGTCATTGTTAGCTTGATACCCTAAATCTTTTGTTACCAGTGTTAAATCTGTTTGACAATAATCACCCCAATTCAACTGATGCATCAAATAATACCTGCCCATTTTTACTGCTAGCTCTAAATATAACTCATCTCATGCTGGTAGGTTTTTAATTAATACAATTAACAAATCATTTAACCATGAAAGGGAATGATGTCTCCTATTTGATTTAAAGATCAGACAAAGGACCACTTGTTGAAAGTTATAATTTCGTCCAATAGAAATTTTCAGTGCTCCAACCAATTAATGATTGCTGGATGTTCAGTGACATGTCTATAAAATCAGTGACATGTCTATAAAATCCCTGAATTTGAGTTGAGAAGATTAGCATTAAATTTGAGCCTGGTAAGGTTTGTAAAAACTGGTTTTCCTGCTTTCAATCCATGTGACAATGAAATTCTACATTTTGACTGACATCTTCCTGTCTTAAATTCAAGTCAGCAACATATTTTGCTTAAAGCTTTTGACAGAGCATTTAAGATATTGACTGGAAACAATTTTCACCATTGATCTTTCTACCTTTTAATCCCATCTTCTAGTTCAATAAGTGTCTTTCATATTTCATAACCATTTAAAATGTCAGGAGGACAGTTAACAATGGTCAAAGTATTCTGTATACTAGTCAAATTGTTGTGTGGAACATTTTCCTTGTTTAAGTATGTAAGGCACTGACTTTTGACATGAACCTGAAATCAATAGGTTTCTTTCTTGCCCCAAATGAAAGCTGCTTAAAAATTTTGGTAATGGTAGATGATGAAGAACTTGTGTAAAAGGGTGGAAATCAACAGAAACAGACTACAGAACAGATGGATGGACAGACAAAATTATAACATAAAACATTCAGCCATATGACAGGCATGTCAAATGCTGTTGATAAAACAACTCTCTTCATTTATTGCTTTGTTAAGAAAAAACAGGTTACAATCATAGTAAATACGAGTTGACATAAATTAACTTGATGTTATATATAAAAAGAAAAAAAATTAAAATCTTTAAATAAATCTACTTTTACATAAAAACACGTATACCAGATCTAATTTGCCTTGGTCAATCAGATTCTACATAATGTCAATAATATACACACACACACACCTACATATGCAGATATAAAATTTTATTTGTCTATAAAGTGGTCTTTTATAATCATGATAATGAGGTAGCCTTGGATGGATATACAGATATTAGAGATGAATATGACCTTGCAGGATGTACAGACACAAGTGTAGACAAAGGCTGACCTTGAAGTGGTTGGATGTAGACATATGATTACAGTTGTACAGAAAAACCCTGATGAAAGGATATATGTATATAAGGACTGACTTTGAAGTGGTTGTGTACAGACATATGATTACATATGTTCAAAAGGATTGACTTTAAAGTGGTAGGATGTACAGACATACAAATATTGATGTGCAGAAGAACCTTGGCCTTGAAGTGGCAAGATGCACAGACATATGATTACATATGTATGGAAAGACTGATCATTAAGTGGCAGAATGAACAGACATAGTTACAGATATATAGAAAGATTGACCTTGAAGTGGTATGGTGTACAGACATGGTTACAGATTACAGAAGTATTGACATTGGTGTGGTAGGGTGTACACACATGATTACAGATATGGAATGACTGATTTTGAAATGAAGGATGTATAGACATGGTTACAGATGTATAGAAAGAATGACCTTGAAGCGGTAAGGTGTACATACATATGATTACAGATGTATGGAAGGACAGATCTTGAAGTGGTGGTGGTGAACAGACAAGATTACAGATGTACAAAAGGACTAACCCTGAAGTAGGAGTATTTATATACATATAAATACATATAAAGAAGGGCAGCCTTACAGTGGTGATAAAAAAAGATGTAGACAGATATACAGAAGGATTGACCATGAAATGGTAGGTTGTACAAATATATAATTATAGATGTATACAAAGCTAATGGGTACTCACTGACTGGATTAACAAGGTCCTGATAATGTGTACTGACTGACACCATATCTGTTGATACCGACAGCTTTAACTCTCCATTATAATTAGCTGCCAAAGTCTGCAAGAAAAGAGAAATAATCGTCGTGATGCTTCTTAATTTAACACTGAATTAATAACCCTGAAACATATGACAATGAAGTATGAAGCAATTTTTATTTAAAACAAACATAACTTTATTTTCTCCATTTGAATGTATCTAATTTAATTCCAAGCTTATTGGTATAATAGGTGAATAAAGACATGCAAGCATTCAGACTTAAAGTGATCATAAACTACTTTCAACAAGACCCCTTTAGTTCCATTTCAATATATATATATATATATATATATATATATATATATATATATATATATATAAATTGTTCTATATGTAGATGTTCTAGGCATACACTTAATAGTGATGAGATAGATATCGATGTAGCATTACTGCTGAGAGTTGTTAGTAACTTCAGTTCCAGAAGTAGTTTACTTTTAGTTTATTTCAAACACTATGCATTGTAAGATGAATATTTATTCTTTGTGATAAAAGTTCTAAAATTTGATTTCAGTTTCTATACTATGTAACAGCATTACAAATTCCTGTACATAATGTCAGACAATTAACTTTATGATCATGTAATGAATACCATAGCAAACTGGTAGCCTTTATTAGTCACATCTTATGACACACAAGAAGTTGTTTCAGACCTATCTATACCCATAATCCTGTAGGCGGTCAAAAACATGGTAAATCAATGTAATAGCTTGATGAATGTTTGTTTTAATCTTAATTTTTGCATATAAAAGTCTAAATCTGAGTCCCCAAATGGCCCCAAGATGTATTTTTAAGGAACACATGGTTATAACCAGAGATGAGCTGTTGATATATTAAAGGACATGACCCTTTGATCCTAGAGGACCCTAAACTGAGACAGGAATGCTAGCAGGATTATGAGAATATCAGCAATTGTTGTATTCCAAATGTATTGTAAATTTGATAAAGAATTATTGACATATGAACCCAAATACCTAAGAAAATAGACTAACAGCAGGAGTAGTACAATGTGACAGGCAAGTAAATCATTGCTACATTCCAAATACGACTTGAATTTGGTTGACTTTATTGAAAACAAAATGAAGAAAAGAAAGAAGAAAAAATCAGCAAAACATGTGCATCCTGGTAATTCTAGGAAGCAACAGTAGCTTAAGGAGAAAGGCAATGTTAAATCTGCATAAAATCTGTAATAAAATGTTCGTGAATCTTGTCAGGGAAGATCAAAACATTGGAATAAATTTAAAAAAAAACCCAATAAAAACTGTCTTCTACAACAGAAGTAAAAGCAAATTATATCAGATTCTAATTCTGAAAATAATAATAAAAATGTTTAATAAAAGTAAGGCATGGAATCAAAACTTAAAATAATTTTAAAGTGTAAAAGTTTGATCCCGACTTCCAGCTCCACCCCATCCACACATCAAGAAAGCAAATTTTTAAGTAAATTATGTTCTCCAACAATACTTAGCCAATGACACCATGTTATGAATATTAGCCTGCTACCTCGCAAATCCAGCCCTACTTAAAGATGAAAAATCATCTTTCTCTGTCCACATTAATAGACAAAGGGTAATAACTCTTGCCCATTACCTCCCCTTGGCACTGCCAGGTGTTGCTATTTTTTTTTTTTTAGCTGAGCGAGATACTAATGAGGTAGTCCTACAACGTAAGCCCTGATCACCCTAATATTTTTCTTCTGGGTGGGTGATGGGTCATACTATCAAACGGTGATGTGAAGCATGTTTTGATGTCATCTAAAAGTCATTTTCAGGAATATCACATACAACTGCAACCAATAATGATGCTTTTCTACAAAGTAAAGTTATGTTTTTGTCAGACTTTACTTCCCTGATATCTTTTTCTTTAAAAAATTCATATTCTCACGAAACAAATGGACCTGTTTTCAAGTTTCAATGGCCTACATTTGAGTTGGCTGGAAAAGTGACTAAAGTTGGGAATTCTGAAATCAGGTTAGGTTGAAATATTATTCAAGGAATCACAGGCAATGTTGATTATCTAATTAGGAAAATGGGTTATCGTTCACATGGGAGAATACTTCCCTAGAATGATATGTGAATTAGATTTCAGATGTTCAGTATTCTCACTTGTTATTACTTCTTCTCCTAATTTAATTTAATGTGTTTGGGGACCATATTCAAATTAGAAAGCAAATTTTTAAGTAAATTTTGTTTCTCTGAGAACACTTACCCAATCACATTACTTAAAAACCCTCTCAACCACCCTTCCATGTGAAGATCCTTATTAGTAGTCCTACATATAATACTATATAGTACATATTTGTTTTACTGCTACATCTTAAAACCGAAAGTAAAAGCCCAGGGGCTGATGTTGAGGAGGGGCAGTTCCTGAGCTGCCTATCTCTAAACTTCCTCTATTCTTCCTCCAAAGCAACAGTGACCTGAACAGGGTCATCCAGAAAGAAAGGGTATGATAAGTATTGGAGTGATGTGGATCGCACACATGCAACACATCATATCAAAAGTAGACTGGTCTAACTCATGAAAGTATTGACCATTAACTCTAGCAACCCTAGTCATTAACTCTAGCAAATCTGGTCATTAACTCTAGCAACCCTGGTCATTAACTCTAGCAAACCTGGCATTCCCAAGCAGTGAACATGCTTAAGTCCAACACTGCTGGCTGCTTTTCCTGATATAGATGACAGTCTGACTATGCCACTGCCACTCCAAAGGTCTGCCTGGACAGATTTCTCACTGAAATCTGTCACAGAATGGGTATTTCACTAACAGTGTCGTGGGATGGATGGATCAATCACTAAGATTCCCAAAATTGTAGTTGGCTGGACTGATTGAACAAAAAGGTCACATATTGGAATGGCTGGAAAGCCGACGATGGTGCGGTTTTAATATTCATTAGATCAAATTAATCCAGTGTAAATGGCATGTGGTTGGCCTGCATGCCGGTGGTATATAAGATGGTTCATCAATCACCGGTATGAACCGCACCAAAAGCCTAGAAGAATAGACATATTTCTCATTGAAATCTCCAGTATAGTCATGACAAGATGCCGACAGTATGGCTATACGGACAGATCTATCACTAAGATCCCTATATGAACTATTTGGCTTGACCATTTCAACGAAAAGGTCTCTATGCTGGGATTACTGGACAGCCAGTGTTGGCTTGACAGTTTGCAATGTCTGGCCATCCAGTAATGGTACAGCAGTACTGATAGTTGGATCCAGTGGATCCAGCATGAACCCCATGCCCCCTGACTTACAGGCCCGAAGGCATGTGGGGGGAACTTAAAACTCATGGGCTGCCTAAAAATTGGGAAATACTTCCCAATGAATCAGTATCACCAATAACAAACTGTAGTTTCTCTTCCTTAATTTATTGTCTTTCCTTCCTTTCAAAGCCAATAGGATGATTGTTCTAAACATGCATTTCATCTATATAATAAACATTTCTCCTCAAACAACACATGAAGAGAAAACAAAGATTAGATTAGCAAATTAATGTGACTAATCAGCTACTAGCATAAACTAGCAAATCAAATAAAATAGAAGCACAGAGTGATGTATGTAAGTTGAAGTTATTTGCATTTAAAACATGCACAGTGGAGAGACTGTTGGCATACCTCTCTGCTACTTTGAAGTAATGTGGCTGACATTTCTTTGGATATTGTAATTTTGGAAATTGTTAATGATCTTAGCACACCGCTAACTAAAATGACTGCTCCCTTATGCTCCAAAAATCAGCCTGAATTTGTCTAAATTATACTATACTTAGCAGTTATTAAAAAAGGGAAAATGAATTTGCCAATCTAGACAATACCAGCTTCTAAAAGTGCAATGAATGAATTACCAAATACATAAAATGTGAAAAAAGGTATTGGCTTTTTTTTTACAATTACCTCTGAAGTTCGGGAAGTGTAAATGAGCAAGTAGAGCTAGCACTTTTTTAAAATGTGCACATCTGGAGTAAGGCCAAGTTGTATATTCTCTAAGCCATATTACACCTGTCAATCATACACCAAAATAAAGGGAATTAAAGATATACAAAGTCTTTTTTAAATAGCCAGTATAACTAGTGAAGAAACCCGGGAAAATTCTTTTTCTGTAAAATTCTAACTCTATACTAAATACGAAAATGTAGAGCGCCAACACAGACTGGGAATGACAATTTTTCACCTTTTAATAGGTCTGGATTTGTGCAAGAGCAGGCTAATATTCCTAACATAATGTGAATGGGGAAGGTATTTGAAGGAAAAACAAGACCCAGGCATTGCAAGATAAAGCTGTCATATTACATTATCAATATAAAATGAAATTGGGGAAAATTAGCATTATCACACCCCTCCCAAAGTATTCCACTTGTACTTTATGACCCAATGGACCCACTCAGAGGCAAAACCCTGGGAATAAATAGTAAAATTCATTAGGACTGTGTGGGATTATGCTATACTCCAACTATGAAGTATCTTGGAAGAATGGTTATTGATGTACAGTACATATAATATGATCAAATAACATTAGTGCATTTAATTCCCTCCACCCTGCAAGCAAATTAGCATTGTAGCTCTGTGGTCATGTGTTTTGTGCCTCCACCATGGAGGGGCTGGGAGATGTCAGTGATTGACAGTTGAACAGCTATTGCACAAAGACCACTTTGTATTTGTTTTATGGAAAGACTAAGACATCAAAGTAATTTAAAAGCATGATCGAAAGGAAGAATCTGAATTATAACAATATGAAAAGCCAATAAAATATCATTTAAAATGTCTTGTGCATTTACCTTGATCAGAGAAAAGAGAATATCACAAATACTTCCAAGTGAAAATAATTTTAATATTTTTACTTTAAGCTTCCTTCTTAGCATCATTAATTTATTCCATTTTTAAAATGGAGAAATAGTCCAATGTTTTATGAATAGTTAAATTCCAAAAGACAACCACCACTGATTAAACTAAAGAACAAATAAGAGGAATGGTGAAGAATATACCCCAACCCAATAATGGAAATGAATCTGGACTTTAAAAAAAAAATACATGACTCTTATGAAATGACCATAATATATTCCAAATTTGAAAGTAATTAACTATAAACTGCAAGAGAAGTTGTATTCACTAAATTGTCATATCCTGACTGCCGCTCAAGGTTTAAAAGGGCAATAACTCTTAAAAAAATCATGGAAACACAGAGATGCATCAGTATGTGCATATATGAATAAGTTTAACAGTAATCCATCAAAATCTGCAAGACAAACTACAGAACGTTTGCTAAAGGCTGTTCCTTTATAACATAAATAGTAACCAAGAAAGGCAGTTTTTATAAAATATATTCCAGGGCACTTTCATTCAGGGTTCATATTAAAATTGTAAGAAAATTCTAAATTGCATCTATGGGTTAGCTCCCCACTATAAAAGTGCCTTTCCTGGGTATCATGCATGCTTTAATGGAACAGCCCTAATGAGATTGTGCCATACATTGCATTAATCATGAGACTGTACTACTACACTGTATTAATCATGAAATTGTGTCACACTATGCATTAATATTGAGACTGTCATAAACTGAATTAATCATGAGAATGTGTAATAGACTACTTTAATCATAAGATTGTCATATACTTCATTAGTCATGAGATTGTCTCATATAATGCATTACTCATGAGATTGTCATACATTGCATTACTCATGAAATTGTGTCATATACTGCATTATGAGATTGTGTCATACATTGCTTTAATCATGAGATTGTATCATACTGCATTCATCATGAAATTGTCATACACTAATCAAGTGATTGTCATACACTGCATGAATCATGTGATTGTGTCATACACTGCATAAATCATGTGATTGTGTCATACACTGCATTAATCAAGTGATTGTCATACACTGCATTAATCATGTGATTGTGTCATACACTGCATAAATCATGAGATTGTGTCATACACTACATTAATCATGTGATTGTGTCATACATTGCATTAAACTTGAAATTGTGTCATACACTACATTAATCAAGTGATTGTCATACACTGCATTAATAATTTGATTGTGTCATATACTGCATTAATCATGAAATTTATTCATGAGATTGAGTCATACATTGCATTAATCATTAGAATGTGTCATACACTGCATTAATCAACTAAAATTCCAATTGGTCAGAGACTGGCTACTTATTTTATGCCCAGTCTGTCATGGAATTAGCTGGCATTGCACTGGCATGCTGCCAGTAATTTTATATGCTGAATATATGGATATGTACATGGATGCCAGAGTGATGGCTATGTCAAGGAAGACTTAGTCACAGAATAAGGCTATAAATAACTTGGTTTTGCCTTGAATCTATTTTCCACCTTTATTTGTTGTGCAGGCATACATTACTGAGGTGAATCATTTTTCTCCATGTAAAATGATTTCGAAATTACATGTGGCAAAAAGTCACGGAAAGCATGGTATACATGAACATTTGACCATAACTAATATTCACTCCTATAGAGTTAAACTTGATAGATTTTCAACTGAGACACAAGTCATTTGGATTTTGTCAGTGGTGCATGTATTCTCCACTATTGTCACAGGCCATAGCGGTAAGTGTCAAAGATTTGTTTTATTGGGTTTGTGAAACTTTTTCTCTGCTGTATGTTATGTCAGGTGATGAAGCTTTGTTAGATTGAGTACTTTGTTATTACCATTAGTAATAAATAGTTTGGTTTTGTTGTAACCCATTGTCCATTATAGGAGCTATTGACCATTATGGGAGCTTTTTGACATTATGGCAGTTATTAACCATTAAAGGAGCTATTGGATATTATGGGAGTTATTAACCATTACTGGAGCTATTGGATATTATGGGAGTGTACTGGACATTATTAAAGCTTATTGGACATTTTTTACGCTGATGATGTTTTATTGGGGCTGACAATATTTTATTTGGCTGACGATGTTTTATTGGGGTTGACGGTGTCTAATTGGAGCTGACACTGTCTTATGGGAGATTCAGTGTCCGATAAGAGCTGACTGTAACTACCCATGGTTGGATGTAGCTATCTGTATTGCATCGGGCCATCTATGTGTATGAATACATGTATGTATGTGAATGAATACATATAAGGAATCCTTACAGTATATGAATGTGGATCAATAAAAAAAGGGATCTAGTGAAACCTGTTCCAGTTTGTATATTAAATAAACTGTAGAGTAACAGTACGTAAAGTGAAGGACTATTCCAGTTTACTGTGTGTTCATCTGTTTGTGAATTTAGCTGAACACAATATTGTTTAGTTAAAACAGTAGTAAAAACATTAAATGAGTATTGCTCATTTTCCTTTGTCTGTTGTATCTCAAGAGATTACATGAATCTCAAAACTTAATGTCTTACAAGAGATCACATGAATCTCATTTTACATAATTCATGGTATATTTGTGCCTCTCATTTTATCCTTGAGGCCAATGAATCATATTTTTGTATTTTTTTCTTTCTTTATCATTTTGTGAGTGTGTGTAGGGTAATTTGCATCAATTGTATGATAGGAGTGTTATATTCCGTGTATTTGTTTTATATTCACACACACACACACATATATATATATATATAGTATTTCATTTTATAAATTCCAATCATTTATCACTTTGTGGTTGTGTTATTCATTTAGTCCAAATGGAGAAAACCCACTTGGTTTCAATTCTTCTACAGACTTAACAATGAAACCTTCCTCAGATCTGTAATGGATGGATGGATGAATGGATATACAACATACTGACATGCACATGGATGTCAAAGTGATTTCTATGTTGAGCTTCTGTCAAGGCCAATAACTCTTCCCTTTATCTATAACAGATGGATGTAAATATGTATATTGTATTTATCATGCTGGATACTTATAAACTGTACAATGATGTGAGGAACAGTACATCTCCAGTGCACCAGGGGTGGGATGGTGGTGGTTCTGGGAATTTGTTGGGTTGGCAGCACTGCAAGTTCCTACAAGAGCTCAAATAAAGAAAATAGCTGGGGGTGGGGGTAGGACCTTTTCAAAGGAATAAAAAATATACAATACATGACAAGTTGTAAACTCTATATTGGTATATTGTTTTATCTATGGAAAGTTGGTCAGTGAGTGAATGAGTGATTTAGATTTTCAACGTAGCTTTAACAATTTTTCAGTCATTTCACTATGATGTCTGCACTGTGACAGTTTATAGTGATGTCTAAGCACTGGGGCTTCATGCTACAGACATGTGGTATGATGTCCCACCAAGTCACATTACCCTGACACCAGGCCAACTAGTTTTAATGCTAACTTCTTAATGCTTAGTGCCAAGCAAAGCAGCTGTTAGAACCATTTTTTTTAAAGGTTTTGGTATGACTTGTCCGGGGTTCAAACCACAACCTCTTGCATCCAAGGTGGATGCTCTAACCACTAGGCCACTGAAGCAGTCTGAAAGTTGGTCAAGATATTTTTAGGTAAGAAGATCATTGTTTAGAGACTTGTTTGCATAATCTCATGTCAGGAGTCATAAGTTTTGTACAAAACCTTTGATAAATTACAAATAAGCACTTCTTCTGGCCACTAATAAAATGAAACCACTTCTCACATTTGACCATTCTGATTTATTCAGAAAAATATCACCAACTCTCCCTTGTTTAGTTAGAGGTCTAAGGCAGGCAAAATGCAGCAACTTGTAACAAAAAAAAAATAAAAATGATGACATTAGTTTTGTATTGAGCTAACCAAATTTTAGTGCTGCAGTAATGTTCAAGCAGAAACTATACATTTCAAACAGCAATAACATACTGGATAGCAGTGGCTACTAGACTCTGAAATAAAGTAAAAAATCAGTCCTTCCCAGCAATATTGAGTAACCAACTTACCAGGCAATTATTGAGGTTCTTCATTTTCTCCACTATGTTCCTCAGAGTTTTTATCTGTGGCATGCAGATACTCACCTGAAATTCAGTAGAGAAAAGTATAAAATACATACATGGTTTTCCTCCCCATAGTTAATAATCTGCATCAAACAGAAAGAAACATACCTGCATTTATTTATCTAAGGTGCAAACAATTTATTATGTTTACACAGGATGATTAGAAAGAAAATGGCCACTTTTACTAAAGTATATATTCGCATATAACCCAAATAAATAAAATAAATAATAAAAAAATAAAGACCTGAAAGAAGACAGGGTCAGCTAATCTGCAGGCCAATGTCTAAATTTGACAGTTTTTAGGTCTTTATGTTGACTACTGTAAAGGCTGTAAATCTTGGGACACAAAAAAATTTGTGTCCTAAGACACAAGCATGTAAACAAAATTTTTTTTATGTGACCCGACTTTTATTAATCTTATCAAGTATTATGACTGATTTTGTTATTATTTTGCATGTGCATATTTTCTGATTTCTCCAACATGAAATTAAATAAAGGTAAATACAAACTTCATAATTCACTGGCCGGTTGAGTTTACCTGGGAGACCAGATTGAACTACAACGTACAGTACTTACACAGTGCAATGCGTGCATAGCATCACTTAAATCTTTATTTATTCCCAAACATATTAGATGCAGATTTTGCTTTATTCATTGTTTCAGCCAAATTGCGTTCTTTGAGATAATATTTCAGCTAGTCCTTAATACTGGTTTCATTTATGCTGAATCATGCACTCACAAGCTACTCATTTTCAATTATATAAGCGGTCCTACAAACTGAGCTAATATTTATGAAAAGGTATGCATGTTTAAGTGTACAAGGCACATAACCAGCAATACTTAAAAATGCCAGAAGCTCATGCAAGTTTCTTTGGTGGGAACGGAGCTACAGCATATGGAGCTACAGCAATCACTGTGATCATAACTGTGATTGAAATTAATTGCTGACAATTTTACAGTTGTGGTTTACTTTTTGTTCTAGTTAATTTTCTGATTTTTTTAAATTATCATTGGAGATGAAAAAAATCCACAAATTTATGTGAGTAATGTTTAAACTTAACATCCTATTTAGTGAAGAAGCGAATTCTTTCTAAAAAAGTAATTATTAATCCTGACAATATTCAGAGGTGTTACAACAGGACATGGTTTCCATGGATTGCATACAACATACCTATTTACGTCGGGCTTTTCTTTTTTTAAGAAGAAATGAAAATCAAAGACAGTGTATAATAATTGAGAGGTCTCTAAGAAAATTGAGAGATCTTGTGAAATCGGGAGACAGGTATACTGTAAGGTCGCTCACATCAAAGTAAACTACAACTGGTCTTTTATGGCATTAGCATAATTTTCATAGGATTAGTTTTTAAACTTTATTATTGCATTTTGGAGATATTAAAGTTTAGTGCAGTGGTGCCCATGAATCAACTCCAAGGAATGTACTTCAGTCAATGTACACTGATATAAAATGTCCAATGCAATAATGCATAAACAAACAGTAATGAGTGAAAAGGGAGAGGCAATGTTACAGTAACTCATGATTGCTCAAAACATGTCATTGTTTGATCAAATTATACACAAATCTAAATTAGGTAGAAACAATAAGAAAACGGAAAATTAAATAATAAGAAAACGGAAAATTAAATAAATTACTTTACAAACAAGTTTATACCATTTCATTTTAATAATCATATATGAAACTTGAGATAAGTATATGTGTACCTTTTGTTAATATACGTTTGCTAAAATAAAATGCATTTAAAACTTACTGCATACATCTTCTGATGTCTTAGAGTTGTGGGTCAGTTTATACATGGGTCATACACTTTTTAGTGTTTATACCTGTTAATTTGGGGGATCAGCTTATATGCAAATGGGATTTTATACGAGTATACATGGTATTTAAAATGAAGATTAATCTTATCTTATTGAGGTATACAATTTACTTTTTTTGTCAACAGGGAAGGCAAAGTGAATAAATTTAGGATTGTTTGGACAAAAGCAACTGATTATGGACTGGGACAAGAAGAAGAGACTGATCTTTGCCAAAAGTGCATAGAACTGTTTTCTGTTTTCATATTCTTTCTATGTTGAAAACCCTACTGGATCATGTATTTTATACATAATTTTTCTTTAACTAAACAGTATCCACAATATACAGATGCCATCACTGAAGGCACTTTGTAAATGAGATCCTACAGACTGAACTAGAGAAGTACATCATGGGAAATTGACATAAAAGCAAAGCTTAACTGGACAGACACTGGCCGATGGAAATTTGTACATTTGTATAGACAAAAGAGAACACTACAGCCAAATTCATGCATACCCGTTGACTATGGTCATCATAAGCACTGATCAAGCATTTAACATGCCTCCCACTAAATGGCTAGAGGACTTGGAACTTGCTGCAGCACTGTGCTAATCACAGTAATTCCATAGAATACGGTCCAAAAACTGATTATGATCAAAGATCTTGCTAATTATGACTGGAAGTATTCAGTGGGCAAGAACTTTGTAAAATATTGTTCAAATCCAATGATCATCGAATTCTTCTCAGATCTTGTCAAGATAAAGCTTTACAAGAAATTTTGCTAAAAACAGATATGAAGTGGTGGCTACAGGGTTCAGAATACACTGGGATGCATGGCTATTCTTAGATGGTCAAGGACCACAATTCAGTAAAATATAGTCAAATCCATCTGGGACTCAGCAGATGACAATATTATTAGCAAATCAAATAAAACTGTTAATGCTGTTAAACACAAATGAGACATTCGTGGACCATAACTCTGTAAAATTTTTGTCAGTGTAAATGCCATCTTAAACCTTAATGAACAGGATAAAAAACATTTTGTTTTATAAAATGTGCCATTTTAAAATCAAATGGTGTCTTTATTTTAAGACTCTCTGATGACATCTAAATTAATCATAGGGTCATGTATGAAAACACAGGATGTACAACTAAAAACAAGTGTAACTATTAAAATTCATATAAATGTACATGTATTTCACTTTGATTTACAAAACAGAAATGTCCAATTTACTTTGCTTCAGAGCATATGTTTGTAAGAAGGAAGTCTTTTAAGAAAGAGATGTTTTAAATGTGGACAAAAAGTTTGTCAAAATTATACACATCTGTATAAAAAGGGGGAAGGGCCAAGTAGCTGAGTGGTCTATAGCAGTGGTTCTCAACCCCAGGGCCACGGACCGATATATTAAATTATTTCCATTTTATTTACTGTTGTGTATTTGTCTTGGGTTTATATTCACTTTATATTCATTTATATTTATATTTATTTATATTCATTTTTGGTGTAACTGTATTTTATTTTGAAGGCATGTTTAAATACAATTAAATTAAAATTATTAAATCAGAACAATCTAAAAAATAAACAATCAATGCCTCCCCCCTCAGCGGGCCACGGTAAAATTATCAAACATTGACCAGTCCACAGTGACTAAAAGGTTGGGGACCACTGGTCTAAAGCACTCACCATTTCAGATCTCTGCCATCTCATCTGTCTGTGTGGGTTCGAGTCTTGGGTTTAGTCAATGTGGGTATGTGAGAAAGCCTGCCAGTAGCTTCTAGTGGGTCAGTGGTTCTTTCTGGGGTTTTCCCAGGTTCTTCCTCCACCATTTATACTGGCACCATGTATAGTCTATCTTGTGCTGAAAAATGGTGTTATGCCCTACAGCAAACTGTATAAAAAGGAGAACATTTTTTAATAAATATAAAATTCACTTACAACTAGTTGGTGGTCTATCATCTATGTTCCATGTAATCCAACTATAGACTCTATATTTCATGCATTCATTGATAAAGACACAGGATTCTGCACTGAAAACTGCTCCAGCAGTTCGTACATTTTTAAGTACTGGGATAATTCTGCAATATTAATTGAGACACCATGGCAGACCTAGAATTTTTATTTTTAAATACCCCAATCCTTGTTAGAACATTTTCTTCATTCCATTCAGCTTTTAAGTACATTTTATCATAGTGAGTCAGGATCCAAGCATAACTCTAGATTTTTGGAGAAATTGCCTGTCTCTAACCACAATATGAAGTTTGCAAGATTTGGGAGAAGCGGGTGTATATAGTTGAAAAACTAAGTGAAATTACCATTTTGGCACAATTTCATGTCAGATGACTAAATGCTAATGAAATACTAATATAGATTTATTAAAATAATAAGAATTTTATATTTCTTCACTACAGTTGTTGCATAACATAAAATGGCAATTCCCAAAATAAGTCTGCAACCATTTACATACTAGAAATCCTTTTTTCAAACATATTTATGATGAAATATTGAATATAATAATTATGTTTTATTACTTATGGACCTGAATAACAACTGGATACAACTGTTATTGTTTTAATTAGTAATGGATCTTTAGGTACATTTTTGAAACACATTAAACATGCCATGTCTCAATATTACTATATTTGGTTACATTGATGCATACTTTCTTAAACACCCATGTATCTCCTTCATGATTAACATGATTAATTCTTGTAACTCAGCTGCATTCCAACTCGTTTTGTCATTAGGGTACCACTCTTCAGTGTGGAGATAGTCAAATTATGTTACGTGTTTTCATTGGCTGATTAAGGTTCAATTAGCTACTGTATTTGTATATAAATACATCTGCATCAGCAGAAGAGAGTGACTTTCATACATTGAAACATTGGCTTAAGCAGTTTTAATAGAAGAAACAGAAAGCATAAACCATGGCTATGGCAATGCTTCAGGTACCACTGAAATTGGATTAAAACCACCCATAATAATGTTAGATGAACTATAAATTTATCCTGTTTGGAAATACACTCCAAATTACCATATTTCTCCTTGTATGGAGACATACTTCTAAATATTTTCTCCAACCCTACGTAAAAGCCCCAAAGAAAATATATATGTATTAATGTATGTATGTGCAAAGAAGTAAGGAAATTACTAACCTTACTAATTCACAAAATATAAAATGTTTTGTATTGAAGAAATTGTGGAGTAATTGTAAACCTGTACATTTCTCCAGCATTGAGTACATATCAATACCCATAGGCGGGTAAACCATATCTATACATAGGTAATATTATTGTCTGCACTGTGTGATTCCATTGCTTGTATAAAATAAATCTACTATATTTTACTTATCCTGACTTAGTTTTCTTTTGGTGAAGTGCTACGCTGGGACGAACTTTTTATTTTTATGAAAACGTTGCTCTTATTTAGAGCAAAGAAAATGTTACAATCCATACAACTATGGTATCTCAACTGACTGAGAAGTATGATTCCCATAAATGGCAGCTTGTTCAAGGCAACAAACACATGCTGTCTGGCTTGTCCCATCATGTCAGAACTGCAAGTAGTTCAACTTATAAGCATCTGTCTTGCTAATTCAGACTGCTGCCAAAAAGGCAAGCAAGAAACAGATCAGATATAGGAGTCAAACAAATGAAACTCTTGAAAGCAATTCAGCCAGGTTAGCCACCATTATATAAACACCTTGGGTGCAAAGCCAGTGCTTTTGGATGTGTGAATTTGAAATCTGATAGATTGGATAGGTCTTGTTTGATATTGTATCTTTTATGACAAATCTGCATGTTGGAGATAAGTATTGTTATAGCCTATCTTGTGCTGAAAATTGGCGTTAAACCCTACAACAACAACAAAAGTTTTCAAAATGGCAACCATATCAGCAATATTGGAGGTCAGATTTACATCATTTTCACTTAGGACTGGCTGGACACCATAAGAAGCCCTTCAGTTGAACTTCATGTTGATACAACTATTCATTCAAATTAAGTAGTGATAATAAGATTCTGAAGATGACCACTGCTGATACAATGGACATCAGATTTATGATCCAAATGTGGCAGACATATACTTGATGTCAACATAACTTTTCTTTAAGAAGTAACATGATTTTCAAAAAAAAAAAGTTGCTGTGGCAATCTCACTGTGTATCCTAGTGACACCATTTTCCTGTCAGACCAAGAAGACATCATATGAAAATCCCATACTGACATGACCATCCATTCTGGAGAAGTAGAGATAACAAGATTTTCAAGATAGGTTTGGGACAACTATACTGGACATCAGATTGGCACCATTTTCATTTAGGACCAACTAGACATATTAAGGAAACTTTCTGTAAAACCTGATGTTGATATCACCATCCATTCTGGAGTAGTGATAAGATTTCAAGGGAGGCCACTGTGGTGGCCATGTTGCTGTCCAAGCAGTACCATTTTCATTTAAGTTCAACTAAACAACTTGATAAATGTGCATGAAAAGTTTTATGACTATCTTCCAAGTACTTTAGGAGAATTAGTGATAATGGATGGACAAAAAGAGATTATCTATAACCAATACAGTTAAGAATTGATTGGTATGCCTAATACTGTATAACCAAGACAGATTAAAACTATATCTGTCACATCACTGTAATTGTTGTTTTACTAATTATTAAACTAGATAACATCCAAGGAACAAAGTACTGTATCTACACTAAGATAATCTTATCTCCTGTCCCATACATCAAACTGTGGCAGCTCTGGCTCCTGGTAGTCTGGCCACATTCGATGGGGAACCACACTGACTGGCACATCATGCACCACCAGACGGGAATGAGCACTCACTGTTGGCTGAAATGGAAATTTTATCATTGTTAGGAAAAATATATCTTGCTGGATAAAACAGCCATTGATGGATCAACTTACCTCAGTTTGCTTAAGTGGGCTTTAAATAGTAGAACAAATACTGGAAAAACAAAGAAAACTAAGGAGAAGTCTCCATATAACTCCACTAAATGATGTGAAATGTTGGGGTGAAACAATACACGTGCCACATATTGATATGATTCATGATACATAGCTTCCAATATTATACATTATTGTTACAACTATTAGGTCTGTCCATGGTAGGTGGTGTCCCATCATGTGATTTACTGATTGCATTTCCAGTGTGCAGATAACAGACAGACATATACTTAGCAGCTATTTATATGTCATTCTTACCAATAACAAGATAACAAAAATACTTTCAATGAGACTACCTGTTAGTTATCGCTATTTTGTATTCAACATGTTAGGTCATATATGGCTGATCCATCTGACCAGGCACATTAGCCACCAGACATCTATTTTCATCTGTACGTCTTAATTTCAATTTATTTATTCTTATGTATTCAGGTGATCTCAACCATGATAGGGAAATAAAGTTTTGTAGCAACAATAAAGTGTTTGAGAAAGAAATGTTTGTGTGTGTGTTTTGGATTTTTAACGAAGCTTTAAAGATTTTCCAGTTATATTACTATGATGTCTGCAGTGTGTCAGTTTATAGTGATGTCTAGCACTGGGGCATCATGCTTAAGACATGTAGCATCATATCCCACCCAGTTACATTATCCTGACACCAGGCCAACAAGTCCTAAACAATAAACTCTTAATGCTGAGTGCCAAGCAAGGAAGCGCCTAGTACCATTTTTAAGTCCTTTGTCTGTCTTTTCTACATTTGCTAAAAGGGTGATTGATCTTTATGCCTTCTATTTTTGACTATCCTGCATGTAAATCTGACTCACATTTAAGACAAACTCACTCAGTTATCTCCATTAAGACTTTCTTAATTCCATTAATCTGATATACATCATATCTTTAAAACTTATTGTCATAATAACTGTCATCAAGCCTGTATTTGCCAAAAGAAATCATCGGAGGATGAACCACATTTGGAATCAGCCATTTTGGGCTTTCTAGGTAACCCATATTACAAACATGCATGTGTAAAACTTCCTTCATGCAAACTACAACATAATACTTGCTCCAGGACACAATGTGCCAATCAAATTTAGTTTAACAACCATTCATGTCATGTGACTAGTAATGCAAACTTTCAAATCCAATATCATGTATGCTGTAGTTTCATCTTGCCTGTCAAAAGATTAAAGACACACAGAATGTTATACTTGCAATTTCTGAGAAAATAAATCATCTTCCTATCAATTTCATGCAGGTATGGACCAATGTAAGGGCATCTAAGTTTGCTAGGCTGATTAGTAAGTAGCTACTCTTTAACAACACAGCTTGGAGTTGGCAAATTTCAACTTTTTGACAGGCAATTTGGTCTGACTATACACTCCAACTTAAATGTCTAAATACCAAAAATGAAGTTGTTTGGGTTAAAGAAACTCAACAACTTTATGTCTAACAAGTTGTTGCAATAAAATAATTATCATGAAATTGGCAGGGGGAATATTATGAACTTGCTGTTAATTTTTAGATGATTTGTAAATGTTGTCAAGTCTTTTTCAGTTTAACTACAAAAATGAGTGCCTGTGAAAGCAACTACTTTTTCTGATGAATTCTCACTTTAAACAATAACAAGTCAACTAGGCTAATGACTAATTCAAATTCTGATAACTGCTGAAGATAAAAATAACTTGTAAATAATAAGTATCATTTTGTACAGATTTCCAGCATATGTATCAATACCAATATCAGTACAGCAAAAGTATCAATTCATTATACTTTGATATATTGATGAATTGTTTTACTCCTAGTGAAATGCCAGAAAATCAACTCAAAGTCCCATCCGAATAGAGGCGAATAATAATCTGTCTGAAATACAACATTACAAAGTTAAGAAGTCAGGCACAAAAATGGGCCATGACTTGAAATGAAACTTACTCAGGGTCTGATCAGTATAAACCTCAAATTTACTAATTCTTCCTTATGACATTTAGATTTGTCTGTTTAATGAACAGTAATTGTATTGCTGACTAATACTTCCTTGTTTCTCTCCATGTCAACAATTTTCTGCATTTATACCATCAGTAGGGCTGTCATCGTGTACCCGGCTACCCAACTGTATAGAAAAACCCAGGTATTGAAATGTAAACGCAGGTACCCGTAAAAAAAAATAAAAAAAATCGCCACACTCACCAACCACTTCAAACAGGTGTGACAGCTATGGCTATAATTAGAAACCAAATCTCTGCTTAATATAAATAAACAATACGTTAGACAGTCTGTTTGGATTAATAAAATTCATTGGCATTGTGCAACCGGACAAACTGTTATCTCCGAGGCATTATATACCAAGGTTAAAACATTTGTTCTACAGGTAATAAACCTCTTTGTAGATGATAACTATTTTTATGTGGGTGCTAAATGATCGGTACATTGCGTGCTCTTTTAATTGTTTTCCGAATAAACATGTCAAAGAAATCCCACAATTTATATTATGAACTATCATCACCTATACACCTTGAAATCTTTGTAATGCCTCAAAATAATCTTTGCTCGTTTTTCTAGTCGACTAGCACTGTGAGTTTCGAAAGTTAGTCATCTTACATATACCGATATTTCTATTTTTGATACTACTACTTTTTTACCATAACTATTTTAAGAATTATAATTCCAAAATAATAACACTTATGTGACTGCGTGGTCACATGGTATAACTGGGGCACGCATGTGTGGGTAATTCAAATCTGCGGTCAAAAGCAGATGAATAAACGTGGTCTGTTCTAACAAGGACTTGTACTTTAAAAAATGCGAGTGTTCTAAAGCTTTTAACACGGCTGATCACAGTGATCATTAAAAGTTGGATTATACCTACCATGTGTGTGCAAAGGTCATTCTAAATAAATTTATTAATTAACAGTGTGCGGTCAGACAATTCGCAGGTACATCGGTGTGGACGAATCAGACAGAGTAGTACACGGTTAGCCTCTATCGCCATAAAAAAATATTAAAGAAATGGAGATAACAATTAGTTGGTCTACGGTTGTACATGTCATTCATATGCTAACGGGTACCCGTCAAAATTTGCAACGGGTACCCGGGTTGGTTTTTCGTGATTTTTTATAGCCCTAACCATCAGTTGAGGTTACATTTGTATGGACTATTACATATCAATAATCACAACTTTTTTAGCTAGATTGACACATACAATGAGGGTCATTTAATATCAAACCTGTCATGTGTTATGCTAAAAAGATATTTATTCCCAACACTAGCACAGTAATGTTACAGAAGTATTATTTCAATAATCTTCGAAAAAAGAAATAAAAACACCTTAAAAAAACATGACCATCTTCAATATATGCCATAACATGCAGAATGTATAAATAGTATACAGTCCTGCTTGGAGCACATATAGAACTATAACGGGGGCAATTTATACAGCTACTTGTCACAAAGGCAAGGTGGTCACCACCATTTCACCAGGAGGAGCCCATTACAATCTGCAAAGGTAAAATTTACTATGTGGAAGAACCCAAATCATCTCAAGTTGAGAGATGCATGTTGAAGAATAAAAGTTATTACACATCATTGTCTTATGCTTAATTAAACATTTAGGTTCTCTTTATTTGACATCCAATCTCAGGATTATAGAGGGGTAACTTAAACTTGCAATTTGTATTAAACTGACACTACGCCATACCTTTTCTTATCTGAAATAAATTTATCTTGTGATGAATGAAACAACAAAAGATATCATGGTCAAAAAGAACAATCTAGTCCCATAAATTAATGGCCAGTCCCTTGCAGTTCATGTGTATTTAAAATAGACTGGATCATTATGTGATTTATAAATTTAGGATTTTTTGCTCTTGTTTTAGTTGTTTTCCTTTTAGAACAAAAGTGTCTGTCAACAGGAATTTAACTGTATAAACCATGGAGATTACTTTCTGTGTTTAAATACCAAGATACATTTACACTGTTCAAGAATAAAATCACTATGGGTACCTCTTGTCAAGCCAGTTCCTGAGTTTATTAAGATTTCTTTGAATAATATAAAAGTGTAAATGTATTGCAAAAATAGTCAATCAACCTTCTCTAAATATACAAAACATACAAGACTTTAATTTTTTTTTACATTTTCCCAATATATTTGATAAAAATTAAGATCATTTGAAATGATGTCTGATTATAAATCATGCATGACATCTTGGTCTTTCTACAGATGGTAATGATTCATTGACTAATCCAATGCAATTCAATAGAACTTCAGCCATAAATGACTGGACCATAATTTAAGCTACATGTATTAAGCACAATATGCTAAGTCATTGATGTGATAGAAATAAACCTTTCCCAAGCTGAAACTGTTATCTTCTGAAGCTAACATTTTATATTTTATTACAGCACTTACAATGGTAACTTCTTGATTTCTGCTGAACATCTGCTGAAGCTAAGTTTTTATTAGTGATAGACTATTTAAGTTTCTAAGGGTGGGGGGATAAATGCTTGAAAACTATTGACTTATTTTGATTTGTCATGTAAAAAGGTCACCATGCCATTCAATGCTATACTTGAAACAACCATATCTTGTGTTAAATGAAATAATAAAAAGATACCTGTCAGAAATAATTTAACCCCATAAAATTAGATGGCCAGTCCCTTACAGTATATGTGTATTCAAAATTGAAGAAGTTGACAGTTGTTTTTTTTAACTGTATGGACTATACAAATCTTTTCAAATTAATTTCTATTGTCCATATATATGATAAAAAAGATATTGATTGCTGAATTGGCATTTGATTGTTAATCACTCCTGATGTTTTGGTCTTTCTATGGGTGATCTTCAAGTGTCAATCAGTAATACCGACTAGCTGCTCCATGGTGGAGATTCCATTGATATGCTGGCTGAGGTTCAGTGGTGATTTAAGTATTTTATTGCAAAAATAGAGGGATTAAAACCCCATTACAATGCATGGGGTTTTGAAAATACATGCAAGCTGTACTGTGCCTTTGCTGCAAAATATTTTATTTACTTGTAATTAGCAAGTAGTTATGTCATTTACTAATAGCTAAATTATGATTTTTAAGGTCACCAGATGCCAATCTTTTATTGTTGACATATTTCATTTACAAAATTTTTATTTGAAATACTATAATTTCACTCACAACTTGGAAAAATGACGTACCAGATCCACCTCCACAGTCAGACAGGGTGCATGTTTCTTGGTCAGTTTGATCTTGATCCACTTGGCGGCCTGAGCTGTCCGTATCGCCTTCACCAGATTTTCTGGCACTACCTCCAGATATATCTCGTTGTCCTCTGCTGACACCCCATCCATTGCATACTCGTCAAAAAAATGTCCCTGAAAAATGTGGTCAATTACCAGTCACATTTCAGCATTTAGTGATAAACATAGGCAATTACTGCTAATGCTGTAGTGTAAGTGAAAAATGCGGTATATTCCCAGCAATGCTGCAGTATCCACTAACAAACATGAGCAATTCCCAATTAGTGTCCACTAAGAAACATGCAATTCCCAGTAATGCTGCAGTGTCCACCAAAAAACATGGGCAATTCCCAGTAATGCTGCAGTGTCCACTAAGAAACATGGGCAATTCCCAGTAATGCTGCAGTGTCTACTTAGCTACACTTCAGATTCAGATTTTTATGGCAAACTGTCACCAACACATTTACCACCCAAGGTCATAATGGGTACAATGTACAGAATTTAAAAATTCCCTATCGAGTAGCAGTGGACAAATTACAATTTTAGAAATTTTACGAAGTTTTCTTTATTTTCTCTTATTGATAACAATATCACCTGTTTAACTAACATACTGTGTCAAACTTATTACTGCAATGCAACAGGTATATTAAAGACATCTGTTGCAGCATTTATACAATGCAAATTATTAATAAAAAATATAAATTTAGGCAATAAGGGCATAGTCAAGTTACTAAAATTGATAAAAAATTATTTACAAATATAAAGGAACTCTGACTACATTGTGATTTAAGAATATTTATTATATTTAGCAGAACTGAACACATTAAAAATTAAGGTGAACAAGAGGGCAAAGTGTGACTGATATTGCTCATTTAAGCTAGTTGACATTTGTCATCTTGTGAATGCAATTCACACATGCACTGAAACTGTAATGGGGAAAGAACACATTGCAGCATATAGGTGCTACACAGCCTATTAATACTGGTGATAATTATCTTCTTTGCCACACTGTAAATATAGAATCACTTTCTCAGCCATTCATACAACTATTCATTGCAAAACAAAATTTCTTCCCAGCATCTGGGAACTAGGCCCTGATTAATAAATTTAAAACCTTACACTTGGCATTACAATGAGTCAGAATTGCCAGTATGCCTGATGTCATGGTCGAATGGCCAGCATGCCCTATCAATGAGTCAGAATTGCCAGTATGCCTGATGTCATGGTCGAATGGCCAGCATGCCCTATTAATGAGTCAGAATTGCCAGTATGCCTGATGTCATGGTCGAATGGCCAGCATGCCCTATCAATGAGTCAGAATTGCCAGTATGCCTGATGTCATGGTCGAATGGCCAGCATGCCCTATCAATGAGTCAGAATTGCCAGTATGACTGATGTCATGGCCGAATGGCCAGCATGCCCTCTCTATGAGGCAGAATTGCCAGTATGCCTGATGTCATGGTCGAATATCCAGCATGCCCTCTCTATGAGGCAGAATTGCCAGTATGCCTGATGTCATGGCAGAATGTCCAGCATGCCCTCTCTATGAGGCAAAATTGCCAGTATGCCTGATGGCAGGTCCCTATCTATGAGGTGGAATCGCCAGTAAGACTGATGTCAAGGCAGAATTGCCAATGTTTGACTGACTGACCTAACTGTTAAGGCAGAATTGCCGATATATTGAGGCAGAGTCGCCCTATCATGTTATGTCTGTAAGTCGAGTGTATAGGGGAAAGAATGCCCAAAATGACGATGCATGCCAAGAATGGAACTGCAGTAGTATGCAGCGGAGAGTCCCAAGGAACGGATTTGTATGGACGAGGACAACCTTCAGTTCTCTTAAAATAAGTACAAAATATAACACACAATATAAGCAATTATGCAAATGAAACACGAATCATTGTCATATTAAGACCCATACAAATGCGAATCATCATACATAGAGACCACTGCAAGGACCTGTGACAAGGTGTTACTGTTAAGGGATCCCTGCCTGCAAACATGATTATGGTGATAACAAGACTAAAATCAGTTAATCTAGTCTGTATTTCTAAGGTAAGCAATGCTGTGGTGAGAGAATCTGAAAGACATTCATATATGAGGAAAAAGAAACTATAAACATTTAGTTAAGCACTGCAATGTCCATGGCCTGTTCCTCCTGGGGGTCCATGAATAAGTACTCTAGACTGTATTTGTAGGTAAGCAATGCTGTGGTGCGACAATCTGAATGACAGTCATATATGAGGAAACAAAACTACAAACATGAATGTTAATCACTGCAATGACCCCAGCTTGTTCCCCATGAAGTACAGTGCAGGACTGCGATTTAAGTTGGATGCACAAAACAACTGCAGAGCAGTCAGTAAACAGATTGAACTAAAGACCTAATAGATACACCAACCCCATAATGTAAACACGGGGTGCAGGACTTACTGGTACTTAAATGCCATCTGATGCCAATGAATCTGATGATACTGTTACATATTGTGAACACACCAATGCGAAACACAACTCACAGGGTGCCTGAATCTGATGATCACACTCCAAAGAAAACTGCAGAATTCCAAATGCAATGAAACACTTGGGCAATACACAGAATCTGCGTACTCATTTCTTAGAAAACTACAGGCACAGAATCTGATGATCCCATCCAAAAGAATACACTAACACACATCCTTTCTCAGAAATCAGTCCATGTAAAGTATCAGAATGATCTGATCCAAAAGAATACACTAACACACATCCTTTCTCAGCAATCAGTCCATGTAAAGTATCAGAATGATCAAATCTGAAAGGAAACACTGACACACAGAATCTGATGATCACATCCGAAAGAATAGACAAAAACTACATCCTTTCTCAGCAATCAGCCCATGTAAAGTATCAGAATGATCTGATCCGGAAGAAAACACTGACACACAGCAACTAATGTATATCAACATAGACACAATTCCATCAAATGCACTCTATCCAAGAAGACATGAAGACGAAACAGCTCAGATGGCAGCACTTGTCTATGAATGGGTAGATCCACACATGGGCTGCTGTGCATGAAAATGGTATCATTTGAGGTCCTGATGTAATGAATGTAAGAATCTGAAGTCCCATGACCTAGTGTTGTAATAAGGTCGTCCTTGATCCCAGCATTAGCTTCAGTAGTAGGGTGCAAGCTTGGACAGCAGGAATACGGATGGCCATCGAGGGGGTGATATATGCCCCATTTGACACAGAAATACGTCACACCACACAATATACCTTGATAAATGCATGTCACATATGAAATATCTTGAGCAATATGCCACAAATCAACAAGAGTATTCTCATCAATTGGTAGTGAAGTTTGATTACATGACCCGACATGACCTAAAATGACTGAAAGCTTCCAATCCTATAAATAAACAGATTGTGTCCGTGGGCTGGGAGTGCAAGGTCTGGTCCAATTGTCCCGCTCGATAAAGAAAAGTGGAACATCTCTCATAGCCTCTCCTTTCCAGGTGTAGTGATCGCTGTGGGACCACTGTTTCGCTTTGATGGGCAGGAAGTACTTGCATATGGACCTTCCTACAATATTGTGTCCACAGCAGCACCTTCACTTGGAGCCCCCATAGCCTGCTGTGTGGTGCGACAGTGCCAGGCGATATAACTGGGTGGGCAGACTGGGTTAGTTAGTCTTGGCAGGCAGCCAGTCTAAGAGAAGGAAAACTCTGACTCCAAACCCAGGCAGACGAAGCTCGTCAGCCTTGTCAGGCAGTTTGTCTTGGAGATGGAAACTCTAATTCGAAACTAACGAAGTGCCACTCGATGATGGCTCCGCTGCCTAGCAGATATCTTTGGGAGAAGGAAGGGCTATGGGAGTAAACCCAAACAGAAAATCCGGAGTGGAGCCCCTAAGGCAATTGAGTGTCATGTATGACTTCATTCCAGCAGCTCCTGCATCCAAACTGGTGCCAAATGTCACTCAGCATTCCTTTGGACCCCACCAGCAAGGACAAGAGGGGAATGCTGATGTCTGGGCAGTCCAGAATCTCCATACTACACGCCCAGGCTTGAGCCCTGGAGAGGTCACTCGCCCTTCAGTGAGAAACAACACGGAAGCTGACAGTCTATGGGTTATAAGTCCCACCCGATTGGCGTAGGGAATGAGTCAGCTTCGATTGTGAGAGAGATCATCGAGTCCCACTGGCCGACTACCACCTGTCTTAAGCCGGGCAGCCCCCGGTCAGTAAGGTGTTGGCCCGCCAACTCTGCCTGCTTCAGTGGGAGCCTGGAGCTCAATGTATTTTTAACACGACAAGCAGATGGAAACTCCGCACCAGACCAAAAAAAAATAATCAAGAAACCTTTAAAGAAGACTCCACCGTTTCGTCTTGCAAGCTGGAACATGCATACCATGCGCAATGGCATCTCCGATGACCTTAGGGAGGTTGACGACATTAGGAAGACAGCCATCATTGACAGAGAGCTCACCAGACTAAATATAAGCATAGCTGACCTCCAGGAGACCAGGTTTGCCTCTAGCAGCTCCCTCAGGGAGGAAAACTACACCTTCTTCTGGAAGGGCTGAGAACTTGAGCAGCCCCGCAAGCATGGAGTTGGCTTTGCCATCAAAAACACCCTCCAGACCTTGGTTGAGCCTCCCTCAGGGGGCACTGAACGTCTCTTGTCCATCCACCTTGCCACTGCTGAAGGTCATGTCAACATCCTAAGTGTCTATTTCCTTTATTTCCACCCTCACGTCTCCAGAAAACATAAAGGATCAGTTCTATGGGCAGCTGAATGAACAGATCATGGGATGTCCTAAGGACAAGTTACTATTCCTCCTAGGAGACTTTAATGCTAGAGTTGGAGCCGACCATGAGTCATGGCCTACCTGCCTCAGACATCATGGCACTGGAAAGATCAACGAAAAGGGTCAAAGACTGCTAGAGCTGTGCACCTGTCATGACCTGTGTGTTACAAACAACTTTTTCCAAGTGTAAGCCACAAAATAAAGTGTCTTGGAAACATCCAAGGTCTCATCTTCTCGACTTAATCACCAGGCGCTCTGCCCTGAATAACATCCTCTCCACCAGAAGCTACCATAGTGCAGACTGCGACTCCGACCATGCCCCTTGTGTGCAGCAGAGTGCGCCTACAGTAACGAAGACTACACCGCTCCAAACCAAAAGGTCGCCCTTGCATCAACATTGCGCAGATGTCTAATCCCTCCAAGGTGGAATAGTATGTGTCCGCCCTGGATAACACTATCCAGGACCTGCCAGAGAACGATGCCACAGCCAAGTGGAACGCCATGAAGGACGCCATCTATAACACAACCATGTCGACATTTGGCAAGAAGGAACGGCCCAGTCAGGACTGGTTTAACGCACATTTCAAGGATGGAACCAGTAATAGAGAACAAACGGAAAGCCTTCATAGTTTACAAAAAATGCCCTAATTAATGCACACTGGCTGCCCTCAGAAAAGCACGAAGCATCACCAAATGCATCGCTAGACAATCAGCAAACGAATACTGGCAGCACTTGTGTGAAAGAATCCAGCGCAGTGCTGAGTCAGGAAATATCCAAGGCATGTACAGTGGCATCAAAAAGGCCCTAGGTCCTATAGTGAAAGGGGTTGCCCCACTGAAATCTATGACGGGTGAGAAGATCACAGACTGTGAGCAACAAATGACCAGATGGGTGGAGCACTACTCAGAGCTGTACTCCTAAGAAACATCAGTCACCTACTCAGCAGCACACAGGAACTGCCCACTATGGAGGAGCTAGATAAAATGCCTACCTTAGAGGAACTCAGCAAAGCGATCGACTTCATCCCAAATGACAAAGCACCAGGTAGCGATAGCATTCCAAGAGAAGCCATCAAACATGGGAAACCGACATTGCTACAGCCACTGCATGAGCTACTCTGCCTCTGCTGGGAGGAAGGAGCAGTCTCTCAAGACATGTGCAATGCCACCATTGTGACCATCTACAAAAACAAGGGAGACTGCAGTGACTGTAACAATTACAGATGAATTTCACTTCTCAGCATCGTTGGCAAAGTGTTTGCCCGCATCCTCCTCAACAGGCTGCAGCTGCTGGCAGACCGCGTGAACCCAGAATCCCAATGCGGCTTCAGAGCAGGAAGGTCAACAACAGACATGATCTTCTCTCTCTAACAACTCCAATAGAAAAGCAAAGAGCAAGGTCAACCACTCTACATGATGTTCATCGACCTCACCAATGCCTTTGACCTGGTCAGCAGGAAGGGCCTATTTTAACTTCTTGGGAAGATCGGCTGCCCCCCAAAACTTTGCAGCATGATAATCTCCTTCCATACCAATATGAAGGGTACAGTCCTGTATAATGGATCCACTTCAGACTCCTTTCCCATAAATAGTAGCATGAAGCAGGGATATGTGTTGGCACCAACCCTTTTTGGCCTCTTCTCTCTGCTCCTGTCCCACGCCTTCAGCATGTCCACTGATGGCATTTATCTGCACACCAGGTCCGACGGGAGGTTGTTCATACTGGCATGACTGCAATCAAAGACCAAAGTGTGGCAAGTACTCATCAGGGAGATGCTCTTTGCTGACGACATGGCTCTTGTGACCAACACTGAGGATGCACTCCAAAGACTAAGAGACCATTTCGCTGATGCATGTAAACAGTTCGGGCTCACCATCAGCCTAAAAAAGACAAATGTCAGTGCTCAAGATGTCACCACTGCCCCTTCCATCAAAATTGATGGCACTACCCTGGAAATAGTCAATAACTTTATATACTTGGGATCAACCATCAGCAACTCTCTTTTGCTTGATGTGCCCGACTAACAAAGAGGGTGTGGGAAAAAAGTGCGATGACAGTGCACTCCAAGATTCAAGTTTACCAAGCCTGCATTCTGAGCACCCTCCTATATGGAAGTGAGATGTGGAGCACTTACATGAGGCAAGAGCGTCAACTAAACTCCTTCCACATACGATGCTTACAATGCATCCTGAAAATCGGCTGGCAAGACCACATTCCACACAGCGTGATCCTTCAACGTGCAAATATCCCAAGCATATAATCCCTGCTGAGTAAATACCAAATGTCCGATGCATGGAGGATAGGAGGCTGCCAAAGAAAATCCTATATAGCCAGTGGGCCACTGGCAACAGAAGAATCTGCCCTCCATCACTACGCTTCAGGGATGTGTGCAAGAGGGACATGAAGGCATGCAGTATTTCACCAGACAGATAGGAAGTACAGGCAGAGGATCATGGCACCTGGAGAATGACAGTTAACAAGGGCATTGCATTTGCTGATGGGAGGAGAGTCCAGCAGGCCGCAGAGAAACGCGAGAGAAAGAAGCGTGCAGCAGCAAACCAAGCAAATCAGACTTCCCTCTATGTCTGCTCCAACTGCAATAGGGGTTGTCACTCACGAATTGACCTGCACAGCCATAACAAATGATGCCTAAACCCCAGAAATAAACAACACTCCAAGGGTGTTAATCAGATTGTCTCCCGAGACTAAGCTGCCAATGAATGAATGTCCATGGGTTATGTGCTGCTTGTAGTAAAAGGTCCACAGTTCAGTTTAGTAGAGTATCAGTTCCTGTAAGACTGGGCATGGGTGAAGAGTTTTTTTTATCCCTGCAACTGGAGCCAGATGCCAGAATTTCTTCATCTGAGAATGAGAGAGCATCTGCAATGAGGTTATCTTTCCCTGGGATATATTTGGCAAACATTTTGAACAATATTGAGCTGATATCAGTGTTAAATGCCTAAGCAATTTAATTATCTTGGGAGACTTAAATTGACATTCACAATTATCTCAACTGTATTGATATTATCACAATGGAACACAATTCGTTTTCTTTCCACAAATAGCCCCATGTATGGGCTGAGACTACGATGGGGTAGATCTCCAGCATGGTCATAGACAACTTGTCTGTGCCCAGTATGTCTAAATTTTCTGGCAATGATCCTTGGAACTATCTGCCTTGGAAAACTGCCAATCCGACAGCTGATGCTGCAGCAATAAAGGACTCAAAAGCTTTAGCAAGGATAACATTAGAGTCCAAGAAGAAAGCAGTGCCATTCCATTGCGCCATGAAGTCACTCCACATCCTTAAATCCAGTCTACATTCCCTATTTATTTTACATGATGATTCAATTCAGTGACAGTTGTTGACAAGTATATTTGGCCTACTTCTACATGTACTACCAAATACTAAGTTGGTGTATAAATAATATTTGTTCCTCCACTTGACACCATACAGAGGCCACGATGATGGTAGTATGGGAATTAGCTTGAATGCATCGGTAATATGTCTTGCACATATTGGCACCAAATCCTAACTGCACCAGAATATGAATAGCGTCATTTATGTTTACATACGAGAGAAAAATCATCTTTGCTGATTAAGGCATTGATAATTTTATGTTAGAGTAAAATGTGCGGTGCTGACAGATCTTATATAAGTCTGTACTTGCCCGAAGATTTGCTTGTAGTACACACAGGGGCTAATCCGGAATATATAAAATGGTGGCCTTTCAAAGGGGCCTATGAGGTAGTTGTTGGAGAGCTCATTCTCAAGCAATACATCAACCACATCAAGTATTGATGTCACTGATACCAAATTTTTTACACTCAAATAAAGATGTAGGCAGATGAGAAAGTCTCGTATGAAAACCATAGCAGAGACCATTTATAAGATATACGACATAGTGCTTATTAAGATGGTGTTGCAATTCTTCTTGGAGTCTAGTGATGTTGATGGATGTAGTTACCTGAAATGTTGCTAATGCTGTATCCTGAATAGTCATTGAGGTTTTGAAGGTGGAAGCACCTGCTTGCCATCAGGTTGCACTTGAGCTGTGGATGTGGTTTTCGCAAGACAAGCACATGTCCACATTACTACCGTCTGCTCCGAAACAGCCCTTTATTCCATTGAAATTATTACAAATTTCTTCTCTAAGATACTATCCTACTATGACCTTGTTTATCTATTGTACTCTGACTATTCAGATGGAATTTGTCTTTGTTGACTAATTGGTGTATGCGCAGCATGGTGACAGAAGTCTGACTTGTGAGCAAAACTCCTGCAATGATGCCATGGAACAACTTTGCAAGCAGATAAGACATACATTCATAGCTTGGGATCGATTCTACTCCAATCCCTTTTAATGTTCATGTAGCTGCAGTAAATGGTTGCTTTTCGTGCAAACTCCTTATGGTACTCATAAAAAGCTCTATGTGGTACTCATAAAAAGCTTAGCTTCCTTTGTTAGGGCATGCTTTTTATTTATCTTTTTCTGATAGAGATCCATTTCTTGAATTCTGGAAGGAAAGGCATCACACATAATCGCCTTGTACCGCCTAAATGCCAGTATGAACTCGCCTTTGTTCGCAGAATTGTATACTATTCAAACTTTTACCAGGAAACTTTCCCACCAACTTCATGCCCCATTGACCCAACTGAATGTATGTTTGATCTTCAAATTCATGCGGTATTAGAATATTTACCTGCAACATTCTCTTTCCGCAATTGTGAGCTGAAGGGGTCAATTCCAGTAGTGTAGAAATAGGCACGCCATGGGCAGATAACTCTGTGACAGCTGAGGCGATACCAGACCTGGTTTTTGTTGCCGACATCACTGTTGCAAGGGTATGCACCTGTGTCTCAGTCCATGGATAACCCGTATTGTTGGACATATTTAACTAGGTTTGCATTTTTATCGCAGCCGCTTGGAGAGATGATACTGCTTCTAATAGAACAGTATCCTTCTTGGAAACATGGTATATAAGTTGTTGTTGATAAATGTCTCTGGTGCTAGGAGCTCTCCTTTCTGTGGACACGAAAAATAGACATTCCTATTTCTCATGGCTGCACACTGCGTGGACTGGTTCTCGAAGCTGAGCGAGTTAGCTGCAGATGTAGATTGCCAAAGACTGGTCGCTGGCTGGCTGGCAGAAATTCCAATGCCAGTCTTGTCTAGGTAAGATGGAGGTTCTATCAGTGTTGATGTCATCCTGAGCTGCTGAAAACCCTCCCGTGCGGGTGAGTCAGAATCCAGGAACCTAATGGCTTGTGTTAAACCGCCGTCTTGAATTAGCTTTAAATTTTATTCATATCTGCACAGGCTGTGCCTACTTTAAAGAAGCTAACACAATTATGTTAATTTCATGTATTTTTTTGGTGAAGTTTTCCCCACTGACTAATTTTTTTTAGCGACTGAGCATCCCATTGTTTTCTGTGATTTTTCTATCTATGACCATGGCCTGTACGCGGAGAAGAGAAAAGCTGTTGCGATTTCTCCATGATATACCAAAGTCCACATTTACCCGCCAAAGAATAGGGTGATATACACACGTCAGTTTTCCAACTTATGGATAAAAGATCAATGATAATGTCAATTTATACAAACATGCCAAGTTTGTAATTATTGTTTGGAAGTAATAAAATACTCAAATCAACTGGCATCATTCAAGGTATTCTTCAGAATCCATTCATACTTATTTGTGTTATACACAAAAGCCGGTACACCTAAAAACTTAGTCAAAACTTTTGACCTTAAAATTAATTTCTGAGTACTGTCAACTTGCTTATTGCAATGCAACTAATGCAAAATTTGATCACAATTCATTGCATATACATGTAAACAAATCACTGTGTTCATAAACTAAGTAATGTTGTTGTTGTTGTTGTTGGGCTTAACGCCATTTTTCAGCACACGATAGGCTATTCATGGCGGCCAGTATTACTGGTGGAGGAAGAAACCGGGAAATCACCGGAAAGAACCACCGACACACGAGAAGCTACTGGCAAGCTTTCTCACATATCCACATTTGCCGAATCCTAGACTCGAACCCATGCAGACAGAGGTGAGATGGCAGTGATCCGTAACGGACATCGCTTTAGACCACTCAGCCACTCGCGGCCCCAACTAAGTAATGTACAACAATGTAGCAATGACTGACTTGATCCCAAGGTCAATTAGATCTTGCCTTCAAATTTTAACAACATAGAGATCAGGACCATTTTTAATCAGAACCAAGGTTATATTGCAAGAAGTGTTTAAATCTGAGTACAAATAGATCTTCAAGATGACCACTAAGGTGCCATGCTGCAGGTCATATGGACACCATTTTCATTCAGACCCATATGGCAATAGTTTTTGTATAAAAACCCCATGTTGATAGGAACTTCCATTCAGAGAAAGTCATTAAATATTTTCTAGATGGTCATCAAGGCAGCCATTATGGAGGCTGGGCTGGCATAATTTTTATACATAAACAATTATATATAATAAAAAGACTTTTTTTTTTGAATTAAGACAAGAAAAAGACAGACTCATATTTATAAAGTCAACTGTTCAAAAGTATCTGCAATGAGAATATTTATAGCGTGAGAGTTCATATTAGCATCATGTACATCTGCACAAAGTCAAAAGTGTCATAGCCAAACTCAATGTCAGTATGTCTATACCTTAAATGGTCTTAACAACATTTTCAATATGTTGCACCACATCCATTAAGGACCAACCAGACATAATCTGAATTCTTTCTCTTGAAACTCCATATCTATATCACCTGCTCTTCAAGAGAAATAGTGATAAGGTTTTCAAGATGTTACTATGGTTTCCATATTGGAGGTCTATTCATCATCATTTTCATTTTGACTAATTGCATAAGAAGTCTGTTAATGAAAATCTTATGTGCTATGATTATCTGTTCAGGAGAAATAGGAATAATATGATTTTCAAGATAGGCACCATGGTGGTCACACCAGAGGTCTCCTCAGCATCAGTGTCATTTAGATTAACTACAATCCATACAACTTTATCACAAAAAGTTTGCAGCTTTTAGGGTTTGTACTGTACCATGCCTGTTTTGCATGCTATGATGCCAATTTTTAGAACCATGCTCCCCACCCCGAGTCCCATTCCTATTGTAAAGATTCCCCACTTCATCCCTAGTCCCATTCTTATTGTAAAGATTCCCCACTTTAACCCTAGTCCCATTCTTATTGTAAAGATTCTCCACTTTATCCCTAGTCCCATTCTTATTATAAAGATTCCCCACTTTAACCCTAGTCCCATTCTTATTGTAAAGATTCCCCACTTCATCCCTAGTCCCATTCTTATTGTAAGGATTCCCCACTTTATCCTTAGTCCCATTCTTATTGTAAGGATTATCCACTTCATCCCTAGGTCCCATTCTTATTGTAAAGATTCCCCACTTCATCCCTAGTCCCATTCTTATTGTAAAGATTCCCCACTTTATCCTTAGTCCCATTCTTATTGTAAGGATTATCCACTTCATCCCTAGTCCCATTCTTATTGTAAAGATTCCCCACTTTATCCTTAGTCCAATTCTAATTGTAAGGATTATCCACTTCATACCTAGTCCCATTCTTATTGTAAAGATTCCCCACTTTATCCCAAGTCCTATTCTTATTGTAAAGATTCCCCACTTTATCCCTAGTCCCAAGGATTCCCCACTTCATCATTAATCCCATTCTTATTGTAAAGATTCCCCACTTTAACCCTAGACCCATTCTTATTGTAAGGATTATCCACTTCAGCCCTAGCCCCAGTCTTATTGTAAAGATTCACCACTCTATCCCTAGTCCCATTCTTATTGTAAGGATTCTCCACTTTAGCCCTAGCCCCATTCTTATTGTAAAGATTCCCCACTTTATCCCTAGTCCCATTCTTATTGTAAGGATTCTCCACTTCTTCCCTAGTCCAATTCTTATTGTAAGGATTGCACACTTCATCCTTAGTCCCAATCTTATTGTAAGGATTCTCCACTCTATCCCTGGTCCCATTCTTATTATAAGGATTGCACACTTCATCCTTAGTCCCAATCTTATTGTAAGGATTCTCCACTCTATCCCTGGTCCCATTCTTATTATAAGGATTCCACACTTCATTCTTCATTCCCGGAGTCCCATTCTTATTGTAAGGATTCCACACTTTATTCCCTGAGTCCCATTCTTATTGTAAGGTGGAGTTTATAATTTTTAACGTAGCTTTAAAAAATTTTCAGTCATAGCGCTACAATGTCTGCAGTGTGGCAGTTTATAGTGATGTCTAGCACTGGGACATCATGCTGCAGACATGTAGCATGATGTCTCACCCAGTCACATTATCCTGACACCAGGCCAACCAGTCCTAACACTAACCTCTTAAAGCTGAGCGTCAAGCGAGGCAGCTGTTATTACCATTTTTGTAAGTCTTTGGTATGACTTGACCGGAGATCGAACCCACGACCTCCCGCATCTAAGGTGGACACTCTAACCACTAGGCCACCGGATCGGTTCTTACTGTAAGGATTCCACACTTCATCAGAGAATCAAAGAGACCTCTTGGAGTTAAGGTCTAAGTTAAATTGGGTCTTTACCAGAATGAGAGTTTATCTGACACAGAGAGCACAGTGAGTACTGAATGGTCACCAAGTCAACAGCCAACAATACCCGGTAACAATATATATATATTATATATATGTAAATACTGGCACTGGATATAAGGATATAAAACAGATGTCGCCAAAAAATCACCAACTTCAATATTTTGTTGCCAATTTTCAAAAACATTTCACCATTTTCACAATACAGTATTGATTAGTCGTCTGAACCAAGGTAATATTGTCGACATAAGTGGATGTTTTGAAAAGTTTTGGGGGAGGAGGGACTAAATAAAACTTTTGTATGCAAGTAAAATTTGAAAGAGGCAACCTGTCATCAGTGACTAGGATTTTAAACAGAGAAAATAACCAATGGATATCTTGATTAAGTGAAGACAAAACTAGTCTGAAATATACTTGTATATAGACAACTTATATTTGTGTAGTAAAGTCCACAATGTATTAAGTAATGTATGTAAATAAAAAGAATCCATAAATTTGAGTATAAGATAATATGTTAGGAAATTTATGTATCAGTCATATCCTGTTAGAAAACAAAAATAACATACATCAAAAATGGAGTTCTCATTTTTGCTATCTCCCATTGTCAAGAAACAAGTATCACTAAACAATTCACTCGCTATTTTTAGTCCCCAGTAGCATGTGGCTGTTTAGTTATTTACATGTACTTAAATTGATCTAAATTTTGGTCAGCCAAACACAAGTATCATCTTGACGAGGTCACCATGGGGATGAGGCTTTTCAAAAGATAATGAAAGTATGTGGACAAATGAAAAAGTTTAACATCCTTGTGAGATGTCCCACCTTCAATTAACTTGATGGCCAGATATCTATTGTTTTAAAAGATTTGAAATTGGCCAGATACTTGTTTTACTCAATAACTGGTAGTGATTGTAAACATAAACTTATTTCTTGCAAACAAGAAACTTTCATGGCATAATAAATGTGTTCTAATCACTATGGGAAATGGAACAATCTATTAGATTCCACTGGTTTTATTTAAGTTTGGTGCTGACTTCCTTTATGCAAGGACCCTTGTATTTATTGAAGGTTGTAATTGGTTTGCTTTGATGAAGGTGAATGGGTTTTTGAAAGACCATTTTTGGAGGACCAAACAAATGCTTGTTATCAAATAACTGTAAAACATTGATTGGCACTGAATGTTTTTTTTAGCTTCAAAGGTAATCAGTTTTCTTTGAAGTTTCAAAAAAAATTTTCTGGTACATTTAGAAAAGAAGAATTAGCAGTCATTTGGATGATCGTAATCATTACTGTTTTCACTTTCAAAGGTTTGCCAATTTTAGCTAGTTTGGTCCCATGACTATATGAGTTATATCACTGCAGATTACTGAGTCTAGATGTCAGCATAAGCAGATTATGATATAAGGATATAACTATGCACTGTTAAGATAGTTTGCCAATATAAGCAAAGAATCTGTTTATTTAACAGAAGATTTTAGTGCAGCTTATATCCAAGTTTGTGGCACCATGGTGCCTTTGAGTTTCTCCACTCCAAACCAGTGCCAGATTTAGACAAAGCGAGGCCCTAAGCTATGGAAAGCTATAGAGGCCATATTTGGTATAAAATAAATTTGAAGGGGCCCTTCAGACTGAGTTCAGACTTTGGGGCCCTAAACTGTAGCTTGTTTAGCTTATGCCTAAATCAAGTACTGCTCCAAACCCATGATTGTATATACAATTTTTGCACGCCAAAAATGCAACTTGATGGTATATTTAGTCGACAATAAGGAAAAAATGTTGCAATTTATGACACTGCCAAAGCCAAATCCAACATATCAGCTGACACAAATTCAAACAATGGAGCAGTTTTTAATGTGACACAATCAAATGCTTTGTGCATGGACACTGATGACCCAGCATCTCCCAGAAGATTTAGAGGAGAAAATAAAATCATTGCATGAATTCATGAAGGCCAGAGTACTCGGTTTAATATTTTTTTATACAAAAAATACATTTTAAGTTTGAGTGCATTATTTTACATGAAATTTTCAAATGATTCAAATAGTGTCCCACAACTTAAAATGTGAAAATAATGGCATGTCCCAGAACATACATAGCACAAAAAAATTACTTTCAAAATTAATTTATATTGTTCCAAGAATTATGGTGTCCCAAAATACACAATAAATGTTTTTAGCAACTGTCCTAATTTTGTGAGCCAAAATGCAAAGCAAATTCTTTTGGTGTGGGTTATATTCCGATAGCATAATCATTTAAATTGTCAAAATACGCATTCATGTGCGATTCATTTTTGAAGCTAATTTAGGAAGCAATTAGCTTTAAGCAAAGCCCAACAAAATAGGGTTCAGAACTATTGGACGATGGATTTTTAGTTTGCTAAGTATGCCTGCAAAAAAGGGGTAGGGGTGGGCAATTAATACAAAGTGATACAGAGTCCTTCAGAAGCACTTGTCAGGTCCCAATATCAACATGGCAAATCTTCCCCCTTCAGCAGCAAAAGACTGGAGTCTTCCCCACACTGGGATCAATGACAAAGGGAGGGGGGCATGAAAATGATGTCAAGTGAGATAAGGAGAGAAACGGTGGTGAAAACGATCAGAACATCCTTACAATCTTTTTTTGATTACCTTGCGAACCCTTCTACTGTAGCTGAGACTGAGAGGGTTCTCTTAGTATCTCGATTCCATCAACATAATCATTAAAAGAACAGATTAGATCACTGTAAGTGTAGCTTGGATTTTTGATGGTCTTTAGGAAAGATGGAGGAAAAGTATATTGTACCTCAATCCACAAGTTTTACGTTCTTAGCTGCTGTTATTTCTTAAAATATCTGACCGATGATTCCCTCTCTTTGACCCCAATGGAGAAACCCAAAATTAATCCTCCTCCTATAGACTGTTACCATATGTACAATCCATTAATCAACTTTGCTGAATTGACACCAAGTTTAAAGAGAAGAAATAATTGTAGAAAGACAGACAAATGGATAGGTATAATGATATCAGTAAGGAAATAAAAAAGTGTAAAAGAAAAGTTGTTAAATCCTTAAAAATTACCTGTGGGAGCTCACACCATATCTGGACACCACCACTTACAACCTTTTCTGACAGGATAAAGTACCATGTGGTGGGTGTAATTCTCAGCACACAGGACTTGATTATTTTGGAAATGGTTCCCAGAACTCCTGATATAAAATCAAAAAGTCTTTAGGTCAAATGTATATTTATGCTGTACATTTAAACTTATGTGGACACTATAAAATTAACTTAACATGAAATAAAACTAGGATCAACTTTTAAAATATTTACCACTAAAATAACACTTAATATACACTTTGTACTCATATGGTAATAAACAATCACTGTGGAATCTCAGCTTTTAAGGCTGTTCTCAAATTTGAACACAACTGTAAATTATGCAATAGAAGCAAGCTTCAACCAGATATGGGAAAAGTGATCACTTATGTGCATTTATGAAACTTTCGGCACTGAATTATAGAACATTATACAACGACGATGCAAAGTTTGATTTTTCAATTGCTGATACAATGGAGAAAAATGTTATAAGTCAGAATAATGCTTACTTATCAGATGGAACAAAATTAAGAACAAATGTTACATTGATGGAGATTCACTGCAGTTTACTCATTAAAGATTTCCAATGCTCGCATATGTTTCAATAAATTTATTATAAATGATAAATAGATTTCCTGATACCACAATTAGAGTTGCAACAGATTCACTTTATATCAATGAAGAAAATATAGGTTTGTTAGATGACTGTAATATAGGAATTTATCATGCTTCATTGGGCAAGTAGAGAGTTAAAAATACATGTAAAAAGATACCTAGTTTTTCTGAATCTGCTGACTATGGGTCTGAGGAAACATATTAAAAAAATAAACAGAAGTCAAAACTTTCATCAGCTCCACCTGTATATGATCCTGAGGCCAGATATAAAACCATTTCTCAACGGACTGGGAGGCTGTGGTAAAACAACATGTGTGATTAATTATTTCGGATCCTTGATTGTATAACTCCAACTCACTGACTCACCAGAGAAATGAAAGAGTTAAATCTCATACTTATCACAGCTTCTTTCAATGGAAGCGTGGAATTCTGAGTGAATGGATGAGAAATATATCACTAAGATTATTATCTGGGATGAATTATGCATGGCATGATCCATGCAGGTATTAAAAATATTTCTCAATTGGTTATTAACTCAAAACACTGCTGTTATCATATATGGTGATCATGGTCAGCCACCACCTTTTGTTTGAGGAGATAACTGATAATCATAAAGCTAGTTCAATGTTGAATGAGTTTAAAATAGTTAATCCAACTACAACCAGATAAAATTCAATGTGAGATAATTTGTGAATTAATTCAAAGAATGCAATGAGTGGTTTTTGGAATATGTGGAGACCAACTGATTTGATAGTTGCAAGTAGGAAGATAGTTCATGATTCACTTTAACAGCAATTATTTCTGTTACACAAACAAAAGCTTTCAGATTTACCTGTACCATTGTGTTATCACCCAGGAGATACACGCAAACAAAATACTAAAGTGGAGATTCCTGGAATTAATGAGAAACAAAAACCTATTCTAATGATATTGTTTTTGGTTTCTGTGAGTGCTGTTGAGAGCACCTTAACTATGGATAAACCTCCATGGACTCTAGGACATGCTATAATGATTCATTCATCACAAGAATTAACTATTTCCGATACAAATATCTGGATTGCTGATGATTGTATTGAATGGTCAAATTTAGTTTATCTAGCAGTGTTAAGAGACAGACGAATGTCTTAGCTGCGAAGAGTTATCGTAGGCTGTGCAATGAATAATAATCAAACTCAGAAAACCATTGCTAGCAATTGTAATGATATAGTAAGGAAAAAATAATCTGGTCATCAGCGATCTGACAAAAAAATCCCCATTGACTTTAATCTTGATATTAAATTTATCATGACATTGAAACAACAACAAAATAATCAGTGTGCTTGCTATAAAACAGTAATGGCAGTATTCATCTAATGACCCACAACAGTTTACCATGGATAAAATTAATAGGATTCTCTGCCATACATGTGAAAATGTGATGCTGAGCTGTCTTGTGTATAATCAACATAGGGGCGCATGTCCTACTTTCACAGAAGTGAACCTTACAAAAGTGAAGGCAGTGGTAATTGTGTATCGTCAGGAATTATTTATAATTGTTCACCTACAAATCCATGTTCAGGAGCAGTTGAATCTAGTCTGTCGATTGCAGGTCTACCCATGGATCTTACCATGCCTTGCTGGAAATTTTGTTTGGTCACACTCCAAACAGGATTAGTTGCTCTTGTTTTACCACCTTTAAGTTCACCAAGTAATAAATATCTGAGTCACATTACCTAGCACTGGCTGTTTTGAGAGTCACATTGTTGTCCTGGTATGTGTATTTTGTAATTGCATAGATAGGTTTCATAACAATTCCAAGAGTAATTTCATAATTTACCACAGCTATCACACCTGATAGTCTTGCAACCCATTCACAAGATCTCATGTATTTCTGACCATTGTTCAAGGATATTTCCTGAACATACTGATATCCAAACAATCGCTCAGCAAGTGTTCAATTAAATCGCTCAACAATTGCCTGATTGTGATGAACTGTGGTGTGCCCTTGTCTGATTTTATGTTGTTTCATCATCAAAATTACTGCAATAAAACAATTCTTTGCTATGATAAACCTGTAGCAACTGTGGCAATTTTTTTCAAATGTAAATGCAATTTCAGTTGCTGTCTTTGTTGATTGGTGTTCTGCTTCTTTATATCTACTTGCAATATGAACAACAGTCAACATGTGGGCAATTGATGTCTACTAGTTATAATAGTATCATGTGGTAGAAAAATATCTGCCCGATGAACTTCTTTGGGAGAGCTGACATCAAAATGTGCGTACTGAATTTTTTAGGTGGTGGTAGATAAGCTTGCCATATTGCCTGTTGTGCCAACCAGTCTGCAGCAACAGAACATTCAACACCTACTGCATCAGCAAGTTTACTAATCAATGCTCCAGCCCTCCAATATCCTCTTGGGCTATAATAAATTGATTCCATTATAAGTTATCTATTATTAATTACTGGCCTCTAGCACTAGTTTACTTTTCATCGCAGACCTAACCAGCCAATTAGCTAGTGATTCTCTGAGAGATTTATTTTTTTTAACAGACTTTAGAGCGTGAATCAACTTCACATCTGCAATATGTCAATGTTGTAGATCTGGTTATTTTATATGTGACACCATGAAAGTGGCATGCTTGATCAATAGCATTTATTGGACACTCTCCAGGTCTTGGTTGATCTTTCTTGTCAAGTTGATATCAAGTCGGGTTCCAGGACTACAATAATTATATCCAGGAAGATGCTTCTCGCCAGGATACCTAGCTCCTGATAATTTTCCCAGTGAAGCAGCGATATCTCCACCGGTTTCATTAGAGATAAATCTGTAATTTTTTTTACCAAATTTTTTACTCTTGTCTGTAAGTGCATGCTTTTTTTTCCTCATCCTTATTGTTTTTAATCCACTGATGGAGGTGGGTACTCTGCATTGAACACAATATAAATTTATTTAATTATTATATTTCTACAACATGGATATCGTTGATTTCTCAGTGACATGAAAGCAAGAACCAGTAAAGCATCAAACAGCACTACCAAATTCTATTAGAGCAATTATCATAGGTCCATCTGGGTCTGGTAAGATACAATTGTTGCTTAACCTGAAAATGAGATGGCTCAAGTGGGATAAGTTGTTTTAGTGGCAGATAATCAGTGATGCCACAAAGCATACTTAACATTTTTAATGAAAATGCAAATTTGTTGGATGAGGATGGTAATGATATTATTGACTTTATCACTGACACTGATGATACTCCATATGTGGATGATCTATACGGATGTATTAATAATCTTGTAGTATACGATGATGTGATGCTAGACAAACAATCAAATCCAGCTTGGATATTTTCCAGAGGTAGTAATAAAAATACCGATATTAAATTTGTTACTCAGTGATATACACAAATACCTAAAGTGATCAGAGATAACTGTAATCTTCAGGTTGTCTTCAAGTTGATATCCTAAGATTGTAAGAAACATCCACCAGATTTGGTGTTCAGGGGACATGGACATGATTAAATTCAGAAACTTCTTCTCGAAAGTGCAAGCAATTCCTCATGGAGTTATCACAATAAATTTATATGGTCCTTGGTTACAATATTGCAAAGGTCTCAATAAAAATTTTGGTTGAAAGACAGCAGCAGGAAAGAAGCAACCAACAATGAGTGTCACAGGTCGGTAAACAAGAATGAATAAAAATTTGAAAATACAAATGTTAAAAGATAAAATAACAAATTTGAGGTAACCTAATTAGTCTCAGTTGGTCAGAAGTCTTGGTTTAGCATTATTGACCTTGTATTTTCATTTTTGTAGGACAATTTTTATATTTGCTTGAAATAAATGAAACATTCTATGACAAGTTAGTTTCTTTCAGTGTACAACCACACAGAAATTGTTTTGCACATGATATCAGTATGTGGTGGAATGAATTTCAGCAAAAATAATTTTGTTGTAACACCACTCAGCAGGTGATGTAACATCCACTATCATGGCAGGCTTTTCCTGAAACAGCTACTCCTAATGCTGCTTACAAGCTAGCTAGAAATAATATACATGCTGTATAATAAGTTGTATTATAGGTAAATTGTAATCATCAGCCCTTATGCACCAACACATTGACTCGGATCAGTTATTTTTCCAATATAGTCCCAACATTTGTTTTTAAGTACTAAACTTTCCACTGTGTCCAAATCCTAATAAATCATGTTTAATCTAAAGTTTATTCAAATATGAATTTATTGTAAAGTTCTTGTCATAGGTTATCAAAAACTTTTTGAAGAGACTGGATTGTAAATAATACAACATGAAGTCACATCTGGATAAGAATCACTATCTCCTACTCACTGTGCATGTTTCCAAACTGACATGCACACCATAAACTTCTTATTAAAGAGTAAAATATTTCTTATAAATTAATATGAAGAATGCTTAAATGTAACTTGTATATCAACACCACACTGTGAGGAAAATATTGCTGTAAAAGTAGATTGCGACTATATAAATGTTGAAATAGCCCATTTTGACTGTGTTATAGATTAAAGTATAATTGCATTAGTCATACTATCCTTGCTCTAATGTCTTTCGTTATTGAAATATACCATACATAGTCAAATGGTTGAGTTTTTCAAAAATCTGTGAGTAGAATTTCAGATGGTTGAAGTGCAATGACAACTGAGGAATGCTGATCAGTTCTGGTACATTTTCTTTGCAAGAGACAGCTGCTGATGTGTTAAAACCAACAAAAATTATCACTGTACCACTCATAATGTATCTCCTTGCTGTGCCTACTACATGGAGTGACTGGTTGAAAATTGTTAGGAGACAAGTATGGCTGACATTCCATCACACAATTTTATATGAAAAATATACATGCTATTCTACAGTGAAATTTGCCAATACTGGTATTAAAAAATTTGGTTTATGACATGTATGCAGTATCTTCAAATTTTCTGACTAAGCTAAAAAAGGGCCAGGTGTAAATCACAGCTAGTCCTAAAATGTAAAACCTTGACCCTGGTATTTTTGTTTTAGGCAACAAGGTCTTACTGCATAAATATGGGCACTATATAGTGTATTTTGATGTCGACCAACATTGCAATGAAAGGCAAATTTTCAGGAATATCTACACACTTGGCAACCCATTACATATTTGTTTAAATAAATTCAAATTCTCATACAAGCAAATGGATATTTTATCAAATTTCACAGTCTACATTTCAGTTGGCTGGAATGTGATGGAAGCTGGGAATGCCAAATTCAGGTTAAGTTGAATAATACTTCTTTAACAAAATTAATAAAAATATATTAAAATTGAAGATTTATTTAAATAGCTTCATTTCATTAAATAATCTTATCATCCTTTTAATTGATTTTGGCATTTCTTGCTTCCATAGCATTCCAGCCAAATGTCATGAAGACCAATGGAACTTATAAACAAGTCCATTTGCTTGTGTGGGAATTTTAATTTATTAGGAAAGACATTTGAGTAAGAAAAGGTTGACTAAAAACACTATAACTTTGATTTGTAGAAAAATGCTGGCATGGGCTGCCAAGTGTGTGAGATATTCCTGAAAATTTCATTTTTTTTCCCCTGGGAATCAACATTGAAACACTCTACACTGCACTATTATTTGGGCAGGAAGGCCTCAATGCCCAAAAGATCAATAAAAGAGTCGAGATCTTACACTGTAGGACTAAATCACAGCCGCTATTGAATTAATACATATAGGAATGTTTAAGTATCCCATTAACAAATCAGGGGTACAATAGTTCATAAATGATATCCGCATCTGTTTCTCATTGAATTTTCCTGTCAGTATCTTAAAATCAACTAAAATTGATGATGATGGGACATTTGGGCAGTCATATAATTAAAAATGCAAATGGCAACTTCCAGGTCAAATTTCTTCAATGCTTTAGTCTGTCAGCAGATTAAAGACATAAAGAATGTTATCCTTGCAATTTTTCAGAAAATAAATTGTCTTCACATTGGTTTCATGCAAGTATAGTCTGGCTAGTAAGCAGCTAACCTATGTCGACAACACAGTGTCAGCAAATTCCTAGTTTTGGAAATGCAAACATCTTGCACCTGAACATAACTATCCAAATATCAATAACTGAGTGTCAATGGTCAGAGGAAAATTGGATTACCTCTGGATGCAGTATCTTTAAATTTTCTAACTAAGATTGGATTGTACAAAAATTGGATGAATTCTTATTCACCTGCATTCCTTTGCAAGATCATTATTTATACACCCCAAAAAGTGCATACAGCAAAATCAATGCACATAGACATTTTTGGACGAAATGAATCTAAAGGTGTGATCCAGTACAAAACGAATTGAATGTCGCATGCTCTGATGTTACAAAAAAGCTACACATATGATAAGCAAATTCGTACTACCATATTCTGTGATGATGCCACCTGACATGCTCTTTCTTGACCTAAGTTTGGTACATGGCCACCATCACAGGGGCTTGTTACAAAGAAAATGAGTAACTGTCAGTGAATTGAGTGCTGGGGTCTAACGTGTAATACAAAAAGTTGTAACAGGTTAGACCCCCAGCCCTCAATTCATTGAAAAAACTCATTTTCTTTGGAATGAGACTTTGGTAGCCACCACTGTAAACAATTTTTATCTGGAAATTTCTTGATGACAGTTAACTTAAGCTTTGGAAATGCATAATCACGCATATTTGGATGCCTAATATTTATCTGGGACGTAGAAAATCACTTATGTGGAAGTCTTCCATACACATGTAATAGGTAGGTGGCGAAAAACAAAGACTTGCTAGTCTTGCTTCAGCCACCTGCTTAGTGGGAAAATGTGTTAATCAATTAGCAGTGCTGATATTTACAGTGACAGAATTTAGTGGCTGAAAGACCTCTTGATGTACATGTGGCCATTATAAGAGTACTTCAAAAAAACATGATGCATTAGCTGGGTGGCAAGGTCAAGGACTGACTGGTGGATGGGTGGCAAAATGTGCTGATATTTACCTTGACAATTCAGTGGCAGAAACACACTCAAGGTACATCAAATGAACAGGATTCTACTATAGCTGGGTGGCAAGTTCAAAGGCTTTGACTGGCAGCTGGGTTTGAAATTTTACTGATATTTACAGTGATTAAATTCAGAGGTAGAAAGACAGAGATGTACATGTGGTCATTTATAAGACTACATCAAATAAACAACTTTAGCTTTCAATATTGTATTTCTGAATGTAGAGGAAAAAGCAGTGTACATAACCTCGGAATCAAGACATGTTGAAGATTTGGACAAAATGCCATTCACAAATTTGGATAAGTACTTTGGGGTTAAACGACAAACTGACAAAGACTGTGATGAGAGCCATAAGAGTACTAAAGTTGCTAGAAATGATAGTTTGGATGGGACAGTAGCTAAATCTAAGAAAATGTGTGATGCTTAGCTTAGTGCTTGGAATAAGTCTTTTGGATTGACAAACTTCAGTCTCACTCTGTTGGACAAACAAGAGCTATGTCGGTGTTATAAAGAATGTAGAAATTAAACTCTGGCAACCAATAGTTCTTCTAATACACCTAGATTTTTGGAGGGGACTTCAACTTTTGCTAGTGGGACTCCTATTTTTACCAAAATGGGAGTCCTGGATTCCTAGTTTTTAAATCGTAGAAAGACCTCTGGTTAAGGTACAGAGGATTCAATAATCAGGATTTAAGACTTTGGTTAACCCTTTAGCTATGACTGCTACATATAAGCATTACCCCTGTAAATAGCTCCTGAATCCCACTGACACATATATGCAGTGTCAATAAGCCTTGTTTACTACCCTAGTGTTGTTTATGTGCTGATAGTTCAGCAGTACTCGAAACTCCAGTGTTGTATCTATGTGGACTTGACCGCTATGTTAACTAAATGTTGATTGGTTGAAAATACAGAAGTATTTTTGATTATCATAACCAATGTGAGGACTGTTTACTGAACATTTCGATACAAGTTTGAAAGATGAGGTTAAATTTAGACATACTGGAAGCACTTTCCTCAATTTATGAAACACATGTAGTCGAGATAAAAATGGATACCAATTCAGATATGAGCAACTTTGAAGAGTTCAGTGCAATCGATATCAAAGATTTTAATGGATCATTCTTAGAAAATGGATCAGATATTGATATTAGTCCAGTTTCAACACCAGATGTAAGTGATTTTGAATCAGATGACTAGGACTCAGTACCACTTGAACAATGGAGCGATGAATTTGCCATGTTCCAGATCAATGATTTTGATTCTCATGTTGGTTCAACAATCGGGCTTGGACCACTAAGCAATGAGAGATTTTTTTCTCAAATTTTTTTCCTGAATGGAAAAGCTTGTGAAAGAAACAAATGATTATGCCAAGAAAATGGGGGTCCAAAAGCAAGACGTGAAATGGCATGAAAATATCATCACAGAAATGTGGGCATATCTTGAAATATACAAGATGTATATATAAGGGAAAGGAACAAACATGAAGTTTTTATAGTATGCAAGCATTTATATGTGGATAATAACTTTTAAGAGGTACCACTCTCAACTTTGTAATTAAAGAGTGGATTTCATTTTTTATATGTAATATTAAATTTATTTTGTGGGATTCAAAACAGTTTACATGATTTGGATTTCTTGCATAATGGGATGTAGGAGTATATAAAGTATAAATATATGAATAGCACGCTATACAAGCTGATTTTTATTTTACTGAAATTCAGGAAAAACTAATGAAATAATGAATATAAATGTAACCATGACTTTTTGTTAGTAACTGCAGTCAGCCGTTTCGATGCTCTAGTATTCAGCCCAGAAACAAGCCTCAGTAGTCTCAGAAACTGATATGATTGCACTCAGCAGTAGTGAAACTGCACAAGAGTTTTAGTTGACTTAAAGAAAATTGGTATTAAATTTTAAAAGAACAATTTATATTTGATTTAAAATGAGTAAATACGCCTATGACACATGTGACTAGTCCTACATCTTAGACGTATCACACGTTATTTATGTTTTTGTGCTACTGTTAGTTAGGCCGTAAGACCCTTACGTCCAACACATAAGTTACCAGCGTCGAGGTCTTACATGTAGGACTACCATGCAACTTGCAAGTACACTATAAGCTAAAGAACTGCAATCTCACTTGTAAAATGTTGGATGCAGCTAATATCAACGAGTTTTCCTCTAAATCGCATGGCTTGATTTTCTAACGTAAATCGTATTTAAACAAGGCAAAATTTGTTTATCACTTAAATCGTAATTCCCGGCCACTTGTATGGGAAAGTACTCTTGTCTGTGTTGTGCTGCAACTCAGAATAACGCAACAATTCGGAATCAATACTTGTTGCGCTCTTTCTCAAGAAATTGCGTATCCGCGTCAAGCGATATAAAACAGATCGAACATTTGTTTTTTTTTTTATAATTCGATGTACACGTCGGAAATGGAAGATAAGTAAGTAATTATAATGGGCTCAGTAGCGTCAAGGTCATGTGTGACGCAATAAAGTGAATGGTATTATAGAAAGGTAGACAGATGTAGCTTTACGATGATATCAAATAATATGGATGTTCTAGTTGCACTACATGAGAGAAAATATTCAACTTGACAGAGTGACACTGATGAATGTGAAGCAATTAGCATCTATAAATTCATCTTAGAAATAAATGTTTCTAAAGCATATATAGCAATTTACAAATTAAATAACTAATAAGATAGACTATGCAGCATAAAGTTTAAGGCAATGTTGGGACGTTGAGGGTTGATCATTGGTGTCAGAAGATGCGACAGTTGTTGAAACCTATCATATTTTATCAGCGACATTAAACATAAAACTTTATTTAATTTGAGTAATAAAAATGCCAGACGAAATAAGTATTGTATGATCTAAAATACCGAATGAACCTACTGTTTGACCCAGTTAAAGATTTTATAAGCAAAGATTAAACGGATCTCAGTCATGTTAACCTTATCGTTGGATTAGACAAACAAGTAGGTCTCTTCTTTTTTTTTATCTGACAGCAGCCAGACAAAAAAAAAGCAGAGACCTACTTGTTGGACTAATCGTTGGATATGATTCTTTCTCGGCTTTCGAGGTATTGTTATAATAATAGATTTCGAGGTATCAGAATTCGAAAAAGATACAATGATCTTTGTCAGATATCACAGGGATATAGTCATGAAATGGGCTCATTCATTGTTGCTTAGCCAGAGAAAAACTTATAAATATTATAAAGATTGATCTTTAATCAAGTGAGTGTGCAAAGCACTCTAATTTTGTGTTAAATAGTTGAATAATACGGAATGGTTATTTACTCAAGATGATGTGAATACATATCAACTTGAAGAGACTATATGAAATATGTTTCGTGGCGATATTAATGCGATGACCTAGGTAAAGCGAGAAAAATAATCTTATTTTACGTAAAAACGTCGAAGTCAGTCGCATGTTGAACTACGGCAAGATTTCTATAGAGTACGACAGGGAAAATTTAAACAAATATGTTAATTTTTGTTTGACGAGCAGCGATGTTGCCACCATATTAAGCAGTAAGAGAATACCGAAAGATTATATCATCACTCGCTTTTGTGAAGGCAGACTTCGTGGTTCATTTAGTAACAAATCTGATCTTGAGTTAATATTAAAATAATTTGCAGCTGATATAATTTACAGAAATAATGTTTCTTGTCCTGTTGTAGAATTAGTTGCTATGAGAGATATAGCAGGATCTTTTTTTTTTAATTGAGTCGTCCTCTACTGCACATAATATTTTCTTTATAAATAACAATGTCAAGATTTTTGAATTGGTTGTCCATCTTTATTCTGTTTATATAATCAATACAAGACCAACAGGAGTAGGCCCATGAAGTAGTTCATAAATAAAATGATGTGAGAGATATAGAGTTTGATTAGTTTGTGTATCTTGTACTAACACTTGAAAATATCCCATATGTTCCTGACCACCCATCCTCTGCTAGCCTCATACAAATCTTATATCGGATGTGGTTTAAGGTCCTCTTTCAAAGACAAATTGGAAATATTTTGACATGATAAAATTGCCCTCCAGCAGGAATATCGTGATTGAACAATGTCCAGATAAAGTCGTGTATATTCCGCTTTTATTGTTATCCTGTAACCTTCCGATGTTAATACAGATCACACTTTTGTTTTGAGATTTAAAACAACACCAAATTCATTACCAGAGAACAAGTTATTTGTTGGATGGCACAATAATATGTCCTGGCACCTTGTAAGACAATTCATGATGATATATCGTTGGTATAAATTTGCCATCTTATAATATTGGTAATTCTATTTCTCTAATTAACAATTTGGTATTGTACTATTATAGAAATATAAAATACAATATTAAATGATGCTGAAACTTGCTGATATGAAAAAACAAAGTTTATTCGTGACAAAATATCAGCCCCCAAATATTACAACAGCATTTGCAGGATTTGACAGCAGTTGGAGATTGATAATCAACGTTTACTAACAAATTTCTCATTTACAAATTTGTTTCATTTACTTCCAACAAGTGTAAAATCTGAGCTTGCAACACACAAGGGTCTAAAAATTTTTGCGCAATTTCATGTTCGTTTTTTAAAGTTGAATATATGATTAGATTGGCTAGTCAATCAACAACAACAGGTCAAAGAACTTGTCGATCCTTACATCTTTATCTCGTAGAGGTTTCATGGCAACAAATTTGATATCATTGTCAGATGATATATTTTAGGAGATACAGAAAAAGTTTGATGAGTATACAACATTCGGTTTGGGTGGGAGATTCGATAGAAATAACATATTTTGTTTCATACTATGAAATAGACTCCATTGCGAGGTAGCTCATATGACGATCTGTCAACTAAAATTAAAAAGTAAAATATTGTATCAATGTCAAAAACAACGATAACAAATGCTTTTAATTGGCTTTATTATTAGCGTTGTTTTTGTAGATAAGCAAGCAGACAATCAAATTACATTAATCATTCTAACAATCTAAACTTTAGATTTCCCGTTTCTGAGTATCAAATACTAAATTTGAGAAACTAAACATTTTACTTTTGCCAGGTAGTATTAATGTATTTGGAGTCGATGATGATACACAAAAGATCTGTCCAAGATATATCAGCGATAGAGCCACATCAGATACTGCAAGATCGAAACAAACAACAATAAACTTGCTGTTCTATAAAAATGATTACGTGTGGATTAAAACCTTTAACGGGTTATTCAGTGGGCAGTATAACAAGCACAACGAAAAGAAACATTTATGTTTCAAGTGTCTCCACAGATGTAAGTCCAACTTGGTATCTCAGCTGATCTTCACCTAGAATATTGTTCTAATTTACAACGAATATATATGTCAGGTAAAGATGAAAATATATTACCTTCACTACTTGCAGACACTAGATGAAAGTTCAGTTTATAATTTACTACGGTTTCGAGTCTATTCTATTTCCTGTGCAAGGCGTAGAAAATAATCCTGACATGAATGTACAAGAACCTGTTCTATGTGGTGTCGCATACAAAGTTGTATGTTCTGTTGATAAAATTTTATAAAAACCTGTTAAACTTTATCGTGGAGAAAATCCTGCTCCGTGGTTGTTGACAACTCTCATGAGGTTGATGGTATCAAAATGTTGCTCGACAGGTTAACAAACATGAAACCTCTTATCATAAAACAATAATCAGAATTTGCTCTGGCAAAAATATGTCATGTTTGCGAGCAGGCTTTTTTCGAATCAAGATCGAGTAAAAGATTTAGATAATATTTAATATTCTATCATACAATGTTTAATGACCTTTTTCATACATGCTGACTCTCATTGGCAAAATATTTGTTAGCTTACTGTCAATATTATGAAACTCGCGTATCAAATCGTTCATATCATATTTTACCTCGCAAATAAGTTCGCATCTGATCAAGTAATATTTTGTAAGTTATATTGGCTGTTTGACAAGAATTTTGTTTGATTACAAGTCAATGTTCAATATTGTAAGAGAAATACCAACACCAGGTATGATTAGCAAAAACGAATTTAATGTGGCTCCACTTGAAATTATACCAGAACTGGTCATTAACAATGGTAGCTATGATATTACTCGAAGAATTTTTGTTATAGTATTTAAAATTTTTTTTCAGGCTCCAAAGTTTTTTTTTGTGATAATATTTTAGTATTGCATTATTGCGTCCACATCTTGTTCTGGAATATCTTTTGAATAGATTGAAATCAATTATACTTTTATCAATATAATAGTTAATTACATATTCCCAAGGTTTGATTAAGTAATTAATTGCGGTGCTTCAGCTACAAATTCTTGACACCATCAATAAGACGCTGTGGTTAGTGTTTTACTAGTGGGTTCAAGTATAAATTATTCTTCGGCATATTTATTTAATCATATAGATACAACTCCAGAGAAAGCATCAGTTGAATGACGCCGTAGAAATGTGGTAAATATACTAAACTTTACACCTGCTAGACACAGATCATCTATACACACAAGTAACCTCCGCAGTGTGTTTGATATAATTATCAATCACTATTTTATAGTGTCCACCTCGCTGATTCAGATGCAACTGTGTTCACAATATTTTTAATCTGCTTGTGAGGAATTATAATCAGGCTCGTTTTCTCAACAATATCAGGAATTCTACTGATAATATCGTTGAGCTTTTTTTGTTGTTAATATCGACGAGTTTTATTTCAACAGTAGGTGGACTTCCAAAAAATTCGTTATTAGTTCTGTTCATGTTTCTGCGAAAGATTGAAAACATACTCATATGATTAGTAAAATCAGTTTTTAGTGTGATCATTTAATTGTTTATTGAAGCTTCCTTATCATCGATATGTTTCTTCGTTGCAGCATCATAATCAGACTTCGGTGTTCTAAGATTACTGAAGCCATTAGTGTTCATGTTGAAAACTTCATCATACCACTACGCAATGACACGCACTTTGATTCTTGATTGTCGACGTATGTCTTCATAGTAGCGTCATTATCTTCGGTTGGGTTTATAAGATATGTAATATTTTTTTTCTGGTTCATATTACCCTTGATTAAATCATCAGCTATTGTTAACATAATCGTCAACTGACCTACCAGAATCTTGAATCTTACCTTGGGTATTAAAAGTAACGATATTATTAGCAACCGCAGCTGGAATTTGTACAAGTACATTTGACAGTTGCATATTACTCGTCTTTAATTTTCCTTTCCTACTTTGGAAAACAACTACCTCATTTGGATCTACACTTGTGACATTTAAGAAATTATTGATTCCATTTCTGAGCTGATCAAGAGTTGCGTATTGTGATAAGTCACATTGCCGAGCTTTATCTGACGAATCTATCAATAATGTTCGAACTTTGTATAGTAACGCATTATACATATCGTCTTACATAATTTTTTCGGTTCAATATAACACAAAATTATGTAACAATATATGGCGAAGATAGTAAATTTTGATACCGAACGATTAGCGCAACATGCATAACAATGTCATTATCTAATTGTTGGTTTTATTATAGATATTGTAGATGCTGTAACTGAAGATGAAATTTCATCATTGACCTCAGTTTACGCGTTATCCATAAAATTCAAACAATTGGAAAAAATTAATGAAAACTCAAACTATTTTATAGGATCAATTTCTATTGGCGGATTGTAATGATCAGAAAAGTTTGCGCTGTTTCCTGTTGTTTGCGACGAATTAAGCAAAAATGTTGTTGACGTTAGTGACATTATATTAACATTTTAGATAAGATCGCGGTGTAAAATGTCGTACTCAGACGATGTTAGTAAATCGCTCGATCTTAGATGATCTAATATATCAATAATTTCGTTTTCGATCTCAACACTATCGTTACCAGATTCTTTGGATGATATCAACATTAGTCGATCGACTATTTCTGCGTTTGATGTAAAAAGAAATGACTCCAGATCCAGTGGTCTACTCTGGTAATGATTTATCTCGTTTATCGTCATACTGATTAAATAGTCTTTTGAAACTCCAACCTTTACCATATCCTTCTTTTCTGGTTCTATACTGTACTGCTGTTCTAAGAAAATTTTCAGCAATAATTCCATCTCTCGTCCTATCAGACAGAGGAATTAGTTTTTCTTTTTCAACACTTTTAATTTCTTCATAAGCATTTGAACCATCTTTTATCATTCATTCTAATTTTTCTGTCAAATCCTTATATTTTTCTTCTGACAAAGTTTGAATATTACTATCAGTGATATCATATTTTCTAATAAACTCGTCATATTCTGTGTCTAATATGTTAACACGTGCATATTTTCTATATAATATTATGTTTCTCAGTGGGCATTTCTAATGCAATAGTTTCAGTCATTATTGTTTGTTTCTCAGCCAATTCATTGGTTTGCTTTGACAGATTTTATATCATCCTTTTTAACTCATTTGATTAACCGTCATTCTTGTCATTGCATGTTAAAGAGCAAGAGGATTGTTTATTAGCCTGTCAAACTCGGCTTGTCGTGCAGCTGGATCAGCAATGTGTCATACAAGTTCGTTTACAATTTTTACAGTTTCTTCTTTCGATCTTTCTCCAAGTAAACCTTACAAAAGATTTTCTTTCCTTTCTGCTATTTCTTCCGGAGACAATGTTGATATTAATGGTTGCCTGCCAAGTACTGCCTAACTATCAAGTTTGAAAAGTACAGCAGTTTCTTCTTTTGTTTGAACTGGTCCACGTCGAGGTTCTTCCACTTTTTTTTTAAAGCGGCTCGAGCTTCGTTCATTTTTTTTAGCAATTCGATATTTTGTTGACGCTCTTCCATTATTTTCTATACGCTTTACAAAATTAGATCATAAAAAACTTGTCAATGCAACAACAAAACATTTTAGCTGGATAACGCGTTAGCTTGTAAATTAAAAAGAAATTGTATCTGTCTTTGGTTGCCTGATGATATAATTAGATAAAGATGGTTTTTTTTACATCTCTGCATTGTTAGTTTGCGATATTTCTAACAACCGCACTGTCTAGTAACGAGCTAGGTTAACACTTAGAAATATGCTAATCGGTTTTGAACCAAGAGAAAGAAGTATTGCACAGCTGATAGGATTTACTGAGAAAGTTTATAGTGCTCTTGATCAAGCTATTACGTATGACGGTGAACTGCCAGTAAATATAACAGAAGTAAATACAATACCTGTAAATTACTCAATTGCTTCTGGGTCTTAGTCGGCCTAGGACAGCAGAGGGCAAAGAATATACAGTTTCTCGCCAGAAGATCCACCAGGATCTATCCTGCAGATCAATCCACTTCAGATTATCTATTATCCGATTCATCTCGAAAATCAAATGACAAGGCACACAACGCAACTCACAGACCAGTCGGTTCGACAGATAGATTTGAACAAAATTGTCACGTATTATTTACACTTGCGCACAATTTTGTGAGCATACATTTTATAGTTCAAACGGAGAAATGTTTATTGAAGAAAAATCGTATGTGGATTGTTAAAAAAAATTATATTTACAACAATTGCAGATAATATTCCAGGAATTGCTCATAAAGTAGCGCCCGCCCATTGCACTCGACGCAGGTAAAGCTTTCGCGACGGGAACAGCTTCTTCAGCAGGAACTGCAGTAGGACAAAATATCACTGATAAGATTTGTGGACCTTCCACATCGGAAATAAAACGAGTAATATCAGATATTGTGCCAACAGAAGATACAAAAACAAGCTATGATAGCTGCAACAAAAAGTAGTATCACCGCGTATCAAAGAAATAGTACGTAAGCTTGTAAAAAAAGAAAGCTGCCTTTTAATTTTATGTAGCGATTATAAAATAAATGTCAGCTAAAAGTTATCTCGATCTTGCCGAAGAATACGATACTGATGACGCTGTAACAGAGTTCGAATAGGACGAATATTGGGATGAAAATTCGAACAAACCAAATAGGACTTTGAAAACAAGAGACGAGGACGTGTTTCTACTTCCGCATAAGGCAGTTTTAGAAGTGCGTGGTCAAATATTAACTTTAATGGGTGGTGATATTGCAGTTGGTGCAGAAATTGCATTTGTCAATAACGGTTGGAGCTTGTTTAAAAGTGCAAGATACAAACTGGCTAATCAAACCGTAGAAGATAGTTCACTTACCTATTGCGAGTTCAATGCAAAACATAGTTTCGTTTAGCGATGATTATTCCAGATCAGTGGCCACAAATATGATGTGGTTTAAAGATACTTCATCTGGAACGGCTGTGTCGAGCGAGTTTCGTACTGGTGTTGGTAATCCTGCTGCAGATATCAAATATCTCATCGCCAATTTTGCTAATAATGCGACTGGTGATATTGGAGACGCAATAAGATTGTTGGTCACAAGAATAAGATGACAGCAATATAGCGAGGAATTTGGCAAACGAAAAGCATTTGCTGCAGAATCTCGTCAAATAACGATGTTGCTACCGTTAAGTACAATCTTAGGAATTTGCCGTGATTATAACAAAGTTGTTCGAGGAATAAAACATACACCTATTTTAGATCGAGCTGATCAAAACGATTACATAATGCATGCCGATGGGGTAGCCCAAGAGCAATTTGCTATTAGAAGATTAGCATTGTGGATGCCGCGGGTTGTCCCTTCTGCACAAAAAACGATGAAACTCGAATCGTTATTGGTCACCTTTACAAACAATACACTTCCAATAGAACAAGATTTATGAAACGCGACTAATTACACGTGGCGTGTAGCGACCTCGCCCAGCGAACAACTAACATGGCAATTGTTCGTCGTATTTCAACGACAGGCACGTCGTAACAATCGGGAAATAAACAATTCCATATTCGATAACCCTGATATCAGACGAATATTTGCCAGAATATATTCCTGACAATATCCCAAACGTGCTATTGAATGCAATTTTTCCGTATACGGCACCAGAAGCATCTCGACTGTACATGTATCTTATAGAAGCAATGCAAAATTATCAGGACGCGGACAGTGGATCTCAAATATCGGTAGAAGAATTTCGATCGCTATACCCCATCTTTTACTTTGATATATCAAGACATTCGGAACGAGTTATCAGATCGACTGCAGGTGTCGAAGTCACATGGACACAGGGCGCTCTGCCAGCCGAACAGTATAATGTATATGCACTAGTGGTCAGTGATATATTCTTGACCATCGACGCGACCAAAGGAAGAATGACTGTATAAGTTTAGTATAACAATCTTGATATGACATCATGAAAACCAAATACCAAATTCAAGAAATATACATAGCATCCGGTCAAGTTAAAAAATTATCAGCAGCTGTTGCTAAAAACAGCTCTGTTTCTTTGATAATCTCTCCAGTGACTTCAAATAAAACTTCGGTGAAAGTCATACTAACGCAGCAACAAATCGATAAACTCGATCGAAGCAAACTGTTTGTTCTAAAACTATGTTTCCCAGGTAACCGCACTGTCAAACCAAGGTGGATTTTTTTTGGACCAGAGCTCTCCGTGATCGTTAGCAAAATGTTACCAGTACTTGGCCCACTTGGACTTGCGGCTGCGTCAATGGAAGTCTCTGGCACAACATAAAAACTGGGTTGCTGTCCAAGATAGCAGTTATTTTGATTCGTTTGGATTTCCTCCGTGCGATTTCAAAAATTCAAAAAAAATAAAAAATAGATTATTCGTCTAATCAACTATAGTCAATATGAACATCAGCTTGTAGTTATTTTTGTATCATGCTTGTCAGACAAATGTAAAAAATATCCTGATCTTTTAAAGATTTTTTTTACAATTTGATAAGCAACCTTCTCACACAAACGATAATTTTGCATTTAATCGTTATATAGACATGTAAGCATATAATGTCAACATACTCTTTCAAATGGAAAACTGAAACAGAGAATAATGATGATAAGACAAAAAACTCACAAAAATAAAAATATAATGATGCTATAAAGTATTGGTTTATTTGTGGCAGAATGAAAAGTATGTTTTCAAAATATGGAACTAGAATGTGTCCCGACAGAGTTATCTTGATCGATGATTAATCTTATTAAACATAATAAAATAAAAATAAGCAACTGTGAGTGTGACAATGATCTTTGCATCAAGCAAGATAAAATCGTCACGTACTGTAAATCGCGCAATCGCCGTGAGATCATTGGCAGCAGAATCCACATTCACAAAATTATTGGCAAATTACCGAGACCAAAATGTGGTTAGACATTGCCAGGTCACAAGTATACTGGACCTTATAATTCGCTGAATCAGCAACTGGACGAGAAGGATCATCCACTGCCAGGACAAGAGCCTTACAATCAGGTGGATGTAATAGCAATGGGTCATAATATCTGTTATCGTGATCACGAAAACTCGAAAACAGATTGCGATAAATTAATGTTAGACAAATTACGTGATATGAAACCGACAAATCTACGAGAACAATTTGATAGAAGATTTGTTCAGGGAATGATTGAAGCAAAATATAGATTAGGACTTGGAAAAGAATTATACTATGATCTTGCAGCCAAACTACATAGACCTAAAAACAGTTTACGAGACGTAAAGTTATCGTTAATGCCGTTGACGATATCTGGGCGATAGATTTGGTTGATATACCAAATCTGGCTCAGGATAATGATAAAAAAATGCTTGTTTAATGTCATAGACATTTTTAGCAAATACGCGTTTAGTGTACCATTTTCTGATAAGTCAGGAACGTCGATCACTGATGCGTTAAAACAAATAATATCGAATACAGAAAAAAACCCAAATGAAAACCAAATAAAATTTGGAATGATCACGGAGAGTTTTTCATTAGAAAGTTCGAGCAGTTTCTAGAAAAAATAATATCAAAAAATATATTACGGGAAACGAGGTTAAAAGCGTTGTCGTATAATGATTTAATCGCACGCTAAACGAAATAATGCACAAACATTTGACAGCTAAAACACTAACAGTTTTGTCGATGATCTTTCTCGAATATAGTAACACGAAACATCGAGCCATCAAAATCTAACCCAATGATGCTATTAAAAATCCGATATTAGCAAACAAAATCAAATACTGCAGACATAAATTTTAGATCGGTGATAAAGTAAGAATTTCTGTGACGAAAAAGGTATTTGAAATAGGATTTGTTCCGAACTGCAGCGAAGAAGTATTTGTGGTTGACAAAGTACTTTTGACAATACATGTGGCATACGCGTTAAAAGATCTGGAAGGGGAACAGATCGTAAGGAGATTTTACGAACACGAACTACAGAAAATTAAACAAGATGTTTTCGTGATTAGGAAAAAAGCGATAAAAATTTAGTGAAATGGCGTGGGTATAGCGACAAATTTGATAGATGGATCACAACCAAATAACTTACAAAATAATGTTTTTATAAATTTCCCTGTACTTACGTTTGATAGATTTACATTTTACTGGTTTACATAACGATATTAGACACTGCCTGCGATCGTCAGACATAATCATCAAATTTAAAATCTTGACAAATATGAAATATAACTTTATATATTTTTGTCGGCCTAAAATTTTGATGTTTAAAAAAGGTCTGATCAGCTGCCAAAATTTGTTTTTTTGGCAACGGTAAAATATAATTTTGTTATGTTTTTAGCAATGTGATACTTGACATTATACTTTCCAGTGATCGGTTTGCTGTAATTTGATCTGCCAGCAACAGAGAGCTAGTTGATCGTTGTCAAATCCGTTGTTGTACAAAATATCATTTTCGCTAAAAACGGCAGATTTGTCTATCATATGATAGAGATGCTTGAGATAGCAATATTGTCTGCGACCTTATCGCTAGTGATTGTATCTTCCGCGTATATTTCAGCGAGTCGTTTCATCAAATCCATGCTATAATATACTTTTATCAAATTTGTTGTTACAACGAACTAGCCGAAGCGGTAAGAAAATGTCTGTCAGGTGCATATTCCGTTGACGTTATTGTTATGCAAGGTGATTCTCATAAAATATTAACAGCAGCAGAAAAAATAAACTTAATGACAGTGCAGTAATGACGCTAAAATGTGATCGCAATGATATTATAGCATTTGCTCATCATTGCTTGGCTAAAACTGAGCTAAGAAATATTATTGATCATCATATCCGAAACTAAATTTCTCGAATGTTGACATTGACCTTGCTGATTTAGTCCTACCGTCGTAGATGTATTTTTTTTTCTGCGGATGAATTTTAAAATGATTTGCAGCAGCCCTTATTGACATAAATTTCATTTCTTTTCTAGTCTCCAAATTTCTGATCTTTTATGATTTTGAAATTATTATTACCACCTATACCACGTCGGGGTTTTCTCCTGATATTACTAAATCTAAATTTTCTCAACGATTATCAGTTTTAATTGTGTTAATATGGTCGATAACTAAATTGTCTGGAATGACGCCATTGAACTCTTCATACACAAAACGATGGGATAGATAATTAACACGATCGGTTAGAGATCCCTTAGCAGTTATCATCAGATACCCCATATTGCTCATAAAACCAACAACTTTTTTTGTTCTTACATATCGAATTATCCGCGATCATTTGCGTCGTGTAAATCAAATACTGGATGAGGTTGAAATTCATTTTGTAGTCCTAAATTTTCAACATTATCATCAGTGACAGCGCCGTTAGCATGATATACACGCTGTCCCTCTAGAATATCCTCGCAGAATAATGTGTAGATACATTTTCGTTCTCTCAGCATTATCTCCCTTTAAGCTAGTCTTATAACTTGCTGGCGTTGCTTTACCAACAGTCTTTCCAGTTTGTGTGTTTATAACAGAATCAAGTGTATTTCCAGCGTAGAAGTTACACTTAAGGTGAACATAACAATACTCTTGCTCGTATGAGCTTGTCATCATACTATAAGGATTTTATAACTATAATTGTTTGTTCAACGGTTGATTATCAGTCAATTGGACATTACACTATAGTATAGCAATGATTAAATTGCGTGATATAGCCAAGTAGAGCCTTATGGAAGAACATGAAAAAATTAGCTGCTGTTTTCACAGGATTTGACAACAGTTATAGGTTTGATAAACAAATCGTATTGGTAAATTTTACTGCAACAAATCTCCATCACTTGTTAGACCCAACTGTCAAACGTGAATTTGAAAAACATAAGGGTATAAAGCTATTGGTGCAACATCATATTTGATTTTTGAATTTTCGAAGCTTTCTGTGAGAAAGGAATCAACTAACATGGAAACTACATATCCTTACATTATTGCAACATCAAGACGTGTTATGCTTGGTACTGATCTTTTGGCACTGGCTGATGAAATACACCAAGAAATTTGGAAAAAGATATAAGAATTTACCAAATCAGGTTTGGGTTGGAAGTTTGAAATGATCAAGGAAATTTTATTTAACACTATAAAATATAACGTATTACGCAGTATTTCGTATATTGACCTGCCACCAAAGATACAAAATGAAAAATGTTGCATAAACGTAAGAAACGTCGATATCAGATATTTCCAATGGGCTGTTCATTCTGCACTATTTCCAGTAGATAAAGACGCTGGTCGCGTTGAGAAGTATATTAGTCACGTTTTAAGGGCATCGATTTTCCAGTGGTAGAAAATCAAATACCAAAGTTTGAAAAGCAAAATAATATTTCGATCAACATTTTCGGATTTGATGAAAACGAAAAGGTCTATCTGAGATATATTTCAGAAAAAGCTCCAAGATCAACTATAAACCTACTGTTTTATAAAACTCATTACGATTGTATTAAAAACATTAATTGACTCGTTGGAAAACACCACAAAAAAACGAAATAAGAGAACGTTCTTTTGTTATCGCTGCTTGCACGATTGTAATGACAATGAAAAATTACAAAAAACCCTGCACTATTGTAGTGAAGTACAACGAATAACATTGCCGCCCAAAGAAAATAGTGTGTTACAATTTGTCAATCACCATCACAAGCTAAAAAAATTCATTTCGTCATATACGCTGATTTCGAATGATTATTTTAGCCTGTACATGGTGCAGAAAATAATCCCAACCAATCGAGTACAAGGAAAACTCAAATCCGGAGTAGCGTACAAAGTAGCGTACAAAATAGTCTGCTGCGCTGTTTCGAGATTATCCAAACCTAACCTATACTATTGTGGTAAAAATCTAGCTGACTGGCTTCTCAAGCAGCTCATTAGCGAAGTTGATCATATATTTAATCGTTTGAAAAGAGTAACTCCAATGATAAAACTGACATCTGAACAAGAATCTGATCACGAGCAAGCGAAATCTTGTCATATTTGTGAAAAAAGCTTTTGACGATAACAAAATAGTACGTGACCGTTGTCATCTCACAGGACAGTACCGTGGAGCGGCTCATGATCAATGTAATTTAAAATTTCATGCTCCAGATTTTATTCCTGTTATTCTTCATAACTTTCGAGGATATGCTAGCCACATTATCGTAGAATCTTTTGGTGATCTTGACATAAAAGCTCGTTTAAAACTCGATAATGTCATCAAATGCATTCCTAATAATTTTGAAAAGTATTTCAGTTACTTTAGATAAGTTGCGTTTTATTTACAACTTACAGTTTATGACAGCATCGTTAGATGAGCTTGTCAAATGTTGTAATAAGTTTGATAACCTACGATACTGTTTTGGAGATAAATTTAATTTACTAACTACAAAATTAGTATTTCCGTACGAGTATCTCGACAACTGGAGTAAATTTGACGAAACCTCACTAATTGAAAAGGACAAATTTTATACACAACTTAAAAATGAAAATATAACCGATGACGAGCATTAATATGCATTCCATATTTGGAAAGAATTTGATTGCAAGACGTTTGGCGATTATCACGATTTATATTTGAAAATTTATGTTTAATTACTAGCAGATGTCTTTGAAAGTTTTTTTTTTCATGCGAGTTGTAACAATTATGAGTTAGAACCTTGTTGATATTATTCTGCTCCCGGGCTGTCGCGGGACGCATTTTAAAAGTTTAGTAAAGTAAGGTTAGAATTACTGACTGACGTTGATATGTTCAATTTTATTGAGAAAGGTATCCAAGGCGATATTAGCGTAATTACAAAGAATTTGCTGAAGCAAACAACAAATACTTGAAAGAGCATAATCATAGATTATCTAGATTATAATAACTTATACGGTTATTCTATTTCAGAACCAATGCCATTTGGTGGATTTCGTTGGATCATGGCTGATCAATGTCTATCGGAGAGAGAGAAAAAGATACCCGACAATGTTTCGTACTTCGTTGAGGTTGATCTCGATTATCCAATTTCGCTGCATCATTTGCACAATGATTATCCTTTCTGTGCGGAATCAATGGCCATAGATTATAGTATGTTATCTCAGGAACAACAAGCGTTGACATCACCAAGACAAAATTATATGGTCAAAAAACTAGTACCATACTTACTCGATAAGAAAAATTATATCTTGCATTACAAAATTTTTTTTTTTAAAAAAAACCCCGATGCTAGTCTAGTTTTGAGAACAGTTCATAGAGTTCTAACAGTTAATCAGTCACCTTGGATGAAAGGTTATATTAACTTGAACACTTCAAGAAGAGCTGATGAAAAAATTTCGTTTAGCCGATGAACAATTCCGTTTTTGGTAAGACGATGGAGAATATTAGCAAATATATCGAACTAGTTAATGATATCCATCGCAGAAACAAACTTGTGTCGGACGATGACTTTGTTAGCATGATAATATTTAATGAAAATCTTGTTGCAACACAAAGAAAAAAAAACAAAAACTAAACAAACCGATTTTCGTCGGAGCTTCCATATTAGATTTATCAAAATGGCTGACGTACGATTTTCATTATAATTTTGTTAAAAATCAATGGCCGGCCAGTAGATTATTGTTTACTGATACCATCTCGCTCGTATATGAAATCGAATGTGAGGATGTCTATCAGGACATGTATGACCGATATCTGTTTGATCTTTCCGATTACCCTTGTTACAGCAAATTTATAAAAAGGTTATTGGTAAGTTTAAAGATGAAATGAACTCGAGCTTGATCAAATATTTTATTGGATTACGCATCGATATGTGCTCAGTTTTGTTAGACAGTAATAAAAAACGAAAAAAGCAAAAGGTCTGTCTCGCGATTTTGTTAAAAAGTTTATGAAATTTGACGATGGCGGTGTTACTTTTATAAGAGCAATGGCTATACCAACGAATCATCATTACCTCTAAACAGATGTCATTATTAAACGTGGATTAAACAACTCTGATGACAAACGTTATTGCGAAAATGGGATAGACACATTTGCATTTGGGTACTGTCACGATAATAGATCTATACTCGAAATTATATTGGGTAATTTTATCTAAACTTAAGAAATAATGTTTGAATATTTGACAGTGACAAATGGTTACAATAGCAAGATCAAAATATCTAATATCTAATGATAGACGGCAAACAACTGACAGTTGAAATTATTAATGAAACATCAGATAATGTTTTAGTGGCACTCGTGACAAGTTTAAACTTTCGCTCATCAAATCTGATGACAGAGAGTATTTCAGTTACCTAGAACAATAATACCAAATGTTGCAAGCGGAATTTTCGTGATCCGATCAGTCAACAAATCATATACTAAACTTGCCGTCGATCTTGATCGGTCAAAAGTATATTTTATTGATAAAAAATGTTCTCTAAGCAAACCTCAAATAAAAGATTTGTTCGAATGTCGTCGCTTTGTGAGCGGTAAAGGAAAGTTTGGTCTCTATCATCGTGATAATGAAATATTTCTGATATCAACAGCTGAAACATTAATTATTGGTGATGATGTATAAAAACTATCACCTACTTGATTTTGCCTTGTGAAGACGTCGTCTAAGAGCGCCTAAGAAGAAAATTATACCTGTCTTTGTAAAGTGAAAAATCTGCGTGGATGTTTTCTAGAATGTTCCGGCTGACACGTTTTCTCGTTTTAGCTTTTGATAAATTTACCGTTGCTCTCACTTTTTTCACGTTTTAATTTTTGAGTGGGCGTTTTGACATATCACGTGAAGTTGCAGTATCACTAAGGCATGTTGGTTGATGTAAATATGAGTTTTCAGACTGTGTACATCAAAGGCTTGGCTGGCTCGTAGAGAATATTGATTTATTTCCAGATTACGTTACATCGTGCAACATCTGTTACAGGTACACATGTGATATATTAGTGTAAAGGATTATATCTGCTGCAGAATCTACCTTGGGTTTTGATAAAATCGTTAGAGATGGGAGTTTTAAGGTCTCGAGAGGGGGTAAAATCGTATTTATACTGAGAGCAGTGAGGGGTAAAAAGAGGTGTTTGTGCTAGAATCAGCCTCTCGGTTTTGTGTAAATCGTTTGATGTGGGTGTTCTAAGGTCTCGAGAGGAGTAATTCGAATTTCTTATGAGAGGGGGAGGGGGTAAAAAGAGATGCTTGCGTTAGAATCAGCCTTTATAATAACTACTATGTTTACATCTTACTAACGCAACAGCAATGTAAGTACCCCTATATGTAATTATTGCCTCATACAACGAAGAAAATATTTTTTGTTTCTGAGTTTCCCGCGCATTGTTCTAGTCATACTTTCTTATTATTCGTTCAAGTACCACCCTTAATGTAATTTTTGTTAAATTAATACCTCAATATTTTCTAAACGGTTATCTACTGTGCCTGCATTTAGGTGAAATAGTAGAACACGACCTTCTGGAAAACTTATCACAGCAGCATTCAAATACAAATATGTGCGCTTGCATATTCTTTTATCAAATGCCAGCCCTAGGAACTCAAACATCAATATAATCAGTTTTGTCTCTCTGATTTAAAAATGGTATGCTTGAGTTTCACGTCCTATTTCTCCGTGCTCATTTGACTCAGATGTATTGTAGACTGGGTGTGCTGTCCACGGATAACATATAATAAAATCTGGTCTCTAATAAGACGTTCAAGTTTTTTCTGCGACTATATATATATATATATATATATATATATATATATATATATATATATATATATATATATATATATATATATATATATATGTGTGTGTGTGTGTGTATGTATATGTATGTGTGTGTGTTTAATTTAATTGCTTGTGTGCTAGTTATAAAATTCTTTTTTTAAATTTTGTTTCATTACATTTTATTGTAATGATTTAATTCACGGGATTCGATTCTTTCAAGTAATTTCTGTTTGTAGAACGTATAATGTTTTACATCAGCATTATTTTAGCTGACCTTAGTTCTGACACATCGTAAACACAGTAAAAATGATTGGTCAGTATCAAGGTCATACCTCACTGGCATTATTTTAAAATAAATATTATTGTTTTTTAAATAAGTCTATTCTGGCGTACCTGTCAAATGTATGTAGTAAGTGATCTTGTGACCTATCACAAGTATAAAAATGACGTTTAAGGGAGGTTTAATACCCAATATCATTGTTTTCTAGTTTAGTCGTAAAATAATACCTTGATAGCTCAGATGTATTTGTTTTGTTGCAAGATGTATTTGTGTTGTTGCTTAATGATTTTGTTTTTTTAATTTTTTTATACTTCGGAATTAATATCTAATTATCCCCCTCTCCAACTGCTTCATCAAGAGACCATTTTACAGCTTGCAATATATAAGTCGTTTTGCTTATACGATTTTGCAAATTTGCATACTTTGTTTTGCTAAAAATAGATTATTTAAGCAAAGGAGGCATTTCAGTAATCAAGGGACGTAATTCCGTGATATATTTTCACTGGTAATCAAAAAACAAGGTTGTATAGTACTTCTTACATATAGGCTCTTTTATAGTAACAAAAGAAAAGAGTAAAGAAAAGAAGCTTTGTAATTTTTAACAAAATTAATTTATTTCCATAGAAAACACGGTGAAAAGGTGAAAATATGAAACAGGAAAACCCAAACATTTATCACAGAATTGAGAAGATATATAAGTCATATCAATAAACAGTTTTAACCGAATCTAGCTTGTATCTCAAGTTGGTTCCAAGATGGAGGATGATGACGTCAGATGAAATCTTCACACAAATATCCAGAATTTCGCGCTGAACGACAACTTGCACTGTACTGTTTAAATTTAGAATGACTTTCACCTAATGTCTTTTTCCTAAAGCACTTGTGTAGTTCTCCATGAAAAAGTTATTATTATTTAGAAAGTAGACGAACTCTCATAGCTGTCATCTATAACAAAACACATCTTGAACTCTACAGATGTAAAGAAAAATAAACTCTTTCCAGCACAAGAAATATAATACCTTCTTCTCAAGTTATATGAACGACTCTCTAGGGCACCTAAGAATGTAATTATACGACTCACTATTTCACAGGGACCTAAGTGTTTTAAACCGAACTAAGACGTCCCTTTATGCACGCGCAAGAAGAACGCGTGGTTATTAGATCATCTAATAAACGCAGTTCACGATGTAATGTCCTATGTTTAGAAAATAATTCTGGCCACAACCAGTCGTTGACGCCGATTGCTTATACAGTCGGCAATCTAAAACAAATGCTTACGCAAGCCATGAGTCATATTTAGGTTCTAAATAAAGACTATGTTTTTTTTCTTCTCAAAAATATCAGATCATATTCATCATCATAAAAAAATATAACGATACAAAAATTTAAATACAAAGAATTCAAATTTTAAGGCACAAGTATATAAACTACAGAGTCGTAACATACTTAAGTACTATTGGACACACCGTATGGTTTATCCAGTGGTCTCCTCCAAGCCTTTCCTATAACAAAATTTGTAGCGACTTTATCCTCCAACAAAAAAGCATCGTTTGCGATCTTAATTTTTACAGAAAATCTTAGAGAATGCTGGAAACGTAGACGGTGTTTCCATGTCAAGCACTTAGCAAACATTGGATGGCTTTAATTAGTAATATTTTAAAGGTGGCTTTTTAAACACCTTCTGCGTGATTTGTTCTTTCCTGAGAGAGTATGTTGGAATCAGATCAGCTCAGACAAAAAAGACTGAAATTACGATAAAAATGGTTTCTGAATCCCCCTTATATAATCTACTTTCTATTTATATATCCACACAAATAACTTTAAAATGAATGAACATAATTTGGTTACGATAATCATGATTGCAAACAAAATATACTGTGAACATATCTGCAAGATTTTGGAGATAAATGGGTGTTCAAAACCCTTGTACCAGGTTGGAAACACGGCAGTATTGATGCGCTTGTGCCGACTGAAAATACATTAGCATCAAAGCTCTTGTACCAGGCAAATATATGTGGATAACAAAGCACTTGTACCAGGCAAATATATTGAGATATGGGGATAACAAAGCACTTGTACCAGGCAAATATATGGGGATAACAAAGCACTTATACCAGGCTAATATATGGGGATAACAAAGCACTTGTAGCAGGCAAATATATGGGGATAACAAAGAACTTGTAGCAGGCAAATATATGGGGATAACAAAGCACTTGTAGCAGGCTACAAATATTGGAGTAAAAGGAATAAATATAAATCAGTTCAAACAAAGGTATATTTAATGTAGTTAAAATATCACAGGTTTGAGAATACAGTATTAAAAATTCAGCAAGAAAAGAACTATACATATATCATATACCCTAGATGTACAATATAATCTATCTTCATAAAACTAATATTAATAACATTAGATAAATGTTAATCGTCTTAGTAACCTTAACTTTTCACTGCTGCGTGGAACAGATTCCAATATGTTTCAATATCTCAATAATGTTAAAAATTGCACTTTACTGTGTCAGACTTTTAACAGGCAATCAAGATTTTGGTATAGTTAAGGATTGTGTCACGCCTTTTCTTATAAAGTTCCAGATTTAGTAGCATGAAATGCCAGAGATAGATGACTCATTAGAAAGACAAAATGACCGATTGCATTCAAGTAGCTTTTCCATATACAACCAATAAAGTATCCTATCAATACAATGCATGTATTGGAACATGTGGCCAAGTCAAATTAACTTTTAATCCGTACGCCTATTAATATTTTATTTACCTGATTTTGTCATATTTCACGATACTGTACGTCTAAGTTGTCTTATTTCCGTTAGGTTGTACACCTTTAAGTCTTTTTATCCCAAAGATTGCACTTACTATATAGATAGTCGATTCAGATATGACAGATTAGATAAAACACAGGTTAAGATAAGGTGACCTTGTATTCCAGAGGAAAACGCATTGAAATACTAGTATTTTGTTCTCGTGGTTTTCAAGGTCTTCATGTTATCAGACAGAACTGGTATTTCATTTGATCTATTTAAGAAATGAAGTCCTATTTTTCTGTTACATTGTAACTGAATGCATGTTGCCTGTGGCGCTTTTGGGTTTCATATACCATAATGCGGTTGCGTACATGAATTCCAGTTGTTCTTATATGTTAGAGAATGGGAAAACTGTTAATATCCAGCCACAGTTATTGAGAAATGTTGAAAATCTATACAGTTACTGAGAAATGTTGAAAAACTATACAATTATTGAGAAATGTTCAAAAACTTTATATTGACTTATCATGACATGAAAAAGCATTGAGAGGCGCTGCACCAACCTTTACTACTTCAGTTGTGTCATACATCCTCGTTTGAAGTTAAAAAATTAAAAAAATAACTGAAAAATAATCTACAAGTCACACGTTTAAATATGTCAATATAAAACGACAGTCAGAAAAGTAGAAACTCTTTTGGGGACATTATGAAAAGGAGGATAAAAACATTTACAACCACACAATTTTATAATAAACCATGTTGTAGGAACGAATATAAAAACCTTGTGTACTTCTACAAACGCTCTCCGTTTAAAACTTATGAAAGGTTTCAGTCCAGGGTATCTAAATTTTGGCCTTTTATTCACAAAGTTAAGGCAATAATTTTGGTATGTGCCATTTACATACAACAAATCTTGAATTTTCCAAGTCATTTTGTATTTGTTGAGACTGAAATTGTATTTGTATTCAAACTTTCAATACACTATTTGAAACAAAGAAATAAAACAGCAGCATCATATACATAAGGGTTTCGAGAAATCATAATTTAATACTTTCGCTAGATTGATAATGAAAAACAAGATAGTTGCATTTCCCTAATGATGCAATAAAAAGTTATTTAATTGACAGTGGCTGTGATCTACGTTTTAATGAAGTTTATAACTGTTTTCTTAAAATAACCTCTATGATCTGAAAGAAATAAAAAATGTTTTCCTACAACAACCTGTACAGTCTATAAGATATAAAAACTATTTCCCTAAAACAACCCGTGCAGTCTAAAAAGAAACAACAACTTTCCCTAATATAACCAACAGATTCTAAATGAAGCAAATGTTGAAATTCAAACTAAATACTGGATTTTATACCTCTATCAAAACAGTCCAAAGACTACCGTGATTACGACCCAAATGAAAGCACTTTACTATCCAGGTCTTAAACTGTTTCACTCATGTTTACAAATATTTCTTGCTTAAACCACAAAATGCCAAAGTATTTGATAATTAGTGATCTTCCGAATAGTTTTCAGCGAGAATTACATTGTTGTGCTGGTTGAATCAAGAATTTCCTGACAAATCATACGTCAACAGTTTACATACTGAACATATTTTAATATAACTTACTTTTGGAAAAATACCAAAGTCCTCAAAGATATTTTGTCCCCGTATCTGCAACATAGCTAACCCATAAAACTACTGTGATATGAGAACACAACCACTGTCGATTAAAACATTTATTTTTAAATGCTTTCTTACATTTTAACCCCAGTCAGGGTGAATAACAAAGTGTCGTGGGACCGGCTCATGAGGCCTTATATAATGAGAGCTCCAGTTCTCCACAATATTGTAGTTTTTATGGGTTGGAAGGTGGTGCCACGTAGTGTACATCCAGCGATTCTTCCTAGTGTTGGGTGTAAGCAGGCGAATGTAATGGCGCTTGCTGCCATCTTTCTTCTCCAATGGCCGCTGCTTTTGAGATGCATTGTTTGCCTGCGGATGCCCACTGACAAAATACAAAGCAAAAACGCCATTAATAACAGGCAAAATTAAAATAAATGCTAATGGACAAACGTGTTAGGAAAATAAGAGAAAATACTAGGAACAGGAATACGAGAAACCAATGTGATATTGGTAGCCTTTACATAACACAAAACAGTCTCAGTGTAAATTTCAGATAAGACAAAAACTTTCCATGAATTTCGTTATGTATAAAAAAATAATAACGTAGAGCCAACTACATCATAACATAACTAACTATTCATTACAAGTTCAAAATTTATAAGAATATCACCTATTAGCCATGGGCAAAATAAAATTTTGATTGACAGACCGATGTATTTTTATGTGTGATTTGGATTTTTAACGTAGCTATAGTTCACAATTTTTCAGTTATTTCGCATCAATGTTAGCAGTGTGGAAGTTTCTAGTGATGTCAAGCACTGGAGCATCATGCCGCAGACAAGTAGCATCAGTCACATTATTCTGTCCCACCCAGTCACATTATTCTGTATCACCCAGTCACATTATTCTGTATCACCCAGTCACATTATTCTGTATCACCCAGTCACATTATTCTGTATCACCCAGTCACATTATTCTGTATCACCCAGTCACATTATTCAGACACCAGGCAGACAAGTCTTAACACTAACCACTTAATGCTGAACGCAAAGCGAGATAGTTGTTAGTGCCAGTATGACTCGGCCGGGATATGAACCCTCGACCTCCTGCATCGAGGTAGACGATCTAGCCACTTAGGCCACAAGAGCAGTTCACAGACCAATGTATCTCTAAGTTAATATAAGTAACACTGTTCTTTCTGCAGTCACTTCTGTTTTAATGTAAGACGAATTGAATAGCGAGCAGAGCGTAAATGTAATATAAGGTATACAAAGATAACAATACCTTAGTCCCTCAATTTATCATCTCATATATTACGTATACTTCATTGAGAAGGAGAATTAAGAAAGACTAGTAATTGATAGAATTAGGTAAAAGAAAATGCTGACATGCAGCCTTAGTATCGATAAAAAAGAATATTCCAAGTTATGCTAAAGATTTCTATCAAGCTACGCAAATTTGTCTCCGTATATTCATTCATTACATGGAATAACGCCTAATGGGCGAGGCAAAATATTTGTCAGTAGACACATAACCGACACTGCACTAGCTTTACTTTTTTGTTGTTGACGTTATACTTTTATTACTTACTCCTCGAGTGTTTCGATGACCTGCTTCAACCGCTTTCGTTTTTCAGGGGCTGTCATGCCCATCAGCTGACTTCCAGACAAAGAATTGAAGAACTTTAGTGCAACATCCCGTTCTGAAGATAGACATTAGTGGATGATTTGTTTAGAAAATAAGTTATAAGCATTGGTATGTTTCAGTGCAATCCTATACCAGTGCGCCCAAGACCCCGCTAGCAATGCTACCTCTATAGATAACATGTATATGTCACAACAATCTTCTTTCGTTTTAGAACAATGAAATTACACGTAAAACTTCAGTACCATAAGAAAAACGAATGATGCCGTTCTTATAAATGTTCCTGTTCTGAACCTTTTGGATTACAAGAGCAGTCAGAAGACAGTGAAGATCACCTATAAACCAGATCCTAACGGCAACATTTGACGAAGACTAAGTTGCAATTCAGTCTAAATGAAAATCTGGAAATACGCATTTTAATAGACCTGGTTTGAGCAAATCCCATAACCCGATGTCCAGGACAAGTTAAACATTTGTTCAGACTAATTACAATTTTGTGATATTAAGTTATATCAGAAACACAGGCCTGAATAAAAATACAAACATTTCATCTGCCCATTATCACTGGATACAAACATGCCCTACAACCTATTATTCAAGCTAAAAATTGCTTGATGACAGAATTAGAAGGATTCGCTTCCCGCCTATGTTTAGTAGGAAAGAAAATATCATTAGAGCAAGACGGTAAGGGATTGCATGTCGAATCCAGCTCAAAACATTACTGTCAATATTGGCGCCTTTACCACAAGGTCAAAAAGTGCCCAGGTAATTTGCAGAATTAATTATTTTATTTGCTTCGTAACGAAATATTGCAAATATTGGCAGACACAATTAGAGATATAGGAAGTATATAAACAAATTAAAACAATTTCACTAAAACCCTAATGCATATTTTAAATGACCTTGGCTACCACGTCAAATGGTATTGGAGAATAGATTGTCCTCGCTTCACCATTGTTCATCTCAAATTTGAATTGAATCCAACAGGGTGAGTAAGAAATATAAGCCAATAAAATATTATATAAAAAAAATCTTGACAAAACCCTTCGACGCTGTCGCCACCGTAGGAAGGGTAACCGTTGATTTTCTTGTTTCCAGTGAATTGAGCTGGACCAAATTATGGATATATGTGAATTTCTAGCCTTTACCTCTGTTAAAAATCATGCTTTGGCCTACCTTGTGAATGTTTGTCCAAAACCGATATGTCAAGCTTAGGGTCAAGATATGTAATATTGTACGTTACTTCGTTGTCAACTGAGTACCCTAGGTATCTAAAATATAGTTTTGTAACAACCGTTTTCGGTTTCAGCACGTCTGAATTACTCCTGATAAACATATCATCAATTTTTAAATAAAAAATACCTCTTAATCTTGAATAATGTGAAGAACCTTGTGTGATGTTTTTAATTGAAATGTGAACAAACAGTACAATAAGGTAAGTTGAATATTATGAATAAGTTTTAGTTTATGTTTGATCCTCTTCGTGCCTAGTTGTCACATAGAAAGTCCACCGCTGTCATCCATCGGTCCCTGTCTTGTGCCTCTTTCTTTGCTTCTCTCCACGATAGTTTCGTGGTTTTTAGTTCGGCATCGAGTGTTCTTCTCTATCTTGTGGCAGGGCGTCCTCTATTTCTCTTCTCTTGGGGATTCCACTCTAGGGCGTGCTTCGCCATGTTGATGCTACCATTTCTCCAAGTGTGGTTCACCCGTAGACATTTCCTTCTAGAGATGGTTACAGTCATCGGCTCTTGCTTTGTCCTTTGCCAGAGTTCTTCATTGGACACATTTTCAGGTCACCAGATGTGAAGGATCTGTCTCAAACACTTGATGAAGACGTGGAGCTTCTGGTCAAGCGCCTTTGTTCGTTTTCATGACTCAAGGCCGTAAAGCAGCACTGTCTTCACATTGGTGTTAAATATTTTGTTGCTCACCTCGCTTCCAAGATAGGTGAATACTTCAACATCATTCAGTGCTTGTCGTTCCAGAAGTGATGGAATCAATTTGATGAACATTCATGCTCATAGACTTGGTCTTCTTGCCATTGATGGATATGCTTTCTTTGCTAGTAGTTCCTTCTAACAGGGTCGTTTTCGTTTGCATTCTCCCCAGGTATGTGATAGGAGGCAGATGTCATCAGCTAAGTACAGATCTACGAGCCTATTCATTATGGTTCATTTGATCCCCATTGGTTTGTCACTGCTTGTTCTCATAACCCAGTTGATGACTATAGGAAAAAGCAAAGGAGAAAGAAGGCAGCCTTGTCTCACTCCGGTAACAACCTCAAAAGCTGGTGAAACAGTGTTGCTGTGGATAACCTGGCAGCTAGTAAGACTGGACTGTAGATGCTTTGCAAGACTTCCACAACATTCTCTGGCACTCCATAGTAGCGTACAAATTTTCACATCGTGGCTCTATCCGCCTTATCAAAAGCCTTTAGGAAGTCTATGAAGTTCAGATACAGTGGTGATCACCATTCCTGACTCTGTTAAATGATTACGCATAATGTCGCAATTTACTCCGTGCAAGATCTTCCTTGTCGGAACCCGCCTTGAATTTCTTTCAGCCTATCGTCTATCGCCTTCTGAATCCTTCACAAGATAAGCCAAGTAAACACTTTGCTTCACATTGAGAGAATATGGATACCCCGTCAGTTGTTACAGTCCGCATGGTCCCCTTTCTTTGGCAGCTTCATGATATACCCTATCTTCCCTTTTTCCGGGATCTTGCGCTCGTCCCATGCTGCTTTGACCAGGTCAAAGATTATTTAAGCTGTCAACTGTGGGTTTGCCTTGTGTGCTTCTGGTGGATTGTTATCCGGTCCTGGAGTTTTTCCTTACTTTGTTTTCGAAATAGCCATGATGATTTCCTCGATTGAGAAAATCTCCATGTTTATGTTTAGTACCTCCAAGGGTTGGATGTCTGGTGGGTCTGTTACTGGATTTTCGTTGAGGGAATCGTTCAAGTGCTCTTGCCAGCGTTCTAACTTCAGTTCTGGATTTCTGAGGACGTTTCCTTCCTTTTCTTTCACTGGTTTCTGCGGGTTGGTAGTCTTTCCAGCTAGGAGTCTTATTGTGTGGTAGAGTACCTTCAAGTCGTTTCTTTGTGAATATTATAAATAAATCACTCTCTAATTGGAGTTTAAATGATTACTACTTACATGATCATTAAACATTTATCTGCTAAGCTAACAGTGCGCACATCACTGATCTTAACCAAGCAGTTTTGCATGCATACAACGAAAAAACAAATATGTGTCACAGTGATGTGCTTTTAGAATGTAAGTGTCATATGTACCATAGTACAAAATCTAAAATGTATATAACCCTTAAAAGGAATTCTTGAGAAACTAACATATAAACGTAGCACAGTCAATGTTTTTGAACTAAGTTTGATATAATTATAAAATATTCGACATAATGGTCCATAGACAAAGCCGCTTCACAATATTCAAAAGTGATATGATACACTGACCCAATCCCCAAAGTAAACGGAATCAAAGAAGGTTGAAATGTAGGTCATGATGACCGACTTTTTCATGTCATTTACGTTCTCTCAAGGCTGGATGGATGCATACTAATATCAAGGTCATTTAAATGTGAGTACCTGAAAAATAACGCAAAAATGAACTAAGGCATGATGTAAAGCTGGACACACAGATTGCCAAACGGGCAGGTAGCTGAGGATAACACTATACACCCCTTTCATGTTTATGTTGTTGTTGGGCTTAACGCCATTTTTCAGCACACGATGGGCTATTCATGGCGGCCAGTAATAATGTTGGATGAAGAAAACGGGAAATCACCGGAAAGAACCACCGACCCACGAGAAGCTACTGGCAAGCTTTCTCACATATCCACATTCGCCGAATTCTGGACTCGAACCCAAGCAGACAGAGGTGAGGTGTCAGTGATTCGGAATGGAGAGTGCTTTAGACCACTTGGCCACTCGGGGCCCCCCTTTCATGTTTATAATGGATCATGTATGTTATCTGAAAGCAAATCTAAATTTTGGCCATTTAAGTAATATGGAAAGGGAATTTTAAACTTGATATATTAAACATAAAAAGAACTTTAATACCATACTTCTTGACATAAACTAATAAAATTAAATTCAAATGTGTCTTAGAAAACAAAACAATACTTTGAAAATACATATCAATACACAAACATTTCCTGCAAGAGTATATAACAAAACTTACTTAAAAAACAAACTTAAGCGTGATATCTACATTTTCGAAACGTTAAATGAAACTATAACAATACTTTTTCCCTATGATTGCAAAGCAAAAGAGAAATACCTTTGGTCAGACAAATGCCATTTAATACATATAAATAAAATTAGAATGCATAGTGCCTCATACATTATAGAAACTAAACATTAAATGAAGCCTGTTGTCTACGTGGAATAATCTGTAAACTTTAACCTCCTACTTTTCCACATAAAAAACAAAATTACTATATATAACTAGGTATCGAATAAGGTTATGTAGATGCCATTTAACTCACAGGAGTGAAATCTAAATGCATAGTTCCCTTCTACGAAGAAACCTTAAGCACAAACTTTAATATAGTGCAAACATTAAGAGCAATCATTACCCTCAAACATTTCCCCATAAATTATGAAAAAATGCAGTAATTTGTGTACAAAAATAAAAAAATAAGGCCAAGCATACGCTAATAAACGCAAAGCATTGAAACAAAAAGCAAATTGCAAACTCGCTGACGACATTCGCTGACACCAACGCCGACGACGCTGTGTTTATAGGATACATGATGGTCAAAAATTGGTAGTCAGGTAGATAATCATTATTTAATTTGATTTTGACATTTTTACCTTACAAAGATGTTCCAGTCAATGGTTAATAATTGAAATAGCTATATGTGTACGCTAGAAGATACGACTTGACATCACTCTCCCATACAGCCATGTCAGGTGTAGTGTTTCTCATTAACAGTAACGACTGGTAATACGATTTTGATAGTTTTCCGACGAGTTGTTTTTAAAAGAAGCTCGATATGTGGGAAGAAAATACAAATGCACACATTATTTGTTTGGTTAATCTTAACTTATTACCTTTCTCATTTGCTTCTTTAAGCCATTTCTCCACAGATGTTCTCGCATCAGGAAGGAGGGACCGTCTCAACGAACTTTCTATTTCGTTGGACTTGCTGGCCATTCGAAGCACCTTCTCCACAACCTTCTTCTCATACTGGTTGGCTTTCTTTATCCATTCCTCGGCTTTGAATATTGCCTCTGGCTGGAGAGACTGCGTTAGGGGCTCCATCAAGGAATTCTCCTGCAGGAGGCCAAAATTTGCATGTATGTAAATTGGCACTGCTGACTGTACATGTACTTAACAACATCATTCAAAACTTTGACATGAAATAGACTGCATAAGAATGTACAACCCACAGTAATAAAACAACCACCCATACATTATGGGAATATTCATGCCAGAAACGCTACAGCCAGAACGTTTGCCAGTAAGGTAGAGGCAGTTTATTGGGTAAAGTTTTATAGCTTAATGTTATCACTTAGTCGGTACAATTGTGTGTCCAGTTTAAAATGTTTTAATTCGACAACATGTTAATATATCACTTCAAGTGCTACTGGCTGGTCAAAAAAGCCAATGAAATGACTGGTTGCGATCACGAGAGGTTTCCTAAGCCTGCCTTAAGGAACATTTGTTTTAACTATTAGTATCAACATTTTGATAGCAATTTATCGAATCCATTGTCCAAATGGAATTAGGAAAAAAAAAAAAATAAACAAGTCCGTCTGAATATAGCCAACTCATCCCACGGTGTTCATTAAGACATGTATAGTATATTATGCGTTGAAAAATGGCGCAAACCCCACATTCCAAGAAAAGAACAACAAACAAAATTAAGGTTATTGGTTCTATGATAGTAATATAGTGCGGCAATATTGGGACTAGGGGAGTTATCATTAAAAATCAACATAGAAATAAATAAGAAAAGAATGTATAGGGACAAATTGAACAGATGAAACAATATAGGGACAATGGGAATTTTATATAGGAACAAGAAAATAATAAAATATAATAGAGACAAACAGTCATACATACAATTATAGTGTTATAAAAGATATACAATTTCACAATTGAAAAGAAAATTATACAATTTTATATAATACATTGGTATTAAGGCCATTAGGATACAAAGTATCTAATTTATGTATCCAATAAGTCTCTTTTATAAGTCTGTTCATGTCTCCATGCACAATATCTATTGGCATGAAAGAAAAATCGAGTAGACAGTGATTATGGGCGTTAAAATGTGTAGAAATATTAGATGAAAACTGAGGATCTTTATAATTTTTAGTATGAAAGCGATGACTATTCATTCTTTTAGAAACTTGTTGAAGTGTTTGTCCAACATATTGCATGTTACATGTTTGACAGGTTATCAAATAAATCACGTTAGTTGATATGCAATTAGTGTTAAAACGTAGGGAAAATGTCTCTTTTGTGTTAGCGCTACTAAAAAAATTACTTTCTCTTATGTTTGCACATTGAGAGCATCGATATCTATTACATTTAGATGACGAGAATTGTCCTTTTTTTCTGTATGTTTAGTTCTAATTAAAAAATCTTGCAAATTCTTGGGTCTCTTTTAAGCAACAATAGGCTTATTGTTGTAAAGGGATTTTACGCTGTTTTTATTTGATAAGTTTAGGAGACTCCAATATTTATTAATTATAAGACCTATATTAGGTAATGAAGGATTGTATTGTATTGTAAAAGAAACTATATTTTTCTCCATTGTACAATTTGCTGTATTTAAAGCCTCATTTTGAGAAAGATTACGGGTTTTGTTCAGCGCAGAATCAATGATATGTACTGGATAATTTCTGTTTTGGAAATATGTTTCTAAATCATTCAACGAATTTTTTAATTGACAATCATCTGAAATAATGCGTCGGTATCTTTTAGCCTGGCTATATGGTATACCGTTTTTACATGACATTGGAAGGCATGAAGAATATTCTACATACTGGTGGATATTAGTTTCTTTGTCATGAATATTCGTAGAAATAGTGTTATCAATATGTTTAATTACATTTACATCTAAAAATGAAACATGCGTATTTGATGCAGTATAAGTAAATTTAATTGTCGGATGAAAATGATTTAGGCGATGAATGAATTTCTCCAGTTCTTAAGTTGAATGGTTCCAGATCATAAATATGTCATCTAAATATCTAAACCAGACTGATGGATTAAACTTTTCTTTGTTAAGGAAATCTTTTTCTAATTTACCCATGAAAAGAGAAGCGTATGAAGGAGCCATAGGACTACCCATTGCTGTACCCATTACTTGGATGTAATTTTACTGATTCAAGAGTCATTAGAGACTCGTGTATCTTTTAGATCCTGTCATATATATATATAGTTGTTGTGATTATGCATTGTTTTTATGACGTTACCTAATGACGTAATTTCTTATGTAGTTACGTAATGACGTAATTGTTATTTTAGCCTGTAACGACGTCATCCGTTTATTTCAAAACATTTTGTGCCTGGAGAAGCATATATTATATGCAAACTAGTTGCACGGAATTATCGGCGTTTGTGTTTTTTTTTATCCCAATATAGGAAGAAGAGGAATGGAACAGGTGGCATAACGTCACGGTACAGATACTTGCAACACTGTAGCAAGGGGCGGACCTAAATACACACATAGCTACTACTATATACAGGGACATAAACAATAGAGACACATATACATAGAACACATATATATGGGATATATGGCAAAATTTTAAAAATCAAAATCTTTTCGGGGTATAGATCTGAATCTGGATCTGAAAAGTACCTTTGGTTTCAACTTCTTTTATCTTCTCCACTTTTCCCATCAGATCCTGACTTTTTAAATGAAATTTGTTGTTCTTTTTTTTTCTTTGTCGGATATCCAGTCTGGATGTCCCAAGTCTCTAAATTTTTGCTGTATTTTCATCCAGTTCCTTTTTAGTTTCTCAAAGTCTTCTTTCATCATTTGGTTTTCTTGGTCCTTTCTTTCTTTTGTCCACGTGTCTTTGCTCTTATTTACCTCATCTTTCATTATCTTTTTCATTAGGTTTTCTCTTTTTCTTTAAATTTTCTAAACCTTTTTTGACAAAAGGCCGCTTGGTTGAATATGAGATACCTTCCAAAAATATATCATTTATATAACAATATCAAAACCTCCTTCAACTTATCTGCTTCCTCCAATATGATCATCTGCAAATAATAGCTAGCTACTTTGAGTCTGTTTACTAAGTTTATGTTGCCTGGGAACCTCCATTCTGTTTCAAGCCTATCCAGTATGTAGGCTGCATCCATCCATTATCCAATGACAACTGTCTCATAACTGGTTTAAGAGATCCAACTAGTATTCTGTGTAGAATGGCGCGTATGACTGACTGACTGACTTACTATTATAGTATTGCACACCTTGGCATTCTGCGACTGTTTGCGACCCTAGGCTGGGCGGCAGCCCCTTTAAGAGGGCGCTTGGCTCGAGCTGGGCCTTCACGTGGAGGAAGAAACCGGGAAATCCCTGGAGAGAACCACCGACCTACGAGAAGCTACTGGCAAGTTTTCTCACATATCCACATTTGCCGAATCTTAGACTCAAACACACACAGAGATGAGACGGCAGTGATCCGTAACGGATGCTTTAGACCACTCGGCCACTCGAGGCCCCCACTCGAATGACTGACATACTGACAGATTGATAAGGTACTATAGTCGCGTATTGCACTCCTTGGCATTCTGCGACTGTTTGTGGCCCCAGCCTGGGCGGTAGTCCCTTAAAGAGCGCACTTGGTCCAGAGCTGGACCTTCACGTGGAGGAAGAAACCGAGAAATCGGCGTAAATAACCATCGACCCACGAGAAGCTATTGGCAAGTTTTCTCACATATCCAATCTTAGAATCGAACCCAAGCAGACAGACGTGAGAGGGCAGTGATCCGTAACGGAGAGTGCTTTAGACCACTCAGCCACTTGGGGCCCTCACTTGAATGACTGACATACTGACTGATTGATAGGTATCAGATCGAGCTGCCTAGTTACCCCTTAGTTCGCTGTCTAATTGGCATGTGAACTTGGAGATTTCTTTTGATCATTATAAATCTTTTCTGTTGGTGATATGTCGGCGTTATACATCTTTCTGTTGGCGATATGTCGGCTTTATACATCTTTATACACCAACGAACGAACAATCATAAAACACACAAATATTTACTATCCACACCCAATATACTATCCACACAAGTGGATGAGAAAAAAAAAACAACACTCAACATGCTATCACACAACCGGATGAGATACTAATCTTATATAATGACCTGCTGCGTGAGAAATCTAGTCAAATTTTTTGAAATCAAATTGAAATGGTTCCCGTGAGAAACTTTATAAGATTAGTTAGTGTCTTAGAGTTTTTAGCGTACTCATTCCGTTCTCAAACAGTCAATAAGATGGACGAATCAACACAGATTAATTTGCTCATATTTAAAATAATAGTGTATATTGTTTTGTTTTTTTATTGTCACTGCACGAATATTCACTCTTTCACCTCTCCCTATCCCTCTGGATCATGTTTTTTTGGAAGTGAAATGGAAGGAATGTGTTTTACGTTCGTACTTCAGGCATGCAAGTGGGATAACATTTGTCAGTCTGTTCATCCATTATTGTTATGTTTTGATTTTTTTATAAATACTTTATACATATTCACACACGCATACACTAATGCATATAGAACGATTGTGTGTTTGCTTCTTTCCCTTAAACAAAAAGCTTATCCCTTAACAAAAAGTGTTGGTTTTTTTTCTGCCCTCGTACGTTTTGTGTATTTGTGTGTGCTCATACGTTTGGTTCGTGTGTATGTTTGCGTGTTTTATCTTAACAAAAATGACTCTGTCCGTACACTATGTGGATGGTATATAATGTGGGTTTTTCCTTCCCTTCTGTGTTGATAGAAGGTATTTTGTTTTTTTGTGGATAGTAGATATTGAGGTTTTTGATAGTAAATATTGGATATTTTACCCTTCCATTTTGTTGTGGATAGTATATATGGTGTGTAATTTTTACTCATCCGTTTGTGCGGATAGTACATGATGGGGTGTTTTTCTTCTCATCCGTTTGTGTGGATAGTATATTGGATGTGTTTTTCTTTTCATCCATTTGAATGGTTAATATATAGGGTGTGTTTTTTTCTTATCCGTTTGTTTGTATAGTATATTAGGATTTTTTTTTCTTCTCTTCCATCGTTGGTGATGATAGTAAATATTTGTGTGTTTATGCTTTTTAGTTCGTTGGTGTGGATAGTATGTGGGTGTGTGAGTTTTTATTTTCTTGCTCGTTTGTTGGTGTGTATAGTATATTTGTGTGGGTTTTTATTCTTTTCATCTCGATGGTGTGGATAGTATATTTGTGTGTTGTATGCTTGCTAATTTCGTTGGTGTAGATAATATATTGTGTGTTATATGCTTGCTCGTTCGTTGGTATGGATAATATATTTGTGTGTTTTATGCTTACTCTTTTCGTTAGTGTAGATAGCATATCTGTCTGCTTAATGCTTGCTCTCCTCTCTCTTTTGTATTGATAGCTTATCATATGCGAAATGAGTGTAAGGAATGATTTCCTTCACGTCCGTGATTGAAATATATATATCCGACGAAGAAAAGAAAAAGAACAAAAGAATCATTCAAAAAGTCAGGATCTCATGGAAAAAGTGGTGAAGATAAAAGAAGAACCCAAATGCCCTTTTCAGGACCACTTCCAATGCCTCGAAAAGATTTTGATTTTCAAAAAATTGCCATATATCCATATATCTATGTGTTCTATGTATCTATGTCTATATTATGTTTCCCTCCCTAGAATAGTAGGTACAGTGCTGCATGTGTCCAGTACTGTAACGTCGTACCGCTTGTTCCGGTTCTCTTGTTCCATATACAAAATTCCAATTGTCCCTATATCGTCTCCACTGTTCCATTTGTCCCTATATAGTCCCTGGGTGATTTTTAATGATAAGTCCCATAGTCCCTATATCGTCCCACTATACTAATTCTTATGACAGTGGGCGTGGGGTAAAAGGGGTTGGCGGTATACTTGTAACATGGAATCCACATTATATACAAGCGTGGTATAAATGTCAACTTATAGGAGTAAACAAATTCGCATCTGTTCACAGAAGAATGGCGACAGAAACCGGGCCCCAAATGACAGAATGTATCCAATCGCAACATTTGTACGTGGTAAAATTATCTTATTATGTGATGCTATTCTGACTATAAATAAAATTTGTCTATATATGCTGTAGTTCACTATTCCAAACAAAATAATGCAAATTCGGTAAATTACAGTAAATCTGGAATTTCTGCCTCCAGTAATCAACCGTTCACATGAATATCCAATAAATGGTATGCTTAGTATTGAGACTCGCACACTTTAGATTTGAACATTGATCATCTACCCTAACCCTAGTCAACTATGTGACATCACACGTAAATTCCAATGTGTTGAACAATAATGTCTCTGTCAAATGTTTTAGTATTCAGAATGATAGTTAGTCTTTGATTTATAATTTGTAAAAAAAATTCGACTTTTACATGTTGATGGTTATATAACTGCGTCTGAGACTATTTTCTACACGCAACAAATAAAAAATGCAGTGCCTTAGTTAAAAAAATAAATGAAAATGTTTAATCTTCTTTCTTTCTCTTTAAACCTTTTCTATTATAATGAAAACTATGAGATAAACAAAATCTTAAATGGGCAATGATTTAAAATTAAAGTTATGAAATTCGCTAAATAATCTCCAGTTTTTGCTCTACGAGGCTAGCAAAAGCAGGACATTATTCAACTCGTTTAATTTATTCAACTCGTTTAATAAATTCAATATTAAATCAGCATCCATTTGAGAACCTCTATTAACAAATGAGTGTAGACCTTATATCTAAGTTTATTTCAACAATAAAAGACCCCGTGTTTACGAACAAGGCAAGGCTGTCAAAGTCAATCTATGAAAATTTTAAAATAAAATTCCTTGATTAATTTTTTCTTCAATACTGGAGGACGCGGGTTCAATCCCCAGCTGAGTCATATCTAAGACCTATAAAATGGTAACAGTAGCTGCCTCGCTTGTCGCTCAGCATTAAGATGTAAGAGTTAGGACTGGTTGGACTGGTGTAAGGATAATGACACTGGGTGGGACATCATACTACATGTCTGCGGCATGATGCCCGAGTGCTAGATATCACTATAAACTACCAAAGTAGTCATATCACTGAAAATTGTTAAAACTACGTTATAAACTCTCTCTCTCTCTCTCTCTCTCTCTCTCTCTCTCTCTCTCTCTCTCTCTCTCTCTCTCTCTCTCTCTCTTTAATAGTGTCAGTGTCAAGTCCACAGAGCTTTAATTTCTCTATTAGGTCAGTCATTGAAAGAGTTTCTACTAACATTTGTATCATCCTTTAGAGAAATATAAATGTTTAATATCTATAATAAATCACTCAGCAAAGAATAAACGAAGAGATGTCATTATACCTCAGACTTATTTTCGGAAAGTAGTTTATTGGTCTTTGTAGGCGGCTTTGGGATTGACTTGAAGGAGAGAGTTGTTTTGGCCCTTCTGGGTGCCTCTACTTCTTGTACGCGCTGCGCGGCCATAACAGCTGACTTCGAGAGTACCACTTGCTGCTCCTGTGGTTGTTTGCAACTTGCTCGGAAGCCTGACTGTGACGGACTCTTCAAGGGAATATTTGGCACTAAACGGGTTCACACTAAACCTGTGATTGCTTGTTACAGATATCTAAGACCTTAATACTGCGACTACATACTAATTAACGTGATAATATATTAATATATACAGAATACATTTCTAGTGATAACCTAGAAATATTTCATTAAACAAACTGCGTTGCTGAAAATTATTTAATTTTTACAATATTTATTTTCGTATTGACAATAAAGAAAGAGTAATGAACTACACGCGGACGATATCGATATATATATATATATATATATATATATATATATATATATATATATATATATATATATATATATATATATATATATATATATATATTGTGTGTGTGTGTGTGTGTGCGATGTTCCTTTAAATTTTGATGATTGACACAAATGATTTCTTATTTTCAACGTGATGCAATACTTAAATATTTAAATATTATGACCATAAAAGAGTCATGCCTTTCAATGGTGTTTCATCAACATTTATCTATTGCCTGTTAATTTTAAATAGTGAGTTTGCAAACTAGCGCACACAAGATCATAGTGACTTGGTATATTTACTGTTAGTTTTGTCATGAAAAATGTCCAAGTATTAGTTTGTTTTGTATGGACGTTAAAGTCACTGAATTACAGATAAAATACACTAAATACCTCCCATCTAGTCAAAAGACATTGGAATAATGCTTGTAAATACGTAAACTCAGTTGTTGATGAGTATTTCCGACACAAAATTTCCCAATTAAGACAAATCACTGTGAAGGCAATATTTATCTTCCACATCACCCCAGTCAATGTTAAATGCTGTAGCACGTACATGCTAAGTGTAATCAGTACATATTTTGATACACTTACTCTAACATGTAACCAAGGCATACTGCATGCTTTAAACTGCAAAAATTACGGCAGCATAATAATTTATGAGGATTATAAATAGAGTAACAAACAAATTATTTCTTTGCACTTAGGTATACCACATACCGAAGGCTATCAAATATTATCAGTCTCTGATTATAAATGTATTAGAATACACCAATAGACTGTTCAATTGGACATTCCCAAGATTCTATGGATGACATTCATTCAAGAAAATCATCAAAACTAGTTGGAGTCACCAGATTATTTGTTGCACCACAACCCCTTACTGATTGGCATTTAATTTGTTCTGCGTTTTTCTTTTCATATGCTGTAAACATTTAAAGAGATAAACAATTTTGTTTCAAGATATATATATATATATATATATATATATATATATATATATATATATATATATATATATATATATATATATATATATATATATATATATATATATATATATTGGCTTGTAGACTTTTAGGGAATTATACAACGTTTTCAGTTTCCACATCTAGTCTATACAAGCTGGTTGTATTTATAGTTTTAGCACATGTGAAGACAGAAATGTAGAGGTTTACAAACACAACGTTTTTGTGTTTATTTGTTTGTCGTAACTATGTTTTGTATTTGCCTTTGAAAAAGACTCATTAAGAGTCGAAAGCGCTTAGGCTAGCTGATTACTAGTTTCGTACTGTTGTTCGTCGTCAGTTTATTGCATCTATTTTAATTAATCCCTGACACACGTGATCCCTTGGTGGATCCAGTACGCTTGAGAGGGTTGTTATTCGCCATATGATTTGTATTATATATATATATATATATATATATATATATATATATATATATATATATATATATATATATATATATATATATATATATATATATATTGTTTAACGATATAAAGCCATTAACATTTTCTAAACAATTTTCTCTTAGATATTGATAATGGTTAGAAAAAAAATGCATGATAGTAAGCAAGACAAATTACTGCGATAATAACAACTGCTGCGTAAATGTAAATGTATCAAATGTAACACCATCGTGTCTACTAGTCTTTACAAAAAAAAGTTTATTACTATAATGTCTGAATTTCTAAAGAGCTTAACGGACATGAAATGATAATATCATCGAAAGGCACTTCTCAAAATATCAACAGCGTTTTAAAATTTAGATAATTCTATTTTCTGTTTAATCGACTGCCAGATCGGTCATCAACCATCATTACTCAACTTCTTGCAAAGCTTGTACACTGAAAGTGTGTTGTGTGATGAAGAACAATATCTTAGGAAGGAAGAACAAGAATGAAGAAATACTAAGAAAGTGAAGAAGTCTCACGTGAAACTTGTCTTGAAATTCTAGTTGGCTGAGTTCCTGCTTGACCGCAATCTTAAGAAGGAATTGATTAAAAGATTTTCTTCACTGACATAATCTTTAACAAGTGCACTTATATAACTGTTCGCGCGCAACAGCGTGCCCTCAATGTGTAGAAAATAAAGATGTTTAACAAATTTATGTTTGAGATAAAGTAGGAAATACATGCTACGAACATTGTGCCAGAATGGTGTCAAACTATTACCAATTAAAATAACTTTATGTAATGAGTTGATCTGGAATAGATTATACTTTTACTTTACAAAAATATCCAGTTAAACTTGACGCGCGCTTGTGTGTGTGTGTGTGTATGTGTGTGTGAACAAAGTTAAATGTTTTGTTTAATTTCTTGCCACATCTAGTACATCTTTTTGTGTGTAGTTTTCCCTCGCTGTTCGTAATTTTTACAAAGCAACCATGTTTATGCTTGATCAAATTCAAACTCTACCTATGCATCTTGACATCATTATCATGCACGTGTCAATACAACTAATTATAGACTTGTGGAGTTCCCACTATTATGATATGATTAGGTAAATGATTTAGTGCAAGTTGCTACATTTATTAGCCCAATACAAGACTTTGCATAGAGTAGCCAAATAATAGACCTTACATAGAGCATCCCAATATCAGACCTCACATTCAGTAGCCCAATATAAGACCTCCCATATAGTAGCCCTATGTAAGACCTTGCATACAGTAGCCCAATATAAGGCCTTATAACACTGTCAAAAAGCAGACTTTCGAACACATTTCTCGTGAGGCAGTAGTCAACAAATTACTGTGTTAATCCCTTAGAAAAGTAATTTTTATGTATATGTACTCATTATTATCCTTGCCTATGTTAGTTTGCGAAGAATAATAACGTGAAAATTCTTCAAGGGTAAAAAAATGAAGGTTTTCCTGCTTATTTAATACAGATTTGCTGGCACCCTCTTCGAAGTTTTCTGTATCTTTCACAAACCATTCCCAGTACTTATCCTCACCCACACCCCTTTATTGACTTATTATTTGTTTCTTTATCGACTTTTCTATTAAGATTGCAAATGTATCTTACATTTTTATAAAATACTTAAAATAGTTCCACGGAATCTCGTAATTGACCCAGTTTTGTGTATTTTCTATTCCTAACTTGACAATTCCTGTATGGGCTCTGGATCTTCAATCACAAAACGGACGAGATACATCGGACTCCAATAGGTTTGATTTTATAACATTTTCCTGCTGATTGATTAAAGGCAGATTAATAAAACTTTCGAATTTCAGTTGACATCACTATCTGCACAATAGTACTGTTGTTAAGTGACTCCAAGTGTAAATTTCTAATTTGTGAATCTTGAGACAGATACTATTTTTGGAATTAGACACTTCGTATCCATGTTTAACTTGCAGGTCTGCAATTAAACATTGTGATCTATCTGAGACTGTGTACATACTACATGAATTTTGCTCAAGCAAAAGTTTCCTCGTACATTAAGGCATTTTTCAAATTCGAATGAATTTAATTTAATTTGGATTTTTGCAACAATAAAAAAATGCATGAATCCTAAAAATTATCTTTGACAAGTGAGGTAACAATGTGTATCAGATTAGGAGAACCAAGACTGCATTTGAGGATTTTTCCGTTTGTTATATGTTGCATAAATATAAAAATTCCTACATCATTAATCATACAACTTTACAGTAACTGCATCTCAATATACTATGTTTAAACATTGCGTTTTTTTAGTACTATCGCGTGAAGTGATCATGTAGAGAATATGTTAAACAAGGATTGCAAAGTTTATTAAGTATAGAAATACATATCCTCACCCACACCCCTTTATTAACTTACTATCAGGCCTGGCGCTGTTCGGAGTCTGAGGAATTAGACGATCCGGAACTTGCCAACGATTGAACATCTGAAAAATAAAAGTAAACAGAGTATATATATATATATATATATATATATATATATATATATATATATATATATATATATATATATATATATATATATATATATATATATATATGTGTGTGTGTGTGTGTGTGCGTGTGTATGTGTGTGTGTGATTTGTATTTTAACGTAGCTTTAACACGTGTTTAGTCCTATCGCTACAATGTCTGCAATGTGGCAGTTTATAGTGATGTCTTACATCATGTAGCATGATATCCTACCCAATCACATTATCCTGACACCAAGATGACCAGTCCTAACACTAGCCTGTTAATGCTGAGCGACTAGCGATGCAGCTAGCCTTTGGTATTTTTTATATGACCCGGTCGGGGTTAGAGCCTGCGACCTCCCTCAGTAAAGGCGGAGTTTCTAACCACTTAGGCCGCAGTAGAAATAAAGTTTGACGTCAATTAATTGAACATATTCCACACACACACACACACAGAACAGACTGTGCTATCTCTGGATTCTGTAGTAGAATCTTGATAATAGTAGGCAGAATTTAATAGTTTAATACAAACAATACTATCATACAGATTAGAGAAATTAAATTCGTACTCTATGGAGTTTCAAACCCAGGTCCGCGAGTAAATGGCACCCATCGCCTTGCCTGCACGCACCTGCCCATATACCGTCACGACTAAGCACGCATCACCAAAAATGATGGCACTGAGTCGGTGTTAGCTTGTGCGTAGCAGCCACACTCGCATTACGACCTAGTAAATAATTCTCATATATATATATATATATATATATATATATATATATATATATATATATATATATATATATATATATATATATATATATATATATATATATATATATATACATACACAGTCGTTCCAGATTCCTATTAAAGAAATCACGGTATATAGAATTTTTTTATTACAAAGAATTATAAATATATACCAGACAGAACAGACTGTGCTATCCCAGGATTCTGTAGTAGACTCTTCATAATAGTGGACAGAATTTAATAGTTTAATACAAGCAATACTATCATACAGGTTAGAGAAATTAAATTCGTACTCTATGGAGTTTCGCACCCATCGCCTTTTCTGCACGCACCATCTCATATACGACTAAGCACGCATCACCAAAAATGATGGCACTGAGTCGGTGCTATGGGAGCTCGTGCGTAGCAGACACACTCGCAAACGACCTATCAAATAATTCTCATATATATATATATATATATATATATATATATATATATATATATATATATATATATATATATATATATATATATATATACATACATACATACATACACACCAACACACACACGCAGTCGTTCCAGATTCATATGATTTAATTTCTCTAACCTGTATGATAATATTGTTTGAATTAAACTATTAAATTCTGCCCACTATTATAAAGATTCTACTTTTTGTGTTTTATTTGTTTATCTTGTCTATGTTTTGTATTTGCCTTTGAATATTAATTGATACACGCGACAAATGGTTGCCAACCGTGCCTCATTGGACACAATTTGAAACGGTTTCGCTATTTCCATGGCAGAATAACGTTCGTCAGAATATGACTACTTATAGAAGATAGATAGTTTTAGATATGTAAGTAAGCTTGTAATTACATCCAGCAATATATACTAAATTATGTCGACTTTTGGAATATTTTCATAGACACCTTAGATAACTGGAAAAGTCAAGCAGGAATCATTCTGATTATTTCATGTAATATAAATAACTAGTTATTGCCCGTCGTAGACGAGAGTGATAAAATAAAGTTTAAACATAAAATAAAAAAGATATAAAAAATAAAAAATATTGGGAAGAGCAAGATAAATGAATGCTTGAACACAAATATACAGAAAAAATACTTAAAAATATTGGGATGTCGCCGAGAGTTTCGAACACGCGACCTCGTGTTTTGCAGCATTAACAAACAGAAAGACAAATGTGGATGTTTATAATATAACATACTGCAATCCAGTTGGATTAAAAGTAAATATGTACATGACATTTTGGGAATAAAGTGTTTAAAGTCTGTTGCTAAAGAAGTCTAATTATAGCAATAGAAGCAATTTCCGATCTTTTATATAATATGTTTCAGGAAATTCTTGTGTTTGATATGACTCCGGTGAAATTTAACTTTTTTGTACATCTTCAACTGGTTGCAACCAATAAGTTATATCACAGGTGAACCACATAAAAGTTTCAATGTATTATCGATTAATGTATTTTTTTTAGCTGACAATGGGCAATTAATGATAAACATACTTAACACTGAAAGACAGATCATTTGAAAAGTCTAGGAACAAAGAGATTAGATTTAAAATCCACCACTTCGTTGGTTTCATTGCATTAGCTCCATTCAAAGTACTTGCCATCGGCTTTTAGCTATGATCATAAATTTTCCTCCTTTTTAGTAGGTTGACAAATATGGACACTGATTTGACTGTATTTGTCGGTGTTTGCATCTCAAATGTCGGTTAACGATGTGGGGGGATTTAGAGTACAACATAATCTTAATCATCATAAAATGTCATCAAGAGACCTAGATTCCTAAGCAATGTGATTTTTCAAAACCAGTCTACCCAGTAGACGGGTGGGCAAAAAAAAAAAATTCTTGCCAAGAAAACAGTTGCATTGAAAAGTCAGGAGGAAATGTTTTTTACGTACACGATATTGATATCCACAGTAATGTGAAGAACAAAAAGAAAAAAAGAAATAACGAAAAAATAATTGCCATTATACACAATAAAAATAAATAATTTACTGGACAACATTCATAAAGACTGTCATTGACTGAAGATAAATCATGATTTATTTATCTTTCAATACTCAAACTTTGATCATACACCCGCAACTTCAGCTATAAACAAATGGCATTCAGTTTACATAAAAGACAACACAATAGGCTTGGTCCTTCTACTCGAATCAGTAACAAGTATCTAATGTTGCAAGTCATATCTCACGAAGAGGAAATACATTAGCTTTACAGGTTTTGGACACTTGAACATTTATCCCACTCAATAAAAACATGACGTAAGAGAAAGATATAGGACCATTATTTACTGAGAATTAACAATTACATATATGTGCTGGGATAATGTACTAACAAAGCAAAGTGCAAGCTGGCTACGCTGTGATACCTGCGCAACAATCACAGGGGCTCGTATCTTTGCTTAAAATTTTACGTGTCATACATGTACTATACAATAACTACAAGGGAGGACACTTCTCTCCTTTCTCGCGACTTATTTAAGAATAAACGCTGATATTTCAAGCTAAGCTTTGCAAAGCTTAATAAATTTAGTACCGATGCTATGCTCAGGCATTCGACTGTGTATCGCTATCCAGAATTTGACTTAATATTATAACTTTAAGGAATGCCAGACCATTTTCCCATGCTACCGCTCTACCTGGCCCTGTACGTCGAATGGAATACTGTCCTATCATTGGTTTAAAAAAGTGAAGTCCTGCATTTATTTATAACTTATTTTCGGTTGGCCAATGAGACTGCAGTATTCCATTTAGAGCGTTGTATTTACATATTAAGCGATCGCGATCAGGGCCAGGTCCAGCAGTAGCGTGGGAAAATGGTCTGGCATTCCTCAAAGGTATGATAGGAAACCAAACGTCGGATACGCACACAAAGTCGAATGTCTGAGCTAAACATCGCTACCCAATTTATTACGCTATGCAAATAGTAGCTAAAACAGCGTTTATTCTTAAATATGTCGCTCCAGAAAGGAGATAAGTGTCCTTTATATTTATTGTATAGTACATGTATGACAGGTAAATTGTAAGCAACCATACAAGCCCCTGTGCACAACAATGGCATGGATATTTGTGGCTGGTGTATTGATCGCGGGAGAGCTCACACTTCTTACAGACGTGTATGTACCCAATGGTAACAACTACAGAGTTAGGTACGTCGACCGTTATATGGTTATGTAACGAGTCGGCGCAGCGTTGTATAACTACCTCTTCCAGTTTTACCATTGCGGGTCGACTACCAATGTGTGTAATAACAGTATATTATAATACGTTCAATCAGATAAAGTCCACCAAATGATTGGAAGATTCACTTGGAACATCATACGAATTATCCCACAGTGATCTGGCTGTTCTTGTGCTTGGAGCAACAAATGAATTTATCAGCAAATGTTGTAATGTTGAAAATGGACCGAAATGTCTTGAATATCAGAGGATACAATTATTGGGAATGGGAGGCAGACATGTAGTGGTAAGCTATATAGTTCTGCTGATGTTGGCTAAGACAAGTTTAGAGGTGAAATCGATGGTGGTGTAGGAAGAAAGTGCTGGCGCCCTTATGCAGAATTTTCGAAGTTCATTCTCCCCTTAATGTTTGATGGTCCTGCACCAATCTGAAGGATGTTTTAATGTGATTTGTGTTTTACACACAGACGCACCCATAATTCAAATGGACTTTATCGCAAACCTACAATTCAAACGGCCGCAAACCTGATTCAAATGGACTTTATCCTAGACCTACCATTCACATTAACGCTCACTTAATTTAACTGGACTTTATCCCAGTCATACCATAAAAACTGACTCACCTAATTCAAATGGACTTTTTTTCCAGACCTACCACTGAAGAAGACTCACACCTAATTCAAACTGACTTTAACTCAGACCTACCATTGAAGTAGACACACACCGAATTCAAATGGACTTTATCTCAGACCTACCATTCAAGTAGACGCACACCTATTTGAAATGGACTTTATCCCAGTCCTATCATAAAAACTGACTCACACCTAATTCAAAATGGACTTTATCTCAGGCCTACCATTCAAGTAGACGCACACCTAATTCAAATAGACTTTATCTCAGACCTACCATTCAGGTAGACGCACACCTATTTGAAATGGACTTTATCCCAGTCCTACCATAAAATCTGACTCACACCTAATTCAAATGGACTTTATCTCAGACCTACCATTCAAGTAGACGCAAACCTATTTGAAATGGACTTTATCCCAGTCCTACCATAAAATCTGACTCACACCTAGTTTAAATGGACTTTATCCCAGACCTACCATTCAAGTAGACGCACACCTAATTCAAATGGACTTTATTCCTGTCCTACCATAACCACTGACTCACACCTAATTCAAATTGACTTTATCCCAAACCTACCATTCAAATAAACGCACACTTAATTCAAATGGACTTTATCCCAGTCCCATCATAAAATCTGACTCACTCCTAATTCAAATAGACCTAATCTCAGACCTATCATGAAATCGGACGCAGACCTAATTAAAATGGACTTTGTTCCATAGCTACCATACGAACAGACGTATACCAGATCCAAGTGGGCTTATCCCAGACATAGTGTGCTCTATAATCTTGTTTTGGCAGTTATGACTCGGTAAAGTAAACCTATGAAAATAATCATAGAAAATACCAGAGGTCATGGTCGTTCTGAGAAATATTGGGAGACCAACTACCTCAAACTCTCGAAGTACATTTAATATAGTTTTCTTTATCATTCTGTCATGATAACCATGAACTTTTTGCTTATAGACCCACAAACTAATACATTCTACCACTTCTAATAAAAATATAAATGAAAGAGAGATTAGAAAGAAAAAAGCAATAAATGGACGATATCCAGAGGCACTGCACGATTTACCGATACTGAATGACCGTGTTGCGCGATCTTCCATTGCTCACGTTTGCCATATTGGAAAACTGCGCTTTCAACTGATCTTCCAACATATATTTAGTCTTGTTAAACCAAACTCTTGACGGAGACTGTCTGTAAAATCGTGCAAGGCTCATATTGAAAGATCCTCAGCTCAATTTGCAAATTGCTGCACGAATTTCTAATTGGAATTGCACAGATTGAAAAAATGCGTGCTACATTTTCGTAAAGGACGGTGATGCTAAAGACTGCTTTTCCTTCAGCTCTTGCGATATTTTGCAGCACATACCAGGGGCTGTGCTAGTTACGGAATACCCAAGGAACACAAAAATTATGGACAGATCAGAAGCTGTGCCAGTTACATAATACACAATGTGTCTATGAATGATGGACAGATCAAACACTGTGTCAAATTGTGAGTTTCGTTTTATCACATTAATTGTAAAAATATCAAGACGTTCTGCTTACATCGTTCAGACAGCAACTAAAACAATTGCATTCATGACAAACTGCACGTTTGTTAGACAATCTGTGCAATTGTAACAGTGTCTGAAAAATTCAGTTTGACAAAGGGTTGATAAAGAAGTGGGCTCAAGTGGTAGATAAAAAAAAGAAACTTTAGGGCATATTGTGCTCTGCTTTTACATTTTCTGTTTCCATTTCAGATAGTTTATTACCGACTACACAATTGTAACTGGCGATGCAAACAACAGCTCTGATTAACTGAGGTCATATGAAAATAAAATGAAAAAGGGCTCTTTTGTGGCATTCCTTTTGTGAAAGTTGCTGTGGTTTTGTTCCTTCTGCACAGATGTTGATTGCTTCATATGATTTAAAAGAAATGGAATAATTAATTCTGGCTAGATGATAAACATAACTTAAAGATTTGTACGCACCATCATTTGGTATATGATGAAAAGAGTTTCATATTTTATTGGTCACGAAAAGATAATCACATTTTGAATTGTTGTTTGTTACAAAGTTGCCTTGATACCTTTGGTTCAACAATAGCATAACCGATTTGTAAAAAAAACCACACCAACAAAACGAACTGAAAACAATTGTTGCCATTAAGCATCAATGGGTATCCAATTCCATAATCGTTCGACTTACGTTATTGGGCAAACATTATATTAAGATCAGTTTGATCGGATATTTTAATGATCGATTAGAAAAAAAAACATCATTATTTTGTTTTTCCGTCAAAAGGTGTGCACTTCGACAAAATACATCTGTTAATGTTTAAGGTCTATTCGATAAATGAAAATCTCAGGGGAAAATTCTTACAGCCAACTTATGTGTTTACCTTTATAGAAGGAGGATTTCAATCAAATAAATAAACAGCAAAATGCGGTTGAAGACAAAAAAGAGTGTAGCGTCGACCTAGGGTTTACCCTCATTAAGACTCCACTTTTTTTAAAGCCGGCCTAAAAAATCAACGACAAAACTGAGACAAATTATCATCAGACAGAAAGGATCCATTTTGCACTGAGGTCTGAAAAATTATGATGTTTTTGTTACAGAATGTCAATCAGAGGTTTGTATGAGAAAATAGTTTTAAAAAGTACGCGTATATCGGTAAGAATAAATTTATTTTTGGATTAATCAGCTTTGAATGAACTGAAGTAGTAACACCATTTGATACTTTCAATACTGAATCTCGACGAATATCAAAATATTATCCTGCAAATATCATTGGTGAAAGTTATTTTTTTTGTCTCTTTAACTGGCCTCGGTGTTGTCGGTTTACTTCGGCCAGTTTTTACGCGTTTCCTGTTCTCGCTCAGAGTAATTGCTTGTAAATTTTCAAGATGATTATCAGTTCTTTATGAGTTGATAAGATCGGTGACGAGACGAGAACATTTTATTTTTCCCACACAATCAATAAGTAACCAGTATTATTGACAATTTCTAGAGGTTTTTTTAGTCGACAACTTCTGATAACACCCGCTCTGTTGGTCTCTTAATTAACAAATATTGTATGTTTCTTAAACTCATGAAGGTCAATATTTTTCAGCTTACTCCATTTGCATATAACATTTTTCTCTAATATAGCTTAATTATTTGGTATCTATCGAAGTAATCTCAGACGTCCTTTATTTTGATACCCTTCTCGGCGTTTTCTATTTCGTAATACCTTTTCAGCGCTCGATATTTTCGTCCACCACATGATACGCAAAGTTCTGTTTTCCCTTTAACTCCGATTCCACATTCCAAACATAGGTTTGGTCCATGGCTTCCACAGCAAACTCTTGCCAAATGATATCCATAATAATCACCACGGCCATTTTATTCCACATGGTGATTGATTAGATCATCAACCATTTACAGCTATTTTACTCCTATTACGTCATATAATATTTCAATAACATCTAATTAGAAACAGTTCAGTTAAAAAAAATACTCTTCTCATATATAATAATGAGATCATGGACAGTAGCTAAACATTTTAATCTCACCAGGTAACACCAGCATTTCTAAGGTCAAGAGTTACCCAATAAAATTTGCGAAATCAGATTAAAACGAACCTCAAAGGAATTTTAGCGATTACCTGCGACTGAACATGAGATAAACCAGAAAGTTTTTTTTTTTTTTTTAAAAAAAATAGATTGATAAAGATTAGCTATGATAAAACTCCAATACACGACCAGATTTGACTTTGAGAGATTAACCAATAAGATAAAACGTCCTCCATTTGAGTTACAAATACACGATTATATAAGAATGGACATTTACGATTTCTCACGTGATGGTGCTGCTCAAGTTTGGCCAGCGTTCATGACATATAATGATGGCTTTTCACTGATTCCACAATAAGCAACGATCACACAGCGATAAATTTTTAATAATCTTACAGATGATGGATTATTCTGGATAAACTTGAATCGGTCGGTTTAACAATCTCGACGTTAGAATAGTGTTGTCATAGAGGAAAAAAGTTCTAAATCAGGTGCTCTAACTGGTATTGACCGACCATATTATATGAGGGCGTATTCGTAATCCTCTGTTGTTTAAGCACTTTATCATGTAAACAATCCTGATATTAATGCTCTTCATTCGATGTGAACTGGACTGTTGATTTGTCGGACAAAATTTTATGAACAATAGACAAGGAAATGGATTAACAGAATCGCGAATAAAAATATTAGTAAAAACAAATAAGTGACGATGTTTTGCACAATTCTAACAAGAAAGCAAAAGGAGGATCTCCAATAATGATAGTGGACCATAATGTTAATGGGTGGGCTGAAATAGGAACAAAACTCTGACTAGATAAAAAAAAAAAACAACTAGATTTTATCGCCGTGATATTTTTGAGGAGATCTATAATATTAGTAAAAAAGGCCCGGTATAGGTCTGGTTTTTTTTTTTATTCTGATGGCTCCGAAGCTTAAGATGGATATGCCACTGATGAATCAACATTTGATCAGTTTGTGCTAAAATCGGGTAACCTTTATCATGCGGTAAAATATATCAATGATGATGTCACAAACATAGATGAATTATTCAACAATTGTTTTACAATGTCGGCTGTTGTGGGTTCTATAGCACTACACACAAATTCAAGGTCTCTGAAACACAAAATAGAATCATTCCGACATGATCTATGTTGATAATTTTCCTTTTTATCCGACATTTTTTCTTGTATATAGTGATTGCAATCATTAGTTTTGAACGTTTCCATCATCCAACACACAAAATGATCAGAGTTACAACCGTTACGGGTCTAGGTTCATAAAAAGTAAGAAAAGAGTGGAGCCAACAAGCTTTGTAAAATTTAGCGAATAATTTATTTCCCTATAAAACGAGATAAAAATAATAAAAAGGACTTAAGTTTTATGAATCAAATCCATAATTATTCGATGAATTAATAAATATACGTCCTATCAATATAAGAGTCCTAAATGAATCACAGTTAGAATCCCGATCTCATCAGTTCCTTGTTGAACCACAATAATAATATTTCGGTTTTTGAATTCCGAATAATTTCAATAAATATTTTTGTCCAAGATATCTGATGAGCACTTGAATTTTCCAAGGGAAGAATCAATAATCCCCCCCCCCAATAGAAAATTTCAACTGAAGGTGGTCACAACAAGACGCTTTTAAGTGTCGGAGATTTAAAGCACAAATGGCTATTTCTTCTTAACAAAACGATCATATACGCAAAACATATCCTATGAGGAGGTGACGTGACCACCTTCTAGAAGAGTGTGGACATTTTTTCACATGTCTAAAGTCACGTACTACAGTATAGCCTTAGCTAAAATCAACGATTTTTTACTCTGTAAAAAAAGTTGTTTACATAGAACTGCATTACTGGGTCTGAGCCAAGGTCAGCAAAAGATACAATGTTTCAACTACTGGTTGGTAATCAGACCAAACAGAACTAAATTGAATTTCTAAGAAAAATATAAAATCCAGTAGACAAAAGTATCATTATATAAATATATAATGGAATAAAATAAAAATATAAAAAATTAAAAACTAACAAACAAGTAATTAAATTGCATATACATAACACAATAAATGGTCCACTGCCAGGACTCTACAATCTGACTGGATGGGCCGAGATCGAATCATTCGATTTTCCAGCATATGCTCATCTGGTTACATCTATCTGGTTTGGTCGTCATTTTATTAAACCACATACCAGTTCTAATCTCAATGATTGCTGTGCAAAAAGAAACCAACGTGGTTGGACTTGAATAGCGCTATTACAAAAATTCTTGATGGTAAGATTCTTACATCGCTGACTATAACTACGGCAATAATATCATATAAATCACAAAAGCAGTTTAGCTACCGAGGATAGTTAAAGATATATGCAGAAATATATTGGAATATGTGCCGCTATTGCATCATCTAATAGTAAACTCCGCTGTACAAGATTATTTATTGACCCTGAAGAGCTGGATACATGACCAAACAACGGGGTAATATACCAATTGGCACATGGCTATATTGCTCAGTTTCATTTTGTCTAACAGCTACATTATCTATTTCAAGAGACAGTGTTGCAATGCGCACCTTGATCTAAGGGCATCTGTAATGTTTGCGGTTTTATAATGAGAGGAAAATACCCGTTTCTACAAACACGTGTTTATTTCATAGCAACCAAACTATAATTAGCATGCTTGTCAGACCTACATCTAGCATCCTCTCTGTCAGCATTAACTCAGATCTCTAAGCTGCTGATTCAGCAGTTGGAAAGTCTATCTTACCATATATAACTGCTTTTACAACACTACATACCTCTTATACCATATAGAACTGCTTTTAAAACATTACATAAGTCTATCTTACCATATATAACTGCTTTTAAAACATTACATACCTCTTATACCATATAGAACTGCTTCTAAAACATTACATACCTCTTATACCATATATAACTGCTTTTAAAACATTACATACCTCTTATATCATATAAAACTGCTTTTAAAACATTACATATCTCTTATACCATATAGAACTGCTTTTAAAACATTACATATCTCTTATACCATATAGAACTGCTTCTAAAACATTACATACCTCTTATACCATATATAACTGCTTTTAAAACATTACATATCTCTTATACCATATATAACTGCTTCTAAAACATTACATACCTCTTATACCATATATAACTGCTTTTAAAACATTACATATCTCTTATACCATATATAACTGCTTTTAAAACATTACATATCTCTTATACCATATAGAACTGCTTTTAAAACATTACATATCTCTTATACCATATAGAACTGCTTCTAAAACATTACATACCTCTTATACCATATATAACTGCTTTTAAAACATTACATACCTCTTATGTCATATAGAACTGCTTTTAAAACATTACATACCTCTTATGTCATATAGAACTGCTTTTAAAACATTACATATCTCTTATACCATATAGAACTGCTTCCAAAACATTACATACCTCATATACTTTCAGATTTAAAATTTATGTTTTTGAATTGAAAATCAGTTCAGATTGTTCTGAACTAGTCATAATGATAATAATACATTTCCTAACAACAAAAATTCACATAATATAAATTCAGGAGTGTAATCAAATTTGCATCTTGATGTTCTGATATTGTTCAAATTTGTCAACTTAGAGCTTGAACAAAGTATGTATACAGTTCTAAGTCCTAATAATGTTCTGGGTTTTGATTGATGGATGAGTTCAAATTCATTATTTTAAACTGCCATTTGATAGGATACACAAGTTAATGTTATTAACTATCTAGATTTACACAACAGTTTACAGTTAAAGCACACTGCAATATTTAAAAGTAAAACATCATATAAAACAATGGCGGTTTTTGACTCGTGATGGTCTTCTTCATGTTAGGTCTAATGTTGGATCTGAGACACAGGAGAGTCTTGGTAGTTTTGTAGGTTCACCAACAAGCTACAATCAAAGCTCCTCCAAAGCATTTAAAAAAAGATTCTAGGCTTTGAAGAAGCAGCAGTTTGAGTACACCAAGACTGAGATAGATTTCTATAAGGAAGTACACAAGCAACAATGAGAAGAGGAAGTCAGTGCTGACCTCTAGTTAGGAATCAACAGATAAAGAATGTGAATGGCCAAGTGCAGATGAAAAAGATGAGGAACTTGCTAATGAGGTAGAGAACAAAGTGAAGGATGAATAAAAGAACAGTGGCGTCACTAGGGTTGGTGTCACAAAGTGCAATAACTCACTATGCAGGAGAGGAAGTAAACGACAAAACACTCCAAGAGACAGGAGAAGATTATCCTATCCTTGTCGCCATTGTATTGTTTGATGGTGGTGGTGGGTTCTAATGAGAAAGGATAGTACCAATTTCTACAAACACATATTTATCCCATAGCATACAAACTATAACTGACTTGCTTGTCAGACCTACATCTAGCATCCTATATGTAAGCCTTAACTCAGATCTCTATGTTGCTGATTCAGCAATGGGAAAGTCAACATTACCATATAGCACTTATAAAACACTACATCATATTTGCTGAGTCACCATATATTCTGAGGGCAGTTTACTATAGCACAAACACCAGTCTAAAATGGGTTTAACAACGAAAATTAGACCTTAGAAAAAGAGAATCCTTATTCTCATGCTTACGTCCATCTCTTGTTTTACCTTCATTTGTATTGATAATACAAGTCACAGTTACAAGCCTTTTATTACCATCATTTGTATTAAAAACACAAGTCACATTTACATCTCTTGTATTACCTTCATTTGCATTGATAATACAAGTCACAGTTTCAAGTCTTGTATTACCTTCATTTGCATTGATAATACAAGTCACAGTTTCAAGTCTTGTATTACCTTCATTTGTATTGATAATGCATGTCATACTTACATGTCTTATATTACCTTCATTTGTATTGATAATACATATAACATTTACATCTCTTGTATTACCTACATTGGTATTGATAATACAAGTCACAGTTACATGAAATGTAATACCTTCATTTGTATTAATAATACAAGTCACATTTACATCTCTTGTATTACTTTCATTTGTACTGATGACTCAAGTCACATTAATTTGTCTTGTATTACCTTAATTTGTATTGATAATACAAGTCACAGTTACATGTTTTATATTACCTTCATTTGTATTGATAATACAAGTCACAGTTACATCTCTCATATTACCTTCATTTGTATCAATAATACAAGTCAAATTTACATCTCTTGTATTTCCTTCACTTGTTTTAATAATACAAGTCACATTTACATCTCTTGTATTACATTCATTTGTATTAATAATACAAGTCACAGTTACATGTCTTGTATTACCTTCATTTGTAGTGCTAATACAAGTCATTTACATGTCTTGTATTACATTCATTTGTATTGATAATACCAGTCAGTTACATCTCTTGTATTACATTCATTTGTGCTGATAATACAAGTCACATTTACGTATCTTGTATTACCTTCATTTATATTTATATTCCGAGTAACAGTTACATGTCTTGTACTACATTCATTTGTGTTGATAATAAAGTCATAGTTACATCTCTTGTGTTACCTTCCTTTGCATTGATAATACAAGTCACAGTTACAAGTCTTGTATTACCTTCATTTGTATTGATAATGCATGTCATACTTACATGTCTTGTATTACCTTCATTTGTATTGATAATAAAAGTCACAGTTACATGTCTTGTATTACCTTCATTTGTATTGATAATGCATGTCATACTTACATGTCTTGTATTACCTTCATCTGTATTGATAATAAAAGTCAGTTACATGTCTTGTATTACCTTCATTTGTATTGATAATACAAGTCATTTACATGTCTTGTATTACATTTATTTGTATTGATAATACAAGTCATTTACATGTCTTGTATTACATTCATTTGTATTGATAATACAAGTCAGTTACATCTCTGATTTACAAATGGGCATGATAAGAGTAAGGAAAGTGACTCTTGTGCGACAGTTACATTTTCTCTTTACAGATCTTATTACCACTTTAGATACTACCCCCCTCCTTCTCAACAAACGGTGGTCTCATCAAAGAGTATTACTGAATTTAAGTAAAATCTTTAGAAGTGTGTACAACTTTGATATATTAGTATTACGACCGTGCACACATGACGTTATATGCTATTAGTATGTAATAAAGAACCTGAACATGTGCGTTTGTTTTAGTTTATATGAGAGTGGAGGGGGCAGGGTTTGCCAAAGAATGAGCCATACGAATGAAATATCTACGTCTTTTATATTTAACAAAATCTAAGGTTGGTACTCAAACCGCTTCAACAGAATGTGCTGATGAGCCATTAAAGTATTAAATTCCTTTTTTCCTTGCATGACTAAGCATGTCAATTATGCTGCGGTAGCGACGGCGGTGTCAGTATCAAGATCTAGTATAATTGTGTTGCTTTGTTTTTGTTGCTTAAACCGATCACTGTTCTTCGTAAAAAGATTGTAGTTACTGTGTACATTTATACAAAACGTTCCTTGTAATCCACCCCAAAGAGGGACATTCAAGCTGATGTAAATGTTTTCTGATTGCCAAATCCTAAATAATATAACGACTTGAAAACATCAACCTACCTTCCTTTCCAAGATAAATCCTGTTATTTATATCCTCTTTTATTTAATGGCCGTGTTGTCATGAGCTATTTAGTATTCATGTTGCGTTTGGGGAAAATCGTCTGCCTGGCAAACACAACCCGTAGCGATACACCGGTATAGGTAATAACGATCAATCCGACGGGATATGTGGGGTTACCTTTTGGGGAACAAATTTTGCCTGGATGAGGTGAACAATATATATATATATATATATATATATATATATATATATATATATATATATATATATATATATATATATATATATATAAAGAATACAAATCATATGGCGAATAACAACCCTCTCAAGCGCACTGGATCCACCAAGGGATCACGTCTGTCAGGGATTAATTAAAATAGATGCAATAAACTGACGACGAACAGTACGAAACTAGTAACTAACTAGCCTAAGCGCTTTCGACTCTTAATGAGTCTTTTTCAAAGGCAAATACAAAACATAGTTACGACAAACAAATAAACACAAAAACGTTGCATTTGTAAACCTCTACATTTCTATCTTCACATGAGCTAAAACTATAAATACAACCAGCTTGTATAGACTAGTTGCGGAAACTGAAAACGTTGTATAATTCCCTAAAAGTCTACAAGCCAAAGCGACATCTATTTTTACTTTGTGTACATATGTAACGCAGATTATATCCCGGATATTTGGTTCTATACCGGTTATTCTTATAGTAAAAATTGAAGGATAAGAAGATTTAGAAAATGTTAAATTCTACTAGTGCATAGTTTTCATTTTCTAGTCTTCTTGGTTTAGACCGCTTGGTTTCAATGTTCTAAGGCGGCGTATCCAGTATGATTCCTTTTCCTTCCTGGTTTCGGAACTCCAGCTGTGGTTGTTGGCAATAGCGATAAGTATTATATCACTGAAAGTGTGGCCAGGGGAGGAGAAGTGTTCTGCGACCGGGCTTCTGTACAGCTTTTTTGTCATCCAATCAGATCTATGAAGGTTTATCCTTATGTGTAGCTTTTCAGTTTCTCCCACGTACTGAAGGCCACAGATCTTACATGTGATGAGATAAATCACATTCTCTGTTTTGCACGTTTTGTGTGAACCATGTATGTTTAGTTTTTCTTTAGTCACTGTGCTAGTGAATGTCTTGGTCTCTATCATATGTTGACAGGTTTTGCATCTTTTATCGCCACAGGGTCCAGATTGACTAGGTTGGTTTTGACTAGCGATTGTTGTTAGCTTGGCCCTGACTAGGATGTCCTTTAGGTTTTTTGGTCTCCGGTAAGCTACTACAGGTTTGTTCGGAAGTATTAGGTTTAGTATGTCTGACGATTGCACGGTTGGCCAGTGGTTTGCGATGATTTTACCTACTTTGGGATTGTCTGGGTGATAGGTCAGAATAAATGGTATCCTATCAACCTTTTCTTTCTGTCCATATCTGAGTAGGTCATCACGGTTTGTTTGTTTGGCCCTTTGGATTGCCTCCGCAATCAGGTCTTTGTCGTAGCCTCGGTAAATTAAATGTTTAGCCAGCTCTTCAGACCTTTCTAGGAATCTTTCATCGTCGGAGCAAATTCTGCGTATCCTTAGTGCCTGGCTATATGGAATGTTCTTAATGCAGTGTTTTGGATGACAGCTGGTTGGGAGAAGATACTGGTGTTTGTCGGTTGGTTTCGAGTAGATGTCTGTGTGTAATTTGTTTTCCACCAGTCTGGTTGTTGTGTCCAGGAAAACATGGTTTGAGTTGGAAATTTCTGCCGTGAATTTTATTGAAGGATGGAAGTTGTTTGCCTTTGAAATGAAGTCATCCAGACTTTCTCTTCCATACTGCCACTTCATTTCTATATCATCGATAAAGCGTACCCACTGGTATGGTGTACGCTCAACCGATGCTAAGAGCTTTCCCTCAAGTTTTCCCATGAAAATGTTAGCATACGAAGGGGCCATTTTAGTACCCATTGCAGTTCCATTGATTTGTAGGTAGTTTTCTTCATTAAATTCAAAGTTGTTGAGTTTTAGGACAAGCTCCAGGAGTTGGATTAAGAAGTGTGTGGGTGGATTGTTTACAGTTCTTGTTTCCCATGCTTCGCTGCATGCCTGTAACCCTTCGTTGTGCGGTATGTTGGTGTACAAAGATGTGACGTCTAAGGAAGCAAGTAATGTATCTGGCAGTAATGGTTCACTAGCTTTGCTTTTTATGAGATAATCTGTCGTGTCTTGAAGATATGATGGTAATTTGTGGACATGTGGTCTCATAAAATGATCTAAATATTCTGATATCCTTTCTGTGGGGTGCCCGTTACCTGAGATTATAGGTCTCCGACGATGAAAGATTCCTAGAAAGGTCTGAAGAGCTGGCTAAACATTTAATTTACCGAGGCTACGACAAAGACCTGATTGCGGAGGCAATCCAAAGGGCCAAACAAACAAACCGTGATGACCTACTCAGATATGGACAGAAAGAAAAGGTTGATAGGATACCATTTATTCTGACCTATCACCCAGACAATCCCAAAGTAGGTAAAATCATCGCAAACCACTGGCCAACCGTGCAATCGTCAGACATACTAAACCTAATACTTCCGAACAAACCTGTAGTAGCTTACCGGAGACCAAAAAACCTAAAGGACATCCTAGTCAGGGCCAAGCTAACAACAATCGCTAGTCAAAACCAACCTAGTCAATCTGGACCCTGTGGCGATAAAAGATGCAAAACCTGTCAACATATGATAGAGACCAAGACATTCACTAGCACAGTGACTAAAGAAAAACTAAACATACATGGTTCACACAAAACGTGCAAAACAGAGAATGTGATTTATCTCATCACATGTAAGATCTGTGGCCTTCAGTACGTGGGAGAAACTGAAAAGCTACACATAAGGATAAACCTTCATAGATCTGATTGGATGACAAAAAAGCTGTACAGAAGCCCGGTCGCAGAACACTTCTCCTCCCCTGGCCACACTTTCAGTGATATAATACTTATCGCTATTGCCAACAACCACAGCTGGAGTTCCGAAACCAGGAAGGAAAAGGAATCATACTGGATACGCCGCCTTAGAACATTGAAACCAAGCGGTCTAAACCAAGAAGACTAGAAAATGAAAACTATGCACTAGTAGAATTTAACATTTTCTAAATCTTCTTATCCTTCAATTTTTACTATAAGAATAACCGGTATAGAACCAAATATCCGGGATATAATCTGCGTTACATATGTACACAAAGTAAAAATAGATGTCGCTTTGGCTTGTAGACTTTTAGGGAATTATACAACGTTTTCAGTTTCCGCAACTAGTCTATACAAGCTGGTTGTATTTATAGTTTTAGCTCATGTGAAGATAGAAATGTAGAGGTTTACAAATGCAACGTTTTTGTGTTTATTTGTTTGTCGTAACTATGTTTTGTATTTGCCTTTGAAAAAGACTCATTAAGAGTCGAAAGCGCTTAGGCTAGTTAGTTACTAGTTTCGTACTGTTCGTCGTCAGTTTATTGCATCTATATATATATATATATATATATATATATATATATATATATATATATATATATATATATATATATATATATATATATATGTCAAGATGGTTTCAAAATAGGGAGAAGGGGGGGTTGCACACCGAATGACCTGCCTATTGATTATTTATTAAAGATAATCATTGGATCATTCGATGATATGATTAAAATACGAGTCGATAAAATAACACAATATGATTGCATGCCACAATTTTACATGTATTTTAATTAGTTTTGGGTTTTCAGTGTCATCATTCACACTAGCTTGCAATATTTTAAAAATATATTTATTATATGAATATTGCATATTGCAGCTATATAAATATCAGAGAGAGAGAGAGAGAGAGAGAGAGAGAGAGAGAGAGAGAGAGAGAGAGAGAGAGAGAGAGAGAGAGAGAGAGAGAGAGAGAGAGAGACCTGGTGTGTTTTGGGGGCGAGTAGGACATCTTCAATTGTTAGCCTCTTCTTTGGATAGTCCTAAAAATAAAATAAAACATCTTCTTTATTTCATCATTAGTATAAAAAAAAATGGATTTATTTTTCCCAGATTTAAACGATTAGGTACAACTGGAACAAATAACTATATCAAGCAACGTCCAAACTGCTATTTCATAACGTTGCTAAACATGCAGAACTATAATTGTGTGACTTTGCAATTACAGATACCTAAGTCTATTTGACATAAGTTGAGGTCAACCCGGATAAATAGTTTAAGTAAGACTATATATAACCTACAAAGAATAAATTTGTAATCGTAAAAAAACTACCTTTTCTGATATGTTCCCCATAAGTATCCTCAAAATTTAATTCAACGGGTCGCCAATTATCGTTCTCAAATATGCTTGGGAGTTTAGCTGTGCTCTTGTTATACCCCGAAATTGTTAGGCTTTTGATGTTTATAGGCCAGTTATCAGCGCTTATACGTCGACAGTAGAAAAGCACCAGATTTAATAATTCGCGCCCCCCCACCATTAGAGTGTGATAATGTAGTGTTCGGTATTCTGTAAACTTTAGTTTAACCTGAGACAAACATACATATAGTATATACCATCACTGGTTTTATTGAGTTCAGTTGGTAATTTACTTTGGTGCTATTTACGAAGGATTATGGTGACATTTTGGGTAATGGTATCATCCCATAACAACAAAGTATCGAGTTATGTAACTGATGTGGATTAAACTGTAGGTAGCAGTTGATAAAAGTAATGACATATCCTCTGTGGCTGTAATAACCATCCAAACAACTTTATTGGTCGGTAAATGAAAATTGCTGAAAAGGTAAACTAGTATCTTAAATTAGTAGAAGACAGAACATGAGTAAGTCTAGTACGATTGTTCAAAAGGCAAACGTGTACTGCTGATTGATCTTGTTCAATCATGTACGTTGATTTAATGGTGCTGAATTGCGTGAATCATAGCCAATACTGAATCGCGTGAATCATAGCCAATACTGAATCGCGTGAATCATAGCCAATACTGAATCGCGTGAATCATAGCCAATACTGAATCGCGTGAATCATAGCCAATACTGAATCGCGTGAATCATAGACAATACTGAATAGCGTGAATCATAGCCAATACTGAATCGCGTGAATCATAGCCAATACTGAATCGCGTGAATCATAGCCAATACTGAATCGCGTGAATCATAGCCAATACTGAATCGCGTGAATCATAGCCAATACTGAATATTGCAAAAATAGCAGAGTTGATATGGACATGTCGATATCGTTCAAAAATATAAATAATTCGATGTGAAATACATCACACAAAAACCGCAAGGTAAGAATACTAATTCCATCGTGGAAGCCTGCACGTGTCAAAAACAGTTTCTATTTGTACGAGATCAGTGTATAAATAAATCAAAAATTTGCATAAATTATTAAGTTTGAAAGGAGGAATTATTTGATTTTCTCACTTTCTATTTTCTACTTGGAAAGTTGTGTTATTTTTTTATTTTATCATAAAACACTATATTTTGGGAAAAGACAAAACAAGTACACGACAAGAATTAATTACACTAAATGTCGCTAAGGCACCTAAATATTACAAATAATGTAAAATAGTTATATAGTCGTATGCTATCTCGGAGGAAAATAATAACAGTTTTGATGATTTTATATTAGTTTATAGCTCTATGCATTGATATTTGAATTATAAACCAACGGCTTTACTTTATCAGCAGGTTTTACGCAAATTAGTTTATCTCGTGTAACTTCTTTCAATTTTTACTTCTCGAAATAGAACCAGCTTTATCAACGCTGGCGGAACGGTTCGGTTTTGTTGGTGTTGAAGGCACTTCGGCATTATTGCCGATATCATGCTAAAGAAATGAAAGGCGAGTGCCTTTGGCCAGGTCACAACAAGGCAACTAGAGAAAACTTAGAAATTTAACCAATAACCTTGCATTACGAGTCTGACCCTCTACCAACTGAGCTACCTCAGATCCGTTCAAAGCTAAAGGAAATACCGTCTCAAAGTGACACTGTCATGTGTTTGATTCTGCATGTCAATGCTTGGTGTCAGTGCTTGTTACAGCAGCAGTAGCTTTGGTGGCAGTGGTGGTGGTGATTGTGGGATGGGTGAGAAAAGCTCGTATCGCATTTTACCACCATAGAAGACATCCATGAGAGTTTATTCTTCAGAAAACATTTTCAGAAATCGCCTGTGTCGTGTTTCATGCATGCATATCCACTTTCAATTTAGTCTGTACTCATTTGTCATATTCGTGGCATGAGCAGAATAAAACATTGATGTTAATATATTTGTCATTATTTGCTCCAGGTGTGCTACTTTTGCACATTGTATCTTATTGCGATATATCAAGGCAACAGATCAGCGTAAATATAGAAAACAATACTGCACTATTTGCACATATTATGTTCTTAAGAAAATTGGACAATTAACTAAGCGATATATGCTACCAAATATGCAACTTATTTCTCTTGACCAGAAAACATATTCAATAGACTAGATCAATTACGTGCTCATACATATGGAAAGTCAATAAAGTATATTAGACAAGTCTCTGCCGCTGTTTTCACATCGTTATTTCTTATATTTGACAACCATTCTTTATATTAGGGATATATCTACTAATGTTTATAAATATAATCAATGAATACATGTAACGTACGACTCTTAACAAAATATTTTCAAATTTTAGAATATGTTTTCAGGATTTCATGTTATTCTGCTTATATACCTTCTACAATTTAAAATGTACAACCTGTGTATAATAAAGTCTTGTCTAGTGTATATGATGTCATCAAACTTGTCTGTATATGATGTCATCAAACTTGTCTGGAGGACAACCATGAGACCAGCGAAGCTTGACAACATACATAATACCTTGCTCAGTGATTTATTTATAGACAAAGGATATTTAAACATATCGGTTCTTAATCTTAAGATAGTAACTATTGGGGTATTATGGAGCCGAATGAAAATTTAACATGGAATGGCCACTATAGGTTTGAGACGTTAACACAGATGGATCAAGGAAGAATAATCATGGATAAGACGCTATGGGGCCCTAAGTGAATTTAACATTATGTTTGGGATAATTATCATGGATAAGACGGTATGGGGCCCTAAGTGAATTTAACATTACGTTTGGGATAATTATCATGGATTAAACGGTATGGGGCCCTAAGTGAATTTAACATTACGTTTGGGATAATTATCATGGATAAGACGGTATGGGGCCCGAAGTGAATTTAACATTACGTTTGGGATAATTATCATGGATAAGACGGTATGGGGCCCTAAGTGAATTTAACATTATGTTTTGGATAATTATCATGGATAAGACGGTATGGGGCCCTAAGTGAATTTAACATTACGTTTGGGATAATTATCATGGATAAGACGGTATGGGGCCCGAAGTGAATTTAACATTACGTTTGGGATAATTATCATGTATAAGACGGTATGGGGCCCTAAGTGAATTTAACATTATGTTTTGGATAATTATCATGGATAAGACGGTATGGGGCCCTAAGTGAATTTAACATTACGTTTGGGAGGTACAAGCATCCTATGAAAACACGACTGATGACACAATGTTGTAACGGAAATTAACATTACAGAAAATTTACAAACAAAAACCTTACTGAAATTCGATAATATTTTATCGTTTTTGCTATTATGTTGATACTTTCTGTCAAAGCGAAGTTACAGGTTATAAGTCTAGTGTATCGTGTACTTTTATACTTAAAAAGAGTTTCGGTTTGGTTCAGTGGAAATTTAACAGGGGAATAGAAAATGTTGAAGCAATAGGCATTTGATAGATGTTACAAACAAAGCCCACTTATACAGATCCATTTATGTTGTTTCAATATACTCAGTGATTCACTCTATTGGGTCTAAAATGTAATTCTGTACACTTTTAGTTGTATATCTTATATTTTAATTTGTTAACGTATGAGGCATCAGTACTGATGAATTCTTTTGCATTTATTCTTACTTTTTCCACTGTAATGCTTCAAAAGTACAAGATATTTGTAAAAGAATTTAAATAGTAGTTTATTTAATTAAACGCTTTTTTTGTGCAGCAAATGCAATGCCACAGTAAGGATCTGCCGACTATTCAATTTGGGTAGAGTGGTTCATCTTGGACAAATATAATTAACGTGCAAATAAAACATGATATGTTTAATCCCACAAACATATATCCATTATATTAGTTTCAAACAAGATCTTGAGGTAAAAGAAAAAGATATACCCGTTTGTTTCCCCAATCTCCTACAAAAATGAAATAGTAGCTAAAACACTGGTCTAAAATACATTCCATTTTGGTCATCTGCTAGTCAATCAAAATACATGTAATAGAAAATTAGTCATGTACAGACAAGGAAGTTTGTTTTGTAGCGTTTCTAGGCATCTTACAATCCTGGGTACGATGCTGTGCCGGATTAAACATATGAGTTGTTGTGACTCAACTGTTTGTATAACCGATAGAAGCTGGTGCTAGAATCGGAAGTCACACCAGAACCGTTAACCTAATCAGACAAAATATGACTCGGTCACTCTGCCTTCTGTAATGTCAAACTCAATTTTTGGAATGCCGCAAGTTCTAACCTCTGGTTGATGATTTTGGGGGACGTTAAATCAGTATGTCTGCTAATTTCGATAAAACGAGAGTTTCCGATCCATAATGTGTGATAGATGGTTGTCATCGATCTCTATCCTCTGCTTCATACTGTCGTTTCTATTCAGCGAACACAGAATCGAACAAGTCAGTGATAAAAATGGCAGGTCTGTAGGGACTTGATGATTCAAAATTCTTTGGTCTCACAGTGTAAATATTTGCTGTCGTTCGAAATGTTCTGGAAATCACATTTCTCTTAAACAAATGTTTAAATTATCAGATTTGCTATTTTCAATTACATTACGCCTGACGTTTGTTGGTACTGCGAATATTTTGTTCATTCGTTTGCCTGTTTGAAAGTTTCAATCTTACTCAGTGAACGTGTCCATATTGCTAACTTTAGCATTTCTGCTTTCTAATGGAAGAAAAAGCTTATTTAGTTCATCCACAAATAAATCTATTAAACCAAAATTTAAAGCATGTATTTAACGAGGATACATGGTATACTTACAAATTAGTTCCTAATACACTATTTGTTTTTTTATACAATGTGTCGTGTTGTATGAAGCCGTATAGTATGGAAAAATACTGCACCATTTGGCAATATAAAGTTAAAGGTGAAAAAATATTAGGCCTATAATAAAATAAAATCTTTAACAAAAACAATTACAAATCTCCCAAATAAAATTTTGAATTTGGTCTTTATTTTTTTAAAAAGAAATTGTTTTGATAAATTTTGACTATTTTGATGGTATGAGCATTGTAATTTCTGCATAATATGGATAGTCACCTAGGTGTCGAAGCTATAGACTTAAATGTTCTGAAAACATTTCAGTGTTCATATGATAGTGCAATATTCCTCAGACCTAGCTAATTTTAATATTGGTCAAAAGTCCGCCAGTATCGCCACACTATAATAGTTTGAACAACATATTCCAGTAAAACTGATTGCTATTGTTTTTCGCACATTATAAAAATTACACGCATCTAAGATACTGATTCTATTTTTCATCTGTATTTAAATCAACACATGCAAATCTACACTGTTTAGGTTAAGACATGATGGCTATCATTTTTAATATTTGTTTCATTATAAACATTTCTAGTTTAAACACAGCATATATTACTGCATTACTTTCCAAAACCAATTTGCAGCGTCATGTAATGTTAACCCATTTTAACATCAAAATCTGCTCTGATTGGCCAGTTTTAATTTCAGGAAACATGTGTGTTTCGGTTTAAAAATATTATTTTTATACTCAGTGAGATGCGCTTTTGATAACAAGATAAGTTTTCCATAAATTGTAAATATGCATTATGTTCAGATGATTGTGCTGGTGTTTTATTGGGTATACGTTTATAATTTGACTACGTCGTGACATATTGTCTGACAGCGACAATCATACTTTACTTTGTCATCCTTCCATTATATTATCCATAAGCATTTGTCTCGGTGTACGTTTGCATATGCCACAGTAACCTTGACTCTGTGTATCTTTGAATATGCTAAAATGACCAGGTCTAGGTGCATATTTGTGTGTCTCAGTGGCCTCGTTCTATGAATGCGGGACGAACAGAAGTTACGCACGAGTGCAATATCGTAAACTATTGCACGATTCTGACAATGTAAAAAAATGAGCATGTTATTATCTTATATTATCATATTAAACTGCAGCAGCTGTAATGAATGAGGAAGCAATACAATCGTGAAATTTATGCTTTTATTAGATTGTCGTTGACAGTATCTGCTTGAAGTTTTCACACATGACTCTTCACACATGGCAGAGTCGATCAGCCTCAAACCTATACTAATACTGATGGGCTGTAATGTCTGCTATCATCTATTCATTAAATTTTGGAATTGGTCAAACAAATTTGTCCACAACACATGTGTGCACATTATAGACTGTCACCGGTAATGTTCCACAGCTCTTGAATTATGGTTGATTGAAGGATCCTTTTGAAGAAATGTGCAGAATATTTTGGATCAAATCCAATGTTTAACAATTTGTAAATCCACATGCAACTTCACAGTTTACCTCTTTTTACCAATTCTAAATATCATGGCTACACCCGACTGTTCCATTAAATTCTATGGCATATACGGTATTTCTTTCGGTTTTTTGGTTACAGTAGAATGAATAATCCTTTCGGCGATATATACCGAATGATCAGACCCAGCAAATAATCCTATGCAACTTCCGTTTATTCGCTCATTTGAAAGTGTCGCTTGCTTTGGCTATGTGAATCGACTCGACAAATAATATCAGCAATATAGTATAAGATGGTTTTGTCCAAATCACGCAGACAATGAACTAAACGTTAAATCCAATGCAATTAGTAAATTGAAAAAGAAAAAAAAAACAGCAAGAAATATCGATTAATGCAAAAATTGTATAGTTATGTCTAGTAGACAATTTTTTTATGCACAGTTTTACGTTTTAATTAGTAGATGATATTGGACCAACGCGCCCATCTATATCAATACAATATGAAAGCTGATTTATCGGATTCAGGTAGTCATCGACATCAAGCAAAATTTATTTCCAAAATAGACCTTCACGTTTACTGATCGTGAGCAACGTTATAAAGAGCTAATTATTATATTATTTAATTTGTCAAAAAAAAGGAATGTGTACAAGAATAGAAAGCCTTATAACAATGTAATGCACATACTTGACACTTGTTATTTTTTATTCATGCCGCTTATAAGTGACATCATTTCCCCATGGCATTTATATATAAGGTTTTTGTATCGAATAAGCAGTTTATCTCCTATTTTATGAAATAGTTTCTTTGTATATCCGTGTAACTACAATCTATCTACATGATGTGCATGTGTGTCCGTGTATATGTGCGCGCATAAAAGCTGGAAAAGAACATACCAAAATCATGGACGATGTAGGCAGTAATGGAAGTTTTAGATCGTCAAAATCTTCTTCTTCTTCCATGATTCCTAGCTAGTATTATCTCCTCCAGAACTTTACCACTGATATATCTATATCTACACAGGGTACACTGTTACAAAAAAAAAATGACTGCTCTATCAGAAGCCGTGACACATAAGGCGAGTCCCTGTATGACTAGTGCCTAAAAGGTAATACTCAGTGCGCAAAGTTCCAATATTTACTACAGCTGCGTGTAAAGATTACACTCATTCGAAGTAAAATTTAGCATAAATAAAATTACAGGAAAAGTAAACATAAGTAACCTTTTTGAAAAAGGAAAAGATAAATAAAAAAGTAAATTGGAATGTTTCATATGAACCTGGTAATTGACAGAACTAGCATAATGAAGTGTGGCAAGAAATGAATCTGTACGACTAGCATTTTTTATTATTTAAATGTTTCTCCATTAAATGATTTTGCAAACTACTATAAATACTACAATTGTAATAACACTTCTGCTGTCATTCCTACAAATTAAAATGAAAAATAAATTATGCTACTTTCCTCAATGTTAGAAGAAAGAAGAAGACGACGATGCACAACGAACAACAACAACAGCACAATAACTATCCATTACTAAATTTTATAACCCTTTGATGCACCTGGGCTGGAAGACACGAAATGTTTGTTCATGCTCTGTAATATATTATACTGTGACGCACAAAGCCAACAGACCATGGATGCACTTAATGCATAACTGTCTGTATAAATCACTTAGCTCAGAGGAGAGCTTAACTTATCCAAATAAAGAGATTAATTTTGTCCTGGCAGCTGTACTAAGGTACTTAGCAAACGCCAGACGTTATCTGTTTAATATCTGACTTGTGTAAATTCTGCTACTTATTGAATGCCGCACTGGATTTTGTACGGCTTGTGCAGGACAATGAAGCACTTGTGACGGATTATGTAGAACTTATGCTTGATAAGAAAAAAGAAAGGACGGGATAAAATTTAAAACTGAATCATGGATACTCGTTCTATTTCAAGGTGTTGTCCCACTAATAATGAGAAATAATCTATTTTATCATTAAGTGTTGTATAGTAATACATTTTTTGTTGCATTTAATAGCCAGATCAGTACATGAAGTAAAAAGTCCAGACTAAAGCAGCTGGTTAACCACAGAGATTTACGGGATCATTTAACCTCGTTAGAATTAATAGAAACAATTTGTTGTAATGTTGAAAAATAATATATGCACATTATTCAAATATACACGACCGATTCAGTTGCCTGTATAAAGGATGGATTTATTATCGGCACACCACAACCAGACCGGGGGAGGGGGCGAGAGTTAAAGAAGAAGATGCACAGTAACAGTAACGTGATAACTCGATAGCTGTTTTCTTACAAAACCGAATTGCATATTTATTTGAACCGACCTAAGCCTTCTGATTGAACAGTACCGTACAAAGGTTGGCTAATCAGTGATCTTCAGTGTATCTAAACACCTATTATATCCTTTAGCTATCAGATGTTGAAATAGACGTCAGTTTATATGACACTGTTACAAAGGTTTCCTGTTAACTAAGAAATGGTGTATCCAATAGGTCATAAATAAATGAACAATGGAAACAAAAGCGCGTTAACTTCTAACATATGAAGAACAACAAAAGGTAGACTGTCTTTTTGTCTTATATAACTAGTGACACTTACAAGGATCTTATCTTTATATTTACTTGTATATGTAAATGGAAAACTGAGACCTGCTATGCCAGTTTAAAAATGCAAAACACGTGCCGTATATGAGGATTTTCTTGTTAGTTTCTGATGATAACTCAAAACAAATACACATCACGTAATAAAGGTGTATTGGACCTTTAAGCAAGTGGTAAAATCATACTTTTAAGATTTTATTCCATACTTTATTAACATGTATTTCTGGCTTTCATATATGATATAACGACTATGTATTAGAGGCAGTAGTAACGAATTTGAACTTATAGATAATGAAATGACGATCATAACATGGGACCGTTTTAGAAAAGACGCTGTTACGTCATACATTCGGACTCTGCTCACTGATACAAGATTACAAGATAACGCTGGCCTCATGCTATATAACACTGTTTCAGCCTTACTTAATGACAAGCTGGTGAAATTGTAAGATGGATGTATTTAGTATTCATGTTATAGTCATTTTAATGCCACCAACGTAAGTTATCCAAAACAAATTGCATGCGTATTTTCAAGCAAAGGAAAATCTTACAAAAATGTAGCATATTATACTTTTCTATAATTTGAAGATTATGGAAAAGAAGAAGTAATCATTACTTGACAGTGGAAGCAATATGCCTGCAGACTTAAATACAACTTGACATTTGTCATATAAGATTTATTTGTAACGATTTATTAAAAGCTAAGATGCAGGAACGTTATGGTAAAAGCAAAGTTTGGTCAAAGCAGTAGTTAATGATAAAAGCGATAGCTGGAAAAGGCAGTGTGAGTAGTTAGTGATAAAAGCGATAGCTGGACAAGGCAGTGTGAGTAGTTAGTGATAAAAGCGATAGCTGGACAAGGCAGTGTGAGTAGTTAGTGATAAAAGCGATAGCTGGACAAGGCAGTGTGAGTAGTTAGTGATAAAAGCGAGACCTGGACAAGGCAGTGTGAGTAGTTAGTGATAAAAGCGATAGCTGGACAAGGCAGTGTGAGTAGTTAATGATAAAAGCGATAGCTGGACAAGGCAGTGTGAGTAGTTAATGATAAAAGCGATAGCTGGACAAGGCAGTGTGAGTAGTTAGTGATAAAAGCGATAGCTGGACAAGGCAGTGTGAGTAGTTAGTGATAAAAGCGAGACCTGGACAAGGCAGTGTGAGTAGTTAGTGATAAAAGCGATAGCTGGACAAGGCAGTGTGAGTAGTTAGTGATAAAAGCGAGACCTGGACAAGGCAGTGTGAGTAGTTAATGATAAAAGCGATAGCTGGACAAGGCAGTGTGAGTAATTAGTGATAAAAGCGATAGCTGGACAAGGCAGTGTGAGTAGTTAGTGATAAAAGTGATAGCTGGACAAGACAGTGTGAGTAGTTAATGATAAAAGCGATAGCTGGACAAAGCAGTGTGAGTAGTTAGTGATAAAAGCGATAGCTGGACAAGGCAGTGTGAGTAGTTAATGATAAAAGCGATAGCTGGACAAGGCAGTGTGAGTAGTTAGTGATAAAAGCGATAGCTGGACAAGGCAGTGTGAGTAGTTAGTGATAAAAGCGATAGCTGGACAAGGCAGTGTGAGTAGTTAGTGATAAAAGCGATAGCTGGACAAGGCAGTGTGAGTAGTTAGTGATAAAAGCGATAGCTGGACAAGGCAGTGTGAGTAGTTAGTGATAAAAAAGCGGAGACAGATTTTAGATTTCATTTTAGATTTATGCATAGAATTATTTTCACAAATCAAATCACACACACACACATATATATATATATATATATATATATATATATATATATATATATATATATATATATATATATATATATATATATATATATATGAAAATAACAAATTCACAACAACAATAACAACGCCACGCCCCCAAACAAGCAAGCAAAACACCACCAAGAACAACAAAATAAAAAACCTCCCCCATCATCAAACAAATTACAATTCACTGATGATGACTTTTTGAATGGATGGAATGAAAGTTTGAAGACTTTCTTTGACTGTCGTTTTACTAAACAGTTCTGGAAATCAGTTGTTGCAGGATTATAATGTATATAAAAAATATTTAATTTTCTCGTAAATGTTTAATATGGAATCACACTTTTTAAGGGATTATTAATTCTATACTCTTAAAAATCGTTTTAAAAATGTTGTTGTGCATATAAGATTATAAATTTATTATAACAATATTGTCTTATCTTGCAGAAGGCTAGAAAAATATATAGTACGATGGAACAGATGTCTTTGAGAAAACTGATGGGTGGGCGCATCTTTCAAGTGAAAATGTAATACATTTTATTGTTTTAGTCTGTGATAATCGTGAAATTTAGCAACACATTAGTTAAATGAAGTGTGAATGCAACTGTGTAAGCAAAATATTTATTTTTGTTTGTTTTCAATTATATACATATATACATATATATATATATATATATATATATATATATATATATATATATATATATATGTGCTTGTAAACGTAATAGAAGTCGTCAAAATTTATAATAAATAGCTCTCCATTCAACAGCTCACATAGTTTTGAAGTGGAATTGTTCAATTCTAATATTTATTGATCAATATGTTTCATTACTTTAAGCAATAAGGATTTATAAATCCGTAGAAAATGCATATTATATCTCATCCAATACCTGTTCAAATGAAAGGAGTCATAACTTAGAATTATATTACAACTTTATGTATTTAACAGCTTCCATCTCTATCGATAAAGAACTCCATCTGTATTAGTACAGTAGGACCGTATTGATATTGTGCATGAATTAATAAGGCAAGGACGAAAAGACAGGACACTACACTGACCATCCTTTTCTACTAAGAATAATGCGACAAATTAAGCACATAGTGCCGTGTTATTCTATGTATGTGTCTACTGTTTGTTTTGACATATACATATAACATATAAGTAACAAAATGATAGATGAACATCAAATCACCATAGAACTATTACTCACCATGCCCTCTTCTTCCTCTTTCTCTTTATATCCCGGGGGTCCTGTGAAGGAGAGATGGGTAACGGAGTTGTACTTATTGTAGGACCTTTGAGATCCTGCAGTAGACGGGAAAAGACCACGTGTGTTGTCATGGATGGACCGAATGTACTGGGCTAAAAAATTCCCCTTAGGCATGGACTCGGGAAACACTATTCTCTGCTTCTGTTCATCCGCCGTCTGCTTCTTGTTTCCATCCAAATGATCGATAGGTGGCATCTTTGCAAACCGTGTAATAGTTTTCGGACCGTTCAAAAAGACTTAGATAAATCCAATTTAAATATCCATTGGAATCCAGACTCATGAGTCCAGACTTATTTGATAGAACAGATGCTATGTTTACTTATTGTTTTATAGAGCACTGTCAATAATTATCAAGGCAATTTCAAGTTGCCCTATTTTGCATGAATTTTTTCAGCAATCAAATGCTTCTATCAAGTGATCAAAAATCATGTGCGGTGAATTTTTGGTTGAAAACTAAGCATCTATTACACAGAACAACACTTATAATTGTCCAAATATTTTAAAGACTTATTCTTAACTCAATACTGAGAGTGCCTCTTCACGTTAGCAACCGAATATGGCCTCAATAGCGGGTCCTGACTACCGAGAGCGAGAGATCATAAACCCTTTGAGGTTGTGTATTGTAGACTTGAGATGTAGGTAAAAAGACTAAATGACATATGACAAGAACAAAGATACCCCGATTTTATCAGATATGGTTGGCCCGGTACGCATGAGGACAGACACCAGGTGTCAGATAATGACTCTGAAGACAAAGCATCGATGTATACATTATCGATATAGATCTAATGAGGACTCAATCCTTTGTCAAAATTGCCAATACCATCGGGCAGCGCCATGGATACGGGCATAGGATCTTCATAGTTCGTTTAAGAATTGAAACGTTACCCCAATTCGAATTAAGATAACATTTCTCGGTAGATTAAGTCGCCATTTTGTCTTAAATTACAGCATGGATACATATAATCACAAATGAAATGTCCTTTTTCCTTCCAATAAGCATTCATGTCACTCGACGATTTGATCAAACTTAACCAGATCGTTAGTCAAGAGATGGATAAGTAATAAATTACAAAGTATGAAAAATATTCCTGCCACTTATACATTATAAAATACAGTATCAATATTTGAAGCTGGTCTGTGATCGAATAACATGCATTATGAAATGCAGTAAATATGTGTACTGGTACGAAGTAGTTGGACAATGAATGTCCATGGCTATATTTGGTACCAAAAGGGATTCTAATATATCCGATCAAACGGTCCTTATACAATAGTAATATTAATTGTAAATAATTATAAACAAACAAAATCTAGATGTATATCTACTTAATAATGTTTTTGAAAACTTCAGACACTATAACACATAATGAATCCCTTTCCTAACTAAACATTATTTCAAACAGGTCTGGGTTCAGTCAATATTTACACAAATATGTTTGAACAAATAAGTAATACTGTAATTAGGTACGAATACATTGATTTTCTTCTGTGTAAATCACTTTCTCATACAGTGTAAGGGCGTCGATATTAAAGAATATAAACTGCGCACTCGAAACCTGAGTAACATATTCAATACCTTACAAAGCACAAATTGTCTAAATGTGATGCTTTTATCTCCATCTTTGTTCAAGGTGCAAGTCAACTAGTTGAGTATACACAGTGTGCGTATAATCTCTCTTGTATCCTTATCATATATATTTGCATTTATTATGTACTAATTCACAGAACAACATAAAAGCAGGCAGTTTTCTTGTTTAGATACATGCATCCTTGAAAACCAGCGCAATATCGCACAATTTTTCTGTCGTGTACTTATTAAGTTTTAAGACATTTGAAGGTTCACAATTCAAAATAGTGTAGGTAGCAATTTCCAGAATGTTAAAGAAGTGGAAAACATAGTGTAAGAAAAATGGACAATAAAATAGGTTTGAAAACTAAAAAATAAATTTATCAGAATATCACTAGATGATTGGTTGGTTAGATTTGCAATGAAAGGTGAACTAGTGCTTGGGGCCGGTAATTAATCATTGATAACTGGGTTCGATTTATTATGGAATCGATTTATTATGGAATCGATTTATTATAGCCCAAGAGGATATTGGAGAGGCAGATCAGAGATTAACAAACTTGCTGATGCAGCAGGCATCACACGTTCTGTGGCTGAATATTGATTAGCACTATTTTCAATACGGCAAATTTATTTATTATATCTACCACCACCTAAACAATTCAGTACGCACATTTTGATGTAAGTACTCCCAATGAAGTTCATCAGGCAGACATTTTGTTTTTATCGCACGATTCTATTAAAACTGGCACATACATACGCGTTGACTGTTGTTGACGTTGCAAGTAGATATAAAGAAGCAGAACCACTATCAACAAAGACAGCAAGTGAAGTTGCGTCTGAGATTTAAGTTATCAACGAGTACCACACATTTGCTGAACTTTTTGTGCGTAATAGAAATAATTTATGCTGAAGTGAATCATAGAATATCTTCCTACTTGCTACCATAAAATTATTAGTTCTCCATAAATTCCAAAATTCATGTATAGGTGTTTTTGAAATTATCTTACGTATTATTTCACATTGCATATTATCTGCCGGTAGCCTGATTAGTTTCTTAAACTCTTCAAAAGTTTGATCAAGCAATCGGCAATCATCAGTTATTTCCTCATAATAATTGATGAATGTTTTTAGCCATTCATGTGGAGATGATCCAACGAAAGGTGGTGGTTGACCATGATCGCCCGACCATTATTACAGCAGTATTTTTCGTCAACAATCAATCAAGAAATATTTTAATACATCTAGCGACACCGTGTATATTTCATTTCAAATAATGATCTTAGAAATGTATTTTCACCCATTTATTTTGGATTCCATGCCTCACCTTTCCATCTAAAGAAGTTGTGACAAGTACACGATTTTACCCCACGCTCGCTCATCTCTCTGACGAGTCTATGTGTAGGAGTCAGAACAGCCATATCAAAATTCCGAAATAATTCTATTGTACTCGTTGTTCTACCAGAACCACCACACCCGTTAAGATAAACTGTTTTATGTCTGGATATTGGATCATATACCGATGGTGCTGGTGATAATTGTGACAATTGACTATTTTTGTAAATAGATCCTTAGATTCAACATCGGCTGATTCAGAATAACTAAGTATCTTTATTTGCTTTATTCTCCATTCGTCTCATAAGCATCAACTTCTATCTTTATCAGATTGTTTTTTTTATTTAAATAAAATGAATCCGTGGCAACTCTAACGGAGGTATCAGGAAATCTGTTTATCATCTATAAAAAGTTTATTGAAATATACGTTAACATCGAAGATCTTGAATGTGTAATGTGTGGTGAGTCACCGTTTGTAAAACATACATTTATGCCTAATTAGTTCCGTCTGACAAGTAAGCATTATTCAGACTTATAAATGCACCTTTCTCTGTAGTATCATCAATTATAAAATTGAATTCGGCATCATCGATAATTAACATTGTGCAATGTCTTTTATTATCACATGAACTACCCTGAATATATTATTTAATTTTTTTAATCCCTTGAAAATTTATTTTCAATTTTCAATTTCATTGGGGTTACGTTTTTAGTATTACACTAATGTCCGTATTAGCAGAAGCTTATATGCACATCTTCAAAACCACGAAATTTTTCTTGAGCAAAGTGAGCAGCAACTGAAAAACGGTAAAACAATTACTGAGTAAATGTTTAGCATCATTGGTAAATTTTAAGGGAAGATTTTCTTTTATCTCATCTTGAAGAGATTCTGCACGATACAAATCTCCATTACGTCGTAAAAACTAATAATTTCCATATTCGGAACTTTGAAGCAAACATACAGATATAGGATCGCTTTTACTAATTATATTTATAAAAACAAAATTACCACCGTCATAGAATTTTGATTTCTTTTCTAACTCGGCAACTTGGTTGACCGTAGCTGTACGTCCCTTGACATGTTGAGCCCACTCATTTATTTCATTACGCCTTAAATCCAGTTAAACCAATTCTACGTTTCGCATTTGAAAAATGTTCTGTAACTCGCTCAGCAACACAACTCAGCGTCGAAAGTTTCATCAGTTTGAGGTCATCAAAGCTAGATTATCATTCAGCAGATATATCGCATAAACAACTGCCGTCAAAGGATATGCTCGTTCAGGGTATGTTTGGGCAATACCAGTTAACGCTCCAGGTTTGGAATTTTTACTTAACTTTAGAAGCAGAATGATGTGATTCTCGAGCGGGTCACGTTTGTCACGGACAATCCAGGTATTTACGTCAGCAATAAATTTTATTCTAAAAAGTATATTTGTTTGTCGAGATGATCAATGATTGTCTTTCATTGCTAGTCATTCATTGTAGCATCAATGTCGTGCATGATTCTGAATGTTGACCACACATGCTGTGCCATTAATGCGATTGATTAGAGTCTTATTCGTCAAAGCTCGCATCGGCATAAGCTATATAATGTTTTTTTTTTTAACGCGGTCGAATTATCAATTTGGGAGAGGATTTCGTCAAAATTGAATCTACCTTGAGAAGGCTTGATCGCAGATATTTCATAAATTGCTCCATTAAGAAACAATATATATATATATATATATATATATATATATATATATATATATATATATATATATATATATATATATATATATATATATATATATATATATATATATATAGTAGGAGGGGGCGAACCCTACAAATTTTTGCGACAAAATCGATTAAATCTCAGAATGCCAAATGGAGCCTTCCTACGAAATCTCATATTTTAACCAAAAAAAAAAAAAATAAAGACCCCATTTTACAAATGGAGCCTTAGCGATTTTGTCGTAAATATGTTGTCATAACCACCCTCAAAATTACTTCCATCTACGTCGCAAATATGTTGTCATATCGCCCTCCCTGCTGCTGATTAATACAAATTATTTGTTAGTTTTTCACAAACAGACTAATCGATAATACTTCACAACGTAAATCAATTAAATTATTTGACTGATCGGTGAGTGTAAAATTAATTCTAGTTAGCAAATCATTTTGACATTGCATATAGACTGGATTAGTCGGATTTTCAACAATTAAAAATCCTGGAGGAGCTGTTGGTGCAAATGAATAAAGAATGTAACCTTGTCGGGCTTGATTTGATTGTTCCATATTAATTTGATAACTTCCTTCGATTACATCACACGTTAAATTAAGTGCGATCACCGATGAAATATCCACATTGTTCGGTGCGATATGTCTACCGTCGCCGTCGGGAGAATTATTATGAGTGAGGATAATAGGATTTGGCTGGCTATCTTTCCATGATTGATAAATTTTATTAAATCCTTCGTCGATGGTAGTTCTGAGTTTTTTCTTTAACTCGGGAACGTTATATCCTGGTAATTTATAATTTGGATTTTCATTTATATTTTTGTATAATCTTGGGCTGAACTAGTTTTTGAAATTGGACTATTTTCATCAGTGAAGAGATTAGTAATCCTCGAATTAAATATTTCCATGTCATCGATGATTTTATTACCCGCAGCGACTACACTAGTAAACTCAGCTTGTGTAAGAAGGCCAGATCTTAACGAGGGTAATAACAACAAAAAATCATTATTCATTCTATCAAGGATGTGATTTTTAATATCTACAAATGTTGGACATGTATCATGCATTTATAAAATTTCGTCCTCTCGTATAATATAAACATTAAAAAGTGGAATTATCCATGCATCCTCACCATATTGATCCTTATATCGATATCTTTTTGTGAAGTTTATATCCTCGAATTTTTTATAAGTTTTTGATGGATTTTCAGGTCCTATTTCATCAGTGACGTAATCAGATTTTACAGGCTCGGGCGTGGAATTACCAGCATTTCTAGGTGGATCTTCGGGCCATCCTAATACTGTTCTTATTGAACTGTTATAAATATCTACAACATACCCAGGGGAGCCTATTTCAATTGTAGATGATAATGTTGGTTCATGAACTGTTATCGCAATTTTTGATTCCCTTCTAGTAATGGATTTTATTCTACGTTGTAATTCATTATTAATTTGCTCAATTTGATAGGACCCAGTTAGTATTGAAACAACGTTCCAATCTGGAGTGTCATCTTTTTTATTTCTATATGCAAATACCAGGGAATTATTAGGTCTCTGACCACCAAATGGAACCGATCTGATATTAGGCCAACTATGATACACTCGTAATTTTGCCAACGCGATTTCCTTTACTGAAACAGGTGAAGGAAAATTCACACTGAATTTAGGGTTTGTTGACGATATTGATATCATGCTTGTTTTCCGCGGAGTGGTATTTTCTGCTATCCGCTGAAGTAGTTGAATCTCTTGCGACATTATTATTATTATTTACAATGTCTAATTTTGCAATAGATGAAAAAACGCTAGCGTTTTAATCGTAGTATCATAAATACGTATCATCGCGGAGAATTCGTCTTCGGTAATTATCGTATCATCAATCGATGATGAAATCAACGAGGATAATTGTGAGTAACCGTTAGATACTGCTTGATGTTTTACTATATAGTCGTTAAGTTTTTCTTGAGAACAGGATGATATTTTTTTAGTAATAGCATTTGCAATTCCAGCAAATGTTGTCACCGCGGAAATAGCAATTGGGACAGCAATCGGAGCTACCATTGTTACTGAAGATAGTAGAATACCAGCACCGACCATTATACCAGATACCGAGTATACTGTAACATCAATTGCGGTAATTCTCCTGCGATACTTTTTAATTTTTATTTCATACTCATCAATGAGTGTTTTGAGTTTCGTTAAAAACTCTTTGACGGTATCATAGCGATATTGCGATGACGGAATCATATTATTTTAAAATCTCAAGTGGTTTCTAATTGTTAAAAATTCTAATTTAGATCAGCTGCAAACTCCATGTACCATACAAATGATGTCTTATTTAAATTAAGATCAGTGCTTGTTATTGTAAACCGTTTGTATTCACCCACGTCAATAGTCGTTGAAATCACGTTGTTGTATCCATATGAAGTCGATGATGATATATTAAACTGGTTCAGTGACAATATTGCTAATCGATAAATACCCTTGTTTGACACAGTGAGAGTTATTGTATTCTTTTTAGGTTCCCATTCTAATGATCCAGAGAGAACTGTTTATACCATATTTATGATATTCCTCTCATGAGGAATCTTTATTTTTTCAAGTAGTGGAAGATTGTCTGTTTTAAACTTTATAATATCCTCGATAGATTTTTTAATATTACTAATGTTATCTCTAATAATATTAAATCCAGCATCATTAATATTTTTAATATTGGATTTAATTTCATCAAAATTGGATTTAATTTCAGCGAGAGATGGAGAGGTTACCGCTGGTGTTCCAAAAAATTTATTGATAATATTTCTACGAAGGGAAGTATACGTTGTTATATGTTTTTCAAGTTCTTCATCTAAATTTTTTAATGCATCTGTGATTGTAGAAACAAGTACACCTGGTTTGAGTTTTCCATCATTTGAATATAACACTATTGTATCTTCAACGACGTCGCGTCTTCGTATTAAGACATCATCCAATGAAACATTACTAGATTTCAATTTGCCCTGTCGATCTTGAAATACAACTATTTCCCCAGGATCTACACTTGACAAATTTAATATCTCGGCGATTTCATCTTCGATTATTTTTTTTTACATTTTCGACAGCTAATTTACTATCGGTTTCTGTTTTTTTTTACTCTGATAAAGGTCGTCCCCAAATATCAATCATTATACGAAAACGCTAACGTTTTTTTTTTAAATCATAACGCTATCGTTTTTGCCATTGCCCACTAGTATATTCATTAACAACAACTTGTGGTGGTTTCCTTGGAAATCTAGATATCTCTGCAAGGACGTTTAATACTTCACGACCGCATATCGGTGGATCATTTAACTGTTGTGTTGGTAGCGTGGAATAAAAAATTGGAGATAACGTTGTTATTGTGGATACATATCGCATAAATTCTTTTGGTGGAGCTAAACCATATGAATCAAAATATACAATTCCACGTGGATCAATTGCATATGCGACCCAATGAGTTCCTTTTCCGCTGCTGTTATCAAGATTGATAATACCCGTTTCATTTTTCATTGGTTTTGACGGTAATTGATCTCTCATGAAAACTCCTCTAAAGTTTTTTTTTATTGATAACGATTTTACAGCATCAATTAAATCAAAATTGGATATTGGTGAAAATCCAAGGTTTTTTTCCACTAATAAGCCGTTCCTGGTATTCTTAGGCCCGTGCCCTTGTACCAATTATATGGGGTTCCTGGTAGTCTTAGACCCTTTCCTTTTTTAATAGCCTTTCCCAGTAGCTTTTTTCAGGGCCATTCCTGCAGCAGTACCAACGGCTCCTAACGCTGCCGCCTTCGCAACCGCTGGGTCAGCCGCTGCAATCAATACTGGAATAGCAGCTAACAGCGGAAATATACCACCTGATTTTATCATACTGGCGATTGCTGCTTTCGAAAAATCAATTTGAACTCCTCGTTTGTTCTTTAGCGCATCATTGAAATGTTTTATTTGACGATCTGTCAATGATAATTTATGTGCACCACCGGACATTTGAGTGGGTTTCAGCGTTATTGTAGTTCCACATTCTTTAGTCGACTTTGATTTCAATTTCTTGACCTGACCATCAGTCAACTGGACATTAACAATACTATATGTCATTTTATTCTAAAACGTAATTTACACTTTTAATTGATCTTATTGTGAAAATCCTAACTACATGTTTTCTACTGGTGCATCAATAAGTCTCATTCGTCCGCCAATTCCTTCTAACAACATTGATTTATCACTGAGAATGACAGCAACTGCTCTATAATCTGTTATACCAGCAGGGCGTTGTACCCAAGCTTGGAAGTATATATCAACAACAGATTGTCTCATCATGTCAAGATGTTCCAATGAAAAGTAATAAATCGGATAGTGTTTTTCAAAATCAATTTGCGATATTTGCAAACCAGTATCAACATTTTGATCACGACCCATATACGACAATATTCTATGATATACACGTGCTACGTTGTTGTTTTCATAATTAAGCTGTACAATCTCTGCTGGCTCTTGTTGTCCGTTTATTCTCAACGAAACTTCACTTACTCCTAATTTATCAAATATCATATGACTAGATAATTGACGACCCACTCGATTTGCATTCTGTAACGCTATAAAGATATGACGTGGAGCTGAAACACCTTGTTTTGATGCTAAGTGCCATGTAAATGTGTTATCTACATTATCCTGCTTTGTATCAGTCGTTGTTGTTAGCCAACTTAGTAATGATTTTCCACCTGTGTCCATAAACGATAGTAATTGTTGCTCTATTGTAACTGCTGGTGTCAAGACGGGCATCCATAGAACCAATTTATTTAAAATGACTTTACCATCATCAACACCATTAGCACGCCAGATTGCATCATTGTCATTTTCCTTTCGCACTAACACGACTGTATGCTTTGCTCCATAGATGACTTTTCTGACATTTCTACAGAATCCGAATATGTGATGTAACGGAATTGCACATGAAAACCGTCGATTCTGTCCTTTTAATGCTCCTTTTCGTGTTGCAAATCCTAGATTGAAATTATCATTGACCTTTTTTAAAATGTCGAATTCATTGGCTGAACCTTCACGGTCTGGATTAGCATCGAGTTGTTGATCAGCTTCTGCAGTAGCTGCCGCAGTTAGTACTTTAATAAATTGATAATGGTCAGCATGATCAGAAGTATCCTTAGCAAACATCATAGACGGACCAGCCGACCTTATATAATCATCAAAATATCTCGCAAGTCCGATTATTGTTGTTGCAATATCAACATTTTGTTCTATTGATTCAATTTCTTTTCCATCAATGATATATCTTGCACTGTTAAATAGCGCCATAATGCCATTATTTACGAAACCAACTCGGATATTTGGGTTATCCCCATATGGTGTATCAGCTGCAACATTTGTTACAAGCTGTCCTTCTACTTCAATAAATGCCTCACACGGCAAAAAGTATCTACTTGTATCTTGAACTTGAAGTTCAACTCTCCCCCGTTGATTAGGCTCTCTTGCAGGATAGGCATAATACTGATAGTTAATTTTAGAATCATCTTTATTTACCGGTGCTGCCATATCAAACGCTGGATCAGCAATTTTTTTAAATGCCATTTATACTAAAACGTTATCGTTTTTCTAAATGTAGTAATGGCTATCATTTTCTTTTTCGTCTGACATTTTTACGATTTTCTCCAAGACCACTTCCCGCTATCATACTTGCAATATTACTACTATCTGGTGAAGTCATTGCTAATGATGCTAGTTTTTGTTCCACTGCGTTATTTATCACTTTACTGACATTTGCAGGCATCATTGTTGTTGAAGGTAGCGGTGTTGAAACCATTTGTGGTGGTTTTCGTCCGAATCTAGATTTCACCAATGACGTTATTCTATTCTTTGCGGTAGAAAAGGCCGTTCCTGCAAGATCTCCAACAGCGTTAATTCCCTTATTACGAATAACATCAATGGCTTTCATCGATAATTGTTTAGCAATTGGTGCTACTTTTGGGGCTATTCTTGTGAATAAACCCGCTATGGTATTTCCAAGGCCGTCTCCATAGTATGCCTTATAAACGGGCAATCTTGAGTTTACCACATACACGTTTGTTGGTTTATTGTGATTATAGTGTACTATCATCTTATTTGAAATGACTTTGTAATTTCTAAATGCAGGCATTTCAGAAATTTCAATCGCTATAATAACCACTAAATTTCCCTGGAATTCCGTCCATTAACTCATCCAAGAGTTCTCGATCTGTATGAATATCAATTATCCCACCTTGGAATAATCGTCTGCAAATATCAAATGCTTCATTAGTTATTTCGACTGAGTTATTCCCAGCTCGTTTACCTCCCATAAGAACCTCAAGTCGTGATATATCATTAATGATATTACTAGGACATATATGAGAATCATGATGAGAACTTCCATAACCCTCTCCTGAAGTACTTGCTAGTTCGGAAAAGTTTTGAGTTTCTGGAGATTGTCGACCTCGACCTCGACCTTGTTTTTGTTGTTGTTCTTTTAGTTGTTGTTGTTCTATACCATACCTATTAACTCCCATTTGAAAAGTTCTGTAATTCAATGTATCCCTTTTTAATTTGCCGGAGATTTCTTTATTAATTTTAAATAACCAATCCACCCAGTCATCTCGTTTTATTGTTTTTTTATACTCGTCTTTTAAAAATTCCCCCCTGTTATAATAACTTTTTACAGCGAATTCACCAAATGACATATAGTCTTCAGGTTTCAGCAATTGAATTCGTCTGATTTCTGCTATAGCTTCATCGGTGAATTTCTTGTTAAAAGGAACACTTTTTTAGTGGAACCTTTTTCAATAGAATCACTAGCATCTTCAACGGGGTTATCATCAATATCAATATTACCCATTTGTTGTATTTCTCGCTGAGTTTGTAATTCACCTGAAAGCTGTTTTATTCCCTCCTGAGTTTTTCAGTCTCTGTAGCAATCTTTCCCAATACATCAATAATAGGTACTGCTCCTTCTTTAGGGATGTCGCCGTATATAGCACGTTCTGTTGCAAGTTTTACATCTTTAGTGGCTTTGGTTACAGGAGCAAAAAGCTGTTCACTCCCAATAGAAAAGTCAGTCTGCGCTTGCTGTCTAAGTTGTAGTTTATCTCGCACGTTATCTCGAATTGGTATAAACTTTTTCAGTAATGCTAACCTCTCGCGGGCTAGTCTGGTAGTTAATGCTTCTGATGTCATTATTGGAAATGCTAACATTTTTTCAATTGTGGGTTTCAATGCTTGCATCAATCAAACGTCTTATAGTTTTCACTTTCAAAGCAATCTCTGACCGAACTTGGTACTGTTCCCCGAGTTTCTTTCTAATTGCTTCAAATATACTAAATAGCCGAATGAATAAATTAATATCATTGTTATACAAAGAAACATTAACCGCTTTTTGGATTCTTTTTATCAGTGAATACATTTTAGGTAGGACATATCTTCCATGTTTCAATTGTATACTAATTTGTTCAAATTCATTCAAAAGTCTGTCTTCATTTAAAAATTCAGAAAGTACGATTCCTTGATTTCTTAAATTTGATATTTCTGTGATGATAGATGTAATATCTTGAAATTCCATTTATTGAATATTATTACTAATGTATTTTCTTATCTTTAAAATATTTTTATCGATTCCCCAACATACAAAAAAACCCCAAAAACATATACAATGCCTATCCCTTCCTCATTCGAGTTCCGAGGCAAGAAAGGCATACATTAAAGACTTATACAATACCCTAACCCCCCCAATCGAGTTCAAGGGCGGGTTATATGGGTATTAGACGTGAAATCCAAGTGATTTCTTTACAAACATTGAACATATAACATGAAGCCTCATTTGGAAACCTCTTTCGCGCCAAACGACGTCAAAGAGGCCCAGAGCGGGGACAGCACATTCTTGGAATTCATTTAGTGCCTTCGCATTAAATAAGCCCAAGGGGCCACAAACATAGATCTCCCAATTGGAAGCTCTAACGTAACAAATGCTATATTAGGTCTTCCGGAAGATACGTTGTGGGGGGACAGTACATTACATATAGGATGATTATATATACAATGCGATTATATAGGATGATTACATATATACAATGCGATTATATAGGATGATATATATATACAATGCGATTATATAGGATGATATATATATATATATATATATATATATATATATATATATATATATATATATATATATATATATATATATACAATGAGATGATAGGATGGTATATATACAATGCGATTATATAGGATGATATATATACAATGAGATGATAGGATGGTATATATACAATGCGATTATATAGGATGATATATATACAATGCGATTATATAGGATGATATATATACAATGAGATTATATAGGATGATATATATACAATGAGATTATATATATATATATATATATATATATATATATATATATATATATATATATATATATATATATATATATATATATATATATATATACTAGGGACAGCACATTACATATAGGATGATTATATATACAATGAGATGATAGGATGGTATGATAGGGACTGTACAGGACGATACAAACATGAAACGACGGGGCGGACCTACACCCAATCTACCAATCAAAAGCAACCCAAGAAATTAACCATGGTTGCAGTTGAAAAAATTCAACCACACCATGTCAATGGCGTGGGAGTTTTGATTGGCAAATTTGGGCTTCGCTTAAAGCCCCAAACTTTTACGGCTCATATTATATATAAGGTGATAATAAGACCAGTATCGATAAGCGAGTGTGTATTTATTTTCCTAGCATTTCATAGTGAAAATTGTGTAGTAATTTCAATGGAAGCTAAATATTCAAATAAAACATTAAAACAAGAAATACAACTGTTAAATAATAGCAATTTTTTGTTATTAATTTCTATAATATTACGATTAAATAATCGTAATAATAATGGATTTACATGACGAGATAACTCTGTCATGGGATCCCTGTCAATTCAGGACCTGTTATTTCTTGAATCGAGAATTATATTTTTCTGTGTCATTGATAATTTTATTACATGTAGCTACCACACTAAAAAAACTAAATTACATGTAATGCGCTTTACTATTTTGACCTCACATGCAATCTATTTTAATTTGTAATTACAAAGTAATTTCATTTTCATACAAAATCTAAACAGCGCTGTTAACGTACGTAATTGGGATTTTTAAAAAATCTATTAATAGAACCTTGACCCAGTCAGTGTCTTGTGTTACACACGCGCGTTTCGGTACAATAACCATATTTACTATTTGTTTATGTGGCTGTTCCGGCTGTTCCAGCTACTGTCATTTACTTTTTAAATACATGTATGCGTGGATATAGCGAATAAGTATTGAAAAAAAATATATGTACATAATGATATTAACGTGAAACGTTTTTAGCGTTTTGCCCTATGGAAAATGGACTACTTTACCCCATGGTAATTGGTCTGAATTGTAAAATCATGCAAAAAATGACTAAAATAGCATAATTCACTATTGAAAGTTATCTTGTAAATAGGAAAACTTTATTCTATGTCCATTTTTCTTTGAGATAGCTGTTTGATAAATCCCTTCAGCAACTTTTCGTACTGAAGGCATACATATTCCAAAATATTTTCCCGCAGCATTCATTGAATGAAAAACTCTTTCTTCATTCGTCGCTGTATCAAATGACTGTACTGGTCTCTTTCCAACTGACTTACAAGTCCCTGTCTTTCTTCTTTTTATATTCTCTCTTTGAGAAATGCATTGTAAATTGGAAATCGCGTTGTTTAAAGGATTAGAGTCAATATGATCAATAACATTACCATCTTTAATCAATCCATAAAATGCTTCATATACAATTCTGTGAACGTAATAGTTCTTTCTTCCAGCAGTAAATTGCAAGTATCCTTGATTATTAACAAAACCAATTGGCTTTTTCAGTCTACAGTGTCTAAGATCACCATCAGCAGATATTTCATAATTAACGAGTATTGGATGTGGTCTGAATTCTTGCTCCATTTATATATAATAATACTATTTGTCTAATTCATTATTTGCTTTAATTATAAATCTATTAATGTAGTCTTGAGGGGTTTTTATGATTTTGTCTTTGACAGAGTCATGGTTAGGGTCATTGATAACGTTTTTTATTCGTTTATCATAATAACGTTTTAATTCTCTAAACCGCTTACCCCCACAATTGATACATAATTGTGATTTTCCTCTCACACCCACCCCACAATTTATGCATGGTGCCGGGCCTGTCGAATTATTTCTGACACTCTGTAAGCGATATCCACAGAATTCACCTCTACACGATTTATTACATGGGGTTACAGATCCAATCATAAGCCATTTGCAGTGATTCATTATATATAAACAAAATGTTCTATTTAAATACTTGTCTTATTTATATGAATGAAGAATTCAAGAGATTATCGGCAATCAAGCCTTGGAAAAATATTAAATTCAATCTTGATAGAACTCTCGAAGATGTACCAAAAGAGAGAATAAATAATAGAAGTCTGATTAGAAAAATACGAGATTGTGTTCATGAGTTTAAACAGGACGGTGCATCACACACCTGGTCAACATTTAAAATTGATGGTGTTGTTGATGCTAGAATGAATGATGAAACAGCAGCTATGATACTATCACAACTTGGCAATAAAAGGTATTTTCTCAGAGTGAAATTCATTATCAATTTAGAATCGGGCGATTGGGTTATAAGAGACAAGTTTGAGCCAATTCTCAAAGATAGGACAACAGTCATTGTTAGCCGTGATTCCAGACCAGGGTTGTTAACTGGAATTGATAAACCATACTATGAAAAAGCGTATCCAGAAACAGCAATTGTTTATGGGATGTATCCGTTAAATAAGAAACCTGACATTGGAAAACTAGCACCAATGAAACAGTCAACGTCAGTGGAAAAACCACTCAATTGTGTGGCACAACGTGTCATAGAACACTTTACAAATGCACTCCGTGGGAATAAATTAACCGATCTAAGACGTAAAAAATAGATCAATGGGAGCTAACAGTGAAAGAGAACGGAGCAACTATTTCCGATATAGCTAGATTGGAAAAGTCGTTGAGATTTCCGATAACCGTTTCAACGATAACTGGCGAAGTATTATACGAATCGAAATACAATAAAACGGAGCTCCAATCAAAATTATTGATCATAACAAACACCCATGGTCATCCGCGGTTACAATATTCCCGCGAGACAGAACAGTGAAGTATATCCCAGAAGAATTCACCAAGGATGGCATTCTCACTGAAGAAAGATTATTCGATGCTATTGCTAGTTTGTGTAAAAACGACCCTGTATCAGTATGGCTACTTCATAGTTTTGAAGATGAAGAATGTCAATTCAATCAATTTGTGAAACCTAACGGTGAATTATATCGTATTGAAAGTCTACATAATAGGATGAAAAATCTAGCAATAAGTCTCAGTGAAAACGCTAGCGTTTTTAATGGAAAATCCGACGATTACGAACAGTTACTTACAAATTGTTTTACAATTCCATCGGTTGTAGCTCATTTTGCAAGAAAGAAAAATAATTGGAAACCAACACGAAAAGAGTTTTTACAGGATGTTCAATCCAGCTGTTTGGAATATTATCATGGCGGTCTATGGAACGTTAAGTACAATCGTGAAAGTATGATATCAGTTGATATCGTTGCCTGTTATCCAGGAAGTTTTCTAGGATATGGATTCGCTGGTGAGTATTTTAAACGGTTTGGACATCCCACACTTGAAATGACTCGCGTTGCTATTAATGGACCACTGCCTGATTTTGATTTGACCGGTTTTGCTCGCGTAGTATCATTTGAATTCACTGAAGGACTTCATCCGTGTTGTTATGTTTGGATTGGTAGACACATGGCTGAAAAGATGTGGTTACCAATAGTGTTATTGCGATATATGATTGATTGTAAAATGTTAGTTTCGTTGATTGTCAGCGAAGCAATTATCTCATATAAAAAACAATCCAATGTCTGGTTACCAGAACCAGAATGTCTTGATAGTATAATCGATAAGTCTAGAAAACATATTGATGCTGACGAGGAGTACATCATTGAATGGTCAAAAAAGATATTTAATCAACGAAATAGTGAAGAGAAAGGATCTCGGCCGAAGAATAATCGGTAAATTTACACAAGGTGGAAAAAAATTCAACTTTAAAAGACAATCCTCACGATTGATAATAGATGATGCCGAATACGACTTCGTTATTAAAGATGCAGTAGAGAAAAATAGGTACGCAAATTGTAAAACAGCCTTCTTGTCCAATAAAACAAAGTTAGGTAGAATTGTTACTTACAGTGATGGAGAAAGCTCTGCATATCTACATTTAAGGGCTTCTATGCTGGGTTATGCATCTATCAATTTATTTGCAATGATAAATAGATTTCCTAGTATAGCAGTTAGAGTTGCAATTGATTCAATGTATGTCGATAAAAATATATCAAAGAGGTAACTAAATTTACTAATAGCGAAGAGACTTGGGGAACATGGCGAATTAAACGTGAAATACAACGCGATTATTCTAAATCAGAAGACCTTGAGATTAAAAGCAGTTACCTGAAGAACGATAATTCTATCAGTGAAAAATCCGAAGGATTTTCTATGTCTAAAGCACCACCGATATCAGATCCAATTTGTAGATATAAAACAGTTTATTTAAACGGTTGTGGTGGATCTGGAAAGACAACACGTGCGATAGAATTATATCGAGAGAGAACGTCCATGATTGTACTCACACCAACCCATAGACTAGCGAGAGAGATAAAACAAAAAATTCAAAGGATTTTCCGTTGAAGCTTGCACGTATCATAGTTTTTTTCGATACAAGGGTGATGCTTGGACTCCTGAGCGAATGGGTGAAAAATTTATTCATGCGGTTATTATTTGGGATGAAGCATGTACTGTTTCAGAAGATGTATTAAAAATGTTTCTTGATTGGTTATTGCAAAATAATACAAAAGTTATATTGTGCGGCGATCATGGTCAACCACCACCATTTGTTGGTAGAAGTCCACATAATTGGTTAAAAGGATTTGTTGATTATTACGAAGAAATTGATACTGACTATAGAGCACTCGATGAGCAGTTACGTGAGTTTAAAAAACTAATTAGATTACAACCCGATAGAATTCAATGTGAAGTAGCGCGTGAAATAATTTCTGAAACGCCTATGAATGATTTTTGGGAAACATGGAGACCAAATGATTTTGTAGTAGCAAGTAGAAAGATAGTCAGAGACGCACTTCAGAAAAAGTTGTTTGAGCTACACAAGAAAAAATTCCCAACGTTTCCAGTACCGTTGTGTTATAGACCATTGGATACACGAAAGCAGAATATTAAAGTTGAAATTCCAGGCCAGACGGAGAAACAGATTCTAGTGTTAAATGATATTGTGCTAGTTGATATCAATACTGTAGAAGATGCATTATGCGCTGATAAATCACCATGGACGCTTGGTTATGTAACAACAATACACTCGTCACAAGGATTGACCATCACGGATACAATTGTTTGGATAGTTGATAATCGCATTGAATGGTCAAATTTAGTCTATCTCGCAGTGTCCAGAGTACGACGAATAAATCAACTACGAAGGATTGTTTTCGATGATGATTTTAATGCAAACGATGATAACACTGATATTAGCATCATTAATAAAAAACTCTCTGGTTACAAACAGCAGGACAAAAAAAAAAACAACGAGAATTTGATATTGATGCTGAAGTAATAATCGCATTAAAAGAACAACAGAATAATCACTGCGCCAGTTGCAATTGTATAATGCACTGGCAGTATTCGGATAAAGACCCTCGACAATTCACCGTAGACAGAAAAAATAACAGTCTTGGCCATGTCAGAAACAATGTGATGTTGACCTGTCTTGAGTGTAATAGACGTAACGGAGCTAGTTAAGACCATGTGGCGGTAATTGAGTATCGTCCGGAATGACTTGTAGTTGTTCGCGTGTAAAACCACGCTGAGGTGCAGTTGAATCCAATCTGTAGATTGGAGGTCTACCAGTTGATCGCGTTATAGTTGAAATTTTATGCGTAGTAACACTCCATATAGGATCAGTAGCTCTTCTTTTACCACCTTTAAGTTCTCCTGGTTCGTATAAATATCTCACAGTAACATCACCGAGAAGTGGCTGAGTGCTAACCCGCTGTGGTTCTTCTGGTATATATATTTTTTTATTGCAATATTTGGTTTCATATTAATAGTTCGAGTAATCTCGTTATTTAACGCTGCAACTACACTCGGTAACCTTTGAACCCATTCACGAGATCATTTTTCTTGGATGAATTCTTTTGCATATTGATATCCAAATAACCGTTCTGCAAGAGTTCGATTAAATTGTTCTACAATTGCCTGATCACGATGTAACGCAGTATGTCCCCGTCGTATTGTAACATTATGAGTTTTCATTGTTGATAGAACAGCACCTTGAAACTCTTTGCCAGGATCAACTTGTAATAGATTTGGCCATCTTAGAGGACCTCGTCGATAAATCCTTTCAAATGCAGAAGCGACATCAGAAGCTGACTTTGTTTTCAATGGTTCTGCTTGTTTAAATCGACTCGCAATATCAACTACAGTTAGCGCGTATTTGTAACCATGGTCATGTGGTAAAAACAATAAATCAGCCTGATGAACTTCATTGGGTACGGTAACATCAAAATGAGAATAATTAATTTGTTTAGGCGGTGATAGATAAATTTGCCATATAGCTTGTTTGGATAACCAATCTTTCGCAGTGGACTTTTTCACTTTTGCAACGTTAGCGAGTTTACTGATTGCTGCTTTACCCTTCCAGTATCCTTTCGGAGAATAATAAATAGATTCCATACTATAAAACACTAATGTTTTTAATTACCAGCACCTAACACCAATTTGCCTTTCATAGCTGATTTGACCAACCATGAAGCCAATTTTTCTTTGAAGGATTTATCGGGAATAGCATTTAACGCATGAATTAATTTTACATCCGCGAGATGTCTTTGTTGCAAATTATTACTTTTATATGCAACATCATGAACATGACATGCCTTATCAATAGCATTTATCGGATACTCACCAGGCCGGGGCTGATTTTGATCATCAAGTCTGATATCTAATCTCGTTCCGGGACCACAGTAACTATATCCTGGAAGGTGTTTTTCTCCGGGGTATTTTGCCCATGGGGTTCTGGGGAGTTTTCCAAGTTTTGCGGCAATATCACCTCCGAGTTGTTTTTTTTTTTAAATCTAAATTTTTTTGTACCACATGTTACACACTTACCAGTAAGCGCTAGTCTATTGTTTTTAGTTGTAATGGTTGTCTGATCGGTTGTATCAGTACGCTGTTTACATTTAACACAATATAAATCCATAATTTATATATAGAGTTATGAATATAATTGATTTTTCAGCGACTAAAAGAAGAGAACCGGTGAAACACCACGCAGCGCTTCCGAATTCTGTCCGTGCCATTATAATCGGACCATCTGGATCGGGTAAAACACAATTGCTGCTTAACTTGATAATGCGATTTATGAAGTGTGATAAATTATATTTAATTGCCCCATCCGTAGATGATCAACGGTGCTATAAAGTGCTAAAAGATTATAATGAAAATGCATCATAAATTAAAGGTGAAAGTGTAATTGACTTTATTACTGATATTAATGATGCACCATCAGTAGAAGATCTTGATGGAGACATAAACAATCTTGTAGTGTACGATGATGTAATGTTAGATAATCAAAAGAACCCTGCTAGAATATTTTCCCGAGGTAGGCATAAAAACACTGATGTGATATATGTCACTCAACGATACACTCAAATTCCAAAAGTGATTCGCGATAACTGTAATATTCTTGCTGTATTCAATGGCGTTGATACACATACGCTACGAAATATTTGGCAGACATGGTGTTCCGATATGGACTTCAATGGATTTAAAAATTACTTTAGTCATGCTCAGTCAGTCCCATATGGATTTATAACAATAAATTTACACGACCCTCGGTCACGATATCGTATTGGACTTGATCAAATATTTGGTTAAATAATTTGTATTAATCAGCAGCAGGGAGGGCGATATGACAACATATTTGCGACGTAGATGGCAGTAATTTTGAGGGTGGTTATGACAACATATTTACGACAAAATCGCTAAGGCTCAATTTGTAAAATGGGGTCTTTATTTTTTTTTTGTTAAAATAAGAGGTTTCGTAGGAAGGCTCCATTTGGCATTCTGAGGCTTTAATCGATTTTGTCGCAAAAATTTGTAGGGTTCGCCCCCTCCTACTACTTATATATATATATATATATATATATATATATATATATATATATATATATATATATATATATATATATATATATATATATAAAGAATACAAATCATATGGCGAATAACAACCCTCTCAAGCGTACTGGATCCACCAAGGGATCACGTTTGTCAGGGATTAATTAAAATAGATGCAATAAACTGACGACGAACAGTACGAAACTAGTAACTAACTAGCCTAAGCGCTTTCGACTCTTAATGAGTCTTTTTCAAAGGCAAATACAAAACATAGTTACGACAAACAAATAAACACAAAACGTTGTGTTTGTAAACCTCTACATTTCTGTCTTCACATGTGCTAAAACTATAAATACAACCAGCTTGTATAGACTAGTTGCGGAAACTGAAAACGTTGTATAATTCTCTAAAAGTCTACAAGCCAAAGCGACATCTGTTTTTACTTTGTGTACATATGTAACGCAGATTATATCCCGGATATTTGATTCTATACCGGTTATTCTTATAGTAAAAATTGAAGGATAATAAGAAGATTTAGAAAATGTTAAATTCTACTAGTGCATAGTTTTCATTTTCTAGTCTTCTTGGTTTAGACCGCTTGGTTTCAATGTTCTAAGGCGGCGTATCCAGTACGATTCCTTTTCCTTCCTGGTTTCGGAACTCCAGCTGTGGTTGTTAGCAATAGCGATAAGTATTATATCACTGAAAGTGTGACCGTGATGACCTACTCAGATATGGACAGAAAGAAAAGGTTGATAGGATACCATTTATTCTGACCTATCACCCAGACAATCCCAAAGTAGGTAAAATCATCGCTAACCACTGGCCAGCCGTGCAATCGTCAGACATACTAAACCTAATACTTCCGAACAAACCTGTAGTAGCTTACCGAAGACCAAAAAACCTAAAGGACATCCTAGTTAGGGCCAAGCTAACAACAATCGCTAGTCAAAACCAACCTAGTCAATCTGGACCCTGTGGCGATAAAAGATGCAAAACCTGTCAACATATGATAGAGACCAAGACATTCACTAGCACAGTGACTAAAGAAAAACTAAACATACATGGTCCAAACAAAACGTGCAAAACAGAGAATGTGATTTATCTCATCACATGTAAGATCTGTGGCCTTCAGTACGTGGGATAAACTGAAAAGCTACACATAAGGATAAACCTTCATAGATCTGATTGGATGACAAAAAAGCTGTACAGAAGCCCGGTCGCAGAACACTTCTCCTCCCCTGGCCACACTTTCAGTGATATAATACTTATCGCTATTGCTAACAACCACAGCTGGAGTTCCGAAACCAGGAAGGAAAAGGAATCATACTGGATACGCCGCCTTAGAACATTGAAACCAAGCGGTCTAAACCAAGAAGACTAGAAAATGAAAACTATGCACTAGTAGAATTTAACATTTTCTAAATCTTCTTATTATCCTTCAATTTTTACTATAAGAATAACTGGTATAGAATCAAATATCCGGGATATAATCTGCGTTACATATGTACACAAAGTAAAAATAGATGTCGCTTTGGCTTGTAGACTTTTAGAGAATTATACAACGTTTTCAGTTTCCGCAACTAGTCTATACAAGCTGGTTGTATTTATAGTTTTAGCACATGTGAAGACAGAAATGTAGAGGTTTACAAACACAACGTTTTTGTGTTTATTTGTTTGTCGTAACTATGTTTTGTATTTGCCTTTGAAAAAGACTCATTAAGAGTCGAAAGCGCTTAGGCTAGTTAGTTACTAGTTTCGTACTGTTCGTCGTCAGTTTATTGCATCTATATATATATATATATATATATATATATATATATATATATATATATATATATATATATATATATATATATATATATATATATAAATATATATATATATATGAATGTATGTATGTACTCCAAGAAATACTACCAATGATGATCGCCTGTGCAAGCTATCTCTTTTTGCTATTCATTTGACAAAAATTAAGGAATGCAAATATTTAAAACAATTGAAACAAATATTTGTTATATAATGAATTCTGAAAATATTAATGAGATTAAAAAATCACATTATGAACGAATACAAATATCTGAACAACTCGATTCTGAAAAAAAAAATCATTTGTGATTTTGAATCACTACAAGAACAAAGATCCGAAGGTAGATATACACTACAGCTAAATATCGGTTTATTAAATTATTCCAACAAGTAGCCTGTGTCGACGATGAAAATGTCAGACAATTTATTCCACTCGCAACGGCAATTGAAAATATACCACCAGATCTGTCTCTCAAATACGAAACAAGAAAGATTGTCAATGCCCGTGTAAGACAGCTAAGATAAATTATGTCGAATTACAAACACGATGGCAATAGTCAGGAGATTGTAAAAGCGAAAGCGAAAGTGGCGACATTATCGACAAAGTCCTTGATTGAAACAAGGGGAATAATTCATTTCCGACTATAAATTTTTATTCTGATTTAGAATACTTAGTTTGATTCCGATTCTACTTTTTGAGCTTATCAGATTTAATAAGGAATGTGCTTAATTTAAAATGAAATTTAATTGCAATAATGTGATCTCGATTTAATTCTTGTAATTGTTCCTGAATCAGCAATATTTAATTATGATCGATAAATAGCGTCATAGTAGAATTTTTTTGTGTCTGGAAAATAAGATGTGATCGTGTTGCACTGTCAAGAATTTACTTATTTTATGCGCGCGTGCATGATAGTAAATAATTATGTATATTTTCGGGTAAAAGGTTTAGAAAAATTATTTGTTATATTAATATTTGCTAGGGGTCTTAGAATGACAATATACGATCTCACATGAACACATATTGTCAAAAATTCATCTGGTAAATCAGGAAGGTATCCACACTGGTCATTAAGTTTGAAATGCATCCGTGACAACAGCAGATTATGACATCGCAGATAAACCACATTAATAGGTTCAAACACAATAGAAAATCAAGGTGGGACTTGGCTGGTAAATGTGTATAAAATGTATCCCTGCTGGGTCTGCTCGAATATTTCAAGATCTGCTTAATAAATGCCATCGAAAACACCACTAACAAGATAGACTGTGATCATGGTTGTAATTTTTACAACACCTGATTATATATGACGACCTCCACATTGCGGATCATTATTATGGGTTAGATTACTCGGAGGACGGTCAGCGGACGGTCTATGTTTCTCCATGTGATAAATGTATCTGGATAGTGTTATCGATAATGTCGTTGACGGTTTTTGTCAACGCATCCGTGTTAAATTTCCGGCACCACAACTGTTGGTAATTGTTCTTATATAATCGCATAATGATTTACAAACAAGTACTTAAGTGCAGTTATATCTTTAGCAATTATTGTTTAAATAAAAATCCGATTGATATACTTGAGGTCGGATACCATCTGGTTCAGATGCTGTGCCGCTGAAATGAATGTTTCCTTTATATTGTCATTGGGCTAATCTTGTATGTGACTGAAACAACTGCAGAAGATTACTGCTTACACACCTGTTCCCAGGATCAATTTCATCAAGAAACGATTTATTACATTTTTCGTTGATAATATAATGCTCTTGCATATCACGGGTATGTATAGTTTGTGATAATTTAGGACGTCTTGTACCACCTGTATGTGGTCAGGGAGTTTTCTTGATACTCTGAAAGTTTGAAACATATATTATTGTCTGAGGTATTCTCATGTCGTTGTGGACTCTGGTGATGCAGGCGCTGGTGGTTGTACTTCCGTCCATCCTAATAGAGGTGGGATCGATAACTGATATATATCAGCTATATAATCTGGAGTTGATATTTCTATTGCAATTGACAATACTAGCTCATGAAACGTGATAGCATTTTTGGATTCTTTTCCTGCGATAGATATAATTTGCGTTGGAACTCATTGTTGATCTGTTCTATTCGATAACTGCCCGAAACTGCCTTCGGGTTCCACTACAAATGTTTCCTCGTCGTTTTGATCTAGTACTACTAACACAGATCCAGAAGATCCAGGTAGTGAAAGTGAGGTGGATATTGGAAATGGTGTAGTGCCGATTACTGAGACTCTGTATATGATGTTAACCTTAGTGGTACGTTTAATGGATTTATTGAGTGGTGCCCATAATACTGGTTCAGAGGCTACTGTAATGGATTTATTTACATTTCTACGAAATTTTGTGAATGAAGTTACATGAATAACATATTCAGATCTAAATATGGCTAAATCCATTAATGATTGTCATAACAATGTAATCATCAAGATGTTGCTATTGTCGACGTATTTCTTCGAGGTGTCATCGTTTGATTCTGGTTCTCTATGACGAGCAATTTTTATTATTAGCTATATTAAGAGACCCGGTCATTGTATCGCCGGTGGCTAGTAAACGATCATTGATCTCAGTTCTGATCGTGATGTTGTTGCTGTCTACATATCTTTCGGTTGCCACACCATCGTATGATTTTGGTTCTCTTACATTAATAACTATTTTTGTTCATATCTCCAATTCATCTAATTCGTCCAGTATTTCTCCTGTGAATGTTAGAATTTATTACTCTGAGTTTTCAATTTTAACATTTTTAGCAAACACCACTAAGTCATTTTCGGTAGCACATGGAACCATCAGAATGACATATGTCAACGGGATATTATTCGTCTTTTGCTGATTCAGATTAACGATTTCATTTTAGTCCACATTTGCGAGATTCAAAAGTCAAGCGAGTTCATTCAAGACCTCATAATTGATTGCGTATTTGGATAAGTCACATTTGGGTTTGTCTTTAGCAGATCTTCCGTAAATATATACCATTGTATAGTGACTAAGATCCGTTTAAAACAATGGACGACGTGGTATACTCGTGCACGACTTTATGAGGCGGAGTCAGCTACCGTGACACAGCCTCGAGCACAGCAAGTAACTCACGGCGGATCAGGTATTGTTTGAGTTGGTAATGTTGAATACCATATAGGACCTTGACGTCTGCCAGCATATTTTAAAAATTCTTTTGGTACTGCCAATCCATACAAATAAAAAAGTAAACAACTCAACGCGTATGCAACCCAATGAGTAATTGGACCAGAACTTCTATCGAGATTAATGATACGAATTTCAACACGGTTTGGTTGTCATGGTAATTGATCACCTCTGAAGTTTTTGATGTTTAATTTATTAGTACCGTCAAGTAAATAAAAATTGGACATGGGAAGTATCAATGATGTGTCTCCGGCAGTTTTAGACCTTGACCATACCACGAATTGGAAGTTTTTATTCCGTGACCTGTAGATTTCTGTAGTGCCATCCCAGCAGCAATTCCAACAGCACCAAGTGTAGCTTATTTTTCAGCAGCTGAGGCTGCAGCGGCTTTCATCGCTGGTATAGCTACAAGAAGAGGAAATATACCACCGTCTTCTTGGCGATGTCGCTAATAGCACCCGTAGAAAGATTAAGCCTAACACCAGTTGCTGATCGTTTGGCGTCATTGGAGTGCCTGAGGTGATTTGAACCACCTACGATCGGTTCTGATTTCAGCAATCTTTTTATATCACAGTTCCACTCTGATGCTGATTATAGCTTTTTAATCTGATCAGGAGTCAGAATAACACTAACATGATGATATGACAATATAATATCATGCGCGATGAAATTACATGGTTTCCTCTGGGGCATCAATGACTCTCATTTGTCCACCAACACCTTCAAGCACCATTGTTTTATCTGAGAGTATAACGGCGATTGCTCTATAGCTCCTTTTTCCATACGAGATCGAAAGTGTATATAAACGACAGATTGACTAAATAGATCCAACTGTTCAAATGAAAAGTAATAGATCCAATACAGAATAGTGAAATATAGCTGTGATATTTGTAGACCAGAATCAACATTTTGATTACGTCCCATGAATGTCATCAAACTATGATATGCACGTGCAACATGATTATTCTCAAAATTTAATAAATGCTTCGGATGGATTTTGATGCTCATCTGTTCTCATGGAAACTTCAGTATCACCAAGTTTGTCAAATAACAAGTTTGTCAAATATCATTGTATCGTGTGCTTGCTGACATTTCTGCAAAAATCAAAGATATGTGACAGTGGAATTGCACATGGAAATCTTCTGCTTCCAGTTTTCCGCATTTATCGAAACTCTACGAATCCTAAGTTTAATTCTGGATTAGAACCATGAAGCACAAGCCACATCGGCGTCAGAGTTGTCGGTATTGTTTCTTGGTCGTCTTATGTTATAATGTATGTTGATGGGGGGGGAGTTTAGTAGTATCCAACACAAAAGTCATTGACGTACCAGCAGATCTCGAGCAATCATCTGAATCTCTTGCTAAACCCAGTATTGTCATGGCAACGTCGATGTCTCCAGACATGAGTCAATATTTCTTCCGTCGATATTATACGTGGCATTGTTAAACAATAGAATGATAACATTATTAACATAACCAACTCTAACATCAGCTCTAATTGAAGTAATAAGATTACCTTTCCTGGTATTTGTACCAATACCATTTCCATTGGCACCAGGATTGTCAGAACTTGCATCTTGACATTTTTTCTCTACCTCACCTGTTGTTTTGCCTGCTTTTTATTCCCTGCTCTTGAGGCTAATTCCCTTTATGCGCTTGCTTTTTAAGTTGCTATTTCATTTCTTCTTCCCTTAGTTTTCTTTCTAGTTTTACTCGTTCAATATACTCTTTTACTGTTTGGTTAAAATATGAAAACCATTATCATATACCTCAGATCTGATCTTCGAAGTATCAGAAACAATTGCCATATTTCATAGTATTTACATATTCGGGTTTTTCATACTTATCTCTATCATGATATCCAAACGCGGCAATATTAATTAATTGGTCTGGGTCATGGATACCAGCAATACCTTCAGGTGTAAATTTATCTACTATCATGGTTTTGGCTATTGGTGGTTTAGGTTGTGGTTGAGGTGGTTGCCAGGTAGATGGTCGATTTGCTCGAAGACGGCCAGCGATATCAACAGGCAATATTACAAGAGCTTTTTATACTGTTTCAATTGATGTCACAATTTTCCTTATTGTTTCGACAATTGAATTAAATAACTGTTCTGTACCCCCTGTAAATTCCATCTGAGACTCCTGACGAGCTTGTAGTTGTTGACAGACAGAATCACGGACGGGGAGATATTTCTTAATTGCCTCTAGTCGCTGTCCAGCTAGTATAGCTCAATGATTAACGTTTGTATTGATATAGTATTAATTTAATAACTATGCCACCTGACTTGCTTTTGTTACACCAAACAGCAGCAGGGAGGGGACGACTAACAGCGAGTGTCCCTGGTCGGTAAAAATACAAACGTCTAACCAGGTCAGAGGTCTCAGTTTGACATTTTTTTTTAAAACTTTATTTTAAAATTTGACTCTCCTAAGAAGTGGTCTGTTCATTCTCCGTGATTCTTGTTGAATGAAGAGGTGTTGAAGAGATGTATCTTGTCCCCGTCAAATGGAAAGGTATTCATGAGGTTTGTCCTTTCATTTGTACAAATCACTGTAACGATACATACATGCGGACTTAAACACACACACATACACACACACACACACATACATACACACACATGTATATAATGATGCCAATAATCAAAAAGGGGTTATAGTTCGTTCAGCGCTCAAATCCATTCAGTTACGCGTTCTATAGGCCAAGTATTCACTGCCAGAAAGGTGATACCCCACGGCTCAGTAGCTAGCGGGATGGATGGACTGGTAATCTAACCGTCTCGGCTTCGATACAAGCCGAGGTCGTCTGTATGTCTTTGGATAAAGAACTTAACTTACATTTCTGTGACAATAGACAGAAACGTCTTCAAATCGCCGTTAAAATCCAATCTAGAATAACCACAATCGTACATAAAAACGATGGAACAAGGTGAAAGTTAATGACTCGAGGTGCATGATAACTCACTCGTTTGGTAAGCGGAAGTTAGCCTCAGCTGTTTGCACAAATCCATTGATTCATATATATATATATATATATATATATATATATATATATATATATATATATATATATATATATATATATATATATATATATATATATATATATATATATATATCTTGCTTGCTCTATAAGTATTATTCATATTGAGTCTACTGGACCTCTGTACAGATGATTGAATTAACAACATTATATGATTGTAACCCTAATGGAGAATTTGGCCCTTTTTAGTTCTTAATAAATGTTAATTTAATGACACGCTATAAAGTTAGCTTTAAAAAATGGCTAGCTCTGTCGGATTTAAGGGCATTATTTCACAAATAAAAAATGAATAAACCATTAACACTTACTGAAAAAATATATAAATAGATTTATCATATACTTGATGACACAAATAATTCAGATAGATGAAAACAACATGTCATGAGTCTAACATAAAAGTAGCACGATTAAGGGATAGTCCACATTTGTTTACAAATTTTGATTGGATAACTGGTTGTGTTGCAAAACAATATTCGAGGCAGCAGAGGTATTAATTTGCTGATTTCAAACAATTAAGAAAGAAATAATCTACTGATTTAAAAAGATACAGATTTCAGACAACTTTTAATGTTTACAATGAGGGAAATCGGTACTATAAGCCCCCTCCAATAAATGGTAAAAACTGATCTGTATTAGAAATGTGTTGAATTCGTTTGTTTTTATATTTTGCTAAATTTACAGTGCATTTTGAAGATTTTATAAAATTTACAAGAACATTCTACAACAATTCTAAATAAGAAAGCGATGGGAATTATGTATTAAAAGTTAAAATTAACACAGAAAATAAATATCCGGAAAGTTCTATCACAATTTAAAATGTTTGTAGTTCCAAATGAATTTTGTGCTGTTCGTTTCAAATGAATTCTAATATTGAATTTTTGATGTGCAAGTAGTCTCTAAAATGGTACTGTGCCAATGGTC